>QXEO01000628.1:0-1200000 GCA_007115705.1 Dactylis glomerata
ACGCATATTATATATAGATAAGAATAATAGGAAACAAGTGATTAAACAAAAAAGTTGGAATTTAATGGTTCAAGTCATACTTTTGATTTATCTTTCATAACCTTGTATCACACTCAGCCTCTAGAGAAGATAAATTTCTGCACCAAGAAGATTCCAGTGTAAATCACAAAGCAATGTAGTTTCCTCAAATTGCCATCCAACAAATGACCATTATCGATAAGAAAAATAACCTTTTCATAAATTGTGCGGCTTCCATTGGTGATGTTTCATCCTCATACCTCCAAAAAGAATGCCCGAGAATCTGAAAAGCAGACTACAGATGACAATGGGTATGCATTTATGTGTGGTCTCATTTGAGCTCCACAAAACAAAATAAGTACTGCAATGTGTTCATTCCTTGGACTACATACAAGATTTTGGCATCCTACAGCTCTGTACTTAAATGAGCAATTTATTGATGTTTCTCACAGCCTATTCAATTCAGGCTAGATCAAGAAAACTTTAGTCGCAAGCCTCTAGATGTTATTCTCCATGCAGAGTCAACTAATTACAAATGTTCAGTCCACTTAATTCTAAGCTAGCCCTTACCAACAATTTCTATCTCTGCCATACTTTGGGAAAAATTTGAGTTGGGATATGTAGTAAGTCACTGTAGAAAACTGCAAACACATGCAAGTTTTTAAAGATTTTACAAGCCCAAAAGGTGAACAGGCACCATTGACATCCTAAATGGACTTGGCAAGAAATGTGGGAAACCAGCTTTTTTTTATAGCACAACTTATAATCTGACTCACATTGCGTTTTGATACAAAAGAATCGGTGAATTGGATCATTCTAAGCAAAGCATAACTGCTATTACAACATCATAACAAAAATCACAGTTAAACCATCACGATTCAGTATCTCATCACCAAGGATAATGATTCATAGGGAAAGTAAAGTATATATCAAGAAAGAATTAGGTCCAGTAGTATTACTGGAAAACTTATAATCATTGCAAGATCCAATAATTTCATCTGCAGAACGTTCATGAGGGGACACGAAATTTTTGTTTGCGCTATTGTGAATGTTTCCGAACCAATAGGTATGCATTTACATGTGGTACTGCAATGTGTTCATTCCTTGGACTACATACAAGATTTATGGCACGCCTACAGCTCTGTACTTAAATGAGCAATTTATTGATGTTTCTCACAGCCTTTTCAGTTCAGGCTAGATCAAGAAAACTTTAGTTGCAAGCCTCTAGATGTTATTCTCCATGCAGAGTCAACTAATTACATACACTTAATTCTATCTCTGCCATACTTCGGGAAAAACTTGAGTTGGGATATGTAGCAAGTCACTGTAGGAAACTGCAAACACATGCAAGTTTTTTTATTTTAAAGGAGTGTGAACAGTTTGCAGGATGCCTATTTTCAGTATAAGTTATTTTAAAGAAAATAGGGAGCTAAGGAACTTTCGGAGGTACAGACTATATTCATGTTATTGCTGATCCTTATCTATGCCAGCATTCTATTTTACACACAGCCAATAACAACGATAGAATTTACGAAAGGTCAAAAGATGATGTGAACAAGGCGGACCATAAAAAGAAACAATATATGACCAAACAGCATTTAGCATTAGTACAATTGCTAAAGCCTAAACTCTAGACCTGGGCTATGTACACTCCAAAATAAAGGAATGCATAGATACAATTCATGAGTTTGCTTAAACAAAGCGAGCACTTTCCATTACTAACACACATATATAGGGATGCAGAAGCAAGATAAACAACATCTATCTGTTTTTCAATTCCACCTTTTCCCTGAAACGGACAACCATATAGGCACTAAGATTTTAGAAGCCCAAAAGGTGAACAGGCACCATTGACATCCTAAATGGACTTGGCAAGAAATGTGGGAAACCAGCTTTTTTTTATAGCACAACTTATAATATCTGACTCACATTGCGTTTTGATACAAAAGAATCGGTGAATTGGATCATTCTTTTTTTTTAGAACGTAGGCATCGCATGCCCTGCTTTAAATTAATAAAGCCCAAGGCTCAAGCGTACAGGGGACATAACACATAACTGGCGAACCAGAGTTTTAGAGATTACAGCCCAAATATAGTGGCAGTGCACACTGCACTAACCAAAGTTCAAAGACTAGACGAAAGTAAGTAGGGCGATGAAGGCTAAGCATTCGATCTGGCAAGTGTCTCCTTGAACTTGGCGACCAGACCATCCAGCTGGGAGAAGCACTTTAGACTTTTGAAGAGGACGCCATAGCTGCAAGAACAAAATTGTTTGAAGACACAGTTAGTGGGTCGGCCTGGAAATTTGCCCTCAATGGTAAACTTATTTCGCGAAAGCCAAAGCGCCCAGCTTTGAGCCGCGAAGGTAAGCCACAGTATGCGTCGAAATTGTCCAGAAAAACGTTGAAAGATTGCAAACAAATCAGCAAAGGAAGATGGGTCCCAGTCCACCTCAAACACATCCCTCAGAGCACTCCAGGCAAATCTAGCCAGCGGACAGTTAAAAAAGATGTGCTGGACATCCTCAGTTGAGTGGCACAACTTGCACAGGCCATCCGAAGGGCCGTGGCGATGACGAATCTGATCATTGGCAGGCAAGCGCCCTCTGGCCAGCTGCCAGATGAAGATTCGCACTTTGAGAGGGCAGGCAATTTTCCATATATCCTTGGCG
The DNA here is from genome assembly GCA_007115705.1 of Dactylis glomerata. Classification (NCBI taxonomy): domain Eukaryota; kingdom Viridiplantae; phylum Streptophyta; class Magnoliopsida; order Poales; family Poaceae; genus Dactylis; species Dactylis glomerata. Next base: position 2,689 of record QXEO01000628.1, read on the forward strand.
TGAGCAACGGCTGCACCTTGAACTAATTTCTGGTGAAGGGACTTGGTAGAAAAACGCCCCGAAGGCTCAAGGGCCCAGGACACACTATCCTGCCCTTCAGAGGGAAGAAACGCAGAGAGTTCACCCAGCAACGTCACCCAGTTCTCCCTTTCACTTGGGCCAAAAGATCTACGGAAATGGATATTCCAAGCACCATTCCTCCAAAGCTGACTTACAGAAGCATTTGGCTCAGCAGAGATCTGAAATAACCTAGAGAAGCGTTGAGCCAGAGGGCCATCTCCTACCCACCAGTCGTCCAAAATTGAATCTTCTCCCCATTGCCCAGCGAATAACGGGCCCCTAATTTGAAGAAATCTTTTATTTTGTGGAGACTTCGCCAGAAGGGGGAACCATGCCTAGCTGAAGCTGTAAAGATATTACCCGCACCTGGGTATTTAGCAGAAATTATCCAATGCCACAGTGAAGATTCAGGCTGTTCAGCGAACAATCTCCAGATCCATTTCACCATGAGGGAAATGTTCATGAGTTTGGTATTCATCACCCCCAGCCCTCCTTGGTCCTTGGGCTTACAAACTTCAACCCAGTTGACCCAGTGATATTTCTTCTTGTCACCCACACCTTCCCAGAAGAAACCTTGCTCTGTGCTTGTCAAATCCAGCATGAGTGCCATCAGCCAGCATAAACAAACTCATCGAGTGCAAAGGGAGGCTGGAGAGGCACGCATCAATCAGAGTTAGCCTAGCTGCAGAAGACAGAAATCTGCCTTGCCAAGGCTCCACTCTCTTCCCAACCGTAGCAACCACTGGCTCTAGGTCAGCAATGGTAAGTTTCTTGTCACTAATGGAAAACCCAAGTATCTGAAAGGGAAACATCCTTGTTGGCAATTCAGCAGGTTAGCCACTCTGGCTTGTTCCTGTTGATCAACTCCTAACACAATGACCTCACTCTTGTGATAGTTAATCTTCAACCCAGACAGGAGCTCAAAACAGATCAGCAGGAATTTGAGATTTACCAGACCTTGGTCTGTGCTTTCCAGCAGAATCATAGTATCATCAGCATACTGCAGGTGAGTTACTCCACCTGGAATAAGATGAGGAATTACTCCTTGAATGTGACCAGCTTCACTAGCTTTAGACAACATCATGGCCAGCGCATCCACAATGAAGTCAAAGAGCAGAGGAGAAATGGGGTCACCCTGACGAACTCCCCTCTTATTACGAAAGTATGGACCCACTGTCCCATTAATGGAGATTGCAGTCTGGCCACCGGAGACCAGCTGAGTTAAACGGTGTATTATACCACTATCGAAACCCTTCTTCTGCAGCACCTCTCTTAGGAACAGCCAGCTAACTCTATCATAAGCTTTCTCAAAGTCCAACTTAAGCAGAATAGCCTTTGATTTCCTAACCTGAGCTCATGGATGATCTCCTGTAAAGAAAGAGCTCCATCCAGGAGCAATCTTCCTTTAATAAAGGCAGTTTGCGTTGGAGCAATGATCCTGTGAGCAATAGGTGCTAGTCTGTTGGCCACTGCCTTAGACACAAATTTGAACAGCACATTGATCAACGCAATTGGCCTAAATTGTTTGATGGAGTCTGCACCTTGCACCTTGGGGATAAGCGACAGGATCCAAAATTCAATCTAGAGATGTCAATTCTTCCCAGCATGAAATCGTTCAGAATCTGCAGCAACCCACTGCTTGAGAACAGGCAGAACTTCTTGAAGAAGGCCACTGGCAGCCCATCTGGCCCTGGGGCAGTTGCAGTTTTGGTCCCTTGGAGGACCTCCTCTAGTTCCTCCAGGTGAAAGTGAGGGCCAACGCTTCATTCTCTGCTTGAGAGACAGAGAAGTCTTCATTCCAGCAATTCCCAGCTAGTTTAAGAAACTTTGGTTCCTCTGAGCCCATTAAGTCCATGTAAAACTTGTAGATGTGCTCTTGGATGGCAAGCTGACCAGACACTTCTCCCTCCTCTGATTGCAGAGACACAATGGAACATTTCCTTCTCCTACCATTAGCAATGGCATGAAAATATGCAGTATTAGCATCACCTTGGAGCAGCCAATTCTGTCTCCCCCTCTGTCTCCAGTACTCCTCCTCGCAGCTGAGGATAGACATCAGCTCCTCCTCCAAGTAGTAGCGGTAAGCCCAATCATCTTCATCCAGGCCAACCAGATCAGCTTGGGAATCCAGCTCCACAATCTGAGCAAGGATCCTGGCTTTGGCCTGCCTCTGTTAGCTCCCAACCCTTCAGGTACTGCCGCAGCCCACCAGACTGAATTTGCCAGCAGTCAATAACATCTCTTCTTCTACCTGGGGAGGCCAGAAGCTTGACCCACAGGTTGTTAAACATCTCCACAAAACCTGGCAAAGAAAGCCAGCTAGTCTCAAAGAAGAACCTGCTTGATCTACCTAAGGAACCTTCTCCAGAATCAAGAATAAGAGGTGCATGGTCAGACCCAATGCAAGTTTCAGCCGTTAAAGTAACCAAAGGGAATCTGGCTTCCCATTCTGGAGAGACAAGAACCCTATCCAGGACACTCCTGATGGGGTTAAGTTGTTTATTAGACCAGGTAAACCTAGCACCAATCCTTCTGATTTCTCTCAAAGCAAGATTTGCAATACAGTCATTAAAGAGGTGCACCCTAGGCCAATTGATATTGTCATTGCTCTTATCCTCCGGGCCCCTAATGAGGTTGAAATCCCCACCCACCACCACTGGGTGTTGACAGGAGTTCACCTTAGCTTCCAGCTCCTGCAAAAATATCTCTGATCTAGCATGATCAGCAGGGCCATACACCCCAATAATCTCAACTTGAACTTGGCTTCACGATGATAGACCAAGGCACTATGAAAAATTGACCACTGTCAATTGAGCCCACCTCAAAGATGCTGTCTTTCACCCCTAACAACAACCCCCCAGAGTGTCCCACTGCTGGGACCCAATTCCAGTGGAACGTCTCACTAGGCTTGAGGCTTCGAAGCTCCTGGTCCGTGAACTCAGATTTGATGGTTTCTTGGAGGCAGATGATATCTATTTTTTCCTTGCGCAAATAGTCTTTTAGCTGGGTTCTCCGGCCACACCGGACAAAACCCCTGAAGTTCCAATTCATGATCCTCATTTGGCTAGCGAATGTTCATCCGTGCTTGGCGGGCTGGAGTCATACGCAGGTTCGAACGGGGGCCCAACACTTGGGCAGCTGCCTTTCTCTTTTTCTTTTCACCTTTCTTGGAAACATCTGCTACCGTCCCAGAGATGTGTGCATCCTGCACCACAGTCTCAGCCGGAGAGTCCTGCAACGAGGCCGACGGCCCAGCCACACTGGCCAGGTCGTGCTGCACAGCGACCCTCGCTTGCTCCTCTTTAACTTTCGCAATGGCTTCTGCAAGGCAGGCTTGGGCGATTTCTTTTGCACGGATCAAGGAGAGAATCTCTCTTGGAGAGCCAAAGGAAGAATCAAACACTACAGCACTATCGGCAGCCACACCCAAAAAATGTGCATCATCAAACTCCGGGAAAGCAACAAAGGCTTTGCAAGGAGACATACCTGGGTTGTTCTTGGCAGCGACCGCCCGCATGGCCCTCTGCAAGGCAGGTTCAGCATCATCTCCACGTACACGAGCACTCCTGCGGGACCCAGATGGCGGCGAGGGCGCCACGCCTTGCGGGATGGCAGTGGAAGCTTGGGCAGGCGAGGCCGAAGGGTTGTCCACTTCTCCATCACGCTTCTTAAGCTTCGCGAGGTGGACAGCCAGAGTCTCATTGCTAAACTCCCAGCCCGGAGGGCTTTCCCAGCCAATGTCAGCACGGTCAGCAGGATTGAGCTTGTTGATCTTGAACAGATTCGGAGACCTGGAGGAGAATCATCTTCCGAGAGCAGAATCGGAGAGGAGACCTTGACTGGAGCAGCAGCAGCTTTGGAGCCAGGGGAATCATCAAACGCTCTTTCCCTAGGGATATTAGACCCATACTGATTGAAGTGCACAGGCTTAGGCATTTGTTTAGCAGGTGCCGAAGCAGGCTTGGTCACAGAGGTCTCAACTGCCGACGGGAGCGGGACAGAGCTGCTGCCCTGGGATGGTTTGCTGCGTAGCTTCCCAGTAGAGACCTTGTAGTAGCCTTTCTTGTAAGTGTAGATTGATTCCTTGGGCGCTTGATCTGCGTTCTGCTTGCCCGCTCCAGCTTGGTCAGCCGTGGGCGCCGCCGAAGACCCCTCCACAGCCCCTTATCAGGTTGAGGTTTAGAGGACCTGTGCTTCCAGTGGGCATCCGACCTGCTCTGGTCTTCAGTCTCCTCCTCATCGTCATCATTCTTGCGCTGCAGGGATGGGGGAGGTGGGGAACCTTTGGCTCTGATAACCTCGGAAGCAAGCCCAATGCGGAAGCCTTGGTCATTAGCAAAAGCAAGATCGAGGACGGGATTCTTGACGGAGCTTGGGAATGGAAGAGCATGCGCACTGGACCAGCACCAGCCAAGAGGCCTCATCCACCAGGCGCGGGCGCCCAATCATCTTTGTAGCCTCCATCAGCATGAGCTCGTTGCGCAACACCTCTGGAACATCGGACAGGAAGACCCAGACTTTGGCTAGACTCGATTCTGAATTCTGGTACACCTTGGGCTCCACCACCAGCACCGAGACCTTGCTAACTGGCAGGGTAAGGCCACCTGTGTTCTTGCAGAGCTTGAGGCTTTGAGCGTTAGGGAAGATCACCGAGAAATCTGAATCATTGATGCGCTTCACCTGCCAGTCCCAATGTTTCTTCCACCAACTTCTTGAGGTCATCACTAAGCAGCTGCACCGAAAGCTTGGACCGGGGATCAATTTCATTGATGATGACCGTCGCGGCATTCTCTGGCAACGCCGCCTGGCGTTGAACAGAGCATCGTCCATCTCAAGGCAGTGGAAACCCACCCCGTCGACAGCATACCCATACCACTGCAGGGTTGCTGGCTTCACCATCACCGGGCACATACCAGTGGTATGGCCATCTTCATCGCAGCGGCTTGCAGTGAGCAGGGAAGGTGCAAACCAGATTGATAATGGCCTTCTCTACTGCAAGTTGTAACACTTTATGTTTGATTTCTTCCAGCAGACGCAGGAGGGGGCGGCAGCGAACCCTCCGGGACCGCAGAGTGGCCGGCCGAGGGGAGAGGGGCAGAGGTCACCTGGTCAGGGTCGCCGGCGGCCGGCGCTTGGAGACTGTGGTCTTGAAGTTGCGGAAGCGACGCTGCTCCCCAGATTCAGCCGCGCGGTAACACTCTGGCTTGCATCGAAGCGCCGCCCCTCGTCCGTAGCGGCGTGCTTCCCCGCGCCGCCACTCCGGAGATCTGGGGCGCTCCTGATCGCGCCGACGACGGAGGTCGCTGTGCTCCAGCTTCTGGCGGACGGAGAGCTCGTAGTCGCGGTCCTCCTGGGAAATCTCGGAGAGGTGGCGCTTGCCGGAGCTGCGGTAGTCGCCGGAAGCTACGGTGGTCACGAGAGTCACGAGAGCGCTCCATGGAGGGAGGGAAGGGCGGCGCGAAGGGGGGAATCGGCGAGGAGAGCGGGGTCTGGATCTGGATCTCAGCCACCGCCAGGACTCGAGACAGGAGGCTGGAAACCCTAGAGATGAGAGCCGACCCGCCGCCAGTCCACTTAAAAACCCTAGGGTTTCGAGGGGAGCGACCGGAAGTGGGCCGTGGGCCGCGGCCCAGAAGCGGGCGAAGGAGCGATGGCCACCCTGGGCCTGGGCGGGGTAACGGCTCGATTGGAGAGGGGGCCACCCTCTCCAACGCTGACCCATGGGGCCCACCTACCCCAATGGGACACGTAGGCAAAGGAGCGGGCGCCGCCGCAGCTGCGGGATCTGGATCTGGATCTGGCTCCGGCGAGCACACAGCCGTCGCCGGCGAGCCAGCACAGGGAGACGGAGGAGCAGACGCGAGCTCCACCAGCGGGGGGAAAACCTTGCGGGACCGCCACTCTGGCGCGCCCGTCGGAGCAACTGGGAGCTCCTGCACCGGCACACTCGCCGGCGCCAGAGACACCAGGGATGGGGAGCGCCGGGCAGGCACAGGCCGCGACGAACCCCAGCTCATCACCCGACCACCAGGGGCGAAAGCTTGCCTCCTACCTCGAGCGCTGCGAGGTGCCACCGGACTACCCAACGCCGAGCAGATGAAATCGCCCACAGTCACCTGCGCAGGCCGACGAACAGGGGACGCAGAGAGGGACGGCGCAGGGGACGATCCCTCGTCGTCCGAGGAGTCCTCCGCCAAGGACCAGAACCGAGAGCCGAGGGGGCGGGGAGCACACTGCTCCAGCCGAGGAAGAGGGGGCGCAGGGGGGCGGCGCCGCGCTGTCGCCATCGCCGTCGCCTCACGCGTCGCCCGTCTCAGTTCTCCCTTTTTAGTCCGTTCGCAAGCTCTCCATAGTCCCAGCGGGCAAGCTTCAGCGGCCAGGTTCAACTTGTTCGACTAGAAAGTGTTTGGATCATTCTAAGCAAAGCATAACTGCTATTACAACATCATAACAAAAATCACAGTTAAACCATCGCGATTCAGTATCTCATCACCAAGGATAATGATTCATAGGGAAAGTAAAGTATATATCAAGAAAGAATTAGGTTCCAGTAGTATTACTGGAAAACTTATAATCATTGCAAGATTCAATAATTTCATCTGCAGAACGTTCATGAGGGGACACGAAATTTTTGTTTGCGCTTTTGTGAATGTTTCCGAACCAATAGGTATGCATTTACATGTGGTACTGCAATGTGTTCATTCCTTGGACTACATACAAGATTTATGGCACGCCTACAGCTGTGTACTTAAATGAGCAATTTATTGATGTTTCTCACAGCCTTTTCAGTTCAGGCTAGATCAAGAAAACTTTAGTTGCAAGCCTCTAGATGTTATTCTCCATGCAGAGTCAACTAATTACATACACTTAATTCTATCTCTGCCATACTTTGGGAAAAACTTGAGTTGGGATATGTAGCAAGTCATTGAAGGAAACTGCGAACACATGCAAGTTTTTTTATTTTAAAGGAGTGTGAACAGTTTGCAGGATGCCTATTTTCAGTATAAGTTATTTTAAAGAAAATAGGGAGCTAAGGAACTTTCAGAGGTACAGACTATATTCATGTTATTGCTGATCCTTATCTATGCCAGCATTCTATTTTACACACAGCCAATATACAACGATAGAATTTACAAAAGGTCAAAAGATGATGTGAACAAGGCGGACCATAAAAAGAAACAATATATGACCAAACAGCATTTAGCATTAGTACAATTGCTAAAGCCTAAACTCTAGACCTGGGCTATGTACACTCCAAATAAAGGAATGCATAGATACAATTCATGAGTTTGCTTAAACAAAGCAAGCACTTTCCATTACTAACACACATATATAGGATGCAGAAGCAAGATACACAACATCTATCTGTTTTCCAATTCCACCTTTTCCCTGAAACGGACAACCATATAGGCACTAAGATTTTAGAAGCCCAAAAGGTGAACAGGCACCATTGACATCCCAAATGGACTTGGCAAGAAATGAGGGAAACCATCTTTTTTTATAGCAGATTTCGTTTTGATACAAAAGAAACGGTGAATTGGATCATTCTAAGCAAATCATTACTGCTATTGCAACATCATACCAAATATCAACATTAAACCATCGCAAGATTCAGTATCTCATGAGACAATCATTCAACTTTCAGTGGAAATTTTTGTGATTAAATCTTTCACAATAACCCATCAGATTAGCCACAGAGACAATCCCAAATCATGGAGGGTAGGGTTTCTTGCAATACCTCGTCCTGCATATACTCGTAGGTAAGTGCGTCGCCGAAGAAGGCCCGGTAGTCGTAGGAGTCTGGAGAGCTCGTCGAGGTGGAGGCGCCGCCGCCTGTGCGGTCGCTGAAGCCCGACCAGCTGTCGCCGCCGTCTAGGTCGTCAGAGTCGGAGTCGGAGTCCGAGCCCCCCATGGGGCTGCTCCAATGCCGCGGGCCGAAGACGAAGGGGCGGCGGTCTTGTCCCCGATCTTGGCGTCTTCGCCTTCATGGGTGCCCCGGCAGGGGGAGGAGGAGGCGCCAATGGCCGGACCGCCGCTCGAGTCATCGTTGACGAAGATCGGCCTCCCCGGCTGACCGGAGTGGTGCGCGCTCGGAGGGGAGGCAGCTGGGGAGTGGCCTTCGGTATCTTGGGGCGTCTTGGAGGAGTTGGCCCCTCCGCCGCCGCCACTGGGGTCGTCGGCGCGAGGAGAGCGGCGGGAGCCCCCATGGGGCTGCTCGAATGCCGCGGCCCCAAGACGAAGGGGGCGGCGGTCTTGTCCACGATCTTGGCGTCTTGGCCTTCATGGGTGCCCCGGGCGGGGGAGGAGGAGGCGCCAATGGCCGGACCGTCGCTCGAGTCCTCGTTGACGAAGATCGACCTCCCCGGCTGACCGGAGTGGTGCGCGCTCGGAGGGGCGGCAGCTGGGGAGTGGCCTTCGGAATCTTGGGGCTTCTTGGAGGAGTCGGCCCCTCCGCCGCCGCCGCTGGGGTCGTCGGCGCGAGGAGAGAGGCGGGAGCCCGCCATTTGGGCGGTTAGGGGAAGCGGGAAGGGGGAAGGGGAGGCGAGGATTCGGGCCGGGGGAGGGAGACGAGCAGGCAAGCGCCGGTGGTGAACTAGGGTGTGTTCGGTTTTGGAATGGGGTGGATTCCACCAGAATAGAACCGTTCCATTCCTGTGTTCGGTTTGGACAAAAAATTGTCATGGAACCGTTCCATTCTTGTGTTCGGTTTTGGAATGGGGGTGAGAATGGAATGGAACGGTTCCGCGCCGGGAGACCGTTCCTGTGTTCGGTTGAGAAGTGGAATGGATGGAACGGTTCCTAAACATGATTAATTATTCTAAACTCAATTAATTATTTCCTAAACTGGATTAATTATTGCTAAACTTAATTAATTATTCCTAATCTTGATTAATTATTCCTAATCTTGATTAATTATAATTAATCTTGCTTAGTTATTGCTAAACTTGCTTAAATTAGAGGAAGACACTGTGCAATTCCACCTCGTCCGGCCGAATCGGTCGGACCGGTTGGTTCCGCATATTAGGGGAATATTCCCTTTTGTGGAACCACCTAATTCCGTTCCGTGCTCAAACCGAACACAAGAATGGGTTCTAGGAATGGAATGGAACCATTCCGTTCCACCCCATCCAGAACCGAACACACCTAGGAGGATGAATTTTGTCAAGGCCGGGGTGCCTATATGCCAACCCCATGCGGCCGGGAGACAGCGCCGCACAGCCGGCCCACACTGGCTTTTCTTTTCTCTTTCCTTTTTCGTTTTTTCTTTTCGTTTTTCCCTGTTTCTTAGTGCGTTTTTATAATCTGATATAAAAAAGTACTGAACATTTTTAAATCTGATTGTTTAAAATTTTGATATCTTCAAAGAATTAAACAATTTTTAAAACAGAACAAATTTCAAAGTCCTCTCAATTTCTAAGGATTACCATCAAGTAGAGAAATGGCCCAGCTATCTACAAATCTTTTTGGTAGCGTTTGATGTTTGTATTGCGGACTGGCATTGGATATTCAAACATTCACAGCCCGAATACCTCAAATTGAGGTGTTTGGATGTCCTTGACATTTGGGTTAGGCATTTAGGCTGAATATTCAGCAACCTAGTTCACGTGCAGCGAACCCCCTCCTGAAAGTCTAGCCCCTGGCCTCGACATCGCTTGGTATTGAGCATACTTGCAGCTTCTTTCCCCCACCCCATGCAAGACCTAGCAGGAAGCCGCCCCAGCAAATCGACCAGCGACACATGTGAATCCGATGACCTCCCCTCTCGATCTTCGGCATCCACTGGCATCCTCCACCTCACCCTTAAATATTGACATTGGATCTCAATGCAAATATCATAGGGTATTGATATTCCACTGAATGCAATGCCATGCCTCCCAATACAAACATCCAAACGAAGCCTTTAAGAATTCTCTAAACAACTTAGCAGTCTTTAATTTTATAGAAAACTTGCTCCTAGTTGCACCAACATTTTTTTCCTATCATGTATATGTTCTATTCTGCCCTACCGTTCATCCCCGCCTCAGGCCTAGGAGAAATTTTCTGAGTGCGGGCTCATGCTTTGTATATTCAATATTTTGGTCATTTCTTTCAAATCCAAAAGATTTGTAAAGTTTGAGGTCTCGGAGTCCGTTGCCGCCCTAAGATGGCCTCTGATGATGTCCTCGGCACCCACAACCTCCAGCCTCATTACTGCCATCCTGGCTAGCACGTGTGGTGACAGAGATGAGTCGACCTATGGGGCAATGCGGCCACGCTGCCACCTTCACTCCACGCCTAGGGATCCAACTGCCACCTCTGTACTCTCGTCGATCAACACCTTCTGGTTCTCAACTGGGGGAGGGGGAGGTTGCGACAACAAAAGCATACAAAGGTTTGAAAGATGAAACATGGGTCCACGTTAGGCTCATTATCCTCCCTGGCACCTCCTCATGGCCCACAAAACCCGCCAATGGCACGAACAAGAGAAACAAAAGAAAAAGAAATGAGAATAACGGAGATCATTTTTAGGAAGTTGTGAAAGCATAGCACACTTCTTCTTCTTTTTTTCTTTAAAAAAGAGCATGGGGCCTCTCGTGATGCCTAGTTAGAACTACCTTTGTTTGTTTAATCTTGTTTGTTTTCCATTTTGGTTCACCAATGTGCCATTTTGGTTGAGCTGTTGGCTACCCGACTGGTGAGTTGCACCGATTATATGCTAGCCCATTTTCTGTGTTGCCGGCAGAAAGCAACCAGCCATGCACGCCCAACTTTTAAATGTGTGGCAAAGTGAAACAAAGCATGCGTACAAGTTGTTCGACCAAATTAAGCCTAATGGTTTTCCCATCACAAGAGCTGATGTGAGGTCACTCTTTATTCTTCTCTTCTTCATGTTGTGTAACTTCCATTTGACCATTTAACTGCTCTGTCGAAGTGACGGAAAGCCTATAAAATCTAATTTCCTCACTTCATCCAAAATTTATTATATGTATGATACATGACCATTACCTTGAGCTTTCGTACAAGGGGAAGAAAGAGAACGTTAATGGAGATTGAACTCCTGCAGATAAGGTTCATGGAACTTTGACAAACAAGATGGGCCATTGATTAAGGGTAATTAACCATCATTTGCAAATAATACCTTTAATGGTGAATATGTTCTGATCCTTTTGTGTTTAGATAAACTTCTAGTACTATCAACTATGTATATATCACTCGCTTACACTTGATCACTCAGGATATCCTCCTCCCACGGGGTTCTCCGCTTCGCCTTGAGCCTCCTGATATACTTGGACATAAGCACCCTGATGAGCTCATCATGCCCAGGCCAGCCAGCCAGCTCCTCGACGCCGCGCTTCGCCATGGCGAAGGCTTCCTTGTGCCGGGACAGAGCTGCCAGGGCCCTGATGTAGTACACGTACGCAAACGGGTCCATGGGGTGGCCGCGAGGAGCCCCTCGCCGACGGCGCGCACGCGCTCCACCCCGCCGTTGTGCACCTCGAACTGCAGGTACGTACTGCTTCCAGCCCAGCTTGCCGAGCATGCCGCCGCCCCGCGGGAGCCGCCGCACCCACCGCTCGAGCACCCGTCGCCGGCTGTCCACGTCGCCTAAGTCGCGCTCCTTCAGGTTCCAGTTCCAGTACACGGCCATGGCGGGGTCGGGGATCGCGGCGGCTGCTCGCTCGAAGACGGCGCGGGCGGCCTCGATGCCGGCGCCCTTTAGCTCGAACGGCACGAAGCGACCCGACAGCTTGTCGTTCCCCGGGTCGGCGGCCGTGGCAGCCTCGAGTTCTGCTCGCTCGGCGGCGGTGGCGGCGGCGGCGGCTGCTGCCGCCTCCTGAGCTTGAAGGCAGGTTGTCGAGCTTTTGAGTTGTGCGATGCGTACGGCGTCGCGTGGGTACTTATAGATGATGACGATGATTTTTTTTTGAAGTAAAGATAATGACGATGATGATTTTCTTGGTAGGTGGTCGAACTCGGAATTCCGTATCATATCTGGTTCGAATACAGCACCGAGTCGAGTCCTGGGAGGTTTGATCGGATTCACATCAGGTTCGGTATTCTCGTTGCAAGGAAGTGGGTCACCGTTGGATGCAACTTTGTTCGTAATCAGCATGAGATCCTCTTTAACCACGGGCACGCACACCCGTCAAACGCACCAAGCCATGAATCCATGATTGATATGGTAGTTTTTTTTTTACGTCGATTGATATGGTAGTAGTTAGTAGTACGCCTCCACTCCACACAACGTAGGGATACACCATTCAATTCAGTCGATCGATCACACCGTTATGTATTGTCGTTAAATTTGTTTGTTGGCGCCGCTGGCACGAGTGAGGCTGGGCGAGGGATAAAGATTTAGCGACTTTGCTTCCCAAATTCATCGTGTGACCAATCATGTCTGCTCTGTGAGCTAGTCTCATTGGCCGTAGTTGACTCAAATTTTGAGCTTAAAATTCAAACTGCTCACAAATTGATTTTTTTTCCAATGCGTCATGTATGTTCCATTTTGTATTATCTGAAAGTTTTAATTCATTTGGATCATTTGTTCCCAATCTTAGGGTAATATAAACTTTGGACTGTGGTATTGCACGCATGTTCGAATTCGCAAACAAGGGCGCAACTCATTCCTGATCGCGCATTTTGATCTCAACGTTCCATGCATGGCTTTTCCCAAAAAAACATAAATTTCCAGGGCCAACATGGACTTATACCTGGCAACTTTGAAACCTTGGTTGCGCGAGTGCACTATGGTGCGACACAGCGGTGGAGCTGTGTGTTAGCTGTGGGGTCCCACAGCTTTTTGGAAAACCCCTTTAATATATACATATTTGTGTATAAATTTTGTCTAAATATACACTCTGATCCCACATGATTTTTCGGCTGGCTCCGCCACTGGTGCGACAGTCGCAGTTAGAATTTCGGTAAACTTTATCTTGGAATAATTACCACGGCCATTTGATTTTGATCGATCAAAGTTACCGAGTACTTTTGATACGTATTATATATTTTAACCCAACAATTCTACTAGTATGTTACATCTACGGGTTTAGGCTTACAAAATCACGGCACGGGATTACATGGATGGAGGCAGTTGGAGCACAACCCTATAATCACGGCACCTCAAAAAATCGTAGCACAGCCCGTAACTTTCATATCCGAAGAAAAAGAGTCCGTAGGTGTAGCATTATTCATTTTAACCTATAAAATAAAAGTAAAATAAAGAATAGTGGTTTGTACATAGGCGCATCTACATGTAAACACGGCATAAACAGATAAACTATAGCTTGGGTTCCATGTTGCGTTCCCGGCGTCTGGACACAAAGCAACACACCACCAGGGAGACGATGGCGGCCGCGGCCGCCACCGACCCGAGTACCGCGAGCAGTATCACCCACCATGACGTTCCCTTCTTCTTCCTCTTGCCGTCGAGCCGGTCCACCGCGAGGTCCCAGACACGGACACCGACGAAGATATCGCGGACGGTGCCGGCGAAGAAACCGACGAGCGCAGTCTCCGTGGTGCCTTGGCCGGCGAAGAAACCGAAGACGGAGGTTTGCGGGGTGTTGCCTTGACCGGCGAGAGAGAGCGGCGCGTCGAGAAGGGCTTTGGACGGCCTCGGCTCCCCGGTGGCGCCGACGTACACGTGCAGGAGGTGCGCGACGGCGTCGTACTGGATCCACACGGCGGCCGCGGCGGCGGTGCCGTTGGGTGCGACGGTGACGTTGAGGCCGACGTCTGGGGAGTCCGGCGCGTACGACTTCACGGTGCCGACCTCGACCGCGGCGAGGCCGTCCGCCGTGGCGTTGGGCACGGCGCCCGCGTTGGCCGAGCCGCTGGCGCCGCGCAGCCCCACCGGGCTGTTGAACGTGGGGAACCTGTCGAGGAGGATGACGAAGGAGACGGGGGTCGCGGAGCTCTCCACCGTGAAGCTCGTGTTGAAGGACGCCTCGCGTGACGGCGCCTCGCCGGCGCCGGCCCCGGCGCGCCAGAGGTCGACGAAGTCTGGGAGCAGCAGGAAGCCCTCGGACACGTTGACCTCCGGGAAGGGCCGCTCGGGCTGGAAGAGGAGCGACGCCGGCGTGAGGACACCAGTGTTGGTGGCGACGATGAGGGTGTCGGTCGTGTTGGCGTTGAACGCGGGGTAGCTGTAGGAGTCGACGTCCGCTGTCGCTGGCGCCGCCATGTTCGCTGCACAGAGCAGCACGAGAACTAGAACTGTAAGCTGATGAGAGCGCGCCATCTTGCGATTGGGTATTCGGATGGAAACATGTACGTTGGGACGGGTTTTATAGGTTAGTCCTGCAACGCTGTCAAAGTCAAGAAAGGACAAAATGTAGTGTACTGGTCAAACCGAGAGAAGAAAGGTCAAAGATCTACGGGATTTCTAAAGCCGGGTCAAAGCTAGACAGGAACTGTCATCAGATTGCTGTGGTAATGGAACTGTCATCTGAATTTCCAGGCGTCAAGCTATCACCAATCACATGATACTGGATATGTTTCACGGCATACTTGATAGTATTATTACGAGGCTGAGGACTGGACACGTATGTTGGATGCGACGTGAAAAATTCCAGCAGCTTACGTATCCCGCTTGCGTTGTACCTGGTTGCTGGAGCCGCACCGCGTGGGCTAGTTCGTGCACTGAACGTCTCTGCTGCTATAGCTTCTCGATCGATCATGGTGGAGTCACATGCAATGGATTTGGTCAACGTGTTATACTGCACGCCTGCCGTAGTTGACTGATGGTTTGCAATCTCTCGGGGAGGGGTAGTGGGATCGTACCTGAATAAACTACTACTTGATTTATTTTATTTTATTTTATTTGTGGGGTTATCCAAATTTGGCATCCTTTTTTTACATTAGTAAATATAACAAAAACTTATTCCAATATGAGTTAGAAGGTGTTTTTGCATGTATGACATAAATTCGTCGTGTTTTAACATGTTGCACAGTACACTGCATTCCTCCAACAAAAATTAGGAATATTTAAATATTTTCATAACTTTCTTGAGAACTCCAAGATGCCTAAGAACCACATAAATATATCTATCTTGAATGAAAGGCATTTCATAATGATGGTTTGTGTGCTATCAAATCTTAGTGCACTCTCCCGCGAGATGGTATATTTTGAGAAAACCGACCAACCAATGTATTGTTCTTTTACCCGACGAGCCTCATTGTGTCGATCTTCATTGGAGAAACCACCATTTTTGTACAAAGCAAAGCATAAAAGTGAAATGCGAATTAAAAGTACCACAAAGTAACAAGTTCGACTTAGTTGCATATGATATCACCGGGAGCTTAGAAATGCACCACATGCAGCACACAACAAGTTCTCATCATGCCATCCAAAACTTGAAACAAGCCAAAAACGCAAACTACATGTTTGAACCTTCAACATTTCAACCTTGCAACGGTCTCAAATCACCATCTTGAAATACCCGTGCATTGCTACGGGTCAAATTTTGCCAAAAAATTTTAGATGACGTGAAAATGAAATCAGTTTTCTTTTAACGAGATGAGGATGGGATGGAGCTACCCAAAAAGTAGGATTGTTTCATTGTCGGGTCCTGATCTTAGAGCATCCGGAAACAAAGCCGGATGGATCGTTTAGGAACGTTGGTACCCTCGTCCATCGTTTTGGGGGCCTCCACCATAGCGACTTCCCGATAGGCTAGCCAAATAGTTTTTTTTGCATAGTTTAGTAAAATCCAATGGTTCAAATGTTACAAGAGTTAACAAATAGTTCAAATAGTCTGACCATCACAAACAATCCCAAACACCTCAAAGTTCGACACACCAGCTTGGGCATGGCGGAGGGCGTCGTGGGTGTGGGGTTGATTGCGATGTGCGCGAAGAGAAGCGGTGGGCCAAAGAGTGAAGGAAATGACGGTAGGGCTGGATTGTGGGGTAAATAGAATTATCGCTTTTGGGATGTGACGCTGCAAGACGGGTCCGTCAGGCGTCATGGCCGCGTTTGCCCATGCCCCCGTCCAGCTCATATGGGCCGGGGCCAGTGCTAGGTTGCCGGACATAGTTTTGGTAGTGGCCCAATGCCCACACCGACTATCGGGTGCTGGTGGGAGCCTATTTTCGAGTGGGCGCTCCAGGGGGACATTAGGGGGGCTGGTGACGATTCTCTTATTTGCAAGACTTATATTTTGTTAGTAACTATCTCAAAAATCAAAATCTAAATAAAAATCTATGCCCAATAAACTGCCACATGTCAAACAGTTTAGGGGGCTGGTGACGATGCTCTTATTTGCAAGACTTATATTTCGTTAGTAATTATCTCAAAAATCAAAATCAAAATAAAAATCTATGCCCAATAAACTGTCATATGTCAAACAATGAATAAACTGTTTGACATATGGTCTATGTGTGTTACCCAAACATATGAGGAATAATTGAAATCTTCTATTTTCCAACGTAGACTATCTATAAGTGCGAAGTGAGACAACATAGACTATATATAAAGTGCCAAGTGAGACAACTAATAAGAAAACAAGCGGATTTTCTACCCATGTGCTAGCTTAGATGTCTGTTAGATCACACCGTGAATTTGCTTTGAACAGACAAACCCGTGGAATAAAGGAACTCATGCCCCAATAGATTCAAGGAAATTTCAAATAAAAAAATCTGCAAAAAATAAACAATCCGTGCTTGCCTGACTGCCATCTCCGCCACCACTGCCTCCCATCACCGTGGCTGCAAAATTGGAGCTTTGAGCGCTGTACTTGGGTCGACATCGTTGGTCTCGGCATTGACATGAATGAGTCTGGAAGATCCCGTCACCCCAGGAAATCCTCCATCTATTGAACGCCACGGACCAGCTCATCAAGATCGACCTCCCGCGTGTGCAGTTGGGAACTCCCCGGAACGCTAGCACGGGACTCATCCGAGCGCCGCCTACTGCTCCTCTCCGTCGACCTGCATGAAATCTGGCCCTGGATGACTATAACACCGATGATTTTTTGCCCATGCAGGGATGGGGCAGAGGAGCTTCATGCTTAGGTTAAATTGCAGCGTCTCCTTCAGCCTTGTTCACAAGGACGGATGATACAAAAGCTGAGTCGTCCTCGACTCCTCGGTGGAGACAGGGACGGCGCAAACGGCGGCCGCCGGAGTCCTATACAATGGTGTCAATTCGCTCGGCACAGTGCACATCCGGCGAAGCAGCGGAGGTCTACGACGCCGACGACGACTGAGACGACAGCTTCTAGGGCTACGCGGAGCGGTCCATGGAGAGAATCGCAAGCATGGTTTCCAGGTTGTAGTTTGTTCATGTTTCCTTCGTCCGCATTTTGAGGAAGGAACCAAATTGATCGCTTGGAGGAGTCGACGTACTCTACCAGGTTTCGGTACGGATAGCGATAAAAACGTCCACAGAACGAAGGACGGACAGAAACGTACTTTTGGTGGATGGAAACGTATTGTTACGGGCTTTTTTTTTCTTGCTATACGTATAAATATGAGTTTATTATCGTGGGAAGCTTGGCTCAGGGAATATCGATTGTTTTAGGTACCAAGTGCAGGAAAGGGTTTTTCAGGTGAAATTTCAGTGCTCTGGTGCCAACATCGACGGCTTCTGCGGGTGTCGTGCCCCTCTTGAGGGAGTCGTTGCGGCTATTCTCTCCGCATTATATTAGGGTTCTTGTTGAAAATCCAAGACTTTGTGGTCTCGATGACGGTGACGCTTCATTGCGTTGTTTCCTTTTTGGGTGCATTATCGTGGATCCTTAGTTCCCTTTCTCTCTTTGACGTTTTTGGTGGCAAGCTAGTTGCTTCTTCAAATACATCTCTGTTCCATATAAATTTAGTCTAAATTCAATCTTGTCAATGTTTGACTATGTTTATGGATGAAAAACATTACTATCTAAACTACAAAATTAATATCAACAGATATAGTACACACTTACCATCATGAAATCATAAGTGATATAGTTTAGTCAGGTGGGGACGAAGATGATAGTGACGATGTCCTACCTATAGACGGCGAACACCATGGGGCTCATGCCGGGCCGAGGGAGATGGTATATATTTGAACGACAAATTTTATGCAGTTATGCTTGTGTTCATATTCTATCTTGTTTGATAATATGGCTTCTCAAGATGTTGAGATTGATTTTGCTGGTGATTCTTACTATGGTGGGATACATATTAACCACATCCATGATTTAACTGTTGCTGATACTTTTGATAGATCATTATGTCGATACAGTACCGTCGATTTCCTTTGAGATGCCTTCACAATTCTCAGGTCTTCGATGGACATGGTGGAAAAGATGAAGTCCTGTATGTTCGTGATAACTTGTCACGTGAATATCTATGGTTTCAGGTACCAAGTGCAGGGAAGGGTTTTTCAGGTGTAATGTTTTGTATGTTGTAAGAGGTTAGCTAATCACTTTGTATCGGTTCGTTCGTTGGGTTTTATTTATAAAGCGGGGCGAAAGCCTGTTTTGTGATGAGTTATTTGTTGTGCACCATAATAATTTTTTTTACTGTGCGACCGTAATAGTTTACTTAAAATTGAAATATGACTCTATTTGTTTTTATAATATATATGCAATATTTGGATATTGTACATAAAAAAGCATTTTTATTTTTATTTAAAATCTACCTTTATGCTCTTACTCTGAGTAGATTTAGTACATATAGCAAATTAGCCCTGTTTTTTATTTTTTTTAAATATTTCTTCTTCACTCTCAATTTGTCTTCTCTCTCACTCACTTTCCCCACTCCCATACTCCGCCACCTCACACTCCTCACCTCTGCTTCTTTGTCTCGCCCCATGTCCGCCGCTTCCACCGCCACCGCCTCCACCTTCCGCCTCCTGGTCCGTCGCCCGTCCGTCTCATGTCTCGGCCTCCACTTCCACCCCCTCCTCCTCCCACGCGTCGCCCCCGCCATTCAAGTCTGGTGGCCGAAGATTCGGATGCGGGAGTAGCCGAGGAAGAGGTTTGCGGCGGGCCAGCTGATTCAGAGCTAGTTACAACGGAGGCAGAAGGCAGACGTTGTTTCCACCAGATCGGCGGCAAGTCGGCAAATCGGAGCGAGCGGCGAGAACTGCAGGAGGTGAGCGGCCCAGCACCACACCGGCACCGGCACCGGCACCGAGCAAGGGAACCGCCACCTCGCCCCTGTCCGATCACGTGGCGCCGCCTCCTCCCTCCTCTCTCCCTCCCTCCTTCCACGCCACGCTCTCCTCCTCCCTTTCTTTCTCTGCTCGTTGGAAGCCGGAGCTGCATGCGTAGCAGATGAGATCCCGGCCATGGCGGGCCCCACATCGCGGCTCCTCCTCGTCTCCTGCGGCGCCGACCTCGGCCGCCACCGCCACGGCCTCTTCCTCCTCCGCTCCCTCCAGCCCTACGTCTCCGCCACTGATTCCTCCCCGCGGCCCTTCTCCGCGGCGCCTCCTGCCAGAAGGTAACAACAGAAAATTCAGGTCCGTTTGGAATTTAGATAGATGCCCTGCAGGAACCCTGCCGTATTAACGTCAAATACATAAATAATAACCGTAATAATGAGCGTAGACATAGAGCAAAAGATTCAGGTCCATTTGGAATTGGAATTTTGAATGGATGCACCGCAGGAACCCCTGCCGTATTATTGTAAAAAATATGTGTAATATAGTGTACGTAGACATATGAAGGAATAGTGCAATCGCATAGGCATATTGTCTATTTATTCCACTGTCAGTTTTCCTGCAGTGCACTTTGAAATTTCTTCCTTATTCAGCACTGCCAATTTGTGACAGGTGATATAATTCAGTAACTCTCTTTGTCAGTTATAGCGATTTGCCTCCATAGGTACAAATTGATATGTTTTAAGTCGCCACTTGTACAACTGCGCCATCGTACTATGTGCCGATCATTCAATTATGTAAGCGTGTAGTAATGTACATTGTTTTTGTGCAAGGATTTCACAGTGATCTCCAAGGTGACTGTATATAACTTGATCACCATTCCGATAAACTTGGTTCTCCCCACACTTGAATTTACAATTTTCAATTATTCAATTTGGATAATGCAACAGTATCTTGTTTTTTTCCATTCGATAAGGGGCTAAAAATCGATACTATTCCAAACTCAGGTCAATTATTTCAAGCATTATTGTCTAGAGACATGATTCTTAGGACAGTCGTCTTCCTGTTTTGTAGCTATTCAAGTGCATTCACAAGTGTGCATGGCGGGAGGCCATCATCAGAATATTCAAAGATCAGAAAGGAGTCACTGGAAACCCAGTTCGGAAGAATCTTGGGGTCAAGTTCTCGCACACTCTTTGCTGACCGTGGCTTTGGTCCCTTCCTTGCACTGTACAGGGCAGCAACTATTTCTTTTCATGTTGTGAAGCTTACTTTCTGGCATTTACTGCTCAGTGACATGCATAAACGAGCTGAGAAGGTATTTTTCTTGTCCCACTTTCCTTCCTCCCCGTTACCTACTTGCTCTATTGGCAGAGTAACTGAATTCCATGTCTGTGGTTGCCATTTTCCTTGTTTCAGTTTCGAGAGACCTTGATACGCTTGGGGCCATTTTACATCAAGGTAGGCCAGAACATTGTCTGTAGAAAATGATAAACAATGGGAGGTTTCTACGTTGCGACATAAAATTGATGTTATATCATTGTTGCTTGCCTTTTCTGTATTGTGAATATTGAAAAAGTCAAAATATAAAATTTATCATGTAACTATCAGAACTTCTGCAATTAGCATAACTTTTAGTCACTCAAACATATAAATTTTTAATATGGACTTGCTATAGTGGTGGACCTGTGGATGCATCTCACTGTTCAGTTGTACCAAAATATTGTCATGATTGTTTTCTTATACTGTCTAATATGTTATCCTTTTCCTAGTTATTTTGGACAGTTTATAATCTTACCCTTTGCCTTAAACTTTCGTGACATGCAGCTCGGGCAGGCATTGAGCACGCGACCTGATATATTGCCCAGCGCATATTGTCAAGAGCTCTCGAAGCTTCAGGTAGCGTGCCATTGTGTATTCCATAGTTTCACCTGACTGGCAACCGACACTATTTTAGGAATATGCCTATATATGCCAAGCTTTAGCTTTTTCCCCCACCGGAAGGGCAAAACCTAGGATTAGAGATAGAGATATGGGCCCTGGAATTGAGGAATAATATGGGGCCACTGAAAAGTTTAGATCCTAAAATGGCAGCAGATCAAATCTCGAAGCTGCGGACTTGTTGTATCTTTTATCTTATTTCTTTTAACTATTGATTTTGTTTCACTGTGTTTGCTGACAACCATCTCATTAGGATCAAATACCACCATTTCCAACTCGTATCGCACTCAGGACTATTGAGTCTGAACTGGGCTCTCGAATCTCTGATATATTTGCTGATATCAGCCCAGAGCCAGTTGCGGCAGCATCACTGGGGCAAGTATACAAAGGTTAGTTGTACCTGATAAGGCTTTTGCTATTTTCTTGTGACCACCCTGGTTCTTCAATGATTTTATTTTGCTTCCTTCAGCATATATTTCAGACACGAGTTCTCCAAATTGAAATGCATCCCTTTGATATTTCAAGTCATGCAGCTCATCTACACTCTGGAGAGTTTGTCGCAGTCAAAGTTCAGAGGCCTGGAATGGCGCCCTTGCTGACATTAGATGCACTTCTTTTCAATAGAGGAGTTTTACGGTACCCCCAAATGAATATTGGCCATTTATTTTCGTGGATCTAATGGCTGATAACATTTCATACTAGTCCTAATAATAGCAGTAGTACAAATCGTACTAGTCTAAAATTTCGTCACTTTTCCTTGATAAGCCCCGGCCCAGCAGCTGGCCCAACAGCGTAAGGCGTTGACAGGGCCTCTCCTCCTCAGTCGCTGCCTCTGGAAATCCTAACGCTACACTGCCGGCGATTCCTATGCTCCGACCAGGTCGGAGCGTGCACAGCTCCGCACACTCCTTCGGCCGGCCCGTTAGCGCAAATTTTAAAGCAATTAAAGAAACCGGATTAGAGCAACCGACGGAGGACAGGGCGAGGGGCGGCGCCACGAAGCCGCCGACGCCGCGGCTGGCCGCGGTGGAGGCGGCGGAGCAAGCTCTGGAACTTAGGGTGAGGGGTGGTGGGATCTTAGGGTTGGGGGGGGGGGCTCACCGACGACTAAGATGGAGGCTGCCGGAAGGGGGGGAGAATCGAAGGAACCGTCGGGGGTAGACAGTTCGCCGGCGCCGGAGACGGAGAGGAGCAGTTCGTGGCGGTGGCGGCCAGCGGTGGCGGAGAAGGAGCAGTTCTCTAGCGGTGGCCGTACGTCTCGAGGAAGAAGAAGAGGGAAGGAGAAATTGGGCCAGGCCCACCGCATCGTATAAGACTAGAAGGGGTGTGCGGCCTCGCGTCGGTATCGACCAGGGTGGAGGACAGGAGGACCCTCCCTCACTCGCTCTCTGTCTCTCTCTCCGGGACGCCATGGCCGCCCTCCACCGCGCCATCGCCGCCGCCGTTCTCCACCGCCGCGGATCGGCAACGCGGACTACATCTGCGGCGGCGTGCTTCCGCCGCCCATCGGCCAGGGAATCCTCGACGGCCCGCTCCCGCCGCGCGTCGGCAAGGGAGACCTTCTCCACGGCCCGCACCCGCCGCGCTTCGGCAAGGGAGACGTCCTCGACGGCCCGCACCCGCCGCTCATCGGCAAGGCAGAGATCCTCGACGGCCCGCACCAGCCGCGCGTCGGCAAGGAAGACTTCACCGACGATGCGCTCCCGCCGCGCGTCAAGGGCCACCTCCTCCCCGGCTCCTCGCTCCCGGCGCGCGTCAACAAGGCCACCTCCTCGGCCCCTCTCTCCCAGCGCACTCTGCAACGGAATGTACGGGCGGATGGCGCGCCTCCTCCATGGGCCTCCTCCATAGCCGGCGGCCAGTCCTGCCCATGCCTGAACGCCGGCGGCCAGTCCTGCCCCGGCCGGACGCAACCGTGATCCAGCAACGCCAAGACCGGATCTTGTGGACCCTGACTCCAAGCACCAGCACGGCAGTGATGTCCATCATGTCCACCGTTCCTCTGGTTCGTCTCATGCAACTTCGAATTTGCTTGTTGATTAGGTGAAAAATGCAGTGTGAATGATTTGCTTGTTGATTATCATAAAATCAGACATAGCTAGTTTGAATCAGTTGTAGTTGATAATAAAAAAAAAATATTTCATCCTATGGTATTCATATGTTCTCCTGAATAAATAAATCTTTCCAACCGGTTGTATGAATTCTACCATGAACAAGATTAACCACACTTAACAAATTATTATTATATTTTCAAAGAGTAAAGATACATGGACATTTCTTAGGCTTCCTTTTTTACAGCATTAGAAGATTGAGCGATAACCGAATGACTTGAAAAAGATGAAAGAACATAATCAGACACGTTAATCTTGATTCATACATACAAGGAGCAAAGAAAGAACTGCTACACGCCATAGCACTTTCAGTTTCTGTAGTATATCACCAAATTAGGTCGTATCCTTAACTGCTAAACGCCATACCTGCATATGAGAGGTTAGTTGCAAATATGAAATATGTGCTATTGGAAAGTTAAGGGAAAATGTAACCTGGCAATTTCTCAGGAAAGTGATAATTTTTTTTTTAATCAGACCAATTGATAATATACATTCTCTTCCATTACACAAATAAAATACCTACAACACAGAAATATACATATGTCATCCCCTGAAGCACCAACGCTATGTTTACAGGCTTCAGAGATGTGTTGCAGTAATGAAACAGGTTTATTATCCTATCATGCTAATCCATCTCTTTATTGCTTATACTTTTGGTGGACCTTGCTCATCTCCTTTTACTACTAATCCTTTTCATATTTCTGATTCCTATGCTTGTTCTGCATCCAGATCAGTTTGGTTAGGCTAATATACAAGAGGGAGTTTTGATACATAATAATCATATCAAGATTGTTTTGCTACTTGCTACATGTATCTTAATCACTAGCAAGGTACTCTTTTTAATCTCACTATATGTACCCTCTTCAATCATGTATGGCTGCTGTGTCTGTCTCAAACAAAGGGCACTCTGTTAGGCACATTGTTTATCAGATTTTTCATTTAATATTGGTAAACATTTATTAGTACATGTAATTTTTACTACTTTATGAATTTATCCGTTGATGTGCACAAAAAAGAGTTCCCAGCATATGTATTTATAATGGAAACGTGCAACTTTACTAGTTACAAGAAAGATCAGGAACAATAGATCTATATCAATACTGTCACATTCATTGCAACAATCTAGCCAGTATTAATTTGTGTACTGAATCTGCAATATCATGCAATAGAGAAAAATGGGCATTGCAGTTTATTCAATGTTATTATTTTCTGTTCTGTGCATTTGTTGCCAGAAATTTTAATTTGCAACTGATAACTTGGTGCAGCAATGAAGTACTAAAATAGGCCTTTTGATGACAAACAAGATAAAACTCTTGCATATAATCATATAAGTCCGCTTCCAGTGGCTGGTAATGTCCTAGCTATGTGCTGGAATGCATTAGGTATCGAAAACCCAAATTTTGAAAAGTTGTTGTTTAGAAAAACCTACAGAAAAACACTTAGCCCATAACTTTGCAAGGTATGGCAAATAGTGAAATAATGTGGACGTGGCAACTTAACATACAGCAAAAAGGGGATATAGGAAAAGAAAAGTAATTGGTACGAAAAATATAACCATACCGATAGCAGACTAAATTGTACTTATTACAAAACCCAATCCAAAATCATAGTATCATCCATCTAGAAGCAAAGAAAATTGACTACTTATTACAATAGCCAATGAAGCAAAGTTTATGAAATATTTCAACAAGACGCCTAGATCTCAGAACTCTCATCCTTCTTTGGGCCATTTTGCTTGTTGTGAGGTGACTTCACTAAGGTGACCGCCAACTTTGGTCGAAATTTGTTGACTGCGTTTTGATCATATGTTTTGTTCAACCATCTTCCGTTCCAGTGGAGCAGGTTCTGGATTAAAAATAATCCGCAGGAGCAGCTGAAATAGACGTTACGTGTTCAGTACCATGTTCAAAAAGCCCAATAAAAGATCATAATTAATTGTATTTATAATAAAATATAATCTGAATTTTCTAGCGACATCTGAATGAAATTGGTTCAAAATTTGAATATCTGCGCAATTAATTGATGAAATTTTAACTTTTAAAAAATGTTACAGTAATTTGAAAATTCAATCAACACCGCTCTCAATCGTCTGGACGCGCCAACAGCACTCTAGCCACCTTAACGAGCCAATATGACAACACCACTCTCTCGTCCGGACCCGCCAACACCACTCTCCTCCGGACCCACCAACACCACTCTCCTCCGGACCCACCAACACCACTCTCGCTCCACCGCCAACACCACTCTCGCTCCATCGAACCCGCCAACACCACTCTCGCTCCACCGGACCCGCCAACACCACTCTCGCTCCACGGGACCTGCCAACACCACTCTCTCTCGTCCAGACCCGCCGACACCACTCTCCTTCGGACCCACCAACACCACTCTCCTCCGGACCCACCAACACCACTCTCCTCCGGACCCACCAACACCACTCTCGCTCCACCGCCAACACCACTC
Organism: Dactylis glomerata; assembly: GCA_007115705.1. Classification (NCBI taxonomy): domain Eukaryota; kingdom Viridiplantae; phylum Streptophyta; class Magnoliopsida; order Poales; family Poaceae; genus Dactylis; species Dactylis glomerata. Next base: position 28,327 of record QXEO01000628.1, read on the forward strand.
TCGCTCCATCGAACCCGCCAACACCACTCTCGCTCCACCGGACCCGCCAACACCACTCTCGCTCCACCGGACCCGCCAACACCACTCTCTCTCGTCCGGACCCGCCGACACCACTCTCGCTCCTCCGGATCCGCCAATACCACTCTCGGTCCACCGCCAACACCACTCTCGCTCCACCGGACCCGCCAACACCACTCTCGCTCCACCGGACCCGCCAACACCACTCTCGCTCCACAGAACCCGCCAACACCACTCTCGCTCCACAGAACCCGCCAACACCACTCTCGCTCTTCCGGACCCACCAACACCACTCTCGCTCCTCCGGACCGCCAACACCACTCTCGCTCCACCGGACCCGCCAACACCACTCTCGCTCCACCGGACCCGCCAACACCACTCTCGCTCCACAGGACCCGCCAACACCACTCTCGCTCCACAGGACCCGCCAACACCACTCTCGCTCCACCGGACCCGCCAACACCACTCTCGCTCTTTTGGACCCACCAACACCACTCTCACTCCTCCGGACCACCAACACCACTCTCGCTCCACCGAACCCGCCAACACCACTCTCTCTCGTCCGGACCCGCCGACACCACTCTCGCTCCTCCGGACCACCAACACCACTCTCTCTCGTCCGGACCCGCCAACACCACTCTCGCTCCTCCGGACCAACAACACCACTCTCTCTCGTCCGGATGAAGTTCTTGCAATATCTCAAGATTTTGTCTGCTTTAGATTCATCAGCTCCATGCAGTATCTGACTTTAGTTTTCTTGATTTGGATTGTTAAATTATTTGCAATAATTTCTATATGTTTCTCTTTAGGTTCAAAGAAATTTCTTGAATATGTCGAAGACAGGATCCATCCCGTGTTTCAATCACCATGGATCGCTTGGCGTAGGTGATTGTGATGTGCCGGAGCTTCAGTGTGCTTGCAACGAACCAGCAATGCGACAGATCTACTACACTGAAAATCACAAACGTCTGTTCTTTCTAAAATGCAATGTGCCAAAGGTGATAATTCTTTTGTATTCATATAGAATATTTTGTAATAACGTACTGAACAGTGAACTAAACTTTTCTCTCATCTTGTGCAGGGATGTAGCTTATCAATCCGGGAGGACCTTCTCAACAAGTACGCTGAAGACATGGTAAACTACTGCACGACAGCTTCCAACAATAGTCTACAAGATGAGTTAGCTTCATCGGCGCATCTTGTGAATGAGAAGGAACAACAAGTTCTACATTTAGAGAACAAACTTCAATCCATGTGTTCAGAATTGTCAGATTACAAGGAGAAGCAGATAGCACACGATAAGAGACTTGAACACGAGAAATTTAATTCTAGGAAATACTCCACACTTTTCTGGTTCATGATAATCTTGTATGTAGCTAGAATAATGGTACCCACCATTTAGTACATATATACAGTGCTAATAGTGAGAGACTATCATCGATGGAACACATGTAACAAAATGGAAATCAATAACAAATTTTATGAATATACTTCTGGAATTCGAGACAACGGACTTAAAACCTCCCATTCAAACCACATGAGTAGTACTGTAATTTCATCACACAAATAATAGTTCACATGAGATCTAAAGATTCAGTACAGTTCATCCCTATTATTCAATAGATTCAATATATAACTGAAATGCTGCTAGCGTGAACATCAGCTTCAGGTGCCTTGTGCGTGAAGATTGTTCTTACTGCCCCAGAAGAAACATCCGCCATGAACCTTGACGTGTCTAATATCTACATTGTGAGCGGGTTAGGATGTAAACACTTGTACTAAACAAATGCTGAATGTAAAAATATTAATATTTTGCTAAGAATAAACCATGACAGATAGCCGAAGGAAACAAAAGCTGAAAATCAGAACATTCTAAAAATAAGCATAGACAACTTGTACAGACTAATTTTCTAAATCTTTCCTGTTGAAGTGCATATGACAACCAAACATGTCCAAACTAGTTTTACAGGAATATAGAAAAGGTACTAGGAGTTCTATAAGACAATGATATCTGTTTAACTAACCAGATTATAAATGCATATGAAATGATAAGGCCAACAATAAATTAATTTTTCTCTGGTCTTCTTTAACTCACCAGATTATTAAAGCATATCACAGAGTTGATGTTTCTCAAATCACAGACCGCCTGGAATATATACAAAAGTAGCTCGTAAATAATATGCATAGTGTACCAGAAATAAAATTGGCATGAATATGTACATACCTTTTCGAACTCGAACTGAATCTCTCGTGGTATGACTTAGGCCTCTTCTTACATGGAGCACCTTTCGGTTTTATCGGTATTGGATCCAGGACTTTGCCAGTGAAAGATTGGTTCGCCCCAGAAAAATATGCAGGCAGAGGGCCAAATGTTGTCTACATATTATTGTCGTTATTCTCGGCGGCATCTGCATTCTCATCATTCTCATCGTCATTCTCGGCGTCCTCATAAGAAATACTCTTGAAAAATTCAATGACTCTCTGTGATTCATCCGGTCTCATTGAAGCTTTGAACAAAGCTGTATTAGCCATGTTGCGCAGTTCGCGGTAACGATCCATCTGTTCAGACCAAACATGTGTATTGCCAATACTCTCTGGTTCGAATGCAAGTTTAGCTTGCATCGTCCATCTCACAGCAACACAGCAACTTGGAATGTTGCGCATGCCGCAGTGCTTCAGAACACGAAACACGTGTGCGCATGGGATGTCCTCACGCTCCATCTTCTGACAGTGGCAGTTCACGCTCTCAAGCGACGTCTCGCCGAAGACACACCTCACATCATGCTTGCCCCATTCACTCGATACGACGAACCTCACCAAAATGGCATCTTCCTGGGTCGTCTCACTAATCTCCCATGCCGCTGATTTTACGAACTGCTCCTTTACCATCTTGAACATTACTGGAGTATAAATACGGGCAGCACTTTTCAAAAGTGGGTCATCTTTCAATTCAGTGAAAGGAACCGACTGCGAAGCTTTGGCATCATTCTCTCGTTCATTCCTACGGATACGTGACTTATAAAACTGAGAGTGCTCGAGCAAATTGACCATTGACATCATCCTGTCTAGATGGTTATGAAGCCCTGAGTTGAGGCTTTCACTCCTCTGGTTGCTCCTCATTCGCAGGAAATACCCACCTTTTGTGTAGGCTGCCGACCATTTCTCTCTTAGATCGTACATCCTCATCAACCATGTGTCCTTTTCGCTAAACCCGTACTGCTGCATATACTCGGCCCATCTTCTCTCAAACTCTTCTACTTCCATCCTCTCATAAATTAATTTCCTGAAGTCTTTCAGCTTTTCCTTGCGAAGGTGCCTTAACATGTTTTGTTCTATGTGCCAGCTGCACAACCGATGAAATGCATCGGGCATTACAACGTAGATAGCTCTACCCATTGCATGATCCCCATCAGTAATCAGCGATCTAGGATGCTTTTGGCGCATCGCCATGAGAAATGACTCGAGCAACCAGATATACGATTTAGTGGTCTCATCTGATAAGACCGCACACCCAAACACCGTCGTGCTACGATGGTGGTTCACACCAACGAACGGAACAAATGGCAGATTATAGCGGTTGACACGGTAAGTGCTGTCAAAGACAAGGACACCGCCAAAGGCCTCGTAGTCCAACCGTGACTGTGCATCTGCCCAGAAAATGTTTCTCAGATGTTTATCCTTGTCAGTGGTATATCTATAGAAAAAATCTGCATCCTTGTCTTTCTGTGAGGCCATATAGTTGAGCATATATTCTGCATCTCTACCTTCGATCTTTTTCTTCTTGTACTCCGCCACAAAGTTGTACAAATCTCGGGGTATAAACCCCAACTTGTCCTGGCCACCTGCTTGATGTTCCATAACATTCATTATCTGGTGCGTGCGGAGGCCACCAATCCCATACCCAACTGCATCAGCCTTTTGGCCATCTGTCATCTTACGGTGAGAATACAGGTACGCAGACTCGCCTTCCTTAGCGAGTGCATGCTTATGTTCGTCCACAAATTCCTTCATGGACCATTCGCCCGTATCCACACTGAGCTCAATCACCAAGCGAGCTCCACATCCACAGCGAGTAAGAGCCTTTGGATTTCTTTTACGGTCAAGCCTTTCAAAGTTCTTTGTTGAACGATATCCTTCTTTAAAGCAATTGTAAGTCCGCCTGAACCGTGTCTTGGTGCCTGGCAAGTATTTCACCTCTCCCTTTCTAACACTGAACCCTTTGACTTTAGCATACTCATTATAGAACCGGTATCCTTCCTCCTCGCTTCCAAAGGTCTTGCTTTTCACGAGCTTGTACTCTTCAAGCCTCTTCATGTGATCGTCTTCACCATCCATCTCTGAAACCTGCCATCATCAAAGATTCATGTCACTACTCAAGTTAATCTTATATGAAAAAAACTGTATGACCCAGATGGAACTACAGGTCACTATACGAGGTTATTAAACCTTGATTACTTCTAAAAAAATCTACAAGATCACATGCTATTTCTTAATGTAAATCAGATGATGTTGTTAGTTACTAGACGTCAGGCAGCTAATAGGATTCTAATTTTTCACCCGCCAAGTAGAGTCTTCAAATTATAAAACCAATCACTGACAAATTCAGGCAATAAATCTGGGCATCAATCACTAAGTAAACTGCTATTCCTATCTAAATTATGAATTCGATTGCAGCATCAGGAGCTCAAATAGCATGACAGGAACCTATAAGCCATAATTCATGAGCTTCTAATACTCAAGCTGTTCGGTGACAGAGCTAAGTGGAAGATCATATGACAGAGCCAATTGAAATTATTGCAGAGAGAAGATTTGTGTCAGTGGTGAGGTTATCAAATAAGTTATAGTGTCTAGAAAACAAATCTGCATTTCTCATTTCCTTAATCATTAAATTGCAATTTTGCATCTGAAACTCTAAATAATTCAAATCTTTAGGTCGAGACACAATACATTTCAGCAAGTTTTAAAATGTCCTTTCTCACTTCTTCTCGAGCGTTGGTATAATATGCATTCTTCCTACTAAAGGTGGAGCAATCATGGTAGTCATTAGCTAGAATTAGCCTAAAGCAGCCCCACATGAACCATGCTTACCCTAAAATAGCTGTCATACCATTAGTTAATGAAATTCTGCAAGATCAAAATGTATAGCTCTGAACAGAATCACTAGCTCAGTACATGATTGAGGAGAGACAGAATTTGACCTCGGGCGATGCACGGAGGCGACGTGCGAGGTGGCGGTGGCCTGCTAGGGCGTCTGGGCGGTGAACTCGTCCGGCGGGGAGCGGCGTCAGCTTCTCGAGACGGCGGCGAGGGCGGCGTATGGAGGTGCGGAGACGGGGACTGCAGGTGGCCTTAGCGGCGGGAAGTGATGGAGGAGCGGCGGCGAGGTCTGGTCGTGCGGGCGGGGGGTGATGGATGTGCGGCGGCGGGGTCTGGGGGCGCGCCGGCGGCGAGGTCTGGTCGTGCGCCGGCCTCGGGGAGTGGGTGTGTCGCGGCGGCGGGGACTAGGCGGATTGCGGCGGCGGCGGCGGCTATTCTGATGCTGTCGGGGATGAAGAGGCGGCAGGGGTCCTGTGCGATTTTATTATCTTTTTTTTTCCAACTTACGTTTCGGCTAGCAATGGGCCTATTGGGCCTTTCATACTACTGGCTCTCGTTGGAGTAGTATGATTTGATAAAATGTACCGTAAAAAACCCCTTTCAATATGATTGGAGGACAGCTAAAACGTTTTGCTAAGGCCCGCAAAGATTTACTGGTAGCTGTTAATGAAATTGTGAGTTTTCACATCTTTCTCACTCTGATCTTGAACCTTTTGCCTTATATTTTTCTCAGTTCTCCACTGATTATTTTTGTCCAAGCTGGTCTTCCCCATATTCCCTTAATCCATAGTGAATATAGTGTTTAGCATGTAGAATACATATACTTGCGTAGCTTTGGATCCAGCATGGTAACTTTTCTTTTGATTATCTGTACATTTATTTACACAAGCTCTCCTTTTGTCTTCTGAATTTTTCTCTTATCAACATTACTTTTTGTTTGCAGCACAAAGCTTTGAAATCTGAGAAACACATACCTATAGTCTATCCAGAAGAAATTCTTTGTGTCAAAATTTATGAGCAGAAGCAGAGCTCTGTGAAAGTAATATCTTAATGTGTTCTTCAGGTAAATATAGATGCTACTTCACTTGGAACCTATTTTCACATGTACATATGTTCTTGTTCATTTAGGAGAAGAAGGGTGCCTCGGGCTCAACGACATGCGTGATGTCGAACTGGAGCACTTGGACTTCTTTCACAATCTGGAATATTGAAAGACAAAGTTGGGAGATGGAGACCATGTGATGCCCTGGGGTTGTTCGGTTTGGCAGAACAAACTTCACTTGTTTCAGAACACATATTCAGTTAAGAAACTCTGCACTATGTTTCTAGTAAGAGTATTTAATGGTTACTAAAGCAATGGATGGATGATCAATTGTCTTAAGCAGTGCTTGTTATATGGTTTTAAGCATTGTTTTATCAACCATTTATAGGAGGAGTATCATTGCTTGATCAGTACAAATTACTTGAATTGTATTTGAGAAATAAACTTTCATGAATTAAATTTTCACTATCATTTGGTGTACTTGAATTGATACAGCTCTGGTAGTGGTGCCTTTTAATACTGTCATGAACCTATTTTGCTATACTCATAAGCACATGGTGAAGTCTGTACTATCTTTGGTGCCATCGAAGGCAACATGATTTCTTTCACTGGTACTAACCCCGTTCCAAAATATCGTATGTTTTCAAAAGCTACTTTAGCTTTCCAAAACATACTATAGTTTGAAACGGAGGTACTACTTTTTATATGCAGTACCTGTGAAGTGAGATAGCCCCCACTGTATAGCAAATTACAAACATGTGCATCCTAGGTTTTGCATTGTTTGCTTTAATGCAACATGATTTATTTCTTTTGTTCTTAATATATGGCATCCTGCCTAACGCAGGTTATGTTTGATGCATACATGGACTGCCACATGTGCTGCATTTGAAACAAGGTCACTTGCCAACCTTTTTTTATTACTTACTGTAATATATGCCACAGGTGTTGATGAATGCTAAATTTGATTCTTTGTTTGCCACAGTAGCATCATGCATGTTCTCAAAGTACAATCAATTTCCCTAAACCGCTGCACTTGCATTTGAACCTCTTATGATACTGCAATATGACCACGACAGACAATCCTTAGATAGACTATCCTAAGAAGATATTTCTTATTGATGACTACACAATTAGAACACAAGACACAAATCAGTACTAATATAATAATCATAGGTGGTACTTTTCAAAGTTGCACATAAATATTGATGTCATAAGATCTCAATATTTTTGCATCCATTACATAATGAAAGATATAATAATCATCAAGAAATCTGCTAAAATGAGGTCCAGCGAGTTCAAGTGCTAAGTACTTCCTTGTAGACTATGTTCAGCGTAGTCATTACTAAGGACTCGTTTCTTTTTCTCTTCTTTAAATTTTTGGTTTTCTTTTGATTGCCTTTTATGGCGAGGATCTTGATGTTGCTTTTCGCGGTTGCTCTGGACAACGCGACGTACAACTGGCCATGAGAGAATACCGGATCCGGTAGGTACACACCGACAATCAAGATGGTCTGTCCTTGCGCCTTGTTGATCGTCATGGCAAAGCTCAGTCTAATCGGGAACTGTTTCCTCTTGAACCTGAATGGGAACATGTCATCGTCGGATGGGCATAGAGGTATCCGAGGAAGAAACACTCTCTCCCCTGCGTGCTGTCCCACGACGATCTCCGCATCGATGGCATTCCTTTGGAACCCACGTACCACAAGCCTCGTGCCGTTACACAAACCTTTTGCTGGGTCGATGTTCCTCAATAGTATAACAGGACAATTTATCTTCAATTTAAGTGCATGTGGTGGAAGCCCATTAGGAGTTAGGTCATTGAGGAACTCCTGAGGGTAGTATCCATGTGGATCATCCTCTGCACTGTCAAAGCTATAGTAGATCATCTCCTCGCCTTGAAAACGCTCAATCATGTGCTCATTTATTCCATCGACGCTGTCGTTCTTTGTGGATAGGATCGCTCGAGAAGTCATGTAATGTGGATTGTCCATGTTGTTGTGTAGAGTAGGAAACACATGGTCAATCAACTTCTCAATGTCAGCCGCGTCTCCCGTAGGCGATACACATATATCTTCGGGTAGCTGTATGTTTCCTTCATCGTCAGTTTCCTCGGTGCCGTTACCTACCCTCAGAAGATAATCCGTGAACCACCGATTGTTTTGGGCCCTCATGTTCTCGACGAGCCTTAGCTTGCGCATGCCCTTCCATAGGTTTGAGCTCCGTAGACTTTCATCTATTATCTGACCTCGTGACCCTTTCCTCACCACCGGAAGCACCTGTCTGAAGTCCCCACCAAACACGATAGTCTTGCCCCCGAAAGGTCGATCTCGACATTCCATGATGTCGCGCATGCTTCTGTCCAATGCCTCAATTGCCTATCGTTTCGTCATCGTTGCCTCGTCCCATAGTATTAGTGAAGCCTTCCTTAGGAGCTTGGCTGTCCCACTCTGCTTAGTGAAGCTACATGATTTTCCTTCTTTAAGGTTTAGTGGTATCTTGAACCTCGAGTGGGCTGTCCTTCCTCCTGGCATGATGGAAGCGGCGACTCCTGATGTTGTTGTGGCCACCGCGATCTTCCCGTCGCCCCAAACTGTAGCAAGCAGTGCCCTGTATAGGTAGGTCTTCCCTGTTCCTCCCGGGCCATCCACGAAGAAAACACCCCCATTTCCACCTTCAATTGCCGTTAGTATCTCATCATAGGCAAGCCTCTGCTCATCGTTTAGTGAGGTTGCTAGAGAAGCGTCTTCCTCGTCTACCTTGATATTGGTCTCCTCGATGACCTCCCTAGCCTCGCCGTCTGTGTTGTCATAAGTCTCATTGATGTCTGGTAGAGGGTACGTTTTTATATCTTTGCCCATGGACTGCAGCATTCCCCTGATATCAAGCAAGACCTTCTGCTCCACTTCTTTTGGACACGTGTGTTTGCGTCGGTAGTCGTCAGACATCGCCTCATGGTGCCTATCCCAAAGACCGCGCACATCTCCAGGCTCGCAGAATACCAGGATCGTCGCGAAGAGCCTCCTAAGTGAGGCTGGCATGGCGTATTGCTCTGACTCCGTAAGACTCTCGTCTAGCGTGTTGTCGGCCTCGACGAGACCCTTCCTCTCGGCTGCTTCACGAAAGGTATCACATAGCACACCGTCCACTGTTTTTAGATCTTCAAAGGACTTTGAGCCTGGTACATGGTTTAGTAGGACTCTCAGAAAGTACCGTTCCCCCTCGGCGGGATGGGCTGACACGATTCGGCCTATTTGTTGACCCTTGTCCCTTTTCTTCCAGTACTTTGCTGGTTGCCATGTGAAACTTCTCGGAAAATCTTTGTAAAGAATATCCCAAGCCCACGCGTGCTTTTTGTTAGCCAGGAAATACTTTGTCAGCATGGATGGGTTCTCTCGGGCGGCGACATTGTTCAGGTTCTTTCCCGCTTTGAACGTGACCATTTGCATATCTGGAAGATGAAGTGGCAACGGTAGGACCGACGGGTGGTTCTCACAGAGCTTGAAGCCGAATATCCTCCACATTGCCTCCGGTGGAGTAATCCACCTTGCGTCAACGAATCTCTTTATCTCGTCTATGTTACCTTCGGCATCGGGTATGTCGATATTGAACGAAGTTTGATCGTGGCCCTTGTATACGTACTTATATAGGTACTTGACGGCCTTTATGCTGGAGCACACCTCCACGTTAATGTGGCAGTCAAACATCCACAAGAGGTACGGATTGTAAGGCACAACCCATCTATTGTCTAGCATTTGACCTCGGACCTCCACACACGGCCGTTCTTCCGTCTCCAATAAATTGGGTATGAGTCCTTCCCTTGTATGATGGTCTCGTTGAATGCTCGTGGGTACCTACACTTGCATGACCCATCTTGCATGCACACGTTGTTTGGCTTGAGGACACCACATGGGCCATGCATCATATGTTTCACGACAATGGCGTATAGCTCCGGGTACTTTTTCTTGTCCGGGAGCTCGGTGGATATGAGGCGGTCATACTGCTCTGGCACAATTAGCTTATATTTTGAATCCATGATCAACAGGAAATGGGCATGCGGGAGGCCCCTCTTCTGGAACTCGACCACGTAGACGTAGGCCTTCACTATGCCTAGGATATTCTTATTGGTTAGCATCTCTTTCATCGTCTCTAGCTTGGCCCTAAACACGCGGACCACAATATCTGGTCTGTCCTGCGGGGTTTGTCCTGGAAGCAGTGCATCCTGTATCTCCTGCCAGTTAGGGTTACAGGTCATCGTCAAGAAGATGTCAGGCTTGCCGTACATTTGCACCAACGCCATGGCGTCCATATGCCTGCGCTTCATGTCTCAAAAGCCTCCCTGGAACTTCCAGGGGAGAACAGTCCTCGTGCCAATAGCGCTTGCGCGAGTCTCTCCCGCTGTGATGCTATCCACAATGCCTTTATATAGGTCAGCACGTAGCTCTGGCTGGTGGTCCCTGATCCAATTTAACCTGCAACCCTCAATCTTTATATACATGTCAACCGCAAACTGTTGGAACAGACGCCCACCATGTAGTATGGGATTGAATATAGCCGGACGTGTTTGTAGCATGTAACAGTAGTAGTCCCTAACAGAGACGCATAGATGACCACCTCCATCTGTGTGAAGGACATGAAAAAGAAGGTTAGGTTAAATACAAAATGGATAGGCAAAACCTGTAGAAGTATCTTAAACAGCCTAACCTTCATCCTCACGGTCCTCTCTTGATCGTTGCGCAACGTGCCAAGGCGTCTCGCGCTTAGGGATATTTGGATGCCAGCCAAGCTCCCCCCGGGGGAAGAAAAGGGGGTACGAGAGCGGGTCATAGTATCCTTGTGTAGCAAATATACTATGCCTCTCGTTGTTATTACCGTAGAGTGTGATGCTGCGCTTGAACCTATTTGCCAGGTCGCTGCCCTCGACCCAAATCACAGCCACCTCAGACGACACCGGTAAATTGTATCTCCGTTGATCTAGCTTCTTGTCGGTGTTCAGTTCTACACGGTAGTTTTGGAGGTTGTCTGTATGGGCGCCCAAACTCCTAAATTGCTCAGAGTAGGGGTTTCCTCTCAGTATCTCCATGACCTTTCGGACCACCTCCTGGTCCAACTCCTTGGTGGCTTCCTTCCGATGGATCAGGCTTGGATCGTCGTCGTAGAAGTAGAGTTGTAGATGTTCTGGGCGAGAGTTTGGCCCGAATGAATGTACGTTGTGGTATATCGAGCCTTGCGCTCGGAATGTGTATACCCCAGACCTCATATTTGTGCAGTTGTTGTCTAGGTTGACGCCAAGAGTTGTGAATGAGAAGTGGCCGTTGAAGAATCTTATGCTCTCTCGAAAATGTCGAGCATCTGCATCTGCGCTAGACCATAGCCTCATCAGCTCCGGGATAGGCTCTGTTTCTTGTTCAACCAACTCGATTTGTCCGTTTCGACAACAAAAGCCGTCGGTCTCACGCTCAAACTTCTTTGCATGACAGTGTTCGCAGTCCGGAACTTGTTGTAGTATGTGCGTGCTGTTTGGTATGTTCGAGTACACACAGTTGAAAGGATCGATAGATTCCTCAGCAGATGGATCTGTCGGTGTATCGATGTCCATGTCATCAGTGTCGAAACCTATATGCATAGGATGTCACATCAGTATGTTAATTTTGACTCGTAGCAGAGAGGGTTTATGGAAAGGCTGACACAAGTACCTTCACGGGCATAAATGTAGCACTCCTTGTGCATGAGGTCATCGAGGATGGTATTCTCATCCATCATATCATTTAGGAAGGCCTCCATTTCTCCTATAATATTATCAAACCAGTAAGTATGATGCTTTAAGTAAAGGAAGTAAAGATGATTTTGTTACCTTCTGTGTTGATGCTATACTCTGGCATGCTCATCGAGGAAGGGGAGGGGGTAGGTGAAGCAGTCCCCTCTTTGCTGGGTTGTTTCTGTGTGGTTGATGCTCGGTTTATCATTGGCAAAGTTGTTGCAATTGGGCACGGTATCGCGATGGATTCTTTGCATGGGGTGTTCCTCCTAGCTGCAGCTTTTGCCCTACGGCGAGCTAGCATTGTCACCCTCTCCTCTTCAGTTTTGCTGTCTGTAGATGTAGGTTTTCGGGTTGCCCTTCTATGTGCATTTTTCTGTTCATTCTGCTCAGCCGTCAATCTATTTCGTTGAGCTCTATCTTCGGCTCTTCTACGTGCATTTATCTCCTCCTTTTTCTTGGCTGTAAGAGTATTTCTGTCAACTCTTTTACGTGCATTAATCTCCTCCTTTTGCTTTGCAATCAAACTATTTCGCCCAGCTCGATCACACGTTGCTTGATTTCTATCCTCTGAGATATTTGAAGAGGGGATGCCTGTTCAAAAAGATTGTTAGTTGTTCATAATGTATATATTTGTTTTTGGATTGTATATGTATTGCATAAAATTTAGAATATTACCGTTAATTAAGACTTCTGGCATATTTGTATTGTCTATGTCACCATTCCCGTTTTTCATCAGGGATATTATGATATCAATACCCTTACCATGTTCTTCAGCATTGCAGAATGATTGTGGTGGTGCATCTGCGTGTTTATTGGGTGGACACAATGAACGGCGGATGCCTTCCAGGAAAGATGGTTAGTTGTACATACTTTATATAACATTTGAATGCTTTAATATTGTTTAAAATTTAAGTATTACCGTTAATCAAGACTTGTGGATGCTTTTGAGGTTTTATGACTTCTTGTGATGATACCGAGGCACCTTTTCTCTGTTTTGTCGAGAACTCTTCGTTACGGCGATGTAGAAGTGTTTGTCTTTCTCCCGGCGTCACAGGTTTTCTTTGTCCTGTATTTAAGGCGGATGTTACAACTTCCTCTTCTGTCCGTTTTTCTGGCTCTAGTTCTGAATTTTTCTTTGCCTCTTTAATTGTTTTGTTTCGCTGGTAGGCTTCACGCCGTTTTTTAAGTTTTTCCTGCTTTTCTTCATCGGTCATCTGTGCATACCGCTCTCTATATTTTTTTCTTTTTTCTTCCTTGACATCCATGACTTGAGTTTTCAACAAAATTTGTTTTCCTGCATTAGTATTTGTATATACTGTAAGTATTAAATTTGTATAATATCAGATAAATCAACTACCCAATGCATAAACATATACCATACTATGGCTGTATGTATTAAACTTAGATAATATCAATGACATTGTAATACTATTTGGAGAAGATAGTAAGTCGTATGCAGAAATTGTACTTCTGCCTTTTCAGTTTTGAGATGAGTTGTAGTAAGCTATTGTGGAGTACAAAATAAAAAAAAGGAAGACTGAGATTATAAAAATACCTGATGTTTCTTTGTGTTTTTTTGTCAGGGCTAATACCGGCTAGGCGATGTTTGTATCTTCCCTGGATTTTCTGCGAAAAACAAGCAAAACTAAAGGTAAATATCTCACACTCAAATTGTTTAAAATAAAGTGGCAGTCCAGATACACCGGTTGACTGGTAGCACTCTTAGCTGAATGATACCCTGGCGTAGTTGTCTTGCTGATTCCTTTTTTTTTATTTTGAAAGTAATTATTAGTGAAGCAGATCATTCATTTTAAGATAAGCTTAACCTGATCTAAATGAAAATTGAGTATCTTAGAAAGTTGAAGTGAACCTGATGATGTTAATTTGTAGTTTTTAATAATCCTATTTAGCCTTGACTTGTCTTGCTGATCTTTCATTTTAAGATAAGCTTAACCTGATCTAAATGAAAGTTTAAGTTTAATCAGTTTCACGGGAAGTTTATACTGACTTGTCTTGCTGATCATTCATTTTAAGATAAGCTTAACCTGATATAAATGAAAGTTTAAGTGTCTTGCTGATCAACACTTGAAGTTTCTGGACCATAAAATGTTATATTAAGCAGCATTTAGTTAGCACATTTTACCTGTAGTCTTGGATGATAACATGTTACACATGACAACCACTTCAATAAGTTTATCTGATTCTTTGTATTGAATTGTCTTTGCATGGAACTGAATCTGATTGTTTGTGAATCTGATAATTCGTTTGTACATTTGGGTTTCCAGACCTGGGGGCTATTGCATGTTCTGATGTATTCTAGGATGCTTCTGCATTGTGCGGTTGTCCAGTGAACATTGAATTGATCCTTGGAAATTTAAGTTACAACGATAGGGTTGTCTTAATCTGAAATAATGAACCATTATATTTACCATGCTTTCAGGAAATTAAAATAGTGGACCTTTTGAAGCCAGTGGGATGGTTTCACATATCATTATCTGGCACTGATTGCCAGTATGCACTGCATTGTGCGGTTGTCCAGTGAACATTGAATTGATCCTTGGAAATTTAAGTTACAGCGATAGGGTTGTCTTAATCTGAAATAATGAACCATTATATTTACCATGCTTTCAGGAAATTAAAATAGTGGACCTTTTGAAGCCAGTGGGATGGTTTCACATATCATTATCTGGCACTGATTGCCAGTATGCACTGCATTGTGCAGTTGTCCAGTGAACATTGAATTGATCCTTGGAAATTTAAGTTACAACGATAGGGTTGTCTTAATCTGAAATAATGAACCATTATATTTACCATGCTTTCAGGAAATTAAAATAGTGGACCTTTTGAAGCCAGTGGGATGGTTTCACATATCATTATCTGGCACTGATTGCCAGTATGCATTTTGCCTTTATTTTTCTTCACATGGAATTCAAAAGTTTAAGTTTAATCAGTTTCACGGGAAGTTTATACGATCATTCATTTTAAGATAAGCTTAACCTGATATAAATGAAAGTTTAAGTTTAATCAGTTTCATGGGAAGTTTATACTGACTTGGCACTTACAGATTTTGTCGTGCAGTCTGACGGAATCGGTGCGCGTTTCTGCCGAAGTTGGGGGTTTCGGTGAAGTCGGAGTCGACCGAACGGCTACTCTGTGCGGTTCCGGCGAAGTCGGGGGATCCCGCGTTTCTGCCGAAGTTGTGTGCAGTTGCTCTATGAATTCGGCGTTCTTTGGAGCAGAGTTTCTGTTGTATTTAAAGCAGAGTTTCCGTTGGAGAAGAGAGTTCAGTTCGGTGTGTTGGAGCAGAGTTCAGTTCGGTTTGGTTTAGCTACCTTTTTTTCAGAGCACAGTTCGGTTCGGTTTGGTTTAGCTGGCCCTGGACGCTGTTTAGCAATCTCCGTCGATAGGTCTATCGATCGGCTGGTCCTAGGCCTGGACGAAAACGTATTGCGTCGGTTGAAAACGTATTTTACGGACACGGACCGGTCCTATTGCAATATTATTAGTAGAGATGTGCACATCTTCAAATATTTCTTTATCTTGGCTTCTCTAAAATATAACTCAGGATTCAATCATCCTACAAAGTTTAAAAACCTAATGCATTGTTTCTAAATAAGAGATGCCTTCATCCACATTTTCATTAATTGTGCGCCACATGAATAAAAATATAATTTGATGGGATAAGAAGCATCATCGCGTGTTATGGGGCATAGGGATCGACCACATCTAGGTCGTGCATAGTTTGCCAAAGCAAGAAGACCTCTCAAAGGCCACATGTTTTATTGTGACATGTCGACACATCTCTTCATCGAGAGTTATCCGCTCGATCTCTCAGACTCAAATAATGTGACAACAAAGGGGTAAAAGCTCACTCACACTTCTACGATAAGTGGATTCCTCCAATGGCCGGCTATTGCGAAGATCAACATCTTCAAGGCGGTAAAGCATGTCGAGTTGGACCGACACCCCTTTCCCCATCTATAGTAGAGAGAGGGCGATTTCTTGAGCGAACCCGTGCGCACCGGCTCGTCGCCGGCGATTCGCCGGATCCCTCGCCCTCCGGCGGCCGCTTCGGCGGCGGGAGGACGGGGAATCCACGGATCCCGGCGTATTTGTAGATTAGGTGTGCGTGGGTGTGTGTTGGCCGGCGATGCTGAGGAGGAAGCGGCGGCGTCGGAGCAGCTTTTGGTGATGGCGGTCTTCTTCTCCGTCGGCTCGGCTCCGGTGGAGCTCCGCCGCGGATCCGCTGTCCAGCCCCTTTTCGCGGCTCCTCGGAGCCGTCGAGAGGGTTTCCCCTACGCCGGAGGCCGAGAGGTGGCGGATCCGGTGTTTGACGACCTTGAAGATGCGGTTGCAGGTGGCCAGGTTGGTGTTGCCGTTCGTCGCGGTGGGTGGAGGTGCTCAGGCACCGAGGAGCGTCGACTCCCTTGTCGCGAAGGGGAGCCTCCCAGTCCAAGGTTTCGGAGGTTGTGCGGCGGGCTTCGCCGGCGCAGCGTCCATCGCGAAGACGACGGTGCCAGAGCTCAGGAGGGCTTCTTTGTATTTTCTTATGTTTTTTGGGCTTTTCTGTAAGAAGTCTGGCTTCTGTAACTGTGTTTTCCTCGCAAAAAAAAAAGGTGGTAAAGCATTGAGTGCGCTTTGTATAAGCATAGTTGGTTCGTTCTTGGGGTGTCGTTGGCAATTATCTAAGGTATCACTTAAAGGATTGATGCACCAGCTAACTATTCGTAAAGTCTGAATTAATAGAAAGAGACTATGCAATATATTTATATTAACATCACTGACGGCAATGTTCTCTTAGAAAAGACTAGATTTGGCCGAAGACCTGTGACTCTAGGTTATCACTATTGCCTTAGACTTCCTTTTAGTTACAAACAACTTGGATCGTTCTTTTGCCGTCAGCTATAGCATTTCACTACACGAGATCAATTTTAGACAGGTTCGAGTCCTCTAGCTACCTGATGGTGTTTATATTCCTTGTTATTTTAGAACAATAAAATGCCAGGGATTATCAAAGAGAAAAGAACGGTGATTAACATAGATGAAACTGCCATTTTTAGGGTTAGATCTTTTTAGAGTTAGAGCATGACTAACGGAGCCTGTACTCATGCTTCTGTACTCGCGATTTGCAGGTTCGTTGGCACTGGCGGCGACCAGAACCTGCAAGTGCAAACCGTAAACTTGAATTTGCCGGGAAATTTCATTCGCGCGAGAACGGCTAGTAGCAAACTTGAATTTGTACAACAAAATTAGCTAAAAATTACAACAAACTAGATATAGCTAGAGGCGGAGCTCGCCGGAGGACGCCGTCGTCCTCACAGGTGGCCAAAATGGCGAGCTCATCGACGAGGAGGCCTTGCCGCCGACGACGACCTAGTCGGAGTCGACGAGGATCACCTCGGCCTCCGTGTCGCCGGTGGCCACCTCACCGTCTCCCTGCGCCCAGGCCCGCGCCTTGATCTCCTCCTGCTGCTTGAACAACTCGACGACGGTGACGGCAGCGGCGGCCTCCTCCTCCTCCCGCCGCTTCATAGCCGCGGTCGTCGCCGCGGACTCCGCGAGGGCCCGCGCGAGCTCCTCCTCTTCCTCGAGGTCGCCGCGGCACCGGCCGACGATGGGCCGCGGCGCCGATGCCGACGAGGAGGCCTCCCCGACGTCCCAGCTCGCCGGTGGAGGGGAAAGGTGGACCGCCGGCTCGCGCGCGCGCCGACGACGTAGGGGGCGAGCGAGGGCGGTGGGGTCCTCCCCCAGTTCATCCACCGCCGGCTGGCGCGCTTCTTCGCCGCGATGGAGCGAATGCGGCGCCGCTCCTCGTCGTCGCCGCCGGGTGCGCGGCGGCCACCCCTGCTTCCCCCTCCTCCCCCACCAGCGCGGCCGCCGCCGATGCCCGACCCGCCGCTCCTCGTCGCCATCGATCTCTCCCCGGCTCGCGCGCTAATTGCTCGCCGGAGCTACGCAGAGGGTGGCGGCGGCTAGGGTTTGTGGCGGAGGGAATACGGGTTCGACCCATCTCCGCCGGTCGAGCCGGTACTTGTACCATTCTCGCCGGGCCGAGTGTGGGTGCCTGTGAAATTTTTATACGGGCCAGGCCATTTACGGGCCCCGATAGCTTGCACACGCGGCCCATAGCCCGTAAATCCGTCGCGATTATAAGGGTGTCGGAGCTATACGGGCTCCGTTAGACATGCTCTTAGATACCCTTAGTATAATATTAAATTAGTACAAAATTGTATACATTTTTCTTTTTTATCGGAAGGGGTAGAAATGTATAAGCGCTCGAAAGTCACATAGCCTTAAGGCCAGCAAATGTTTTTTGAGGGAAAGCGATAAATAAAATAAGGCTAGTCACTTGATAGGCCCAGCCGCATGTTCCAAAGCCCAATAGATAAATCGCCGGCCCAGATGTGGCCTTACGTTTCGTTTATCTGTCCTTATCTCATCCAATCCATCATCTCCCTCACTGCACAAATCCACACCAATCCAACACATTTCCCCCTGCCCCCTCCAATGGCGCTCCTCGCGGTCCAGGGCATGGCCGTCTCCACCGCCGCCTTCCCCTCCCACCACCACGGCGCCGTATCCTCCTCCTCCTTCGGGCTCTCAGCCACCGTATCATTCTCCCGCTCCCGCACCAGCCTCGCCGCCTCGGCCCCTCTCACTGCAGTTCTTGATGGTAATCAACATGTCCTTTCCCTCTTACTTTGGAGGCTTGATTTTTGTTCGGTAGTTTGTTTTAGTGTTCCACAGTTCGTTAGGGGAATTCTTATCCCATTTAGTATCCAGAGAAAAAGAAGTTCGACCTATGGACAGAGAATGCCATGGATATTACTGTAAATAACACTGTAGGAGCTGAAAATTTGTTTAGAAAAAAGAAAATTCACTTCGATTTTGGCAGAATTTCGTAGGAAAGTTCACAAGAAGCCGGATTCACCCCTGCTTCCCAAATTGGTAGTGGAGTTGATTTAGTGTGAGTTGGTAGTGTGTCGAACTGTCGACGAGCATACAATTCAGTGGAGATTATGTGTGGATTAGCTAAACAATAAACACTCTTCTCGTAAAAAGAATTAATGATTGCAGATGTTGAATGTCAGATGAGCGTTTGGTTTGATAAAAAAGACGAGCGTTTGAACTTTGAACCAATTGTTTTTTTAAACGAACTTTGAACCAATTGTGACTTCAGAACTCTCTCTGTTTTGATCAGTCTACTGTGGAAGAGGGGACAGGAAGACAAGGAGAGGCAAAAGGTTCAGCCACTCATTTGGGAATGTGAGTCCTCTAGCACAATCTCAAACTGATTGTGTCTGTTGTGATTCTTATTTCTATGTATGGTCATTTTAGGCACGACCCCGTAACAAGAAGAAGGGAACAGGCCCAGCACGGTTGTATGCCCCGCCAGCGCCTCCCAGGAAGGACCAGTTCGAAGACGGGGAGATAATCGCAATCGAGATTGATGAGGACATCATGGAAAGGATGGACTAGGCCTTCTGAATTTTCCTTTATTTCACGGTTTCCCTGCCCTGTGTGAAGTATACAATTCCTTGGGAGTAATTATTTTTCATCATCCTGTGTGAAGCGCAATTTCTTATAAGTAAATTATTTGGGTTTTCTGGAAAAGACGTAGATGCCCATGTGTCGTTGATTGCTCAGGGCTGTCCTCTATGCATCTAGGAAAATGGCGCCTTATATATGTTTCGAGCTCTACGAATGAGCTGGGTCAGTGCTTCCAAAATATGCCACTTCTTTCTTGCCTTCTCTGTTGCACTTTGTGTGACTCTGGAATTAAGTTGTAGTTATTCCAGTTGAGTTTTTTTGGAAGGAAAATAAATAAATGTCTGTAGGTTCTTATCTACTGTAAGTTGTTAGTTGCTTTCAGTCTTTGCACTATTGGAGATGTTCCGGTTATCCAGCATTACCAAGCATATGACTGAAGTGAATGACAATAGGGTCACCTCTGGCGTCACCAACTTATCTCTGGTATCTTTTGTAGTTGTAGCAAAGCACTTGCCTTGCCTGCCTTTGTCTTACAAGGTATCACTCAGCATGCAAAAACTGTGAAATAAGACCCTGATTGTTGCAGAAAACAAGGCTGTAGCTGTGGAAACAAGATCAAAGTTCTTTGCCCAATTTTGTGACCAGCATGTTCTTTTTATTCATAGCAAACCAATAAAACTGCAAAAGGTGGCATGAAGGTGTGAGCTACATTTTTAACTCGTGTATACTTGCAATAATATTAAAACCATGCCGATAAATTTGAATTTTTTCATTGATGGACAAAGTGCTGGTACTGTACCTGGTTTCCTCTGAATACCAAGTTCATTCTAGGAATAAAAAATGACCCCAAATTTCAGCATCATCAAATCCAGCAAATTATTTGGACACGCTTGTCACCTTTCAGTTTCACGCTGACGGGATCGAATACACTGGTCTTTCTGGCAACCCCTCCTCACCTCCATGGCCTAAAGTCTGAAGATGCTTGTCGTTGTTTTTGAAAGCAATGAGGCTGCAACACAGTGGCTGAGTGCATCACTTTGATGCAGAGGCCGGGGCTATATGCTCCCATTTCGAATAAAAAGCACCGTGGCATACTCGGCCTGGCCCTGCAAGAAGGAGTGTATTCACTTGATTCGTGTGTTAGCCCGTCTATTGAGATGTTTAGCGAAACCACTTCCAAAACCCAAAACAACCTGTCTAGGAATAGTCTGGATATAAGATCCGACATTGTGATGGCCAGAAAAGAAAACTGAACACTCTTTCAATCCGAAGGGATTATAGAAAGTTCAATGTAGTAGTACAGTCATGACTCCAGCCGTGAGGGCGATCGTAACAAATTTGTGGCAGTTAGCACATGTGAGTGACAAAAACAGGTGCCCGCCTGACCTCACTACTGATGTCAACTATAGAAAGCATCGTCCTCAACTACCGTGCTTCTCTGTTACTTGCAAGTTCCACGTTGTACCCACAACCGCAAGAGCGAGCGGGCACATGCAAGAAGACAAATATCATGATTGTGTTGTATGCTATTACTGCATTCACCAGCAACCACATCACATTGAAGCACAAACAACTCATCAAAGAAAAGCAGGAGTGAATATCAAAAGTAGACATGGAAAATACAGCGCAATACCAGTTTATGTTCGGGAACCTGGAACAGGAAGCGTCGTCATGAGTTGCTCAATTCTGGGCCCGATCTGGGATGGAGGCGTGCTCGGGCTCCCGCGAGCCCCCTGGCGACCCGAGCGCCTCGCCGGCGACCTCCGCTCCGGCGGCCAAACCCCACCCCGACCAGCCTAGGATTAGCCAGCCCACCCACCACTCACCCCTCCCCCCCCCCCCCCCCCCCCCCCCCCAGTCTCGGGACCCCTGGACGCCGCCGGCTTCCTCCGCCGCCCGCTTCCGGGACTGCTCAAGATGGATCCCAGCTGCCCGCTGCAGCCTTTCTCCACGCCTGGAGACTGGAGAGGCTTTCCTCCGGTTCTGCCTCGAGAACTTCAACTCCCTGGTATGTTCGCCGGTTGCCCCTGGGTCGCCGCTGTTTGTGCCGACGCCGGTCCTCATTGCCGTGACCCAGGAACCCGCCGCCCCCTTCACCCTATTTTCTGCTCGCAAATTGCTTAAGCTTTGGCTAGGATCCCCGTTTGAAAAACTCGAGATTGTGGACGCTGGAAACTGTGTCTTTCGGCTGCTTGTTGCCTCTCAGCGCGTCACTGCGTTCATTGCTTCGCTCGGCGGCCTCCGCCATGGCTTGGTGCTTGCTCGCTTCTCGCTTCCAGCTTCTCCGTCTGCCTGCTCCTCCCCTGGGCTTGGGCCTGTTGGCCCATCCGCCTTTGGGCCGTCCACTCTCCCCGTGACCTCTGTCTCCCCTGGCCCGCTGCAAGATGCTGTGGCAGTTCCGCCAGGGTTTGGCTCCTTCCTCCCGGGATTCCTGGCTGTGGCAAACCCTATCCCCACCCCGCTGCCTGCTCGCTTGCGTCGGCGTCCTCTGTGTATCTCTCTCCTCTCCCCTGGCATCCTCCCTTCACCCTGGTCCGCTGCCTTGGCCTGTCCATGACAGGTGCCACGCACGCTGCCCCTCTCCCCCTGCTAGCTCTCCCCTTGCCCCGAGCCTCAGCTCCACCCCTGCCTGCTTTCCTCTTTCTCCCTCTGCTCCCCTCTCTGGTCAACTTTCCCTCTCCGGCATGCTTGGAGCTCGTGCCCGCTCCGATGGCAGCCCGCTCTCCTCCTACTCTCAGGTGGCCGCCTCGCCCTCAAAGCCCCTCCCTCCCCGCCCACACCGTACCCCTCCACCTCTCGACCCTCTTGTCCGGCGCTGCCTCCGCTGCTTGGCCTCGGACCATCTCATCGCCGCCTGTCGCGACCCGATTTGTTGCCGGCGTTGCCGAAAATCCGGCCACATCGAACGTAAGTGCCCTCTCCCTCCTTTCTCCCCCCGCGCTGTCTCTCTCCCCGCTCAACTTTACCTACCCCGTTCCAGATCCTTCCCATCAATGGCTGCCCTGGACCTTGGCGCTGACTTGGATGCGGCCCTTGAGCTGGTCCCTCAGGCTGCCGCCCCTGCTCCGCTCCCGCGGTGTGACCTCTGCTTCGCCACTGACCACACCAGGGCGATCTGCCGCCTGGTGGTCCCGGCTGCGGAGGATGTGGAGGCCTCTGAGGATGAAGAAGAGGACCCCGAGGAGCTCGTCTTCGGCAGCGGCTCCAGTGAGGGTGACGACGGCGAGAACGGCATGGACGCTGACATTGGGGATGGTTTTATCCCCATTGTTGACGGCGACGCCTACCTGCCAGCGCCGGACCCGGAGGTGGAGGCGCTCAATGCTGAGGAACTGGAAGATCCCACCAGGCTCGACTACGTCGACGTGTACATGCCTCACACTGACATGCCACACTTTGACCACCTCGCCTATGCCTTCGTGTCCCCCCCTCTGCAAGCTCCTGTTCCTCTCATCCACCAAGCTGTCAACAGGGCCTGTGGGCCAAATCGCGTCTCCCTTCTGTCTTCTTCCCGCGGTGCTCGCATTGCTGTTTTCTCCTCTCCTCTTGATCGGGAAAGTGCTGTCAACCAAGGCCCTTTCATTGGGCGTGAGGCCTCTGTGCACTTTGAGCGCCATGATGAGACAGACAACCGGTTCCTTTTCCAACATGAGGCCATGGCCGCTCTCGCCATTGAGGATTTTCCCCTCGAGCGCTGGGGCCGGGATCGCATCACCTGCTCGTCTGTCCCCTTTGCCAACCCCCACTCCATTGACCCTATCTGCCTAACTGGCTTGGACTACTCTGCAGTCCTCGTCTCGGTCAAGGCCGAAAGCATCCACGACATTCCCTCCAACATGGCTGTCAAGAGCTACAACAGCACTAGCACCATGGGACGCATCACTATCATCGACTTTGAAGACATTGGCTCCAGCTCAGACCCCTCCTCTGGCTCTGATCCAGACCTGTCCTCCATCCCTGATGCTGCCTCTAACGCTGATGGGTTTGAGATGGTTGAGATCGAAGGTGGGACTGGCTTTGCCGATGTCCTCTCTGCTATAGGCGCCCCTTTGCCTGGCATCCCTCATGGCGCACCCTCCAGCGCAGCTCCGGCCGCCTCGATGGTGTCTCGTGCCCTGGCTGCTGCCCCGCCGCTGCCCATTGCGCGTGGCGATCCTCTTCGCTCCAAGCCCAAGCTGGTCACCTTCAAGCTCCGCCTCGGTTTCTTTGACATCTTCGTCATGGGATCAGCTGGGGAACGTGCTTTCTTCAGGGTGCCTTTACGCAAAGCCTCCCCTTCTGCCGGCTGCGAAGGCCTCATGGTGGTGAACCTTGCTTCTGCCTTCGTGGGCATCATTGACTCCGTTGCCACTGTGGGTCCTCTCTGGCGTCTCATCCTCACTGCCAACATCCTGGTCAAGGGCGCCCCAATGGCGGCCGAGCTTGAGACTGACCTTCCCTCTGCTCTCTCCCTGCTCATGGGGTCTGATGCTGCTGACGATAGCTCGGATGCGAGCTCGGAGGCCCCTGGTCGCATCTCGGAGGACCTGCTCCATGTTGCTTCTCCTGCTGCTCTGCCTCTGCTCACAGAGGCCGACCTGGGCTCTCCCGTGCTCGACACTATCTGGCACACTCCCAGCCCGCCTGCCAAGCTGCGGCGCAGCTCCCGCCTTGCCATGGTTGAACCCACCAACTATGTCTCGGTCGTCGACCGTGCCATCATCCGCAAGAAGGTTCGCCTGGAAGGCGATGATGAGCCTGCTCCTGCCCACCACGGTGAGCTCCCCACCGAAGACCTCATTGCTGTGGCCATCGAGGATGGCTCCCCTCTAGTTGAAAAGGATGTCTTTCTTCTTGCTAACTCCTGCGATATTTCTGTAGGGGATGTCCTGCTCCCGCCAAGCTCCCTGGAGACTGATGCCTCTCCATGATTGGCATCGTCCCCTATGCGCCATCCTCTCGGATGCCCACCGCCATCCTCTGCTTCACCCTGCGCCCGGCCTCCACCGACTCTCACCGCTGCTGTATCCTCCTTGGGTTGTCTGCTGCTGCGCCTGCTGGCCTGCTTGTGGACATTGCTTCGCCCACCTAGCGGTTGTGTTTTTCCCTTTGTTTTCCCGTACTTTAATCCAATTCGGCCGCCTTGCCCGGCCTTGTAAGCTCAGCTCTGGTTGTAAGACACCTTTATTCTCTAAGTTCCCTGCTGGACTCCATTTATTTCATCGTAACCTAGAGCTTTTCTGTTACTATGTTAATTAAACTGTGTTTTGCGTCTTGGAACATCCACGGTCTCGGACGACGTGGTAAAAGGGACGATGTCCGCGCTGCCATCGATTCCTTTCTTCCTTCCATTCTTTGTCTGCAAGAATCTAAGCTCTCTTCCCTGTCCGCCTTCTTTGCCTCTTCCTTTCTGCCCCCTTCCCTTAGATCCTTTGTTTTCAAACCCAGTGTGGGCGCCTCCGGCGGCATCATCACCGCTTGGGACGCCTCCGTCCTTGATCTTGTGCATCACTCTGTAGATGAATTCTCCCTCACCACCGCCTTCTCCTTTCGGTCAGATAACCTCCAATTTATGGTGGTTAACGTCTATGGGCCTTGCACGCATGGCCTCAAACCAGCCTTCCTGGACTCGCTTCGCTCATCTATTTCGCGGCTTACTGGCTCCCTGGCCATCCTTGGTGATTTCAACCTCATCCGCTCTCCACGTGAGAGATCAAATGATAATTTCAATTTGGCTGAGGCGTCTATTTTCAATGACTTCGTCAATCAGCTGGGCCTGCTTGAAATCCCCCTCCTTGACCGGCAATTTACCTGGTCTAATCAGCAAACCCCTCCCATCATGGCTAGACTCGATCGTGTCTTCGTCAACCCCGAGTGGAGATTGGCTCTTCCGGATACCACCCTCACCTCCTCTGCTCGCCCCACCTCTGATCATGTCCCTCTCCACCCCGAAGCCTCCTCCAAAGCCCCTCATAGCACTATCTTCCGGCTTGAAAATGTTTGGCTATCTCATTCTGGGTTTCGCGACATTGTCTACGCCAACTGGGGAAGCGTTGGCACCTCCCACCAGCACCTCTCCAATATTGGTCACCTTAACCTCCGCTTAAAGCGTATCCGCTCGGCCGCTCGCTCTTGGGCCAAATCTCGGAAACTTTCTTCTATTTATCTCACTAACTGCAGAACCGTCATTATGCTCATTGACCGCCTTGAGGAATGTCGCCCCATTTCCCTCCTTGAAAACCGCCTTCGTCACCTTGCCAAGCTCTCCCTTAGTAAGGCCACTTGTGCCAAGGCCACCTACTGGTGCCAGCGCGCAAAAATTAAAAACTGTGTTCTTGGGGATGAAAACTCCCACTATTTCCATCTTTGTGCCTCCGGGCGCCTTCAGAAAAATCAAATTAAGGTTCTCGATGACCCTCATGGCAACCCCACTTTCTCCCATGATCCTAAGGCCCGCATCCTCCATGATTTCTACAAGAACCTCCTCGGTCTGCCTCGGCCATCCTCTGACTCCCTCCATCTCTCCTCCCTTGTCTCCTCCACCTCCCTGGATGCCACTCAGGCCGCCCTCCTCGTCCGCCCCTTCTCTATGGAGGAGCTCTGTACTGCGGTTTTCTCCATGAATGATGTAACACCCCAGCATTTAGGACTAAACGAAGGGTAGAACTAGGACCTCTGTGCATTCATGCATCTAAAATCTGAGTAAATTTTTCACAAATTCCAAAAACTGGAGAGAGCAAAGCTTCTATCTAATCACCTTTAGAGTTAGAGGTTATTAGAGTGTTAAGGGCATTGCTATGATCTCTTGATGGTATTGTTAAGTGAGTTTTGAATTTAAAATGATTGTTGAATTATCTCAAATTTGAATATTTAATAATTAATAAAGAAATAATTCAATTATGCATTAATTGAATAATAGAAATGGAAATAGAATATAAAACAAATAGAAATATTACTTTATTGATATTATACATCAATACAATGTCTTTACATATTTATTAAATGAAAAGAAGATTACATCAGAGATAAACAAAAGAAACCTAAAACTAAACTATATCTAATAGTCTTCATGAAATCTATCTTCTAGATTTCCATAAGCTGTAACCTGCAAAATAAAGTAAACATGAAACAAGAAAAGAAAATGGGCTAGGATTAGTACTCTTAGACATTGGCAATTATATTGCCATTTGCATCATTGAGTTTATGGCCAAGTGTAGTATCTGTTCTTAAAAGCCACTGGGGTACAAGTCAAATGAGCACATAGCAGTTTCACAACACGGCCAGGGAATGGATCAGACCAAGCTGGGTGTGTAGGCAGGCACACAGCTCACAAGGAGCTTAGTCACTGAAGGAGAAGCTGGAGCTGGCAGCACCACAGCTGCTAGCAAAGCAAGCAGCCGACCTGATGAATATCACCAGGGAAGCAACTCACATTCGACACAACAAAGAACACCACAGTTCTCTCACAGCAACCACAACACATTAGAAAACAACCAGCAAACACTATGGAGTCCATCTGAAGCTCAAGAGCAAGTCCAGGAGGAGAAGGACAAGCCAGGAGCTGAACCAGGAGGAGAAGGACAAGCCAGGAGCTGAACTAGGAGGAGAAGGACTAGCCAGGAGTTGAACCAGGAGGAGTAGGCCAGCTCGAAGCAGTCATCATCATAAGCAAGCAACAGTAACTGAGAACAACATCATCACTGCACAACTCCAGGCTACAGGTAGGAACCTTGCACATCACTGCTAGTGCATGATTCCAGCATGTGTTGTCATACGATAAGCCCTCAGATTGGCAAAGAAGTGCCTTGCCAAGCTCATCCTAGGGAATCATGAATAAAAGCCAAGTAAAACTCACATCAAAGTATCAGCCTCAGTTTACACTTCACTGGCATAGTTTTAGAGATTTACAGATCACTGAGAGCTCGTGCTGGGCACATGTCTTATTGGACATGCTCCTCAAACACACAAAGCATGCTAGCATCATCAAATAAGCAATCAGTGGGCACACAAGCAAGCTTGGCACCTCACTGATATCACTAGCCTCAACCAGCATCATAGGCTTAACTTAAAGGGGCAAGTTTCACCATAAATGGATCACAGGAGTAGTTGCTGGGCACAAGATCAGAAGATCTTGCACCTCAACACAACTAGCCTGATAATGGACATCTAGGTCAATAAACAGTAGCAGAATCATTTTCCTAGTTTTGTATACCTAGGAATCATATTTTTGCTCAAAGTAATTTCATAGAAGCTTGTAACACTGCAAGACATTCTACCCCTTAGATATCATGGACACACAGGTAACTGAAGCTAGCACAGCAACATATTCACGACCTGATCAAGCACAGAAACCTAACTGAACTTGAGAAATTCAGTTATACACACCTATAACTTCGATAGCATGGCATCATAGGATTTAGAGCTTATCAAAGCAAGTTACAGATGTTAACTGAACTTTGCAATAGGGCAAGATTCAGTATAACATCTCTGTCAGAGAAATTCACTGACAGAGATAGAAGCACAGTAGAAATATCACTAATCAAGCATGACACCACTAACTGAATCAAACCAAATCACAAGCTTGCATCAAGCAGCAGCATCACAGAGTGGGATCTGTGAGCTTGGCTCACTGATCTTGACCAGTATGGTCAGAGACCATGGCCAGTAAGAGAAGCAGAAGGTGGAGAGGAGAAGGAGAAGCTCACCAGACGGCCAGGTGCATACCTGGCCGGCATGGCGAAGCAGTGCCCGCGCGGCCGACTAGGCGCGGCCGAGGGAAGTATTCACCGCGGCACCACCGGGAGCACCGCACTCGGCGCTTCCACCGGCATGCACACACACTGAGATCTCCTCGAAGAAGCACAGCAGGCGTCAGGGAGAAGCTGGCGAGGTATCGAGCTCAGTGGCGACAGAGATGCAAAATCCTGAGCGGGATCCTGCCACGGATCTCCTCGGAGAGGAGGCGGCTGATGGAACGATTTGGTGGAGACTGAAGAGGACGCAGAGGAGAGTATTTTGCCCAAGGTGGCGTTGGCGGAGCTCACCGGAGTCGGCCGGAATGGCCAGGCGACGGCGGCGGCGATCCAGATCGCCAGAGGGATCGTGGAGTGAGAGAGGAGAGCGAGTGGGGATGGGCTGGGTCGGTTGACCGACCCAGACCCGAGCCCGAGTCGGCCGGTTGGGCCAGTTGGCCAGTTGGGCCAAACAGG
This sequence comes from Dactylis glomerata, assembly GCA_007115705.1. Taxonomy (NCBI): domain Eukaryota; kingdom Viridiplantae; phylum Streptophyta; class Magnoliopsida; order Poales; family Poaceae; genus Dactylis; species Dactylis glomerata. Next base: position 56,921 of record QXEO01000628.1, read on the forward strand.
CTTTGGCCAATTATTTTAAAACAAAATTTCAAATTCAAATTCAAATGTTATTTCCTTTTTGAATTCAAACCAAACTCAAAAATTCAAATAACAGTAATAAAACACTTTCTTACTTTAAATAAATAAATATTAAAATAAATTCAAATCTCTGAATTATTCTTTAAGACATATTTTAAAGCTTTTAAATTCTATTTTCAAAAACCTTAATTATTATCTATATTATCAAAATTGAACTTCTTCTTTAAAAATTAAACCTTTTCCTTTTCAAATAACTCAACAAGAGTTTTATAACTTAAACTTTAATTTCAAACTTTACTTAATTGTCTCAACACTTCAATAGGGTAAAACGCACAAATAAAACTTATATTTCAGAAAATCTTTAAACCCTAGTAAGTCTTGGGTAAAACACACAAATAAGAAAACCAAGTCCATAAATCACCATGCATAGCATATCATTGTGCATAGCATCTAGTTGTTTCTTGAAACATTGTCCTTACCGGACAATGCTTGGATTTCTGTAGAACAAGGAGATTAGGAGCATCGCCAAGTATCCGACTCCATTACCTTTCAGTCACAAGGCAAGTTTATCCTGCTCATATCTCTTGATTGCATTGGTTTTGAAACTTCTTGCAAAGTGTTGACTTCAAACTCTAACATTTCAAAAGGATGGAAATCTATTTTCATAAGTAATATGACTAGTGGTTATCGACCAGTGGTGATAACCTAGGAAGGCTGGCAGGTGGAACCACGGTAAGATTGTGGTGGTGGAGGTTCCACTTGCACGGGAAAGTAAACCTAGGAATAACTACCAATGCCACAGTTATTCTTGTGCCGTAAAAACCGTGTCGTCTAAGAGACTTGGAATGGGACAAAAAAGTCAGCTGTATCTTCTCTCGTTCGCATGTCAACGGGCAGCCAGTTGCCGGTCGCGGTAGATCTTGCGGGACTACTTGCACATGGGTGGGACACCTCAGTTCTCACGGCACTGGTGTCTATGATGGTCCGCAAGGGACGCCTAGGTACTTCATTGTTGGGGGTGAATATCAGGGGCACAACCTGCTTGCATGAATTGGGTGGGCATGCGTTGTGCAGAGAAGGCAGTGATTGGCTTGGATCAATGACTGGGCCCCACACCATGGAAGTGTGGACGGGAATGTACGCCCGATTGTGCAGCAAGGCTTTGATCTCTTTTGGAAGGACACACCTCTGCAGAGTGTAAAAAGATGTGACATGTTACCCCTTGTTCCGGGAAGGAGCTGCGAACGCGGCAGGAAAGGTGCTCTCAAGGCACTAATACCCTGTGTTGGCTGTTGGGCATAGTTTTCTAAAGTAAAATCAATCTTTCAAGAAAACCTTGATAAAACCTTGCATAGGCCTATGACTCTTTTGGGTCTGTGGCTGTAGATAGTGCATATCACACCACTTCTTCCTAAAGAAACTTGCTGGGTAACGCTCGTTACTCACCCCAATCTCTTAAACCCTTGCTAGACTGTGAAGAGCTTGACGAAGCCACTCTGAACGCAATCGAAGGCCAGCAGGACATCTTCTACGAGGAGCCAGATCTCTCTCGCGGCGTCGAAGGCGTGGATTACTTCATTCACTACGGAGCATCTTCAGGCGAGGAGTCAGAGTGAAGGAGTACTAACCAGTAAAGTAGTATTGCAACCGAGGAACCGAGTAACTGTAGTATATGAATAAGTTGTTGAGTTCTTCATCTGTTTAATTATTTGAAGCTTTTCAGTTGCTGTAAACACTAAGCACTTGAAGTGTTCTCTTTATCGGGAGCATTTCGTTATCATCACGCTTTGGTCTGTAATAAAATGTGGATCAGTTTGTATTTGGGCCCGCAATGTTTCTGTTGTACCATTCTGAGGGATGTAATATTTGTGGAGGCTTGTTCCGCAAGTGTTATATCAACGACTTGCATACTACAACATGCAGTGGTATGCTGGGTCACCGCAAATGATAACTCCAGTCCTGGTCCTGATGGTTTTGGCCCGGCTTTCTTTAAAAAGAATTGGACTCTTGTCCGAGACAACCTCCTTGATGCCCTCCATGACTTTCACGCTCTTCGCTCTGACATCCGCCCCATAAATAAATCCTTTATTGTCCTTCTCCCAAAAAAATAAGGTGCAAACAAGCCTGAAAACTTCCGGCCTATCTCTCTCCAAAATAGCACTCTCAAATGCCACACGGAGTGCATGACCATTCGCCTGCGGGAGCTCATTCCTTTCCTGGTTCACCCAGACCAAACCGGTTTCATCTCTGGTCGCTCCATTGCTGAAAACTTTGTCTATGCGGCCGACATTGTCCAAGCTTGCCACAAGCGATCGGCGCCTGCGGCTGTTTTCAAACTTGACTTTCGCAAAGCCTTTGACTCCATTAGTTGGGATGCCCTGGATCGAATCCTTCTCGCCAAGGGCTTCCCCGAGCTTTGGCGCAATTGGGTTAAACAAATTAACCAAACCAGCCAGACTGTCGTGCTTCTGAATGGTATCCCTGAGCGCTGGATCCAATGCCGGAGGGGGCTTCGCCAGGGCGACCCTCTATCCCCCTTTCTTTTCAACATCATCGCCGACGTCCTTCAACAGCTCCTTCTCTCGGCTTCGCGGGCCGGTCTTCTCCTCCACCCCCTCGTGGATGACCGCCCGTGCCCTATCCTTCAATATGCCGACGACACCCTAATTATCATCCGAGCCATCCCACAGCATGCGGCCACCCTTAAGCAGCTCCTTGCTGACTTCCCTCCCAGCAGGTCACTCCGTCGGCCATCCGCCGGAACGCCGCGATGCCGCGCGACTGTGTGAGGTGCTCGCTGCTGGGAAGCGGGGCAATCGGCCTGCCTCCGGAATGCCGCGACGCTGAGCGACTGCGTGAGGCGCTTGCTAACAGGAAGCGGGGCAATCGGCCGGCCGCTGGAACGCTGCGACGCTGTGCGACTATGTGAGGTGCTCGCTGCCGAGAAGCGGGGAAACCGGATGGCCACCAGAATGCCGCGACGCTGCTCGAGGTGATCGTAGCTGGGGAGCACCCAGATCGCGTGGAGCACGCCGTCCCCTTTCTCCTTCTCAAGTTCTCCCCCATGCAGGCGTCTCCGACCTCAGATTCTTATCCCATCTGCCATCGTTGAAGCCTGTGGGTTCTTGGTAGTACAGAGAAGAGGTCCGCACCTGGGGTACCCGTGAACCTATGGCGGTAGGTGAGGGCCGAACCTGAACCTGCCATTTTTTTCAAAGGTCTGGCGGTTCAGTAACAGGGTCGGCCCTGACCGGATCGTTTGCATCTTGAATCCTATAGGAAATAATCCTATAGAAATCTAGTAGTGTAAATTCTATAGGAAAAAACATTAGGTCACACCTCATGAAAAATTCCTTTGCTACAATAAAAAACACTTCTTCTTCCTATAAAATTTAAGTAGGTATGACATTTTAATCCTATGATTTTCCTATCCTATGAATCGAAGAAGCCCTTACTCTCTGTATGTCATGGCCACAGGCTATTTTGCCATGGCCACTTAATTAGTTGTCACTGCTAAATACTTACACCACAAACACTGCATGCAAATTACTAACACATAAGAACTTACTACACAGTTAAGCAAATTCTGCCGTCTACAAATATGTATCTGACTGGCTTGTGATAGCTTGATACATAATTTTCTACACGTTCAGCTACAAGACAACATCGAAGGGCACCATGGGGGACGCCGTCTTGCTGCCGATGAACCGCTCGGACTGAACCCGGCGGAGCGCGCTCGGGCCGGCGACGATCGGAGGCGACAGCCCGGTCTCCGGGCTGCCGCCGCTCTCCTCCGGGATGGACGTCAGCGCCCCGGACCAGGGCGACCCCGTGGCGCTGTAGTCGCCGTGGCCGTGTCCACCGTATGCCCGGTACCGGTCGTGATGTCTCCCGCCGCACACCGACGCAGGGAGCCGCAGCCACAGGAGCACCTTGGAGAAGAACCTCCGTAGCAGAGCCGGTAGCCGCCTCCCGCGCTTCGCTGGCTGAGCGGCCGCCGGCGGAGGCGGCAGGTGAGGCATGGAGATGGAGCGGCACGCGAGCACGGCGTCGTCGAGCTGCCGCTTGTCATCTCAAAAACTGACAAAAAACTATCTGGATGGCGTGGGCGCTCTCTGCCCATTGGCGGGCGCCTCCTCCTTGTCAACTCTGTCTTAATGGCTATGCTCTCCCATGCGATGAGCGCCGGCCTTCTTCCTCTCAGGATGGTCGAGGCCATTGACAAGCGGCGGCGGGCTTTCCTTTGGGCTGGCGACGACCATTGCACCGGCGGGCAGTGCAAGGTGGCATGGGACGTTGTCTGCACCCCTAAGTGCGCCGGCGGGCTCGGGGTTCTCTCCATTCCTGCTCAAAACTCCGCTCTTCTTTCCAAATTCCTTTCCAAGCTGCACTCTGACACCTCCGCCCCCTGGGCTATCTGGTTCCGTCGATGGTATGGCTGGTCCCCGGGTAGGGACCTTGGCGACATCCACTCCCTGGCCACTCCCGTGTGGAAGGGCATTGTTGCCGGTCTCCCCGTTTTTCATGCCATCACTTGTGTTAGGGTTAACAATGGCACCTCCTCCTCCTTCTGGTTTGACACTTGGCTCTGTGATGCTCCCCTCTCCCAACAGTTCCCCGCCTTGTTCTCTCACGTCACGCATATAAACTCCACCGTCGCCTCCATCCTCCTCTCTGGTCTCTCGCCTACCCTTGTTCCCCGTCTCACCACAGCCGCTTCCGCCGAGCTTGCCTCGCTTTAGACTGCCCTTCGCGCGGTGGTTCTCTCTCCTAGCTCGAGTGACGTCCGTCTCTGCCACTCCACAAACAAAGAGTTGACTAACAGGGATGTCTATGCCTATCACTTTAAGCATTTGATGCAGGATGACAGGGCGGCCAAGACGTGGAAGAGCAACGCCCCTCTCAAGTGCAAGATTTTCCTGTGGCTAGCCCACAAACGCCGTTTACCCACGAATGAACGAAGACACAGGCACCTGCTCACCGCCTCGGCCTCTTGCCCCCTCTGCCCCGGGGTTGAGGATGTAGACCATCTCCTTATCGGCTGCTGCAAAGCTCGGGAGGTCTGGGACTCCTTCTCCTTCCAGGATGGTGTTCAGGGTGTTGATGACCTGCTGGACTCTCGCCTCCGCTCCCCTGCCGAGGCCACGGTGGCAACTGCTATCGCCTGGAACATTTGGAAGCGTCGCAATGCCAAGATCTTCGATGGGGTGGACGAACCCCTGCTGCTTGTTCGCCAGCGGTGCATCGACGATGTTCGACTATGGGCTAACCGATGCACTAAGGAAGCTTCTTGCATGTACTTAATTAACTGGTGTCACTCCTCTGACCCACCTTAGCTCCTCCGCCTCCTCTTCCTTTTCCTTTTTCTCTCCCCCCTCCTCCCATCCAATGTAATGGAACCCTGTAATTGTTGCTGGTTGTTATAAAGGTTCAGGCCGGCGTAAGCCCGCCGTAGTCACGGTCAAAAAAAGGAAGCGTCGTCATCTTCCTCCAAATTACACCTAAACAAAAATAATTAGGGTTTAGTCACTCGTTTGATCGATCACCTATGATTCCTCCTTGCAACAACTCCTTGAATTTCCTTGTTGGTCTCTTTTGATTTATAGGATTTGCATAGGAATTGTGTAGGATTTTAATTCTATAGAAAATTTTCCTGCACACATGTTTGGTTCATATGAACATATCCCATATCAAGATGTAAGTGGTCCGGTTCGGCCACCGACCCGCTGGACCGGACCAGGAATTAGTTCCCGCTAGGGTAGCGGGCCAATTCACAAAAAAACTAGGTCCAGTATGAACCTTATTTTTATCGAACCTGGGGTAAACCGCACCTGTCGTTCACCTCCGTTCTCTCGACACAGACACATGGCCACCCCTCCGCCGGCACCAGCATAAACATCCCGGTGCCCCCCTCCCCGCTTTTCACTTGTCTCCAAGTTAACTCCCCAACACCACCCTCCGCTCCCTCCCCGCAGGTCAATCCGTCGGCCATCCGCCGGAACGCCGCGATGCCGCGCGACTGTGTGAGGTGCTCGCTGCTGGGAAGCGGGGCAACCGGCCTGCCTCCGGAACGCCACGACGCTGAGCGACTGCGTGAGGCGCTTGCTACCGGGAAGCGGGGCAATCGGCCGACCGCTGGAACGCTGCGACGCTGTGCGACTATGTGAGGTGCTCGCTGCCGAGAAGCGGGGAAACCGGCCGGCCACCAGAATGCCGCGACGCTGCTCGAGGTGATCGCAGCTGGGGAGCACCCAGATCGCGTGGAGCACGCCGTCCCCTTTCTCCTTCTCAAGTTCTCCCCCATGCAGGCGTCTCCGACCTCAGATTCTTATCCCATCTGCCATCGTCGAAGCCTGTGGGTTCTTGGTAGTACAGAGAAGAGGTCCGCACCTGGGGTACCCGTGAACCTATGGCGGTAGGTGAGGGCCGAACCTGAACCTGCCATTTTTTTCAAAGGTATGGCGGTTCAGTAACAGGGTCGGCCCTGACCGGACCGTTTGCATCTTAAATCCTATAGGAAATAATCCTATAGAAATCTAGTAGTGTAAATTCTATAGGAAAAAACATTAGGTCACACCTCATGAAAAATTCCTGTGCTACAATAAAAAACACTTCTTCTTCCTATAAAATTTAAGTAGGTATGACATTTTAATCCTATGATTTTCCTATCCTATGAATCAAAGAAGCCCTTACTCTCTGTATGTCATGGCCACAGGCTATTTTGCCATGGCCACTTAATTAGTTGTCACTGCTAAATACTTACACCACAAACACTGTATGCAAATTACTAACACAGAAGAACTTACTACACAGTTAAGCAAATTCTGCCGTCTACAAATATGTATCTGACTGGCTTGTGATAGCTTGATACATAATTTTCTACACGTTCAGCTACAAGACGACATCGAAGGGCACCATGGGGGACGCCGTCTTGCTGCCGATGAACCGCTCGGACTGAACCCGGCGGAGCGCGCTCGGGCCGGCGACGATCGGAGGCGACAGCCCGGTCTCCGGGCTGCCGCCGCTCTCCTCCGGGATGGACGTCAGCGCCCCGGACCAGGGCGACCCCGTGGCGCTGTAGTCGCCGTGGCCGTGTCCACCGTATGCCCGGTACCGGTCGTGATGTCTCCCGCCGCGCACCGACGCAGGGAGCCGCAGCCGCAGGAGCACCTTGGAGAAGAACCTCCGTAGCAGAGCCGGTAGCCGCCTCCCGCGCTTCGCTGGCTGAGCGGCCGCCGGCGGAGGCGGCAGGTGAGGCATGGAGATGGAGCGGCACGCGAGCACGGCGTCGTCGAGCTGCCGCTTGAAGGCGGTGAGCTCGTAGGAGTCGTAGAGCGCGCTGCCGCAGTCCCACAGCACGAGCGCGGCGCCACCACCGCCGCTGTCATCTGCAGTCGGCTCGTGACCAGCCCGGATGTCACTCGCCATGTTTATAGCTTTCCCTTCCCTTTTTGCTCCGATCAAACAAGCAGGAAATGGATGATGAGATGAGAGCTTTACAAGTGGGCGGAGGTGGCATGAACGCGCGGTGTGCAGCGCGGCAGCGTGTGATTGATAAAGGGGGCGACCGGCCTCACGGCTCACACGACACGACACGGCACGATCGACATGCGACTAAAAAGGTGCCATAGATGGTGATCCGAAGGTCGACGAGGAACCCATTATTTTGCGGAGGTAGACGCCATGCTTATCAGTCGCAGCCGTTAGGTAAGCACTTGGCTTGAGTGGCTTGGCTTGACTATTAACTTCTTGACGATCGAGGTGTGCGTAGAGCAAATCATATATACGGCCCCCCTGTTTGTTTGCTTGTTTATTGGTTAGCAGCCTAGGAGGAAAACATATATGAAGTAAATTCTATATGTCGATGTCTGTAATTTTTTTTTTGACATGCGATGTCTGTATTTTTGAAACAATATGTCCATGACTGTATTATTCAGCCCAACGACTACGTACCTGCCCAGCAGAACATGTTATACAGTACTTCAAAATTCAAACTTGCATGCCTTTCAGAAAGCAATAACACATAAAAATATTATATTGCACTCTATTAGTATTATTATCAACACATTCGGAAGTCGTTGGAGGAGCGCAAGCAGCATGCATGAGACAAGGTTGCATCGGCGATCATATCATCTCGACAAGGGAGGAATTATTCCACTCAAAGGGAGTCAGGCGGCCAGCATAGCGATCTGGACATACCCAAGGGGGAGGGATTTTTTTTTTTTTGAGGGAGGGATTTTTGAAACCGAGATTTCATTCACCGAAATATGCTGGTCAATAGGGAGGCACGCATGCGGGGAGATGGGTCCTGCAGTGAAAAGTTAACGTATTTTTTTAGAATATACTTTCGAGTTCAATTTTTTTTGAGAAAAATCTTTGCATACGAAATTTGAAATTTAAATGTGTATTTGTGGCCTGTATAAAGAAGACAAAATCCATACTATTCACGAGTAGGTTTTAAAGTTTGTAACTTAACTGTAACTTAGTCCCGCGAGATTCACATGCATGTCAGTGTGCGTTAGTGTGGCCCCACCACCCCTACATCACAGATCTCTACAAATCACTGAGGGGCATGATGTTTGGATCAATGGACCTTTGGTCTAGACTATGAGTACCGTATACCCAAGTGCTATACTATTACTATTTACTAGGCCATGATATGGCGATTAGCTACGTCGAGTTATGTATAAAGTTCAACATCCTTTGTATCGTAGCCATGACAGAAGTACTTCAACAAAAAATGTTGGAACATAAATACAAAAGATTAAAGTCAATTTTCTGTTTTATTATATAAGGACAGTTTCAGTAAGATAACTGACATTATTACAGATAGACTAGTATATGACACTATTTTCATGGAAGGTAGTATCATAGGCGTGGTAACATAGCATCCATAGTAGCACTTCATGTTTTTTTTGAAAGCTAAAGGCTTTATTAGGGCATATCGCCCGACACAAATCCAACAATGGATTCTGGTACCTCATACTCCTAGAGCGCAGCTCTGTTTACATCATTCGACCACCCAATTTGAGCTAGTTCATGTGCAGGTATATTAAAATCACGCTTACAAGAAATGACAACATAAGATGAAAATGAAGTACGCATTTGTCCTTTGAGTTCATCGATGGCCACCCCAACTAGAGATAGGTTAGCGCCTCGCCGATTCATTGCTAGCATGAGTAACTCCGAGTCTATCTCCAAAACAATATGTATGGCCCCAAGAGATTCCGCCAAATAGATTGCTTGTCCTGCAGTGCACACTTCAACATAGAAAGCATGAGCAACATTTTCAGTTTGACCAGCAACTGCCGCCACCACATATCCTTGATGATCTCGGGCCAAGACTCCCCATCCTGCATGATCATGGCCAGGTTTAAATGCACCATCAAAATTAGACTTAATGACATCTGGTTCTGATGCCTGCCATCTAGTCTGAACCATAGTTGTCTCCTTATCTTGCTTCCCAAGGCATTCGACATACTCAGTTGCACAACATTTTATTTGGTGTACAATCCCTAGCGCATCAAGAATTTTCTCACCCTCCCGAAGCTTATTACAATTACACTACCATAACCAGAGAAGAGTTAAGATTTGCACTCTTTTCTCCAAATCCTGGCTCCATATGATATCAAGAGCTTGTCTCACTGAGTTCGACCCACTCAGCTTAGTCCTCACCTCACCTAGTTGCAAACCAGACCAGACCAACTTCACAAATTCACACTTCACAAACAGATGTGCACCTTCCTCTCTATATCACCATCACAGAAGATGCACTTGATATTATCAATTTCAAAACCACGATTACTTAGATTTGGCCGGAGTGCTAATGATTTATGAGCCAGTCTCTAGACAAATAGCTTCACCTTTGGAGGAATCGGCGCCTTCCAGATAGGACACCAGAAATCCTCACCACCACTATCCAAATCTCCATCACACATACTGCTACTTGATCTTCCTCCCCTATGCTCATTTTCAACCAACTGTGTTTTTAATTTATATGCTTGTTTCATGGAAAATAACCCCTTATCATCAAAATGACAAGTAATAAAACCGTCGACACTGTCACTCATAGGCATACTCAGGATCATCTTCGCATCCGCTTCACTGAAAGTGTCAACAACCAGCTGCTTGTCCCCATGTTCCTGTAATTGGGCTAATTAGGTCAGCTACCTTCTGATTGCTGGTTGATGGCGCCAGAAAATAGCTGGTGCCTAGTTGAATGTCCAGCCCGTTGAGAACCCCAAGAGGAGGGTGTGATGAATACATCAGAAAGATTTTCCCTCAGTTAAGAAACCAATGTTTATCGTTCAGGAGAGGAGAGACAAACGACTGAAGGTGATGCTTGCAAGCTTCGCAACAGCTCCGGACAATTTATATGGCGCCTCGTCCAAGCTTTGCTTTGCGAGCAGCAACATGGAACCTGCACACACACAACCAAATACTTTGTTCCCAACTTGCAATGAAGTTGTCAATCTCACCGGTTTGCTTGAAACAAAGGGTATGAGCGTATCGAGTGGAAAACAATGAAAGTATGCGAGTAAAGTAAACAGTGCGAGTAAAGTAAACAGGTGATAGCAATATGATAGAAATAGGACCGGGGTCCATAGTTCACTAGCGGTGTCTCTCCATAAGATAAATAACACATGCTGGGTAAACAAATTACAGTTGGGCAATTGATAGAATAAAGATAAACGTGATATGTCAAGAAGATCACTATGCGATTTACTCTGGGCATTACAACAAAATACATAGACCGCCATCCAACTGCATCTATGACTAATAATCCACCCACGGGGATATCGTCCGAACACCCCATGAGTATTAAGTTGTGAACAACAGATAATTGCATCAAACGTATCTATAATTTTTGATGCTCCATGCTTTGTTTTACACCATTTGCCTATTGTTTCGTTACACTTAGTGGCATTTTTATACATTTTCCGGAACTAACCTATTAACGAAGTGCCACAGTGCCAGTTTCCTGTTTTCTGCTGTTTTTGTGTTTCAGAAGTGATACACAGGAAATATTCTCAGAATTGGACGAAACAAGTTCCTGAAGTCATATTTCACCGGGGAGCTCCCAAACATCCGAAGGAGAGAAGGAGAGGGGCCACGTGGGCCCCACACACAGGGGTGGCGCGGCCAGGCCCCTGGCCGCGCCGGCCCCGTGTGAGGGGGCGTGGGACCCCCTCTGACAGTCCCCTTTCGCCTATAAGTACCCCCTGACGAGAAAAACCTAAAGGCCCGATCAGTTTTCCAGAATACATCGCGATCCGCCCCCGCCGTCGACCCGAAGATCGGGAGGGTCCAGAAGCTCTTCCCGGCACCCTGCCGGAGAGGGGAATCGCCACCGGAGGTCTTCTTCATCGCCATGCTTGCCTCCGGAGCGATGAGTGAGTAGTCTACCTTGGACTATGGGTCCATAGCAGTAGCTAGATGGTTGTCTTCTCCACCATGTGCTTCATGTTTAGATCTCATGAGCTGCCCTACATGATTGAGATCACCGTTATGTAATACTATGATGTTGGTTTGTTGGGATCCGATGAATATTGGTGTTTATGATTAAGTTGCTGTACTGAATTATATCTTTTGTTATCTCTATGTTGTTTATGATCTTGCATGCTCTCCGTTGTTAGTAGCTATCTTGGCCGAGTAGTTGCTAGTGACTCCAAGAGGGGGTATTTATGCTCGATAGTGGGTTCATGCCTCTATTTCACCTGGGGGAGTGACAGAAACCTCTAAGGTGGTAGATGTGCTGTTGCTACTAGGGAGAAAACAACATTCATATGCTCAAGGGCATATGCTTTGTTTACATTACACACTTTGCTTAATGCAATTATCTGTTGTTCGCAACTTAATACTTTCGGGGTGTTCGGATGATATCCCTGGAGGTGGATTATTAGTCATAGATGCAGTTGGATGGCGGTCTATGTATTTTGTTGTAATGCCCAGAGTGAATCTCATAGTGATCTTCTTGACATATCACGTTATCTTTATTCTATCAATTGCCCAACTGTAATTTGTTTACCCAGCATGTTATTTTATCTATGGAGAGACACCACTAGTGAACTGTGGACCCCGGTCCTATTTTAATCATATTGCAATCACCTATTTACTTTTCCCGCACTGTTTACTTTACTAGCATTTTACTACTGTTTTCCACTCGATACACTCACAACCTTTGTTTCAAGCAAACCGGTGAGATTGACAACCTCATCGCAAGTTGGGAACAAAGTATTTGTCTGTGTGTGTGCAGGTTCCGCAGTTGCTGCTGGCCGAAGACGAGTCAACAAGTATCGTTAAACGGCGCCCTTGTTGGAGTGTCACTAAGCCAGTCCGCATCACCTTCAGTCGTCACCGTCTCCCTTCTCCTGATCGACATACCTTGGTTTCTTAACTGAGGGAAGACTAGCCGCTACACTCATCATACCTTCCTCTTGGGGTTCCCAACGGGCTGGTCATCACCACGCACAAGGACTCACTGCTCCCACATCATCACACGAGTAGCAGTTTCTATCACTCCCCCAGGTTAAATAGAGGCATGAACCCACTATCGAGCATAAATACCCCCTCTTGGAGTCACTAGCAACTACTCGGCCAAGATAGCTACTAACAACGGAGAGCATGCAAGATCATAAACAACATAGAGATAACATAAGATATATTTCAGTATAGCAACTCAATCATAACACCAATATTCATCGGATCCCAACAAACCAAACATGTAGAATTACATAACGGTGATCTCAATCATGTAGGATAGCTCATGAGATCTAAACATGAAGCACATGGTGGAGGAGACAACCATCTAGCTACTGCTATGGACCCATAGTCCAAGGTAGCCTACTCACTCATCGCTCCGGAGGCAAGCATGGCGATGAAGAAGACCTCCGGTGGCGATTCCCCTCTCCGGCATGGTGCCGGGAAGAGCTTCTGGACCCTCCCGATCTCAGGTCGACGACGGTGGTGGATCGCGATGTGTTTCTGGAAAATTGATCGGGTACTTAGGTTTTTCCCATTGGGGGGTCTTTATAGGCGAAGGGGCATCATCAGAAGTGGACCGAGGTGGCCTCACACATAGGGGGCGCGACCAGGGGCCAGGCCGCACCGCCCTGGTGTGAGGGTGGCCTGTGGCCCCTCTCCGTCTCCTCTTCGGATCTCTGGAAGCTTCCGGGAAAAATAAGACTTCAGGAACTTGTTTCGTCCAATTCCGAGAATATTTCCTGTGTAGCTTTTCTGAAACACAAAAACAGCAGAAAACAGGGAACTGGCACTATGGCGACTTGTTAATAGGTTAGTTCTGGAAAATGCATAAAAGTGCCATGAAGTGTAATGAAACATTAGGCAAATGGTGTAAAAACAAGCATGGAGCATCAAAAATTATAGATACGTTGGAGACGTATCACCTTCTCCAACAGGTTTCCATTCCTTGGAGAGGAGGTTTTTCGATTCCAAAGGACATGGATCCATGGATCATCCCAAATTTTCACCGTTTCTCCATTGCCAATTCTCCAAATATACTCCTCCACGCATACGACATCCCATCAGTTGGGACTACATTAAGAATGTTCCCATTAGGGAAGTAATGCGCTTTCAAAATCTTAGCACACAAGCACCACACTTGTCTAGCCAACATGGCAATGTTAAAATTATGCAAGTCTCGAAACCCTAACCCTCCCATGGACTTCGGCTTCGTCATGGTTTCCCATCCAACCCAGTGGATTTTGTTGCTCTTATCATGTTTGCTCCACCAGAACTTTGCAATAATTTTACTCAAATCATCGCAGAGAATTTTTGTTAGGTAGAAACAAGACATCACATAAGTCGGAATTGCTTGCGCAACGGCTTTACTGAGCACTTCCTTGTCTGCTTTAGGAAGAAGCTTCTAAAACCATCCTTGGACACGAGACCAAATCTTGTCCTTTATATACTTAAATGCCTTCTTCTTAGATCTGCCCACATACACCGGTAAACCCAAATACTTTTCATTCCATGCATCACTATGAATTGCTAGAGCCGTCTTCACAGAAACTCTTTTCTGATGTTTAGAATTTTTACTGAACATAATGGCCGATTTCTTAGTGTTAATACACTGTCCAGAACAATCCTCATATAGATCAAGAGTATCACAAAGAGCCTTTGCCTCCTCCGCATTTTCTTTAATTAGGAGGACCGAATCATCTCCTAAAAAGAGGTGTGTCACCACCGGTGCTCCTTGGCAAATTTTTACCCCACTGATCTTGACATTTGCCTCTGCATCCTGTAGCAGTGTTGAAAGCCCTTTAGCACAGATTACGAATAGATACGGTGAAAGTGGATCACCCTGCCTCAATCCTCTCGTTGGGGCAAACTACTTTGTGAAATCACCATTCACTTTAATTTGATATCTTACTCAGTTCATTATAAGTCTAACCCAACCTCTACAAAACTCCATTTTGATCATCATTGCCTCGAGAAATCTCCATTCAACCCTATCATATGCTTTCCTCATATCAGCCTTGATTGCCGCAAATCCTTCATTACCATTCCTCTTATTCATAAGAAAATGTGACAGCTCATACGCAACCCAGAATGTTGTCCATTAGCAATCTCCCCAGTACAAACGCACTCTAATTCCTGAAATAACCTCTAGGAAAATTATTTTTAGTCTATTTGCTAAGACTTTTGACACTATTTTGTAGATCATTATAGAGGCTAATTGGCCATAGATATTTTATGCGGTTTGGCTCCTTAACCTTTGGAATGTAATTTAATAATCTAGTAATGTGAGCTATGAGACGGTAACCTATGTTACTACTCTTAGAGTTGCTTATGTGCTCTTTAATTGCTGATAGCATCAGCTTTTTTTGCCTATGTGAAATGCATACTACCGTCTATGTTCCTCTCACTATGGGAAGTCTCAACCATGTACACTACGGGTTTAACGCCTATTAGTAATTTAAGGTCACTCATTATAAAAACATAAGAGTCTAGCTTGCCCGTAAGTGGTGGTAAAACCTAGGAAAAGGAAACACAAGCCTACCCAACCCACACCCGAACCGTGGTTGGCGATGATGCCGTTCTCTAGGCCATACTCAAGATCCACCACATTGTGCACAAGTCGCTACTACAGAGTTCATCGATAGCCTCCTCATCCTCCTCATTGATGTTAGGGAATGTCATATCTGGTGGTGGCATAGGGCTATGGATGACGAAGCACGCCAAAGAGTCGTGCCGAGGCCATAATGACCAAGACGCTCGAGGATGCAGATCACTGGTCAGACCCGAGCTGGGGGAGAGGGCACTCAGGTCAAGGCCCACCCAAGGCCTCCAGAGGGTTTTTTCCATGTGAAACTCAAAAGAGTTCCGGGTTCCACTATCAACAGATAACTAGCTCCTTTATATTTGGAGAATCTGCTTTTATCAGTCTATGTCCTCTTATATATTATATGTGGAACTTATGCCTGTGCCTACAATGGATATGTGTATTAGACCTTATATTGTCCTAATATAATATGTATTAATTATGGCTTGTTCCTTCTTCTGGGACTTGATGGTGTCTTTACATTATGCCGTTTTCATTTCAATACAAGTATTCCATGGATAATACACCCACTTGGTTAATGGATTGGATGGTTCTTGATTGGAATGTAAGGGGTCTAAATGATAAAGACAAGAGGCTGGCAGTATATAATAAGATTGAGGAGAGTAACTGTGCAATAATTTGTCTCCAGGAAACTAAATTTGAAATTTTTGATCACACATTTATTAAGAGTTTCTGTCCAAAAAGATTTGACAGATTTGCTTTCTCCCCCTCGATTGGTGCTGCTGGTGGGATTATTGTTTTGTGGAACAGTGCAATCTTTAATGGAACAGTTTTGGAAATTCATAGATCTGTGATACGTCCAAAATGTATCTACTTTCCCGAACACTTTTGCTATTGTTTCTCCTCTAATTTGTGTGTTTTGAATATAACTAACGCGGACTGACGCTGTTTTCAGCAGAATTGCTCTGGTGTCTCGTTTTTGTGCAGAAATCCAACTTTCAGTAAAAATTCGGGAAAAATCATCAAAAATCCTATTTCACCAGAAGACCCACGGAGCCAAAAGACGAGATGGAGGGGAGGCTCGAGGGCCCCACACGCACAGGGGGCGCGGCCTAGCCCTGGCCGCGCCTACCTGGTGTGAGGATGCCTCGGCCGTCCCCTCGACCTCTCCTCTCGCCTACATATACCCCCTGACTCGATTATATCGGGGAGACAACGTTTTTCCTAGATAGACTTCCACTGCGCTGCCGCCATCATAAACCGCGATTCGGAACCAGAAACTCCGTTCTGGCACCCTGTTGGGACGAGGATTTGGAGGAGATCTTCATCACCATCATCACCGACGTCACTCCATCGACCATCCATGACTCCCCCATCCATGTGTGAGTAATTCCCCCTCTGTAGGTGAGGGGATGGTAGGGATTGGATGAGATTGTTCATGTAATTTGATATGAGATTGTTAGGGCATAGTGCCTAGTATCTTTATTTAGTGCCTATGACATTGTTGTAACTTGTTGTGCTTAATGCTTGTCACTTTGGGCCTGAGTGCCATGATTTCAGATCTGAACATGTTATTATTTCTATGATGGTACTTGTTGTTTATGGTCTTACCTACAAGTTGTATACACATATTGTTGTCCGGAACCCGAGGCCCCAAAGTGACAGAAATTGGGATAACCGGAGGGGATGGCTATGATGTGAGGATCATATGTGTTCACCGAGTGTTAATGCTTTGCTTCGGTACTTTATTAAAAGGAGTACCTTAATTACCAGTAGTTTCCCTTGAGGCCCTGCTGCAACAGGCTGGTAGGACAAAAGATGTCGTGCAAGTTTCTCCTTGTGAGCACGTATGACTATATACGAAACACATGCCTATGATTGTTAGTACTAGGATTCTTTATCATTATTTATCTACAATGCCCATGTCTCATTGATTTCATGAATTATCTTATCCATGCAACGCCCATACATCCATCCCTATACCTACAGTATTTGTTCCTACTGTTTACTACTGTTACTATTACCACTGTTATTTTACTGCTGCTGTTACTGTTTCACTACTATCACCACTATAAAACTGTTGCTACTGATAAACAACTACGAGCAAGACTATTTCCAGGTGCAGCTGAATTGACAACTCGTCTGTTAAGGCTTACATATATTCTTTGGCTCCCCTTGTATCAAATCAATAAATTTGGGTTTTACTTCTCTCGAAGACTATTGCGATCCCCTATACTTGTGGGTCATCAAGACTATTTTCTGGCGCCGTTGCCTGATACGTCTCAAACGTATCTATAATTTTTGATACTCCATGCTTGTTTTTACACCATTTGCCTACTGTTTCGTTACACTTCATGGCATTTTTATTCGATTTCCGAAACTAACCTATTGACAAGATGCCACAGTGGCAGTTCCCTAGTTTCTGCTATTTTTGTGTTTCAGAAAAGCTACACAGGAAATATTCTCAGAATTGGACGAAACAAGTTCCAGAAGTCTTATTTTTCTCGGAAGCTTCCTGAAGACCGAAAGAGAGCCGGAGGGGGGCGAGAGGCCGCCCTCACACATAGGTGGCGCGGCCCAGGCCCTGGCCGTGCCACCCTGGTGTGAGGAGCCCCTGGCTGCCCTCTGACGACGCCACTTCGCCTATATAAAGCCTCGGGAGGGAAAACCCTAAAGGAGTCGGCGAAATTTTTAGAATAGTTCCGCAGCGCCGCCGCCGTCGAAGCCAAATTTCGGGGGACAGAAGTCTCTGTTCCGGCACCCTGCCGGGATGGGGAAGTGCCCCCAGAGCCATCTCCATCGGTCTCCATCGCCGTCTCCGCCGTCTCCATCGACCTCACCGTCATCTCCATCAACCTTGCTGTCTCCTATGATGAGGAGGGAGTAGTTCTCCCCCGGGGCTGAGGGCTCTACCGGTAGCTATATGGTTCACCTCTCTCTCCCATGATGTGATCTTTATGTGATCGTGAGATTTGTATCATGTTGAATAAGTAGATGTTACTCTTCTTCATTATGTGTACTCTAGTGTGTTATTAAAGTAATCTATTCCTCCTGCCACGGTGTAACGGTGACAGTGCGTGCATCGTGGTGGTACTTGGTCTAGGCTATGATTGTGATCTTTTATGGATTATGAGAATAATTATCACTATGATAGTATTGAAGCGATCTATTCCTCCTTTCATGGTGTAATGTTGACAGTGTGTGCACCGTGTTAGTACTTGGTCTAAGTTGCAATAATATCTATCTTGAGTTGTGATTTGATTTGGATATCTCTATGAGTGGTGTTTGTCAAGTACTTGATGAACTTTGAGGAGTGCTTTGTAGCCCTACGCAATGATTAGTGTTATTCAATAGGAGAGTAATTCAGAGTACCATAGTGAAGAGAAGTTATCTATTGGTTCAATTATGTTATATTTGTTGGGAGTGTGTCCACTAGTGAAAGTATGATCCCTAGGCCTTGTTTCCAAGCATTGCACACCGTTTACTTACTGTTTTGTTACATGTTTGCTCGCAGCGATATTTATTTTAGATCACATTTGCTACTTATAATCATCACTACTACTTGTATTTCACTATCTCTTCGCCGAACTAGTGCACCTATACATCTGACAAGTGTATTGGTTGTGTTGGGGACACAAGAGACTTTCTGTATTATAATTGCAGGGTTGTTTGAGAGGGATAGCTTTGACCTCTTCCTCCCTGAGTTCGATAAACCTTGGGTGATCCACTTAAGGGAAAATTGCTACTGTTCTACAAACCTCTGCACTTGGAGGCCCAACACTGTCTACAAGAACAGAAGTGTGTGTAGACATCAAGCTCTTTTCTGGCGCCGTTGCCGGGGAGGTAAGGTAAAAGGTACTCGCATCCTCCAGTGTGAGTGCTCGGAGTTATTTCCTTTAGATTCTGCAATTACATCTTTTTGTTTCTTGTTTTTATTTTCACTAGTTAGGCTTAAATGGAAAATAAAGAGTTCTTTAGTCTTTTTCCTGAGTTTAGATATGAAGTGTTTGAAGAGAAAATTAAAAAACCTTTGGAGCTTAATTTGATGCTAATAGTGTTGTTAGTATGAATGTTTCGAACACCGTTGTTGCTAATGCTATAGAAAAGTCTAAGCTTGGGGAAGATGGTTTTGTTAAGCATGATATTTTTAGTTCCCCAGCTTTAGTGGAGAAAGTTTGTTCTGATAATATTTTATCTCCCATATGTGATGTTCCTTCTTATGATAATATGTTTGAAGAATATGTTTTGCGAAACAGCTGTTGTTTAGCTTGTGATGATACTAAACCTCTAGTTTATGATGGCTATGATGATGAGTATAATATTTTCAGTTCACCTACTTTTGAGGAGAAAATTTGTTATGATTACAATATGCCTCCTATTTTTGATGATTATGGTGATGAGAATAATTATTCTGTTGAGTCTGCTCCTACTACTATTGTTCCTGTGGTGAGTATTAATCCTTTTATGCATGTGGCTCTTGATAGAGATGCTTTATGTGATAGTTATATTGTTAATTCTATTCATGATGCTACTGAAAGTTATTATGAGAGAGGGAAACATGGTTTGATAGATCTCAACAATATTGAGTTTCCCCTCTTTATGTTGCAATTCTTGAAGTTGTACTTGTTTTGCCTTCCTATGCTTTTTGTTTTGCGCTTTCATGACTTGTCTCTTTACAAGACTATTTTTCATAGGAAGTGGTTTAGATTTAAATGTGTTTCATACTTGCTTTTTGATGCTCTCTATTGCTTTAAGTTCCTATATGGCGCCTTTGCCTCAAGCTCTTATATGGCGCCCACATAAGCATCTTTGCAAATTACTGCGCCTTGCTCAAAGGCGTTAAAGAAAAGCACTCTTGGGAGATAACCCAATGTTTTTACTTTCAGTACTTTTTCTTTTATTTGAGTCTTGGAAGTTATTACTACTGTAATAACCTCTCCTTATCCTTTTTATTTCATTGTTGTGCCAAGAGAAGCCTCTAATTTGAGTGAGGTAAGATTTGGGGATGTTGCTGTCCTGAAACTGTTTTTGGTGCTGAACCGTAAAAATTAGTGAAAATTCTCTGTATATCTTTTGGACCTGCGATTTCTTGTGCATATGCCCCAGATTATATCCAAACTTTCATTAGTAGAACACTTTTTTATTTGAGCAACAGAAAATCCTCTAAAAATTCGACCTTTGTCAGCTGTTCTGTTTTGACAGATTTCTGCTAATATTTATGTTTGCCGCTTTATCACTTTCTTTTTGAGTTCTTTTGATCACAGAACTTTTGGGGAAGTTGCTACAGTAGTATATGATTTATATTTGGTGGTTTTGATTTGAAACTTAAAGCAAAAAGGGTTGATTCAATGCTATCCTTACACTAATGTTGCTAATAGAATTGTGTTTAGTTTTGTATGAAGGAAGTTTTCAAGTGTAGGGATTGGAGAATGATGAGATGAGATGAAGAATGGACAAAAGCTCAAGCTTGGGGATGCCCATGCATCACCCCAAGAAATATCCAAGAAGTACAAGCGTCAAAGCTTGGGGATGCCCCTGAGGCACCCCTTCTTCATCGGCAAAAATCAGGTCACCTTTCAAGACACTATATTTTTATTGCTTCATGCACTATGCGTTTTTCTTGGAGCGCCAGTTGTTTTAGTTTTATTTTGTTTTGTTTCTGCAATAAACGTTTAGATCACATCATATTTCTTTTGGAGGAGATGAACTCGCTTTTCATTTGCCAAGAACGCTCTAGTTTTCATTCTTATAAAAAACCGAGTGTTCTTCTTTTTCTGCTACTGCTTTTGGTTTTCATTTTCGCCTTGATTTGCATTCAGATCTTCTTATATTTATTTATCAAGGTGTATTTTTGCCTCTGGACCATGTTGGTTTTCCTCAAAAGAGTTGGATTAAAAAAGTTCAAATGGTGTTGGAAAAGAGAAAAAGCTTTATAAAAAAAAGTGGTACAAGAAGGAGCTTGTGTAGACTGCGGCTTAGGCTTTTTCATGTCATGCTTGATGTCTTTTTAATAGTATGCTTAGTGGTTTTGCTGTAGCATGACTTGTCTTAAATACCTGAGATTGCTTAATGAGCCTTTGAAAAAAATCATGCGTTGTTTTAATTATTTGGAAGCATTATTTTGGTTTTCTCCTTGACGCTTTACTTGGGTTGACTTGGCGCATGCTCACACATGTTAGACTCTTACAAAGTCACCAATAGCCTCTATGATCATTTAGTTTTTGACTTTTGATACCATCTTATGCTTCTTTTAATGTTGCTTTGTCGCTTTGCATGATTATAGCCGTTATTGCTCTCTTAGTTGATCGCTCCCAGTCTTTTGCTAGCCCTCGCCTTGTACTGAGTATGAGCTCTACTCATGCATCCAACTCCTCAAAACCAAGTTTGCCATTGTGTCCACTATAAATTCCTATGCATGGTATTTGCAAGCCATTGCAAGCAAATTTTCATGTGCTACCTTTCAAAAAACCTTCAAAATACTTCTCGTTTTGTGATACTGTTTTCAGCTCATGGGGACGTAGTGGTCGGATTTGCTATCTTCCATATTTATTATTCCAAAAAGAAAAGAAAAAAGAAAAAAAGAAAAGAAAAAAGGCACTCCTCCATGGAATGTGAATGTTGGTGGGCACCCGATGGAATCGGTTAGCCATGGTTTGTGAAAGGAAAAAAGGTGGGGAGGAGTGCCAAGCTTTATAAAAGAGCACAAAAGTGCCAATCTCTCTCTCTCAAAAACTTGCTTCATTTTTGTATGGAAGATAGTAAGAACCCCATTGCCAGTTGTTGACAAAGACAACCACCTCTCAAAACCAATTTTTATCTCTCTGTTTTACAAATGAAAAGCTCTAGCACATGTTTAATCACTGCTTCCCTCTGCGAAGGGCCTTTCTTTTACTTTTTTGTTGAGTCACCACCTTCTATCTTTATGCACCGTCTAAGAGAGCATAGTTGTCATTCTGAGTATAATGTGCATTGTCCCAAAGTTTTCATTGATTGATTCGTGATCATGGTTTCACTTGTTCTTAAATTACTTGTATCTAGTCGCCCTCTTAAACTTGAAGGTGTCCTATGCATTTATGTTTTGCTCTCCATGAAGGACAAGCTGAAAACCATTTGTATGTTTTTCCTTATGATTTGAACACACATTTGACTTTCATTGTTTCATTTTCATGATCTTTTGTTTGTGTTCATTTTCATGTTTATAACATGGTTGCTAAGTTTCTTCTATCAAGATTATGTTTTTCATGCCCATGTTTTAAGTTCTTTTGATCCCAGCTCACAATGCTTACATATATGATCAAGATTGTGATGGTGCATGTCACCTCAAAAATTATTTCTTTTGTTATCACTTACCTACTTGAGGACGAGCAGGAGTTAAGCTTGGGGATGCTGATACGTCTCAAACGTATCTATAATTTTTGATGCTCCATGCTTGTTTTTACACCATTTGCCTACTATTTTGTTACACTTCGTGGCATTTTTATGCGATTTCCGGAACTAACCTATTGACAAGATGCCACAGTGCCAGTTCCCTGTTTTCTGCTGTTTCTGTGTTTCAGAAAAGCTACACAGGAAATATTCTCGGAATTGGACGAAACAAGTTCCAAAAGTCTTATTTTTCCTGAAAGCTTCCCGAAGACCGAAAGAGAGCCGGAGGGGGGCCAGAGGCCACCCTCACACATAGATGGTGCGGCACAGGCCCTGGCCGCGCCACCCTGGTGTGAGGAGCCCCTGGCTGCCCTCTGACGACGCCCCTTTGCCTATATAAAGCCTCAGGACGGAAAACCCTAAAGGAGTCGGCGAAATTTCCAGAATAGTTCCGCAGCGCCGCCGCCGTCGAAGCCAAATTTTGGGGGACAGAAGTCTCTGTTCCGGCACCCTGCCAGGACAGGGAAGTGCCCCCAGAGCCATCTCCATCGGTCTCCATCGCCGTCTCCGCCATCTCCATCGACCTCACCGCCATCTCCATCAACCTTGCTGTCTCCTATGATGAGGAGGGAGTAGTTCTCCCCCGGGGCTGAGGGCTCTACCGGTAGCTATGTGGTTCACCTCTCTCTCCCATGATGTGATCTTTATGTGATCGTGAGCTTTGTATCATGTTGAATTAGTAGATGTTACTCTTCTTCATTATGTGTACTCTAGTGTGTTATTAAAGTAATCTATTCCTCCTGCCATGGTGTAACGGTGACAGTGCATGCATCGTGGTGGTACTTGGTCTAGGCTACGATTGTGATCTTTTATGGATTATGTGAATAATTATCACTATGATAGTATTGAAGTGATCTATTCCTCCTTTCATGGTGTAATGTTGACAGTGTGTGCACCGTGTTAGTACTTGGTCTAAGTTGCAATAATATCTATCTTGAGTTGTGATTTGATTTGGATATCTCTATGAGTGGTGTTTGTCAAGTACTTGATGAACTTTGAGGAGTGCTTTGTAGCCCTACGCAATGATTAGTGTTATTCAATAGGAGAGTAATTCAGAGTACCATAGTGAAGAGAAGTTATCTATTGGTTCAATTATGTTATATTTGTTGGGAGTGTGTCCACTAGTGAAAGTATGATCCCTAGGCCTTGTTTCCAAGCATTGCACACCGTTTACTTACTATTTTGTTACATGTTTGCTCGCAGCGATATTTATTTTAGATCACATTTGCTACTTATAATCATCACTACTACTTGTATTTCACTATCTCTTCGCCGAACTAGTGCACCTATACATCTGACAAGTGTATTGGGTGTGTTGGGGACATAAGAGACTTTCTGTATTGTAATTGCAGGGTTGTTTGAGAGGGATAGTGTTGACCTCTTCCTCCCTGAGTTCGATAAACCTTGGGTGATCCACTTAAGGGAAACTTGCTGCTGTTCTACAAACCTCTGCACTTGGAGGCCCAACACTGTCTACAAGAACAGAAGCGTGTGTAGACATCATTGCCGGGGAGCATAGCTTTATTTGTAAGTTCACTTGGTATTCATATTGTTCACTGCAATCCTTTCATCATGGGTAAACCTCGTGATGGGAAAGTTCCTATATTGCCATCCACTACAAGAAGAGGTACAACTTTGAACACTTCTGTTGCTCTTGATTCACCATCTGTTATGAGTAAGTTGCTTACACCACCACATGCACACGCTACTGCTACTACTTCTGCTGAGTTTAAAAATGCCACTGATAATTTAGATGATACTTCTACTGTGCTTGATGAGAGTGGTTCACTAGGTTCCTTTTTAGATGCTACTATTGCTAGAGCTAAGTTGGGAAACACCACTGTTACACCTGTTAGTTCACCTGGGTCTAGGGAATATCCTAGTGATGATTTTGATGATGCTTATATTGAGCTTAATGATGACTTTATTGCTGAAGCACGTGCTACTCGTAATGCCGCTGAAGTTAAAGAACTCCTTGCTAGACGTACTATTAGATATAATTTGTCTCCTGATCCTAAGTTTGCTACTTCTCCCATAAATATTAGAGATAAGGATTATGATTTCTCTTTGGATTTATCTTACATATCTATTGTTGAGAAAACTCCTTTTTGTGGTACTAAAGATGAGAGTGCTATGGAGCACATGAATGAGCTTTCTACTTTGAGTAATTTGTTTTCTGATGATATTAATCTCCGCACTTACTTTGTTGCTAAGATTTTCACTTTCTCGTTGAAAGATGCAGCTAAAACTTGGTTTAATAACTTGTCTCCTGGATCTCTTAATAGTCCTATTGCTTTGGTTAATGCTTTCTTTCAGAAATATTTTCCTGCTAGTGCTCAACATGCTGCTGTGCAGAAAATCTTTGATTTTGAACAGGGAAAGGGAGAGATATTGCCTGAATCTTGGACAAGGTTTTGTTCTTTAATTAGAGCTTTGCCTAAAGAACCATTGCCTAAAAATAAACTCCTTGATATATTTTATAATGGACTAACGGATGAATCTAAGACATATCTGGATAGTTGTGCTGGTTGTGTTTTCAGGGAAAGAACTCCGGCTGAAGCTGAAGAATTAATGGCTAAAATAAGCCGGAATCATGATGATTGGACTCTAGTTGAGCCAACACCAGCACCAACACCTGCGCCAGTTCCAGAGCCTACACCGAAGAAGAGAGGGATGATTGAATTAAATGATGAAGTGATGAGGGAAGCCAAGAAATCTCTTAAGGAGAAAGGTATTAAAGCCGAAGAAGTTAAAAATTTACCTCCTATAGAAGAATTATGTAAGCCAATCCCTCACTCATCTACAATTGAGGTACACTCTCTCCAACACTTTGATGAAAGAGATATTCCTTATTCTAAACCTCCTGAGCAATGCTTAGATGAATTTGATAATTTTATTGTTAAGCAAGAAAATTTTAATAGAATGGTGCATAATCATTTGTTGGAAAATTACAGAGCTATTAACAAGTTGCAGGATATTATGGAGAGAACCTCCAATAATGTGAAGATACTTGTTAACCATTTTCAAATGGTTCAAACACAAATTGATCAACTTACCAAGGTGCAAAAAGACTTGCTAGTAAATGCCGCAAGAGAGAAGCAAGCATGCGAAATGCGCACAAGAAGTGGTGCTACTACTCAAGATCCATTATATCCAGAAGGACATCCTAAGAGGGTCGAGCAAGATTCTCAACGTATTTCAAGTGATGATATTCCTTCCAAGAAGAAGAAGAAGAAGCATAAAACAACTGCAGAATCATCTGATGCAGGTAAAGATCCTAACAGTGTTTCTATTTCTGATGCTGAAACCGAACCAGGTAATGCTTCCGATAAAGAAGAAGTTGAAGAGGATCCAGAAAAGATTGATAAGAATGCAAAGTACACCAAAGAAGACTTCATTGCCACCAAACATGGTAAAGAGAGAGAACCTTGGGTGCAGAAACCAATGCCTTCTCCTAGTAAGAAACACAAGTCCAACGAGGAAGAACACTACAACAGGTTTTGTGAATGGATGAAACCTTTATTTTTGCAAATTCCTTTGACTGATGCTATTAGAATGCCTCCTTATGCAAAATATATGAAAGATATTGTTACTAACAAAAGAAAGATTCCGAATGAGGAAATTTCCACTTTACTTGCTAATTATTCTTTTGATGGTAAAGTTCCAGAGAAGCTCGGAGATCCGGGTATACCAACTATTCCTTGCTCCATTAAAAATAACTATGTTAGAACTGCTTTATGTGATTTGGGAGCTGGAGTTAGTGTCATGCCTTTTTCTCTTTATAAGAGACTTGATCTAGAAAAATTGGTATCAACTGCTATATCTTTGCAAATGGCTGATAAGTCTACTACCATTCCTATTGGTATATGTGAGAATGTTCCTGTTCAAGTTGCTAACAGTTGTTTGATATTAACTGATTTTGTTGTGTTGGAAATGCCTGAAGATGATAATATGTCTATTATTCTTGGGAGACCTTTTCTAAATACTGCAGGCACGGTTATTAATTGCAATCAAGGAAAAGTAACTTTTAATATCAATGACAAAGAGTATACGGTTTATTTTCCCAAGAAGATTGAGAGGAAGAATGCTCTAAATTCAATTAAGCATGTTGAGACCATCAAAGTTGGTCAAATTATTTGTTCAGAGCAAAAGCCCAAGGAAGAATATCAAATTGTTATGGTTGGGACTATACCTATCAAGGTTGAGGTAACATAAGCATTTAGTGAAATGCAAAGTTTTTCCTCATATAAAGTTAGTTTGGTAACAAGACTTGATCAACCTTGTTAACAAAGTGATTTTATATGAACGAAACTTCGTTTTCACCGCATCTATTCCACCTCACTTATATTTGCTTTCACCAATTTTATTCCTTTAGTTTAGTTACATGATTAAAGAGTATCTCAGAGCTGCTGCATGCTTGGTTTTGATTTGCTTGAAATCATTTTGTCTTCATTTTTTTGAGTTTTTATCGATATGCCAATTTCTAAAAAATCCTCGAAAATTAAGTTTCTCGAAAAATTCCAGAAAATTCTTTATAAATTTTTATGTCAAAAATGGGACAGAGAGACACCTGGGAGACACCAGGAGAGGCTGCCACGCCACCTCCCACACAGGGGGCGCGGCCCAGCCCTGGCCGCGCCCACCTGGTGTGAGAGGGCCCCACCTGGCCTCTCACTTATCTCTTCCTCCCCTGCTCTTTCTCTCTCCCGAAAACAATGACACACCCTACTCAAACCCAAGTTCTTGCTGTTCTTCACCTTGAATTTTCGATCTCCTTGCTCAGCCCATCATTTCTGCTGAGATTTGGAGCATTTGTTCTCCGGTATGTGACTCCTCCGCTTGTCCAAGTAGAATTTCTTTTGGTGAAGTATTTCTTGAGTATTTTAGCATTGTAGGTGACAATATAAATAAGTATGCATGCTTGTTCAATTGCTTAAAAATGTTATTTTGATGCATATTAGCTCTATAGTAACTCACTATAGTAGTTTCCTACATTTGCTTGTCTCAAAATCACATTTTATGAGGTTTGTTAAAAAAATTCAGAGAAGGAAATGGACAACTTCACATTTGGAGAAGTGTTTGAAAGTGATGCACCAAGGTCATCAAGGCCTTCAAGATCCACTACTCGATATAAGATGTCCTATAATGAAGATCTCATGTCACCAAACCTTGAGGGAGATGATGGAGATGCACACCCATCGACCTTCCCTTGTACTAATTTTTTGAGTGATGCAGGGATTCTTGATGATTTCTTGCTGCTCGTTAATAGGGTTGGATTGACTACTTACATGATGGATGAGAGTAATCAATATGCTATTCTCACAAAGATTTTCGTTGAAAGCTTTAAATTCACTAATTCTCATTTCAATTCTTCCATTGCATTCAAGATTTATGATAGACCTATCACCATGTCTTTGGAAATATTTTGTAATATCCTAGGTATACCCATGTTTGGGACGGCAAGGAAGATGCTACATCAACCTGCTGATTTGTTGGAGCTCTACCGAGGAGTAACCAATGATGATGACCGCACCGCGCAGCGTGGCAAGATAAGAAACATTCAACTCCTAGCTATTAGATATTTTACTTACTATCTTGCCACTAGTGTACTTGGTATAGGAAACACTAGCAATATCTTGAACTATCATTTAGCTTTTCTAGCTACCGCTCTTGATGTTAGTAGGAAGTATAACCTTGGTGCTATTATTGCTCGTCGCCTAGCTGCTAGGGGACCTATTTATGGAGGTATTATTGCTGCGTGCATTGTTGCTACTCTTGAACTTCCTATTGCTCCTCATGATATATTGTTGAATCCACCGAGCCTCGACCTTGCTACCATGAAACTCCATCATTCTGTTACTGCTAACTCGCGTGCAGGGAAATTAGTTTACAGGATGCTATTCACTGATGGAGAGGAAAGGGAAGTGCCTTTGCCACAACCCAGTTTGTTCAGTATTGATAACAGGCCATGGTCATGCACGAAGGAGGAGCTGGAAGAGCTGCTTAGGGTGCTCGGTTTCAATGTACTGCACGACATCATGAACCAGGAGGAAGAGGAGGAGCCGGCCTATCACTTCACCACATACCACTCCGGGGCGTCCTCGAACTCTTATCAGGACGATGGTGCTTCTTCGTCGCACTACGGAGGCGCCACCTCGTGGTCGAGTTGGCCGAGTTGGGATTGATCTCCACTTAGGCCAAAAGCCTAAGCTTGGGGGGAGGTACGCCGACGATTCACTCATCTACATATCATATTTTGTCGGTCCTTTGTATATTCATGTTTCGCTTTCTTTATTGTTCTCATTTCTGCTTTCCAAAACACAAAAAGACCAAAAATATTTCCATTGTTTCTCTCTATTTGTTTCTTTAGCTTTCTACCTTTGGTTTGCTTTACTTGCTATTTTTGTTTGCTATTTGAAAAATCCAAAAATATTTTACTTGGTTGCTATTTCCTTTCACTCTTGTTTCAAAAATCGAAAACCCCAAAAATATTTGTTGTTCTTCTTTGGTTTTGTAAAGGTTGTTGCAGAGTTCAGTCTCTCGTTACTCTATTGGACTTGGTATTCACTTCATATTATTTAGGCCACACAAGTGAAAGGCAATAATGATGACATATGACAATCCGAGATGTGGTAAGAGGCTGGTATGAACTCTATTTGTTTTCATTTTTGTACATATACTCATCTATGTGGACATGCTTAGTCGGTTCATGTAAGGTATATGTTATCTAATGGATGCTTTGTAGTTCTTGCTTTCATATGATTAGTTTCAATTTACTAATAGTTTGTGGCATGCCATGTAGACGCTTGCATGCATTGTTTTATTCATAATATGGTATGTTATTGTGGTACCCTCCTCTGAAGTTTCATTTGAATCGACTTGGCACATGCTCAAGCATGCACATGACTAAACAAAAAGTCAATTAAGCCTCGATGATTTACTTTGCCTCAGAGTTCTTGTATCATTTTTATGCCTATATTAATTTTGTTTTGTCGCAAGCATGATTATGACAGTTATTGCTCTCTCTATTGTCGCTTCCCAGTCTTTGCTAGCCTTCACTTGTACTAAGTATGAGCTCTACTCGTGCATCCAATTACCAAAAACCAACTCTTCCAAAGAGTCCACTATAAATTCCTATGCATGGTATTTCAAAGCCATTCCAAGTAAATTTTCATGTGCTACCTTTCAAAAATTTCAAATAATTCTCGTTTTGTGCTACTGTTTTTAGCTCATGAGGACGTAGTGGTCGGAATTGCTATCTTCCATATTAAATTGAGTACCCCTCGACTAGGCAGCTTCATCTGCTCGTCATTAATTTTGCAAGGGAGCCGGTCAGACCGTTATAATCTTAATCTAAAAAGAAAAGAAAAAGAGCACTCCTCCATGGTATGTGAAAGTTGGTGGGCACCCGATGGAATCGGTTAGCCATGGTTTGAGAAAGGAAAAAAGGTGGGGAGGAGTGCCAAAGTTTTATAAAAGAGCACCAATGTGCCAAATTTCAAAGAACTCGGAACCGCTCTCACTTGTTTATTATGGAAGATAGCAAGTCCCCATTGCCAGTCGTTGACATAGAACAACCACCTCTCAAAACAAAGTTTTATCTCTGCTTTACAAATGAAAAGCTCTAGCACATGTTAAATCACTGCTTCCCTCTGCGAAGGGCCTTTCGTTTACTTTTATGTTGGGTCATCATCTTCTAACTTTAAAGCACTTCTTGAGAGCATAGCTGTTATTCTTAGTGTAATGTGCTTGTCCCAGAACACGGTTAATTGTGGTATAACTTTGATGCTTGTATCTTTGATATTTTTACTTCTAGTCTTCCTTTGGACTTCAGAGGTGCCTCAGCATTTATGTTTTGCTCCACAAATAAAGGCAAGCTGGATACCACTCTTCCATATCATTTATGCATATTACAATCTTGTAGCTTCTTATGTTCATGTTACTTGTTATTAGTATGTTGGCACTCTTTCATAGCTTGCTTGACTATGAGGTAGCATTAGCTGCATATTTCTTATTATGAATTGCCTGAGTACTTGATCATATAGTTAGTATATATACATCTATGAAGCAAATGTGTTTGTGAAAGTTTATTTTATCGCTCTCAGTTGTTAACTGAATTGCTTGAGGACAAGCAAATAGCTAAGCTTGGGGGGAGTTGATACGTCCAAAACGTATCTACTTTCTCGAACACTTTTGATATTGTTTCTCCTCTAATTTATGTGTTTTGAATATAACTAACGCGGACTGACGCTGTTTTCAGCAGAATTGCTCTGGTGTCTCGTTTTTGTGCAGAAATCCAACTTTTAGTAAAAATTCAGGAAAAATCATCAAAAATCCTATTTCACCAGAAGACCCACGGAGCCAGAAGACGAGACGGAGGGGAGGCTCGAGGGCCGCACACGCACAAGGGGCGCGACCCAGCCCTGGCCGCGCCCACCTGGTGTGAGGACGCCTCGGCCGTCCCCTCGACCTCTCCTTTCACCTATATATACCCCCTGACTCGATTATATCGGGGAGATGGCATTTTTCCCAGATAGACTGATACGTCTCAAACGTATCTATAATTTTTGATGCTCCATGCTTGTCTTTACACCATTTGCCTATTGTTTCGTTACACTTAGTGGCATTTTTATGCGTTTTTCAGAACTAACCTATTAATGAAGTGCCACAGTGCCAGTTTCCTGTTTTCTGCTGTTTTTGTGTTTCAGAAGTGATACACAGGAAATATTCTTGGAATTGGACAAAATAAGTTCCTGAAGTCATATTTTACGGGGAAGCTCCCAAACATTCGAAGACCTGACAGAGGGGGGCCACGTGGCCCCCACACACAGGGGCGGCGCGGCCAGGCCCCTGGCCGCGCCGGGCCCACGTGAGGGGCCGTGGTCTCTCCTCTGACATCGTCCCATCGCCTATATATACCCCCTGACGAGAAAAACCTAAGGGCCCGATCAGTTTTCCAGAATACATCGCGATCCGCCGCCGCCGTCGACCCGAAGATCGGGAGGGTCCAGAAGCTCTTCCCGGCACCCTGCCGGAGAGGGGAATCGCCACCAGAGGTCTTCTTCATCGCCATGCTTGCCTCCGGAGCGATGAGTGAGTAGTCTACCTTGGACTATGGGTCCATAGCAGTAGCTAGATGGTTGTCCTCTCCACCATGTGCTTCATGTTTAGATCTCATGAGCTGCCTTACATGATTGAGATCACCGTTATGTAATTCTATGATGTTGGTTTGTTGGGATCCGATGAATATTGGTGTTTATGATTAAGTTGCTGTACTGAATTATATCTTTTGTTATCTCTATGTTGTTTATGATCTTGCATGCTCTCCGTTGTTAGTAGCTATCTTGGCCGAGTAGTTGCTAGTGACTCCAAGAGGGGGTATTTATGCTCGATAGTGGGTTCATGTCTCTATTTCACCTGGGGGAGTGACAGAAACCTCTAAGGTGGTAGATGTGCTGTTGCTACTAGGGAGAAAACAACATTCATATGCTCAAGGGCATATGCTTTGTTTACATTACACACTTTGCTTAATGCAATTATCTGTTGTTCGCAACTTAATACTTCTAGGGTGTTCGGATGATATCCCCGGGGGTGGATTATTAGTCATAGATGCAGTTGGATGGCGGTCTATGTATTTTGTTGTAATGCCCAGAGTAAATCTCATAGTGATCTTCTTGACATATCACGTTATCTTTATTCTATCAATTGCCCAACTGTAATTTGTTTACCCAGCATGTTATTTATCTATGGAGAGACACCACTAGTGAACTGTGGACCCCGGTCCTATTTTAATCATATTGCAATCACCTGTTTACTTTTCCCGCACTGCTTACTTTACTCGCATATTACTACTGTTTTCCACTCGATACACTCATAACCTTTGTTTCAAGCAAACCGGTGAGATTGACAACCTCATCACAAGTTGGGAACAAAGTATTTGTCTGTGTGTGTGCAGGTTCCACAAACACCTTCAGTCGTCATCATCTCTCTTCTCCTGATCGATAAACCTTGGTTTCTTAACTGAGGGAAAACTAGCCGCTACACTCATCATACCTTCCTCTTGGGGTTCCCAACGAGCTGGTCATCACCACGCACATGGACAGTTTGCTTCCTCGTCAAACAGCAGCAAGCAGCTACTTTTCTGGCGCCGTTGCCGGGGAGGAGAGAAGACTTCTGCGAGGGGAGTTCTTCGCACACACATTCTTTACTTTGTTATTTGTTTTGCTTTATTTTATTTTTACCTGCATTGCTTTTTATCAAAAACCCAAAAAATTTAGAATCCTTGGTAGTTGTTATTTCTTTACTTTAGTTTATCATGTTGTTTCCTAAGTTCGTTCTGGAGGACCTCTCTGTAGGGAGTGGTTCGATTATTGGCAAAAGTAACATTGAGGAGTTCTTTAATCACATTAGTATGCATGATGAAGATGAGGAAAAGTCTTGGGTTGAGCTTGCTCCTAGTATTGAAGTTGCTTCTATTTATTTAATTGATATGTTGGAAACTAGGTTTGCTAGTCTTAATCCTTTTATGCAATACATGTTCCTTAAGCTTCATGAAATTGAGGACCCCGAAAAGAAAGCTTTTATCTTGGAAACTTTGCGTTTAGAATTTAAGGATGTCGTTATTGAAGCTAGGAAGGTTCTTAAACGTTTTAATAAACTTGGTTCACCTATAACGGTTATTGATACGCATGATGGGGAAGCTGAGATACCTATACCTTGCAAGCTTTTGGGATTGAATGAAGCTTTCGAAAACAATTTTGCCTGGATTTATCCTGAAAATCTTTTTGATGAGAATAGTATACCAAAGCATGATCACCAAGGGTCTTCAAAAACTTATGTGGATGAAATACAATGCCTTATTGACAAGACCTCTTCTGTTGATCTTAATGCTTCTTCTGAAGGTACTTGATTCGCAGTTTTCTGCGCCTAGCTCAAAGGCGTTAAAGAAAAGTACTCTTGGGAGATAACCCATTGTTTACTTTTCAGTACTTTTTCTTTTATTTGAGTCTTGGAAGTCATTACTACTGTAATGACCGCTCATTATCTTGTTTATTTCGTTTTTGTGCCAAGAGAAGCCTCTAATTTGAGTGAGGTAAAGATTTGGGGTTATTGCTGTCCTGAAACTGTTTTCGGTGCTGCACCGTAAAAATTCGTGAAAATTCTCTGTTTATCTTTTGGACCTGCGATTTCTTGTGCATATGTCCCAGGTTATATCCAAACTTTTCTTAGTTGAACACTTTTTGATTTGAGCAACGGAAAATCCCTAAAAAATTCGTCCTTTGTCAGCTGTCCAGTTTTGACAGATTTCTGCCAATATTTGTTTTTGCCACTTTATCGCTTTCTTTTGAGTTCTTTTTGATCATGGAACTCTTGTGGAAGTTGCTACAGTAGTATATACTTTATATGTGGTGGTTTTGGGTTGAAACCGGAAGCTAAAGGAGGTTGAATATATTTTATGCTTACACTAATGTTGCTAATAGAATTGTGTTTAGTTTTGTATGAAGGAAGTTTTCAAGTGTAGGGATTGGAGAATGATGAGATGAGTTGAAGAATGGACAAAAGCTCAAGCTTGGGGATGCCCATGCATCACCCCAAGAAATATCCAAGAAGTACAAGCGTCAAAGCTTGGGGATGCCCCCAAGGCACCCCTTTTTCTTCGGCAAAAATCAGGTCACCTTTCAAAACACTATATTTTTATTGCTTCATGCACTATGTGTTTTTCTTGGAGCATCAGTTATTTTAGTTGTCTTAGTTTGTTTAGTTTGTTTGTTTGCTGCAATAAATGGTTGGACCCCAACAAATTTTCCTTTGGAGGAGATGTACTCGTTTTCATTTGCAAAGAACGCTCAGTTTTCACTCTTATCGTTCATCGATGCGTTCTTCTTTTTCAGCTACTGCTTTTGGTTTTCGTTTTTGCCTTGATTTGCGTTCAGATCTTGTCATATCTTTTCATCAAGGTGTATTTTTGCCTCTGATCTTTATTGGTTTTCATCAAAAGGTGTTTATAAAATTTTCAAATGGTGTTGGAAAAGAGAAAAAGCTTTGTGCAAAATAGTGGTACAAGAAGGAGCTTGTGTAGACTGCGGCTTAGGCTTTTTCATGTCATGCTTGATGTCTTTTTGATAGTATGCTTAGTGGTTTTGCTGTAGCATGACTTGTCTCAAATAACTAAGATTGCTTAATGAGCCTTTGAAAAAATCATGCGTTGTTTTTATTGTATGGAAGCATTATTTTGGTTTTCTCCTTGATGCTTTATTTGGGTTGACTTGGCGCATGCTCACACATGTTAGACTCTTACAAAGTCGCCATTAGCCTTCATGATCATTTAGTTTTTGACTTTTGATGCCATCGTATGCTTCTTTTAATGTCGCTTTGTCGCCTTGCATGCTTATGGCCATTATTGCTCTCTTAGTTGGTCGCTCCCAGTCTTTTGCTAGCCCTCACCTTGTACTGAGTATGAGCTCTACTCGTGCATCCAACTCCTAAAAGCCAAAGTTTGCCATTGTGTCCACTATAAATTCCTATGCATGGTATTTGTAAGCCATTCCAAAGTAAAATTTTCGTGTGCTACCTTTCAAAAACCTTCAAAATACTTCTCGTTTTGTGACACTGTTTTCAGCTCATGGGGACGTAGTGGTCGGATTTGCTATCTTCCATATTGCTTATTCTAAAAAGAAAAAAAAGAGAAAAAAAAGAAAAAGGCACTCCTCCAAAGAATGTGAATGTTGGTGGGCACCCGATGGAATCGGTTAGCCATGGTATGTGAAAGGAAAAGGTGGGGAGGAGTGCCAAGTTTTATAAAAAGAGCACAAGAGTGCCAATCTCTCTCTCAAAAACTTGCTTCATTTTTTGTATGGAAGATAGTAAGAACCCCATTGCCAGTCGTTGACAAAGACAACCACCTCTCAAAATCAAGTTTTATCTCTGTTTTACAAATGAAAAGCTCTAGCACATGTTTAAATCACTGCTTCCCTCTGCGAAGGGCCTTTCTTTTACTTTTATGTTGAGTCACCACCTTCTTTCTTTATGCACCATTAAGAGAGCATAGTTGTCATTCTTAGTGTGATATGCATTGTCCCAAAGTTCATTGATTGACTCATATTGTTGGTTTCACTTGTTCTTAAATTATTTGTATCTAGTCGCCCTCTTAAACTTTGAGGTGTCCTATGCATTTATGTTTTGCTCTCTTTGAAGGACAAGCTGAAAACCATTTGTATGTTTTTCCTTATGATTAGAACACACATTTGACTTTCATTGTTTCATTACCATGATCTTTTGTTTGTGTTCATTTGCATGTTTACAACATGGTTGCTAAGTTCTTATTGTCATGATTATATCTTTCATGCCCATGTTTTAAGTTCTATTGATCCCAGCTCACTAATGCTTACATATATGATCAAGATTGTGTAGGTGCATGTCACCACAAAAATTATTCTTTTGTTATCACTTACCTACTCGAGGACGAGCAGGAGTTAAGCCTGGGGATGCTTGATACGTCTCAAACGTATCTATAATTTTTGATGCTCCATGCTTGTCTTTACACCATTTGCCTATTGTTTCGTTACACTTAGTGGCATTTTTATGCGTTTTCTGGAACTAACCTATTAACGAAGTGCCACAGTGCCAGTTGTTGGGGATATACCAAATAGGTATACCAGCGACGTAGTCCTAATTCAGCAAGCCAGGGTGGCCCATCAGGGGTGGTATGGTGGATTCGCCATACCGGGCGGCCCAGTTGCTGAAGTTGCCACGGCGGTACTGGACGCAGGCGCTTATGGCGGATCCGGAGACTGGTCCATGGCGGGCTACTAGCGGCAAGCTCATGGCGGATCCAGGAGACGGCCCATGGCGGGTAACCTTGTAGCATACGTGCAGGACTTAGTCTAGGACTCCAAGTTGTATCCGCTCCGGTACCAACGTGTAGCCCACGCCAGGCGCCTTTATAAGCCCGGCGTGGAGCAGCCCTTGAGGCAGGTTCTAGTCATACGGCCAATCGCATAGCGAAACAGCCAACCTCATCATTGTAACCGAGCACTTGTTGCCTTATAGTGAATTATAGCAGCACGTAGGGTCTCGCCACCGTTGCGGGATCTGAAGCTGGGTAAACTCGTGCTACCACCGTCCTGGATCGCTCCTCCGTGTTCACCCCCTTCCACAAACCGCCATATCCCTACCCCTATGGCAGATCTGTTGACGAAACCACGACAGTTGGCGCCCACCGTGGGGCGTAGCGCGTCTGGAGCGCGGATCCAGGCGGGATCCGCCTTTGCAGGCATCGGCGACTCTGTCGCCATCGGGCGCGTCCTCTACGATTCTAGCATCCCCATCGTCCCAGCGGATAACCTCTGGGTTCCGGCTAGAGAAGACCCCGCTCGATTCACCGTCATCCCGATTGGAGATATCCATATCTTCATTGGAGAGACAAACCCTACCCCCGCTACGGAAACCAATTTCCGGCGGATTGGTATGGCTGAAATCCCCAAACGGACCGCTTTCAAGCTGGATACGGAGGACGACTCATCTGATCTGGAAGTTTCCAAGATGCCCAGATCGGATCTGAAAAATAATCCCACCCAGCCCGCCCCTAGAGGTAGAGGAAGTGGTGGAAGACCACAGTGAATCCGCC
Organism: Dactylis glomerata; assembly: GCA_007115705.1. Classification (NCBI taxonomy): domain Eukaryota; kingdom Viridiplantae; phylum Streptophyta; class Magnoliopsida; order Poales; family Poaceae; genus Dactylis; species Dactylis glomerata. The sequence continues at coordinate 94,015 of QXEO01000628.1, forward strand.
ATGAGCAATCTGGCGTTAGAGACACCGCGGTACAGCCTTGTTGCGTTCGCAGGTATCACTTCGGGATCTACCTCCAATGGAGAAGATAGCCCAGGTGAATCCATCCTAGAGGCACTTAACGAAAGTGGTGAATCGGATGACTGGGATAGCAAAGGCTATGATTCTGACCATTACGATGCCGCCATGAGGAAACTCGAGGCGGAATTGGCGCAGTAGGCACTTGAAGAGCAACACGCAGCGGCCAAGCAGGTGTTTGTCACCAACAAAGGAGATGATGCTGGGCAGACAACCGGTGATCCGCCATCTCAGGCAGTCCACGACGGAGATGCTGGCAATGAGCAGGGTAACCCGCCACCAGCCGCCGATCCCGCCGCGGAGCAACTTCCCGAGATTCATGGCGGACCCAGGCCGTTACCCGCCATCCCCGAGGACCAGCACCAAGAAGACTTCACGACCCCGCTGGATAAGGTCGTCTATGGAACTCTAGCAGATCCAATCACCCCTGACTATGTCAGAGATGTGAACGATCTCGAGAAGAAAAGGCGAGCACTCCTCAAGGAAGCAAAGCGAGTCGAGAAGATGGGCCAGCAGGTTGATGACGACATTGCTAAAGCTCAAGACACGCTGAAGCGCGCAAGGAACATGGAGGAAAAGTATGCTACTCTCATCCAGAACCAGATCAACGAGGGTGGCGACCCGCAGCTGGTACGAAACCTTGAGTTCACCGTACCAACGGCGGAAACTCTGGCCAGGATGTACATCAAGAATCCGCCATACGTGGACAAAAACCGCGATGAAGTTAGGGCTACGCCCATCGAGAACATCGTGGCCGCGAAGGAGCTATTGGAGCATAACAAGAGTCCAGCAGCTCTGGAGACAGCGGTTAAACTGATGACCAAAGCGTTAGTGCAGCAGGAAAAGGCTACGTCCTCACGACGGCTCGAATCTGATCCTGCGCTATGCAGGTCCAGTACTGCGTCTAAAGCTCAGGGAGCTGGCAATAATGGCGGTCGTCCTGACAACGAGTCGCATACTGGATCCTCGGAGATCCGAAGAAGAGAAGCCCGCAATCGGAGACACGCCATCCCAATATCCTCCGACGACGACAAACCACATGGCAAAGGCCCACAGAGAAATCCATCGCCACCCCGCAAGAATTACCCGGCTTACGGATACCAACAAACCACTGCTGCTCCTCGACATAAGACCAACATGCCGCCACCAAAGCACAAGACGTTCGAAGTCCCTAAGGGAGGAATCGTCATACGCGACAATGATGGCAAACGAGGACGAAGCCGTGATGCTGGACGCAGAGACGATCCGCCACGACTGGAAAACAGCAGGGATGGCGGATCCAAGAGAAGGGACCGATCTCGCCATGACGACGGCGCGTGTCGTGACGGTGACAAGGATAAGCATCGCTCCACTCGCCGCCACGACGACAAAGGGCAAGGCTCCCGCCGCCATGACGGTGACCCATCACGAAGAACGGACAGAAGTCGTAGCTGCAGAGAACAGTCGCAGGACGGCGAGAGTAAGCGCAGACGCGACCCTTCGCCATCCCCACCAGGTAGCCCTCATGGCGGCGGTGGCGGTGGCGGCGGGCCAGCAAGGTCGCGCAACTCTCGCAAAGATCCGCCGGACCAAAAGCCCTACGACGCCCGTACCCATCTAAACGAGATTGCCAAGTCTCAAACGGCCTTCTTCCTCGGCCCAAAGTGCTTTGGACCACGGATCCGTGATGAGCCCATCCCGTATGGGTTCAAAATCGAGAAAAATATCCGCCAGTACAATGGAGTCGATAGGCCTCTGACTTGGCTATAAGATTACTTCAACGTAGTACAATTCGCCGGGGGTTCTCCCAATGTTGCTGTCCGCTATCTGCCCCTGATGCTATCCGGCACTGCGAGGCAATGGATCAACGACTTGGCAGAAAACTCCATCCAAACCTGGTTCGATATGCAAACTGCGTTCACGGAAAATTTTGAGGGGACTTACAAGAGACCCCACAACATTGGTGACCTCCAACGGTGCCGACGAGCCGAAGACGAGACCTCCCGAACTTTCCTCGCGCGATGGCTGGATATGAAGAACTCCTGTGAGGGGGTTACTGACGAATCCGCCATCCTCGTGTTTATTGACAGTTTGGAGAGAGGCCAACTGCTCCGCCATCGCCTGTTGCGGGAAAGGAACGAAGGGAAACTGACCCTAAATTCCATGATCACCATCGCAAGCAACTACGCGGTGGCCGACAACGACGCCCGCGAATCTCTGAAAGCTTCCGCCATCCAGAGCACTGGAAAGCGGAATAGCAGCAACAAACGGAAGAATCCGCCAGAAGAGCCGCAGGCCCCGGATATGGTGGCCACAACCTTCGCTGACAAGGGTCAAAGCAGCCAGCGCGGCAGGGGACGCGGAGGTGGCGGTGGCCAGCCGCGGAGTTCTGCAACTCCCGCTTCGGCGCCATCCGCCCCCGTGTCTTACGACGAATACCGCGACATGCCATGTTTTGCCCATCGTGACGCCTCGGGAAAGTGCAACCACACCAACCGGAACTGCAAGTTTGTCAACGACCTCAAGGCGGATCAAGAAGCTGGCTTCAAGCGCAGCCGGCGACAAAGGCCTCGTGGCAAAGGAAAAGCGGATAAAGACAAGGAGTCTAGGGATGGCAGTGATATGGATGAAGACCCCGCGCCCAAACCCGCCGAAAAGGCAGAGGGTGGTGCAGGCAAGGGTAACCCAATCAAGGACAAAAAAGGTGCCTTTCACACATTCCTTGGACCCCCCACGGCTAAGGCTCAGAGAGCTGCGATGCGCTCCCTTAATGCCACCGTGCCAAAAATCCGCCAGTACGTCCGATGGTTCGAAGTACCGGTGCACTGGAGCCGCGATGATCATCCAGAGCACATCCCAGATGGCTATTACGCCATGGTGGTATGCCCTGTAATCCATGGCTACGAGTTCTCCAAATGCTTAATGGATGGCGGAAGCAGCCTGAACATCATGTACGTGGAAACGCTGACAAAGCTCGGCCTCACCAAGACCCAACTCCGCCATAGCGCGGTCACCTTTTATGGGGTGGTTCCTGGTCGCCAGGCCAAGTCCCTCGGGTCCATCACGCTCAAGGTCGCCTTCGGTAGTGAGGATAACTACAGAGAAGAGCCCATAACCTTTGAGGTGGTCCCATTCAAAAGCACTTACCACGTGATCTTCGGGCGCCCGGCCTTCCACAGCTTTCATGCAAGGCCATGCTACATCTACAACCAGCTGAAGATGCCAGGACCGGATGGCATAATCACCGTTTATGGCAGTTTCAGAAAGGCAAAGGAGTGTGAGGAAGGAGAAGCCGCCTTCGCGGAAGCAGTGTTCTTCGGCGAGGAGTTCAAGGAAATCCACGCCGCTACGGACCCCGCGGAGATGCCGGCATCCAAGCAAGAGGTTTCCGCCACCCAGCCCACCTTCAAGCCTACAGTCGATACAAAACAGGTGGAACTTGTCGCTGGCGATGCCGCCAAGACTACCACCATTGGGACAAATTTGTCCCCCGCATAGGAAAGCGCGCTCGTCGAGTTTCTCCGTGAGAACCGGGACATCTTCGCATGGCAGCCATCTGACATGACGGGTGTACCCAGGGAACTCGCCGAGCACGCTCTGCAGATAATTCCTGGCTCAAAGCCAGTAAGACAAGCCATGAGATGCTTCGGAGATGAAAAGCGCCGCGCCATAGCAAAGGAAATTTCCAAGCTGTTGAAAGCAGGCTTCATCAAGGAAGTGATACATACCAAGTGGGTGGCAAATCCGGTACTAGTTCCTAAGAAAAACACAAAAGTTCTGCGCATGTGTGTAGATTACACTGGCCTGAACAAAGCATGTCCAAAAGACCCTTTTCCCTTGCCTCGCATTGACCAAGTCATTGACTCGACGGCGGGATCGGAGCTACTGTGTTTCTTAGATGCCTACTCCGGATACCACTAGATCAAGATGAAAAAGTCCGATCAGCTCGCTACGTCGTTCGTAACACCTTATGGCACATACTGCTATGTCACAATGCCATTCGGTCTGAAAAACGCAGGAGCAACGTATCAGCGCACTATGCAAAAGTGCCTGGCGGATCAAATCGGACGAAATATCCATGCATACGTGGACGACATCGCAGTCATGTCCAAGAAGCAAGATGGCCTTATAGCGGATTTGCAAGAGACCTTTGACAATCTCAGGAAGTACAACATGATGCTTAACCCAACGAAGTGCGTCTTCGGGGTCCCAGTTGGACAACTCCTAGGATTCATCGTCTCCCACCGCGGAATTGAGGTTAACCCGGAGAAGATCAAGGCAATCCTCGACATCTCCCGGCCCATCGACCTAAAAGAAGTACAGCGACTCACAGGCTGCGTGGCAGCAGTGAGCAGATTCATCAGTCGTCTTGGCGAGAAGGCTTTGCCACTCTACAAGCTGATGAAGAAATCAGACAAATTCGTCTGGACCGACGAGGCAGACGCTGCACTTAAGGATCTGAAGAGAGTGTTATCCACTGCACCAGTCCTAGCGGCCCCCGAAGACCAGGAACCCATGTTACTATACATGGCGGCAACCAATAGGGTAGTCAGCATCGTCATGGTGGTAGAACGTAAGGAAGAAGCGCAGGAGTATGGCGTACAGAGACCAGTCTACTATGTCAGCGAGGTCCTGACGGAATCCAAGCAGCGCTACCCTCACTACCAAAAATTGGCATACGGAGTTTTCCTAGCTTCTCGTAAGTTAAGGCATTACTTCTATGACCATAAGATCACAGTGGTGAGCAAAGCCCCACTGAAGGACATCATCAACAACAGCGACGCAACAGGACGAGTTGCAAAGTGGGGAATTGAATTGGCCTCTTTCGACATCAACTACAAGCCTCGCACCGCCATTAAGTCTCAGGCTTTGGCGGAGTTTATGGCGGATTGGAAGGAAGCGCAGGAAACTACGCCCATCCCAGAACCAGAGCATTGGGTGATGCACTTTGATGGCTCAAAATTGCTACACGGCTCGGGGGCTGGAGTGACGCTCAAATCTCCAAAGGGAGATGAGCTAAGCTACGTTCTCCAGATTCACTTCCCCACCACCAACAACATAGCGGAATATGAAGCGCTACTGCATGGGCTACGTGTCGCAAAGGAGATCGGCGTACAACACATCATGTGTTGTGGAGACTCTGACCTTGTGGCTCAGCAGGTGGCTGGCACATATAAGGCTCGGAACGAAGTCATGGCGGCATACAGAGATGAAGTGGACGAGATGGCAAAAAGTTTCCTCGGCTACGACATAAAGCATGTACGGCGAGAAGATAACATGGCGGCCGATACCTTGTCCAAACTGGGATCCAGCCGTAAGGCAGTTCCGCCAGGCGTATTCCTCGAGCATCTGCGCGTACCATCGGTTAAGATGGTGGATCCAGAAAATCCGGAGATAGCGAGCTCCCCTGTTATGGCGGTTTTGCCTAGCAATCCGCCATGGGCAGAGCCCTTCCTGGAATATCTGACGAGCAAGAAGCTTCCCGAAGACGAAGTCGAGAAAAGACAAATCGAGCGTAGAGTCAAAGCGTACACCATCATAGATGGCCAACTCTACAAACGAAGCACCTCGGGAGTTTTCATGAAGTGCATATCCCAAGTGGATGGAATCAAAATACTAAGAGAGATCCATGAAGGCGAATGTGGGCATCACGCCGCCGCCAGATCCCTAGTAGCAAAAGCGTTCCGCCATGGGTTCTACTGGCCAACAGCCAAGGCAGATGCAGACCGCATTGTGGAGCTCTGCCATGGTTGCCAGATGTACTCCAAGCAGACCCATATGCCCGCCACAGCACTGCATACGATCCCTATAACTTGGCCTTTTGCAGTCTGGGGGCTGGACATGGTAGGTCCGCTAAAAACAGCACCTTCGGGATTTACGCACCTTTTGGTAGCGGTAGACAAATTCACGAAGTGGGTGGAAGCTAAGCCCATCAGAAAACTTGATGGCAAAACCGCCCTAAAGTTTGTCAAGGACATTGTGGTCAGATTCGGCATCCCACACAGCATCATCACCGATAATGGCACAAACTTGTCTCAGGGAGAAGTTGAGGAATACTGCCATCACAACGGAATCCGCCTTGACCTAGCATCTGTGGCACATCCACAGTCTAATGGTCAAGTTGAGAGGACCAATGGACTAATCATGTCAGGGATCAAGCCACGCCTAGAAGCACCGCTACATAGAGTAGCTGGAGCCTGGGCAGAGGAGTTGCCATCTGTACTGTGGAGTCTACGGACCACGCCAAACAGATCAACCGGCCTTACCCCTTTCTTCTTAGTCTATGGAGCAGAGGCAATCTTGCCAAGTGATGTTCAGTATGATTCTCCAAGAGTCGAGGCCTATAAGGAAGAAGATGCAGAAGCGTCCAGACAACTATCTGTGGACCTGCTGGAAGAAGAGCGCGACCTAGCAGCCCAGAGATCCGCCATCTACCAGCAGAATCTCCGCCGCTATCACAGCAGGCGAGTTCGTCAACGCTCGTTCAAAGAGGGCGACCTGGTGCTACGCCTCAAGCAGCAGAAGTCCCATAAGCTATCCCCGCCTTGGGAAGGACCCTTCGTCATCAGCAAAGCTCTACTGAATGGATCCTACTACCTCGTTGATATTCGCGAGCTAGATAAGCGACCAAGTAAGAAGCGCAAACGAAGAGACCCTGACGATATCTACGACGAGACAGATCGTCCATGGAATATCGCACAGCTACGTCCTTTCTACACTTAGCAATTTTCTAGCTTTGTAACAGGCACCTCTATATGATCAATGAAATAAAGCATTTGGTTCACTCTTGATTTTTTCTGAGTCTTTTACCTCCTTTATTGTTCATTTAGATCGTATAGAACCTTTTGCGCAATTGTGCTTTGCACTTGCGTCTCTTTTAAATCCGCCATAAGCGGTCCACGTAGCTTTTTTATGTTTTGATCTTCATTCGATGTTCTCTGTGTGGATTCCAGAGTAGTGACTTTTTGACGATCCTAGCCGCCATCTGCTCAGGGTTCTGGACGGTTGCTATTAAGTATCGTCGCCCTAGCGGATTGTTCGTGCGAAGATTTCGCCATCTCACGAAAAGTCAAGCACAGAGAGCCGGATGGCGGATCGCATAATCCTACGCGTGAAAAATTTAAGTGTTGTTTTTTGGGCATGGCAAAAACTGCAAGTTGCATAAAACTAGGCCTGGCAGTTTCTTCGCGCAATTAAAACCACTTCATAAAAAACAAACTGCATAAGTTCACAAAGCATTCCACTGATCCGCCACAAGCAGATCAGTCACAGTGCAGACACATCACACGCAGTTTAAGTTTAACTTACAGACCCACTCAGGGGCCGAATTGATGCAAAGTGTTTTTTCCTGCTATACTGCAGGGCACATCTCAAGAGGATGGCGGAATCTTGGAGGACACCTCATCCCCGCCATCACCACCTGCAGTTGCCGCGGAGGCAGATGCCGAAGCTTGGCTAGGCGATCCTGGCAGCTCGTATGCTTCATAGTATACGTTCAACTGCGTGCCAAGGGCGCACAGTTGATCATATCCAAGCACACTCTGCCGGATGGCGGCCTCGTCCACCGGCGCGCCATCCTCGCCGCTCTCAGGGATGCCGGAGGTGAGCTGGTCCAGGTCCATGTCGGGGTAGTGGGCCTTCGCCAATGTCAGCGCTGTTCTGGCACCACCCCGAGCAGAGGACAGCTTCCAATCCGCCACCAGCCCTGGCACCAGCAGCAGCTTCTGCGTGAGCGCGATGGCGGAAAGGTTGGACGAACCCGCTATCTGCAGGCTCCCGCATGCTTGACGACCAGCGCTGAGAAGGCCATCCAGCTCCTTCCTCGCTGCGTCGGTGGCCATGCGTAAGCCTTCGGCGGTGTCCACCTCGCTTTGCCCCAAGGAAGCTGCATGGCGGAAACAAGAAGATGCGTCACGAAATGCGTAGCAGAAATTGAACATTTTACATTATAAGAAGTGGTACCTAGCAAGTTGTCTTGGAAGTGATGGAGGAGCTCGTTAAAGCCTTCACGCCGCTTCTCAAAATCAGCGGCGGCTTTGCGGAGATCCGCTATCTCCTTGTCCTTCTTCTTGCCCTGGTTCTCCTGGTCCTTCAGCTGCCTCTCGAGGGTGGCGTTTTCGGCCAGTGATTTTCGGAGCTATTGATTCAGCCCGTCCATCGCAATGGCATGGCCTTGCTCCATCCCCTCGATTGTGGACTTAAGCTTGGCAGCATCTGCATGGCGGAATTTTGTCAGCTCAGCTTTTGATCGAATAAGCATAAAGGAAACTTAAGGTATATTACCGCTACTCTCAAGCTGCTGCCGCAAATCCGCCACAAGAGTGCTCTTTTCCGCCAGCTCCTTCTCCTGCGAGCTGACGACCTGGACCAGGTCCTCCACCACCTTCTTGTAGTTCTGGCAAAATTTGAAGTGTTAGTCAATCTTAGAGCTTTATGCCGGATGTGAATCCGCCATAACGCTCGGGGGCTACTCATTGATTCTTTTTTCTAGTCACTCTTAGAGCATCATGATGAACGATTATCCGCCATGATGCTCGGGGGCTACTTACGCTGATTTTTTGTCTTCTAAGAGCTTTATGCCAGATAATTACCCGCCATAACGCTCGGGGGCTACTCACTATTAAAAATTAAGTTCTCTATAGAGCACTGTGTGAACTACCAGCACTCGAGGGCTAAGTTATTCAAAAACTTACAGAAGTCAACCTTGGAGCCCCATAGCGGATTAAAATTGCGAATCCGCCATGGCGCTCGGGGGCTACTGGGAGTACATACCTTCTTCATGGTTGATGTTTTTTCAACAAAAGCGGCAATACCGCTGGACAGCTGGTTGCTGGCATCTTCCTGGCTAGAAATTAAGTTGACGACCTCAAGTTGCTTCTGTCTCCAGTATGAGCTACCCCCAGACGGAGTATCCGCCACTTGACCCTGAGAGCCAGAAACCTTTTCGCTTTGGACGACATCATTAGCCGTAGCTTCAGTCGTTTGGTTGATTTCTGGCATTGGGTCAAACTGACCACCAGCATCCTCCATATCAATATCGATACGAATAGAGGAGGGGGCTGGTGCATCAGGGGTGAGCGGGATAGCGGCAGGGGAGGGCTTGGCTCGCTTGGAGGATGGCTCCTTGATAGTTGGCTTCTTTCTTCTAAGAGAAAAGGAATTATAAATGGAAAGCAGTAAAACAATGAAAAAGGGTGTCCAAAGATTACCTTGACTTGGGCAGATTGATGGTAGCGGTACTCTCGGATGGCGTTTCAAGCTCCGCCCTGCGTTGAGCTTCGAAACGACGGGAATCAGCAGATTTCCCGCCACCTCCGCGAGATTTCCCGCTACCGCCCCGTTTCTTGGAAACCGCCTTCTCTTGGGTCGTATGAGCTGTATCTTCAACATTCCCCGCCATCTCCTCCTTGTTTCCGCTAGAATGAACTACTTCTTCCTTAGCGGCAGATTTGAGGTTGGAGCGGCGAAGGGGATGGGCAAAGTGAGCAGAGCCAAGCGATTTGAGCTGGTAATAAGACAAATGTTATGTCCTATAAAATATAAAGATATTGTGCAGTATTATGGCGGAAAGGAAATTTACCGGAGGGCAGGTGCCATTCTCGAACATAGCCATGCCGAACTTCAAAGGTTTCTTCCTGGGAGACTTCATCAGGGAACGGATGCGCTTCTCAACCACTTTAGGATCAAGCTCCTGATCCGAGCAACGCATGCCATCATTTGCACCAGTATACTCGTGCATCAGGCGATCGCGGTGTTGCAATGGTTGAATCCGCCGGGATATCCAGCAGTTGATGGTGTCGATTCCCTTCAGGCCATCCACAGATAGCTTGGCAATCCGCCGAGCCAGGAGCTTGACATGGGGAGTGGCGGTTTCGTCATTGACAGCTGTCCAGGTGTCGCGGGATTCAGCAGCGACGTTCTTGAATGGAGGAAGGCCGCGGGCTTGAGATGGCGCAGGCTTGTCCGCCATGTAGAACCAGGACCCTCTCCATCCGATGGCGGAGTCCAGTGGCATGATGAAAGGGTATTCTTTCGACCTGCGTGGAAGGAAGCAAACAGTTCCGCAGGTTCGAAGAGATCCGTCGTCTTCATAATTGGCACGCACGGAGAAAAAGAGTTGGAAGAGGTCTACCCTGGGGCGGATCCCGAGGTATCCCTCGCACAAAGCTGCATAACCCGCCACAGACACCAAGCTGTTTGGTGATATGTGGTGGAGCTGCAGTCCATAGTACTTCAGAAGATTTGTGAAGAAAAGAGATGGAGGCATACTGAGACCCCTCTCCACGTGGAATTTGAGCATCACGATCTCGGAGGGGTTAGGAAGAGGCACTGGAGCCTTGAAGTCAGTCCGCCATCCAGATTCAGCTTGAGGAGCTACGGTGCCCTCGCTTTCCATGGCCTTGACGTCAGAATCCTTAACATGGGATTTCTGCCAGTACCCATGGAGGTTCTGGGGGATCTGTTCTTCGCCCTCTGTTTCTTCCTCCTCAGCTTCGCCATCTGCTGCGGGGTCATCTGGGTTAGCACCCGCCATCTCCTCCTCAGCTTCAGACATATTGTCTTCTGGGTCCAAATCCGCCATCCCGGAATGGTCCCCTTGGACTGACTGTTGTAGAGGAGAGTCTTCCTCCTCAGCATCGGAATAATGGCGGGCAGGCGAGTCGGAGTTCATGGTGTCGGGTGAAGTGGTCCGGCGAAAATGCTACCGGCGGCGAGGTCTTCCGCGGCGGCTCGTCGGAGATCGCGAAGCTCTCATGGTGGCGCTGAAGAGAGAGAGGCGACGGGGGCGAATGAAGGAGTGACCGGCCGGGGGTGAGAGGCTGGGGTATATATAGACCCCGGGCCTCGAGATTCGTGCCCGCCATCACCACCGCTCGTCCCGATCGCAGAAACCCTAATCTGGCGACACGTGTCCAAGGGTAAAAAAGTAACTGTGAATCTTACCCTAGAAGGAACTGTGTGCCGAAAATTACGGCGGATTTTAACGGTATGATCCATCGGATCCCGAAAATCTCGCTAAGATAACTACGTCGCTTGATCCATTATTTACGGCGGATTGATAGATGGAAAAGGAACATCAAGATAAACCGCCATCCCAGCAAAGAAGAGCTATGGCGGAAATGACTTATCAAGGACAAGCATGGCGGATGTAGGTGGTGATCTTGAAGTTCCCTGGGGGCTACTGTTGGGGATATACCAAATAGGTATACCAGCGACGTAGTCCTAATTCCGCAAGCCAGGGTGGCCCATCAGGGGTGGTATGGCGGATTCGCCATACCGGGCGGCCCAGTTGCTGAAGTTGCCACGGCGGTACTGGACGCAGGCGCTTATGGCGGATCCGGAGACTGGTCCATGGCGGGCTACTAGCGGCAAGCTCATGGCGGATCCAGGAGACGGCCCATGGCGGGTAACCTTGTAGCATACGTGCAGGACTTAGTCTAGGACTCCAAGTTGTATCCGCTCCGGTACCAACGTGTAGCCCACGCCAGGCGCCTTTATAAGCCCGGCGTGGAGCAGCCCTTGAGGCAGGTTCTAGTCATACGGCCAATCGCATAGCGAAACAGCCAACCTCATCATTGTAACCGAGCACTTGTTGCCTTATAGTGAATTATAGCAGCACGTAGGGTCTCACCACCGTTGCGGGATCTGAAGCTGGGTAAACTCGTGCTACCACCGTCCTGGATCGCTCCTCCGTGTTCACCCCCTTCCACAAACCGCCATATCCCTACCCCTATGGCAGATCTGTTGACGAAACCACGACACCAGTTTCCTGTTTTCTGCTGTTTTTGTGTTTCAGAAGTGATACACAGGAAATATTCTCGGAATTGGACGAAACAAGTTCCTGAAGTCATATTTTACGGGGAAGCTCCCAAACATCCGAAGACCTGACGGAGGGGGGCCACGTGGCCCCCACACACAGGGGCGGCGCGGCCAGGCCCCTGGCCGCGCCGGGCCCACGTGAGGGGCCGTGGTCTCTCCTCTGACATCGTCCCTTCGCCTATATATACCCCCTGACGAGAAAAACCTAAGGGCCCGATCAGTTTTCCAGAATACATCGCGATCCGCCGCCGCCGTCGACCCGAAGATCGGGAGGGTCCAGAAGCTCTTCCCGGCACCCTGCCGGAGAGGGGAATCGCCACCGGAGGTCTTCTTCATCGCCATGCTTGCCTCCGGAGCGATGAGTGAGTAGTCTACCTTGGACTATGGGTCCATAGCAGTAGCTAGATGGTTGTCCTCTCCACCATGTGCTTCATGTTTAGATCTCATGAGCTGCCTTACATGATTGAGATCACCGTTATGTAATTCTATGATGTTGGTTTGTTGGGATCCGATGAATATTGGTGTTTATGATTAAGTTGCTGTACTGAATTATATCTTTTGTTATCTCTATGTTGTTTATGATCTTGCATGCTCTCCGTTGTTAGTAGCTATCTTGGCCGAGTAGTTGCTAGTGACTCCAAGAGGGGGTATTTATGCTCGATAGTGGGTTCATGTCTCTATTTCACCTGGGGGAGTGACAGAAACCTCTAAGGTGGTAGATGTGCTGTTGCTACTAGGGAGAAAACAACATTCATATGCTCAAGGGCATATGCTTTGTTTACATTACACACTTTGCTTAATGCAATTATCTGTTGTTCGCAACTTAATACTTCTAGGGTGTTCGGATGATATCCCCGGGGGTGGATTATTAGTCATAGATGCAGTTGGATGGCGGTCTATGTATTTTGTTGTAATGCCCAGAGTAAATCTCATAGTGATCTTCTTGACATATCACGTTATCTTTATTCTATCAATTGCCCAACTGTAATTTGTTTACCCAGCATGTTATTTATCTATGGAGAGATACCACTAGTGAACTGTGGACCCCGGTCCTATTTTAATCATATTGCAATCACCTGTTTACTTTTCCCGCACTGCTTACTTTACTCGCATATTACTACTGTTTTCCACTCGATACACTCATAACCTTTGTTTCAAGCAAACCGGTGATATTGACAACCTCATCGCAAGTTGGGAACAAAGTATTTGTCTGTGTGTGTGCAGGTTCCACAAACACCTTCAGTCGTCATCGTCTCTCTTCTCCTGATCGATAAACCTTGGTTTCTTAACTGAGGGAAAACTAGCCACTACACTCATCATACCTTCCTCTTGGGGTTCCCAACGGGCTGGTCATCACCACACACAAGGACAGTTTGCTTCCTCGTCAAACAGCAGCAAGCATAGACTTCTGTTGCGCCGCCGCCATCAGAAACCGTGATTCAGAACCAGAAACTCCGTTCTGGCACCCTGCCGGGACGGGGATTTGGAGATCTTCATCACCAACATCACCGACGTCACTCCATCGACCATCCATGACTCCCCCATCCATGTGTGAGTAATTCCCCCGCTGTAGGTGAGGGGATGGTAGGGATTGGATGAGATTGTTCATGTAATTTGATATGAGATTGTTAGGGCATAGTGCCTAGTATCTTTATTTAGTGCCTATGACATTGTTGCAACTTGTTGTGCTTAATGCTTGTCACTTTGGGCCCAAGTGCCATGATTTCAGATCTGAACATGTTATTATTTCTATGATGATACTTGTTGTTTATGTTCTTACCTACAAGTTGTATACACATATTGTTGTCCGGAACCCGAGGCCCCAAAGTGACAGAAATTGGGATAACCGGAGGGGATGGCTATGATGTGAGGATCACATGTGTTCACCGAGTGTTAATGCTTTGCTCCGGTACTTTATTAAAAGGAGTACCTTAATTACCAGTAGTTTCTCTTGAGGCCCTACTGCAACAGGCTGGTAGGACAAAAGATGTCGTGCAAGTTTCTCCTTGTGAGCACGTACGACTATATACGGAACACATGCCTATGATTGTTAGTACTAGGATGCTTTATCATTATTTATCTGCAATGCCCATGTCTCATTGATTTCATGAATTATCTTATCCATGCAACGCCCGTACATCCATCCCTATACCTAATGTATTTGTTCCTACTGTTTACTACTGTTACTATTATCGCTGTTATTTTACTGCTACCGTTACTGTTTCACTACTATCACCACTATAAATCTGTTGCTACTGATAAACAACTGTGAGCAAGACTGTTTCTAGGTGCAGCTGAATTGACAACTCGTCTGTTAAGGCTTACATATATTCTTTGGCTCCCCTTGTGTCGAATCAATAAATTTGGGTTTTACTTCCCTCGAAGACTGTTGCGATCCCCTATACTTGTGGGTCATCAATCTGCAATAAGAATCCATTTTTCTTCTACCTCTAACAACCAGCCTTGGCAACTTGTCACTGTTTATGGGCCATGCAGTGGTTTGGAAAGAGATACTTTTGTTCAATGGCTTCATGACCTAGATATTCCAATTAATGAAAATTGGCTTCTCCTAGGGGACTTTAATTTCATCATCTGTTGAAAATAGAAATAAGCCTGGAGCTGACATGAATGATATTTTCCTTTTCAACAGTATTATCAGTCACCTTGGTCTTATTGAACTTCCCCTCAAAGGTAGAGCTTTTACTTGGTCCAACATGCAAGATTCCCCTCTTTTGTAGCAGATTGTTTGGTTTTTTACTAGTTGCCAATGGAGCCTCTCTTTTCCTAATACTGAAGTCCATCCTTTGGCAAAATCAACATCTGATCATGTCCCTTGTGTGGTCAAAATTGCAACCTCTATACCCAAGGCAAAGGTCTTTAGATTTGAGAATCACTGGATCCAGCAACCTGCATTTTTTGAGCTAGTGGAGAAGGTGTGGAATTCTCCTGTAAAAGCTCAGTCTTCTTCTGGTATAATTACTGCTAAGTTTAAAAACCCGAGGTCTGAGCTAAAGAGGTGGGGGGGGAGGGAAATCTGTCTCATCTTAAAGATTTAATTGCTAAGTGCAACTATGTTATCCTCCTGCTGGACCAACTTGAAGATGACAGAGATTTAAGAAGACCTGAATTTAATTTTAGAAACATAGTCAAAGCCCATTTAAAAAAGCTGCTCCAGCTTCAGTCAGATTATCGGAAAAGCAGATGCACTGTTGCTGGTGCCAAGTTGACGTGTAGCAGACGGTCCTTGTGCGTGGTGAATGACCAGCCCGTTGGGAACCCCAAGAGGAAGGTGTGATGAGTATAGCAGCTAGTTTTCCCTCAGTTAAGAAACCAAGGTTTAATCGTTCTTGGAGAGGAGAGACAAATGACTGAAGGTGATGCTTGCTAGTTTGCGACAGCTTCAGACAATTTATATATGGCGCCTCGTCCAAGCTTTGCTTGCTAGCTGCAACGCGGAACCTGCACACAACACAACCAAGTACTTCGTTCCCAACTTGCGATGAGGTTGTCAATCTCACCGGTTTGCTTGAAACAAAGGTTATGAGCGTATCGAGTGGAAAACAATAGAGTATGCGAATAAAGTAAACAGTGCGAGTAAAGTAAATAGGTGATAGCAATATGATGGAAATAGGACCGGGGTCCACAGTTCACTAGTGGTGTCTCTCCATAAGATAAATAACACATGCTGGGTAAACAAATTACAGTTGGGCAATTGATAGAATAAATATAAACGTGATATGTCAAGAAGATCACTATGAGATTTACTCTGGGCATTACAACAAGATACATAAACCGCCATCCAACTACATCTATGACTAATAATCCACTCACGGGGATATCGTCCGAACACCCCATGAGTATTAAGTTGCGAACAACGGATAATTGCATTAAGCAAAGTGTGTAATGTAAACAAAGCATATGCCCTTGAGCATATGAATGTTGTTTTCTCCCTAGTAGCAACAGCACATCTACAACCTTAGAGGTTTCTGTCACTCCCCCAGGTTAAATAGAGGCATGAACCCACTATCGAGCATAAATACCCCCTCTTGTAGTCACTAGCAACTACTCGGCCAAGATAGCTACTAACAACGGAGAGCATGCAAGATCATAAACAACATGGAGATAACAAAAGATAATATTCAGTACAGCAACTCAATCATAAACACCAATATTCATCGGATCCCAACAAACCAAACATGTAGAATTACATAACGGTGATCTCAATCATGTAGGGCAGCTCATGAGATCTAAACATGAAGCACATGGTGGAGAAGACAACCATCTAGCTACTTCTATGGACCCATAGTCCAAGGTAGACTACTCACTCATCGCTCTGGAGGCAAGCATGGTGATGAAGAAGACCTCCGGTGGCGATTCCCCTCTCCGGCAGGGTGCCGGGAACTGGCACTGTGGCAACTTGTTAGTAGGTTAGTTCCGGAAAATGCATAAAAGTGCCACGAAGTGTAACGAAACAGTAGGCAAATGGTGTAAAAACAAGCATGGAGCATCAAAAATTATAGATACGTTGGAGACGTATCAAGCATCCCCAAGCTTAACTCCTGCTCGTCCTCGAGTAGGTAAGTGATAACAAAAGAATAATTTTTGAGGTGACATGCACCTACACAATCTTGATCATATATGTAAGCATTTGTGAGCTGGGATCAAAAGAACTTAAAACATGGACATGAAATATATAATCTTGACAATAAGAACTTAGCAACCATGTTGTAAACATGCAAATGAACACAAACAAAACATCATGAAAATGAAACAATGAAAGTCAAACGTGTGTTCAAATCATAAGGAAAACATACAAATGGTTTTCAGCTTGTCCTTCATGGAGAGCAAAACATAAATGCATAAGACACCTTCAAGTTTAAAAGGGCGACTAGATACAAATAATTTAAGAACAAATAAAACCAACAATATGAATCAATCAATGAAAACTTTGGGACAATGCACATTATACTAAGAATGACAACTATGCTCTATTAATGGTGCATAAAGATAGAAGGTGGTGACTCAACATAAAAGTAGAAGAAGGGCCCTTCGCAGAGGGAAGCAGTGATTGAAAGTTTTATAACCTTCAAAAATTATGGTACTTACCGGCTTTGAGCTCTCATTGCCCCCATCATAAGCATCTTGAATGGTTAAAGTTAATGCGAGAACAATTATGATGCATATGCTTGACAAATCATAAGTTGAAAACCTCGTGTCTCGTGAATACGAGTACCCAAACCTCATGCTACTTTACTTAGACTCCCAAGCAAGGCTCTTGTCATTGTAAGTATATGCATATCATTGAGAACCGCCAATGGGGTACCTCCGTGCCCGATGACATGGAACAAGCCCACACCAAAATGACAGGACAAGCAGACAATGAACACCTCGACATCTCTTTTATTTGCCATTTGTTTAGCTTTTTATTGTGAGATGCGTCATCGAATGTTCACCATGGGTATGCTGCAAATTTCCACCATGAATTATGCATGGCTTAGATTAGCGGCCCAGCGTTTCCCTAACACATATACAAACTCCATGATCCCCACAAGATTCCCAATTCATTTCACACCGCGGGCATCCATAAACAAAAGATCACGATATCAACTCAAATAAGAAGTGTAATGTTGAAAGCTTGCCCATGACTGCATGGCTAGGCTAGTCTCCAACTTACAACTTGCAAGCATAACAACTCAACATAAGAGACCACAATGTCAAATTTTCAAGAACAGGAAAAAGTAAAGTGTGCCTTCCGGTTCGTGAGAGCTTTACTGACCGAATTTCGCATAACACTGGTAAGAGTTTAATTTGAAGAGAAAATAAAAGCAAGTCAAATTTACTTGGAATAGCAAATTGCTAGTAGGTATGTATGGTGGACACTTTGGAAAACTTTGGCTTTTAGGAGTTGGATGCACGAGTAGAGCTCATACTTAGTACAAGGCGAGGGCTAGCAAAAGACTGGGAGCGACCAACTAAGAGAGCAATAATGGCCATAATCATGCAAAGCGACAAAGCGACATTAAAAGAAGCATAAGATGGCATCAAAAGTCAAAAACTAAATGATCATAGAGGCTATTGGCGACTTTGTTAGAGTCTAACATGTGTGAGCATGCGCCAAGTCAACCCAAATAAAGCATCAAGGAGAAAACCAAAATAATGCTTCCATACAATAAAAACAACGCATAACTTTTTCAAAGGCTCATTAAGCAATCTCAGTTATTTGAGACAAGTCAATGCTACTATCAAAAAGACATCAAGCATGACATGAAAAAGCCTAAGCCGCAGTCTACACAAGCTCCTTCTTGTACCACTATTTTGCACAAAGCTTTTTCTCTTTTCCAACACCATTTGAAATTTTTATAGACACCTCCTTTGATGAAAACCAATAAAGATCAGAGGCAAAAATACACCTTGATGAAAAGATATGACAAGGTCTGAACACAAATTAAGGCGAAAACGAAAACCAAAAGCAGTAGCAGAAAAAGAAGAACACCCGGTGAAATTGTAAGAATGAAAAATGGAGTGTTCTTTGCAAATGAAAATGAGTACATCTCCTCCAAAAGAAATTTGTTGGGGTCCAACCATTTATTGCAGCAAACAAACAAACTAAACTAACTAAGAAAACTAAAACAACTGACGCTCCAAGAAAAACACATAGTGCATGAAGCAATAAAAATATAGTGTTTTGAAAGGTGACCTGATTTTTGCCGATGAAGAAGAGGTGCCTCGGGGGCATCCCCAAGCTTTGACGCTTGTACTTCTTGGATATTTCTTGGGGTGATGCATGGGCATCCCCAAGCTTGAGCTTTTGTCCATTCTTCAACTCATCTCATCATTCTCCAATCCCTACACTTGAAAACTTCCTTCATACAAAACTAAACACAATTCTATTAGCAACATTAGTGCAAGCATAACATATAATCAACCTCTTTTTGCTTCAGGTTTCAACTCAAAACCACCACATATATAGCAAATACTACTGTAGCAACTTCCCCAAAAGTTCCATGATCAAAAGAACTCAAAAGAAAGCGATAAAGCGGCAAACACAAAAATTGGCAGAAATATGTCAAAACAGAACAGCTAACAAAGGACAAATTTTTGAGGGGTTTTCTGTTGCTCAAATCAAAAAGTGTTAAACTAACGAAAGTTTGGATATAACCTGGGGCATATGCACAAGAAATCGCAGGTCCAAAAGATATACATAGAATTTATACGAATTTTTACGGTGCAGCACCGAAAACAGTTTCAGGACAGCAACATCCCCAAATCTTTACCTCACTCGAATTAGAGGCTTCTCTTGGCACAAAAACGAAATAAACAAGATAAGGAGCAGTCATTACAGTAGTAATGACTTCCAAGACTCAAATAAAAGAAAAATTACTGAAAATAAAACATTGGGTTATCTCCCAAGAGTGCTTTTCTTTAACGCCTTTGAGCTAGGCGCAGAAAATTGCGAAGATGCTCACATAAGAAAGATGAATTGAAGCAAAAGAGAGCATCAAGGAGCAAATATAAAACACATTTAAGTCTAACCCACTTCCTATGCATAGGAATCTTGTAAGAAAATAAATTAAAGAAGCACATAGTAACAAGTATGGGTAGATAAAACAAGAGCAACTTCAGAACTTCCAATGTAAAGAGAGGTGTTTTAGTAACATGAGAATTCCAACAACCATATTTTCCTCTCTCATAATAATTTTCAGTAGCATCATGAACAAACTCAACAATATAAATATCACACTCACCCTCCTTTGTTAAGCATGGAGGGCGATCAAATAAGGTATTAGTTAAAGAGTTACTCTTATTGGGAGGTAGACATAGGTAGCTCCATTCTTCCTCCTCTTGATCATCACGCTCCTCCTCTTTTTCATCCAATGAGCTTCCAATTTCAGCAATTTCTTCTTCTATAGGCTCCTTCAAGGCATTAGTCTCTTCCGTTGGAGAGCATCTATTAAGATATTTAAGAATATAGCCATTTTATTCCTTGTAATTATCAAAGCAAAATGTAAGTATATCATAAACCTCATACTTATAAGGTGCATCATCAATATTTTCAAGCAAATAAGCAAGTTTGAATGCACCCTTCCAAGCAATAAATTCTTCAATTTGTTCCACATCGTAGAAGTCATAATTTCCATTAATATAAGAAGATATGGTAACATCATCATTATACTCACATTGAAAAAGGAGGTGTTTATACCTCCTACAGCAACAAGATCTATCAAAGCAATAGGTAACATTATAAGTAGAGCACACATTTCTAGCAATGATATACAATCTATTGATTTCTTCCCATAAGTGTTTCCCTTTTTGTGACAAGCGGTGTTCCTCATAATAATTTTGCTGCTCTTCCGTGAACCCACCTTGCCAAAAAGATTTAGTTTCTAAGAAACCAACCATTGATAGAAAGCATGATAAAGCAAGACAAGTAAAAACAACTACCAAGGATTCTAATTTTTTTGGGTTTTTGATACAAAATGATGCAGGTAAAATAAATAAAGTAAAGCAAAACAATAACAAAGTAAAGGATGTGCGTGCGAAAACTCCCCTCGCAGAAGTCTTCTACTTCCTCCGCGGCAACGGCGCCAGAAAAGAAGCTGCTGATGCCAAGTTGACAGTGTAGCAGATGGTCCTTGTGCGTGGTGAATGACCAGCCCGTTGGGAACCCCAAGAGGAAGGTGTGATGAGTATAGCAGCTAGTTTTCCCTCAGTTAAGAAACCAAGGTTTAATCGTTCTTGGAGAGGAGAGACAAACAACTGAAGGTGATGCTTGCTAGTTTGCGATAGCTTCGGACAATTTATATATGGCGCCTCGTCCAAGCTTTGCTTGCTAGCTGCAACGCGGAACCTGCACACAACACAACCAAGTACTTCGTTCCCAACTTGCGATGAGATTGTCAATCTCACCGGTTTGCTTGAAACAAAGGTTATGAGCGTAACGAGTGGAAAACAATAGAGTATGCGAATAAAGTAAACAGTGCGAGTAAAGTAAACAGGTGATAGCAATATGATGGAAATAGGACCGGGGTCCACAGTTCACTAGTGGTGTCTCTCCATAAGATAAATAACACATGCTGGGTAAACAAATTACAGTTGGGCAATTGATAGAATAAAGATAAACGTGATATGTCAAGAAGATCACTATGAGATTTACTCTGGGCATTACAACAAGATACATAGACCGCCATCCAACTGCATCTATGACTAATAATCCACTCACGGAGATATCGTCCAAACACCCCATGAGTATTAAGTTGCGAACAACGGATAATTGCATTAAGCAAAGTGTGTAATGTAAACAAAGCATATGCCCTTGAGCATATGAATGTTGTTTTCTCCCTAGTAGCAACAGCACATCTACAACCTTAGAGGTTTCTGTCACTCCCCCAGGTTAAATAGAGGCATGAACCCACTATCGAGCATAAATACCCCCTCTTGGAGTCACTAGCAACTACTCGGCCAAGATAGCTACTAACAACGGAGAGCATGCAAGATCATAAACAACATAGAGATAATAAAAGATAATATTCAGTACAACAACTCAATCATAAACACCAATATTCATTGGATCCCAACAAACCAAACATGTAGAATTACATAACGGTGATCTCAATCATGTAGGGCAGCTCATGAGATCTAAACATGAAGCACATGGTGGAGAAGACAACCATCTAGCTACTGCTATGGACCCATAGTCCAAGGTAGACTACTCACTCATTGCTCCGGAGGCAAGCATGGCAATGAAGAAGACCTCCGGTGGCGATTCCCCTCTCCGGCAGGGTGCCGGGAAGAGCTTCTGGACACTCCCATCTTTGGGTCGACGGTGGCGGCGGATCGCGATGTGTTCTGGAAAAGTGATCGGGTACTTAGGTTTTTTTCCGTCGGGGGGTCTTCATAGGAAAATGGGCGATGTCAGAGGAGGGGCCAGGTGCCCTCACGCCAGGGTGGCGCGGCCCAGGCCCTGGCCGCGCCAGCCTTGCGTGTGGGGCCCTGGTGGCCCCCTCCTACTCTCCTTTGGATCTCTGGAAGCTTCTAGGTAAAATAAAACTTCAGGAACTTGTTTCGTCCAATTCCAAGAATATTTCCTGTGTATCACTTCTGAAACACAAAAATAGCAGAAAACAGGGAACTGGCACTGTGGCAACACGTTAATAGGTTAGTTCCGGAAAATGCATAAAAGTGCCACGAAGTGTAACGAAACAGTAGGCAAATGGTGTAAAAACAAGCATGGAGCATCAAAAATTATAGATACGTTGGAGACGTATCAACTGTGAGGTGGTTTAAGCTTGGAGGGGGGAATACAAAGTTTTTCCACTCAAAAGCCACTGAAAGATACATGCACAATAAAATTGCTAAAATTAAAGATGATGAAGGGAATGTTCTATCAGATCACCAGGACAAAGCCAATGCTTTTTGGCAGAGTTTTAGAGGAAGAATGGGAGTTTGCATTCCTACTACTGCCCCTTTTGATTATGTCTACAATCCTTCATCACTCTGAAGACCTCTCTTCCCTCATTGCCCCTTTTAGTGAGAAAGAAATTTCAGACCTGACGGAGCTCTAGAACCTGATGGCTTCAATGGTCTCTTTCTAAAAAAGTGCTGGCATATTGTGAAAAAAGACTTTATTCATTTGTGCCATGATTTCCATGCTGGCAATGCAAAGCTTCAGAGTATCAAAAGCTCTTACATCACACTTGTTCCCTAGAAAAATGCACCTGAAACTCTTAATGATTTTAGGCCTATATCCTTGACTAATACTTTCTTAAAGTTTCTGACAATGCTGGCTGCCAACAGAATGTAGGAGGTAATTACCAAAACTGTTCATGCTAAACAGTATGGGTTCATCAAGGGGAGAACTATCCAAGACTGCCTTGCTTGTTCGTTTGAGTATCTCCATCAGTGCCAGCAGTCAAGGAGGAAAATTGTGGTAATCAAAATAGACTTTGAGAAGGCTTTTGACACCCTTGACCATGATGCTTTAATTTAGGTGATGAGAGCAAAGGGTTACCCAGATTTATTCCTTCAATGGGTAAAAGAAGTTCTATCCAGATGATCTTCTTCTATACTACTGAATGGAATTCCTGGTAAATCATTTCTTTGCAAGAGGGATGTGAGACAAGGGGATCCTCCGTCTCCCATGCTTTTTGTTCAAGGTGCTGATCTGTTGCAGACTTTGGTCAACTTAGCTTTCAGCAGTGGACTCCTCTCACTTCCAATTCCTGTTGGCAATGACTACCCCATAATCCAATATGCTGATGACACAATCATAGTTCTCCCTGCTGATTCTGATCAGTTATCTATGTCTAAAGGATTATTGGACCAATATGCTGCTTTCACTGTTCTGAAAGTGAATTATCAAAAATCTTCAATGATTCCCATTAATCTATCTCAAGATGAGGCTATAGGTTTAGCCTAGGGTTTCAACTGTCAGTTAGGGTCAATGCCTTTTACCTATTTGGGTCTGCCAATGGGAACCACTAAACCCTCTATTAGATATTTATCGCCTCTAACTGATAGAGTGGAAAGAAGATTATTTGCTGTTACTTCTTTCTTGTCTTATGGGGACAGGCTGGTTTTGGTGAATTATGTCCTCTCCTCTCTTCCAACATATTTCATGCTCTCTCTAAGGTTGCCACCTGGTATCATTGAGGTGATTGACAGAGCTAGAAGACACATCCTTTGGAAGATGAAAGATAAAGGGAAAGTAAATTCTCTAGCTGCTTCAGAGATGGTTTGCAAGCCTAAGAAGAAAGGAGGGCTTGGTATTATTAATTTAAAAACTTAGAATACAGCCCTTTTGCTAAAGCACCTGCAGAAATTCTATAATAATGAGGATATTCCTTGGGTACATCTTGTTAGGGATGCATACTATCATCAAGCTGTCTCTCATGCTGTTGTGCTTGCTGGTTCTTTCTGGTGGAAAAGCATAATTATTTTGTCTGATGAGTACAGGAATCTTACTAGGTGCTCAATTGGAAATGGAAGTTCAGTTTTTTTGGTCGGACCAGTGGACAAATAATATGTTGGACTCCACTTTCCCAAGGCTTTTTTTCATATGCTAAAGACAAGTTACAGTCAGTTCAGGATTTTTTTGGGAAAGAATCCATGTTGGAGAGTTTTCACTTACCTCTCTCTGTCCAAGTTCATGATGAGCTCTCTTCTCAAGCATATAGTTCAGAACACCAGTCAGAAAATTGATTCTAATGACTCCTAGATTTTCAAACTTGGAAATGGGATTTTTGCTCCAAGGGTCTGTTTGGATGTAGGAATTTTTTCTCGGAAATGAATTGGACTGAAAATTCCAAATCTAAGATGGAAAGGAAATGACCTCCATTTCCAATTTCGTTGTTTGGATGTGCATGGAAATTCTTGTTGGAATCAAAGAATAGCACCTAATTCCAATTCCTGTTTGGATGTACAAAACATGGAATTGAATTTCGATCTAGGGTTAGGGTTTTTCTCACTTTATATTTCCAAATTTTTATTTTTATTTAAATTTTATTAAACTTTGATATTTGAACTGTTTTCGAATTTTTTGAATTTTTGGAGTTTTTATTTTATAATTTTCAAAATTTTATTTTATAATTTTTTGGGGTTTTTATTTTGTATTTTTATTAGAACTTTTTTTACGTTTCCTATTATTTGAGTTTTCTATTTTAAAGTTTTTTAATTTTTATGTTTTTTGATTTTTTTTGAATTTTTCACATTTTTTTGTTTTATTAAAGTTTTTAAAGTTTTTGAATTTTTTATATTTTTTTTTTAAGTTTTTACAATTCCGGCCAATTCGGAGCGGGGCAGCTCGGAAATATGCGTGGCCGAAATAACACATGGTGGATTTGGTTCGGAATTTCGGCCAGTTTCCACACTCGAATTCCATGGCCATCCAAATAGTGGAATTCGGGCCTCTAAATTCCAAATGGGCAATTCCAAGCCCCAATTCATACATCCAAACAGGCACCAAGCAAAATTTATAAACAAGCTTTCAGTCACGTTGCCACTAAACAATGTTCTAGCTGGATATGGAAAAGCAAATGTATTTCAAAGCATAGGTTTTTTGCCTGGCTAATTCTTCATGTCAGGCTCAATACAAAAGACATGCTCTTAAGGAGACAATGGAGTGTTACTGATAATCACAATTGTGTTCTTTGTCATGAAAGGGTGCTAGAAGATTGGAGGCATCTGTTCTTCAATTGTACTTTCAGTACTCGCATATGGAATTATCTGCAGATTCCATGGATCCCTGGGAGCACTTTTGAAGCTCTCTCCAACACCAAAAGATCCTTTTTGGGTCCTTGTTTCACTGAGATTATCATCATTGCTTGCTGGTGTATTTGGAAGCAGAGAAATGGGAGGATTTTCAAAAACATCATACCTACTTTTAGGAGATGGAGATCTAGTTTTGTCCAAGAGGTCACCATGCTTAAGCATAGGGTGAAAGATGTTATAGTCCCTGTGTTGTTATCATGGATTGACAACTTACCTTATTTTTTTCCTTTTCTTTGTTACTGTAAATATCTTGTAAATATTTCTTGTGATTTATATAAAATTTTGGGGCTGTGAGGGTTTCCCCCACAGTAGAGGCTTAAAAAATAGATAACTAGAAAATGTTTTTTAGGTGTTATTTGAACCAAGATCATGTAGGAGGGAGTCATGAAGAGCATGCTTTGAAGGTTGACAACTAGTCCTCCTCCCACTCCCTGTAGGGAGCAATCATCGCTAGTGAATTGGCAACAACCATCCTCTTGAGGTCATTTTCTCCACACGGGAACATGCATGGTGATGGTCATATAGATGTTGGAGCTAGCGAAGCAACAGACAACACCGCCATGATGTATGTGAACTAAGAATGCGTGGTACTGAGAGGATGCCATCGCTTCCCTTCCATGGAAAAGAATCACTTATGTTCTCTGATTACTGGGACGCCACACAAAACAATAATGTCATGTAGTAACACTTCTCTAAATGCCCTCTACAATTTTCCTCTATTTTATTTACATATAATCATGTACATGCACTTGTATAAATGTAGAAACATCTTTGCGCCACCATATAGAGTCTTAAAGATAGAGACATTAGTAGAGATATTTATGGGCAAGTTTACAAGTGCTTATTGCTTAGAGACATTTATGAGAGACTCTTGAATTTCCTAGAAAATCATGTACATGCATTTTGTGATGCACTTAACGACCTTATGTTATATGGTGACACAATTTGGGGACCTATTTATGTTTTATATAGGCACATTCAATGATACTGAGCTTGCAATATACAACTACTAATAGTTTCACTATGAGTATTAGCAAAGATGGTGTTTGAGGATGACTTAGATGAGTGTGTGTAGCTAAATAAGCTTCTGGGCCAAATTCATGAGTCAAACGGCCAGGTAAGCAAGGCTCATCACAGGTGAGAACTACACAACTGAATGCTCACGTGACAAGTTTGAGGCCCATAAATATTGAAAGCTAGTCACGCTGTAACGTTACCACTGATATGCCTCACTTTTAGGCCCGTCGATGTGACTTTTTCTCCAAAACTACACTACCTACTTAAGTGATCATGCATTCTCCAACACTGTAGGACCTACTTAAGTCACATCGCATGTCAAAAAATATTTCGCTCGCCACTAACATTTCGTCATCAACCTGTACTGATGGTTATTCTGCTACAACAGTTCTTCTTAGTAGTGTGGTCGTAGTCTCGTAAACAACAACTAGAAGGTAAATAAACATCACTTCATCACAAGTATAAGCAAGGGCGAATCTAGAAATTTTTGGCAATGGGTTTAGCTACTAACATAATTTTGTAGTCAACCATTATGGAGTATACACATTAAGCTAATATACAATGGACTATCATACCACACCGTCTCCAATGATTTTTACATGCTTTTCTTTGATATTACATGGGAGCTATTGGTGCCAGCTGCACCTAATCGTTGCATGTGAGATGTGCACCTGAGTTTAAG
This sequence comes from Dactylis glomerata, assembly GCA_007115705.1. Taxonomy (NCBI): domain Eukaryota; kingdom Viridiplantae; phylum Streptophyta; class Magnoliopsida; order Poales; family Poaceae; genus Dactylis; species Dactylis glomerata. The sequence continues at coordinate 120,854 of QXEO01000628.1, forward strand.
GCTAGCCATAGTGTTAGTATCAATGTATCATGCAAACAATGTCCACAAAAACGCTAATGTGGAAGCTAATTAATAAGGAGAGAAGATTAGAGTAACATAGGTGGATACCATATCATAGCGTACTTACAAGAAAAATTAATATCAAATACATCTTGTACACAAATTTGTATTAAAATACTATAAATCAACAAATAGAATAAATATATGATAATACATGATATCATGCATGCAAAATAGCCTCCTACCACCGGTGGTAGCTATGCACCCACCATCCACCATTAGATTTGCTATAGAGAGCATGACTTTTCCTACCGGGAGCATAAGATTTAACAGACGGAAGCAACAACATTTGCAATATATCTCTATCTCACATCACCTCTCAACACAGCCACCCCAACACACCACACCATGCAACCTATTGGCTTCTCCACCCAAACTAACCACACACACACACGCCTACTACACCATCCACTCAACCCATCCATCCAAAGTCACCATACCATGCAACCATACAAACAAACCATCTCATCTCACCGCCCCATTGTGTACTCATAGCTGCCCTCCCCTTTTTTATTTAGCATTTTCTGATACATCATCGTTTTCATAGCATAGCTCAGCAGGACGAACATCTTGATCCAAAAAAATCAGTTGGGTGAGTGATTTGTTGATTTTCAGGGCGTCGCTACGTAATCAAGTAGAGCTCATTTCCTAACAGTCTTTTTTTTCACGATAAGATTTATGAACTTATTCCAAATATTCTTACCCTCCGTCGCATTTTGTTTGTTCTTTGAGTTTCTTCGCAGGCCCATCAGACACCATGAGCAGCGGCAACGTTGCAAAATAAATAAATCCTACCAACTCCACTCACCGGCTTAGCAAAATGGCAAAATCACATGGCATGTCTAGTAGGTTACTTGGTTAGGAAAGTGTGCAAGGCAACTCGGCATGGCATGTCCCAAATCACCACCTGCTCTAGCCATCCACGGTTGCCATTCTAAGTAGCCATTCAGAAGCACCATATGCATGCAACAAACAGAAGCTTTTCATCCGTTATCACCAACATCTCCTGCTCTCTACATCGCATGCGGTAGGAATATCATGCTCACACAATCCAAGGACTATGCATGCATGCATAGCTACCACCGGTGGTAGCAAATCCGTGTTGTATCATGCATTATGGAGGTAGTATCATACATAAGTATATGCATGATACTACTATATGATACTACCCACTATGACCAGTCTAGTACATGTATATATGGTTTGAGCCTGAGTACACCCAAATAGTATATTAATGTCATAATGGGACTTCTTAGCTTGGTATCATAGGGAAAATAATGAAATAGCACCCTATTTAATGATGAAAGAGAGTGATCTTGCATCTTAGCTAAAAGATACAACTGAAGTATTAGCTATTGCACAGTATGATAGGCAAAATGCATGGCTAGTCCAACTAAATACATGCATGTATCCAAAATTATTGAATGATACAATGCATTGTGAAAGTCCACTCTTACACGTAGTTGTAGGCAAAAAGATTGGCTAGCCCAAACACATTTAATTCTAAGATGCATTAGAGTAGTCTACTAGTACCAGCTAGGATAGCGAGCTAAGATACAACATGTTTCAAAAGTTCAAACTAATATGAAATGGCTAGTAAAGGATGCACTTGAACATGCATATCCATTAGCCAATGCCATTGATTGGTCATGCATTGCATGGGACAGTGTACGGGCGCATATGGTGTTTTGGCTTAGAGGATTAAATATACCTATTATGAAAAATGCATTTTAAAATGTAAAAAACATACAAAAACTATCATGTACACATCTGAACATTTGTTAAACTAGAAAGTTTGGCGGAGAATAGACATTATTTACAAGACAGTTTTTGTCTTTTTACACATGCCAAAATTATACTCCCTCCATTTCAAAATATAAGATATTTTAGGTTTGTGAAGCAAATATATCTAGACATGTTTTAGTGTGTACATTCGAGTGAATCTACACACTAAAAGATGTCTAAATACATTTGCTTCACAAAGCTAAAACATCTTATATTTTGAAAGGGAGGGAGTATTTTTCTTGTGAAATTTTATGAATGAATATAATATATTTAGATAAAACCTAGATATTTGTTTTGAATTTTTTATACATTTTAAAATATGTTTTTTACACGGTGGGTAAGTCTAACACACTGTAACTATCTCACTCCGAATTCAGTAGATCGATTCTAGATACAAGGTAATTTAGGGTTCTAGCCGATCAGCTCTGCTGATCTAGCCTCTCCCAACTACGGCGCCGCCGTCCCAGTGTTCTGATCATCGATAACCCTAGAACAGTTCCACCTACCGCTTACATAGCGACGCACCGTGACTCACGCTTACAAGGCCTTAGCCCAACTCGTAGCCCATCAACCTGCTTGGAATCTTCTTGCTTCTGGTGGGCCGGCCTGCGGTCTTCTCTCCAGTCGGGTTCTGGTCATCAGTTGGGCGAGGGAGGCCGTTGACAATCCCCCCTTCTTGAAGACCTGCTTGACCCCAAGCAGGAGCATAGGGAAATTGCTACTGCAGGGCTTCACGATCTTCCCATGTAGCGTCGGATGCTGGCAAGTGGCTCCACTGCACCAGGTCTTGAGCCACAGTCCGGGTACCCCGCTGCCGTATGCGTGACTGCAGCACTCGCAGAGGAACTTGGTAAGTATCGGCAGGTGAAGGAAGATGGGGTGATACCTGGGTGCCGGGATGGATGCACGGCTTTAGCTGCGACACATGGAATACAGGGTGAACTTTGCTTTCAGAAGGCATGTCAAGTTTATAAGCCACTTGCCCCACTCGCTCCAAGATGTGAAATGGCCCGAAGAACTTGAAGGATAACTTGTGGTTCTTGCGACGAGCAATAGATTGCTGGATGTAGGGCTGTAGACGAAGGAAGACCTTGTCCCCAACAGAGAAGCTGCGCTCAGTTCGATTCTTGTCAGCTTGAGCTTTCATGCGTTGTTGCATACGCAGCAGGTGCTGCTGTGCTGAAGCAAGAATGAGAGTGCGTTCACGCAGCCAAGCTGCAATATCCGCGGAAGCAATCTGCTCAGAAGCTGTGATGCCAAAGTAGCGAGGCTGGTGACCATACAGCAACTCAAAAGGCGATTTTCCCAGCGAAGCGTGCCAATTGGTGTTGTACCAGAATTCACAAAGGGCGAGCCAACGAGACCAATGGTGAGGGTGAGCACTGATAAAGCAACGGAGATAACACTCAATCGATTGATTGACGCGTTCGGTTTGCCCGTCGGTCTGTGGGTGGTTACTTGTACTCATCTTGAGCTGGGTGCCAGTAGCTCGGAACACAGATTGCCAAAATTGACTGGTGAAAATTGGGTCGCGATCAGAAATCAGGGAGAGAGGCAGCCCATGCAAACGAAAGATATTGTCAACAAAAATGTCGGCGACCTTGCTGGCAGTAAAAGGGTGGCGAAGAGGCAAGAAATGGGCATATTTGGTCAATTTGTCAACAACCACAAGGATGCAGTTGAACTGCTTGGAAGGGGGCAAACCACCAATGAAATCCATAGAAGCAACTTCCCAAGGGGCCGAAGGAATGGGGAGAGGTTGGAGCAAACCTGGTGGGTGAATGCGTTCTGGCTTCGCTTGCTGGCATGTGTAACAAGAGCGAACAAATTCACGTACCATGCTCTTCAGGCGTGGCCATTTGAACAATGAGGACAGCCTGCGATATGTGATAGGAAATCCAGAATGCCCGCCCTGGGGACTATCATGGAACGCAGAAACAATCTGATTCTGTAAGGTGGTGTCGCGCCCGACCCATATACGCCCTTGATAACGCAAAATGCCTTGCCGCAAGGTGTAGTGTTGGACAGAGGATGGGTCGACAGCTAGTTGCTGGAGAAGTTGATGTGCCTGAGGATCATCGACATAGCTAGCCTGAACACTTGTCAGCCAAGCTGGCTGAACGGTCGAAATGGCCAAGACCTGGGAAGATGCCGGGTTTTTGCGAGACAGAGCGTCAGCGGCACCGTTATGTATACCTTTCTTGTATACCACCTTGTACTGAAGTCCCATCATTTTCGTCAAGGCCTTCTACTGCCAATCGGTGTGGAGGCGTTGGTCAGTTAAGTGTGTTAAACTTTTGTGGTCTGTCCTGATGATAAACTCCCCCAATTGCAAGTATGGCCGCCATTGTTGAACAGCGAGGAGGATGGCTAAATACTCCTTTTCATAAACTGAGAGGGTACGATTGCGAGGTCCTAAAGCACGACTGACAAAAGCAAGAGGGTGCCCTTTCTGAGATAAGATGGCGCCAATGCCCGTGTCGCATGCATCAGTCTCAATAACAAACTGTTGCTGATAGTCAGGAAGTGAGAGTACTGGTGCTGTGATCAGGGCTTGCTTCAAGGCGTTGAAGGCAGTTTCAGCTGCTGGTGTCCATAGAAACACTGTCCCTTTCTTCAGAAGTGCTGTAAGAGGTTGACTGATGATGGCGTAATGGCGAATGAATTTTCTATAATAGCCAGACAAACCCAAAAACCCACGAAGTTCCTTGAGAGTAGTTGGAGTAAGCCAATCCTCGATAGACTTGATTTTAGTTGCATCAGTGGCCACACCAGCAGCAGAAATGACATGTCCCAAATACGCAATTTGACGCTGGGCAAAAGCACATTTGGACATTTTCACTTGCCATTGCTCCTTCTGCAAGATTTCCAAGACAGCCGACAAGTGTTGTATGTGTTCAGCATAAGAAGAGCTGTAAATGAGTATATCATCGAAGAATACCAAGGCAAATTTGCGAAGCACCGGCGCCAAGGAAGCATTCATAGCATGCTGGAATGTGGCAGGTGCCCCAGTCAACCCAAACGCCATGACCTTGAACTCATAATGACCATTGTGGGTTTGGAAGGCAGTTTTGTGCTCTTCTCCTGGAGCAAGTCTAATCTGATGGTATCCTGCCTTCAGATCAAGCTTAGAGAACCATTGAGCACTAGACAATTCATCGAGTAACTCATCAATTACTGGAAGGGGGTATTTTCCCTTGACTGTCAGAGCATTCAGGTGTCTGTAATCAACCACAAGGCGCCATGTTTGGTCAGATTTCTTCACCAACAAGACTGGAGAACTGAAAGCACTCTGGCTGTGAACAATCACTCCCTGCTCCAAGAGTTCCTGGACTTGTTTCTCAATCTCATCCTTCAACACGGTATGGCCTGATTGAAATGGGTCTAGCACCATGAATGAGAGGAATATGGTGGTCATATTGCCTGCGTGGGGGCAATCCCATTGGAGTGGTGAAAACTGGAGCAAAAGTATCCAATAACTGTTGAACTTCTGGGGGCACAGCTGAGTCAGTTGTAATGACACTCTCTTGCACCAAATGGAGTTCAACTACTGCATGAGTACAGAAACGCTGGCTTTCATCATATAAAACCACAACCTGATCATCCCTGGAAAAAGATATCCAACCCTGCGCCCAGTGTGTGGTCATGGGGCTGAACTTGGCCAACCAATCCAATCCGATAATACCATCATAACTGCCCAGTGGCAAAATGCGAAATGAATCAACGAATGTGTGGCCTTCAGTTGTCCACTGCAAGGCTGGGAAGAATTCATCACTCTGCAAGAGGGCGCCACCTGCTACCTTCACTCGTACTGGTGCAGCTAAGAGATCACGGCCCTGCAACTCTTTTGCTCTGGTTGAATCGATGAAGCATGTTGAGCTGCCAGAATCCACTAAGAATAGCATCTGCTTCCCTTGAATTTCCACCTTTAACTGCAGTGACTTGGGTGAGAGATGTGCAGAATCCATTGCTGCAACGGAAAGCATCATCAAGTGGGGGTCTGCTGAGGCAGTTTCAGGTTCAGAATGTTCACTGCCAGTATCCTCTGATTGTTGCATGTACTCAATCATTTCCTGTACCACATGAAGCTGAATTGTATTTTTGCATTGGTGTTCCTTGTTCCATAGCTCACCACAGACAAAACAGAGCCCCTTGGAGCGGCGATACGACTTCAAACTCTGCCACTTTGCATCACCAGAAGATCTTGGCAGGTCCTGTGGCCGCTTCTCATCAGAGGATTTGGCCAGCCATTTCATGGGCGGTGATGGCAATGGGACGACTGAAGGAGAAAACTGATGGCGCCGGGAGGGGAGCGCTGGTGGAGAATGAACTGTGTTGGGAGAGCACCCGTCCCCAAGTTCTTCATAGAGTAAGGCCAAGCTATATGCTGTGTCCAAATCCTTAGGCTGCTGAATAGCGACGAGGATGCGCACTCCTTGCTTCAAGCCATCAAGGAAACGAGTGGTATAATGAACTGGGTCTGGACGTGACTCATAAGCCGAAATCTGATCCATCAATGCAGAGAAACGAGCCACATAATCTTCGACAGTTGTAATCTGGTAGATGTGGAACAATCGCCGAACTAAAATTTGATGCTGGTTCCTGCTGAATCGGACCACCACCGCCGCAGCGAAATCCACCCAGAGCGAGTCTGGGGATTGCTGCAGGTACGCCTCCAGCCAAGTAGCGGCTGCCCCAGTGAACTGGCCTGAAGCATAGGACACCCACAGCGCCTCCGGTGTCTGCCAGCGCTGAAAATACTCCACGCAGCGACGCTGCCACAACTTCGGATTCGATCCGTCAAATTGAGGCAGGTCCACTTGCGGGCCAGAATTGCCGCTGTCAGAAATGATCGGAGGGCCAGATGTAGGGAATTGAGAGTGGTCGCGGTCGGAGCACATACCTCCGACCGGAGGAGACGAGTGCGAAGCACTGGCCTGCCCCCGGGGAAACTATTGACAGCAGTGCCCATCTGGGCCGACGACGTCTACACGGGGTCCCGGCGAGAAGGAACTCCCCATGCGAGCCGTCTACGCAGCGGTGTTCTGCCGCGGCAGGTGGGAGATCGCCTCCGATAGCGACGCGAGGTCCGTGGTGACGGAGGAGCGAAGGGCGACGAGGTCACTGCTGAGAGCAGTGAGATCGGAAGAGACCGTCGCCTTGACGTCGTCGAGGGAAGCCTGAACTCCCTGGATCTGGGCGGTAGTGTCGTCGATGCTGAGCTTGACGGCGTCGAGGAGTTCCGTCTTGTAGCTGATGAAGCGGCGCTCGTACTCCTCGCGGGTGGCGGTCTTGAGGAGCTCGTACAGGGTTCGGGACTCCGGTGAAAGATTTTCCATGGCTTCAGATCGGCGGCGGAGAGAGAAACGGGTGGCGTGGGTATGTTGCGGAAGATCCAGAGTGGGGAAATTTTTTTGCGGTGGGGGATCGTAGTGGCTCTGATACCAATTGTAACTATCTCACTCCGAATTCAGCAGATCGATTCCAGATACAAGGTAATTTAGGGTTCTAGCCGATCAGCTCTGCTGATCCAGCCTCTCCCAACTACGGCGCCGCCGTCCCAGTGTTCTGATCATCGATAACCCTAGAATAGTTCCACCTACCGCTTACATAGCGACGCACCGTGACTCACGCTTACAAGGCCTTAGCCCAACTCGTAGCCCATCAACCTGCTTGGAATCTTCTTGCTTCTGGTGGGCCGGCCTGCGGTCTTCTCTCCAGTCGGGTTCTGGTCATCAGTTGGGCGAGGGAGGCCGTTGACACACACCCATGAAGCAAAGTGGATTTCCGGTACAATGAATTGCCACGATATGATACGTGGGTTTTTCATGACATAATTGGGCCCGTCTCCCGAATTGCTCAGTTTTGCTCACCGGCCCAGTACACCCGAATGGAGGCACAGTATTTATTTATACTTATAGATATCACCGGATTATTTCATGTGTCAGTATCCAGATTGCTCGTCACCCTAGCGCTAAACCAGCTTAGTGTAAATTAGACAAATGTTGGTTAAAATTTTGAGTAACTCTGCTGACTACGAACTACGAAGTCCCACCAGCCAGGCTGATATGGGCGGTCCTTGAGCTGCCTACTTGGAAGCATACCAGTTTACATCTTCTCCCCGCTCTACGTGACCGATCTAGGCTACTAGACACCTAGATAGCCACCTTACTGCAAATTTAGACAAGAATTTGGTTTCAAAATTTGAGAATATTGTGGGTCCAATTTTTATAGTAATTTTTTGGAGCCAGTAATCAAAAAGACTATCTCCCAATCCTCTCATAACTCCTAATAGGCTGGGGTGTCGGGCTAGGAGCTACTGCACTCATCCTATACCCAGTAGCTCTATTCACCCATACAATGTATTTTGCAACTTATTTCTATGCTATTTTTTCAAATAAAGGTTCCAGTTTCTACATTGTTTCATTCAAACTACAACCAATAGATACCTTTTAGTTTCAGTTTTACTAGCTCTACTTGATCTTTCCAATAGTTCTTGTGCATCCCCGGCTCGTCGGTGCCAGGCGAGACACTACGTACCTCCACACTCACATTCTGCCCATCTTTCTCAACAAAGATCGATGTCCTCCTTTTAGTAGAACTTTTTTGTATTCTAACCCATACTTTCTAGAGGTGGTGTTTCGGCTCTCAGGTGCATATGAATTTAAAAGAAAATTCCGCGTGTATATCCCTACATTCTATGTTGACTCACAAGTTTTTTGGGGAAAATAACATTTTATGTGACCCATGTAGAAAGACAAAAAATATAATGTGAATAGTCATATTGGAGCATCAATTTTTTCTTTTTTACATGGTCCCAAAAAATGTTTCCTTTTTCTGAAATTTATGTGCGAACATAGAATGTCCGGATGTATGTACATATATATATTTTTAGAACTTTTAACTTTGTAAAATGTGTTTTCAAATAATGGGTCCATATGCACCCACCCGGGAGCCGAATTGCATTTCCAATACTTTTTTGCTTCCTTCGATCATAATAATATGATTTGATCTTTCGGCGAACCTTAACTTGTCATGAGAAGATTTAGCTTGAAATACCTAACGAACTGTTCCTTCTCATGCCTAGCTAATGGATGATTTTCCCTATGAAAAAAGAAAATATTGTACTATATGAAGGTATGAAGCATGAATGATATGCAAGACACGGAGAAGTCATGGCATAGTTAAGTAAGGCATGAATATGATCGTCCCATCTTTGCCATCGAAGTAATGGCAACTGCAGCCCCTATTTAGTGATCATCAGCTAGCCGTCGCGTCCCTGCATCCTGCCTCAACATTTACTCCCACATTAACCCCATCAACAACCCAAGGCATCCGATTGAAACCCTAGCCTACAATTTCATCTGATCGAAACCAAGCTTATACTACGTGCTGCATGGATTGCAAATTGCGCTGGTGCATTCATGTCTGCATGAATTGCAAATTACAGCATAGTATAGAGCGTACGTACGTAGCAGCATGAGCAGGCACAGTGCCCTGCTGCTTTCTCTGAACCTTGAAGGCATGTCAGGTGGGGAGAAGAAAACAACAGCGAGACGACAAAGGAGGATCCTGCGTTCGCGCCGGTTGCCGCGGAACAGAACTGGCAGGACAACAGTTATAGGGCACCATGCATGCAGGGACATTGCACATATGCAAATGTCAGAAGAAATTTAAATTTCTCGTGTGCCATGCAGAAGCTCATCATCGATGATCGAGTGCTTGGCCACCTAGCTATGGCTATGGCTAGCTTCAGGGTCACACACACACGCGCAGTGTTGCTCAGATCAGCTATCAGTTCGTGTTACCCGCCTAGCTCAGAAAACCCAATCATAACAATATATTTTTATTCGTATAATACCCAAATCTGATGTATAATGTATCCTACATTCCTACTGAGTGGCAGGCCCAGAGAACAGTGGATACTGCAATGCTGAATCGATAGATATTCTGATATCTAAAAGATTCAAAATCCAAAGAGATGGAACTTCTCTCCCCCAGGCCCCCTCCTCTCAATTTCATACAAGATGAAACTTCATTGAAGCCAAGCTCAGTGTATTGAATGGCATCCACGAAAGAGGTATGACATGGAGTAGGGTTCAGGAGTTTGTGATGGCTATACTATCGCAAGCAAATTGAAAGCAAGAGCAACAATATTTATTCATCTTGAACATTTGAGGGGAGATCTGCAGGCCCGCAATTGCTTGCACACAGTAAAGGGAGGGCATAAATGAGAGGAGATCAAGGGCAGCTACCTTGGTGGTGTCTATATACATGCATGCTTGTCCTGCCGGTGCCGGGGTCTCTCGACCGACGTACAGTACATTTAAGCAGAGCGCAGCCATGTTTCGCCGGGATATATGTCCGCCTTCCAGACCCACGGCCGGCGGCAGATTCAATGCCATCGATGAGGCCATAAAGATGACTTCTGCCGCTTGTGAATGGCGCATTCAGCCTTCTCTGCTGCGCTTGTGAATGGCTCATTCAGCCTTCTGCCATGCCTTGTCTCACGCTACATCCTTCTGGGTGCTGGGATGCATGGCTCCATGCAAGTTATGGATCGCCTAGTATTTTTTTTTTCCGTTGTAACCTGTGAATGGCTCATTCAACCTTCTACCATGCCCTGGCTCTCGCTATATCGTTTTGGGTCCTGGGTGCATGGCTCCTTGTAGAGATTCAAGTGGATCACCACTGAAAAAGTTCGTTCATTTTTTGAACTAATGCTGGCAGAGGATACCCTAGCTCCCAAATAGTGACTCATTTGCATCTATACCTCCGTGGAAGTGATTAGTATTTTTTGTATGATACAAGGACCAGGGTTGGTAAAAACTGGTCTTATGTATGTGATTTTTTTTGGTTCGGATCGAGGTAAGTCGATGTTTTATAGGGCGTATCTTATCATGTTACGTTATTTTGTGTCTTTTATTTACTCTTTGTATAAGTATTAAATTGATTAGGTTAAAAATATAAAGCTGATATAACCACACAAGAGTTCAAGTCCCACCACCCTCTACATCAGTGAAAGCAAAATTACAACCTAACATTGGGAACAAAACAGGTACTGACAAACATATCGCTTAGTGAACAAAGAAAAAACTCTTAAGAAGCATGGTCCTCGGGATGTCGGGGGAACTTGGGTACGATCTAGCTTTAGGCATGATCTACAAAATCATTATTTTAGAAAAAAACACAGAACATGTTAGAATAAATTTAACAAAACTGATAACACACATCCATTATATACAAGCCCAAAAAGTTGCAGCCCCAAGTTTAACCTATACATTAAGAACCAAAATAGACTAATTTTGGCTATTAAAAGTATGAAAACTATTCATCCTGATGTGAAATTCGAATTTTTTGTTCTCTACTGGTAGATTGATTTTTGACCTAATCATCTATTGAAGTTGTAAATATGTGTGGTTATGTCTAAAAAAAATATCAGGACTTATGAGTTGTTTTTACAGATTCATCTCAGAATTTAGATTATTAGAAACTATGGCCAAAAGCTGGATGAAAAAAACCAACTCTGGCCCATGGACCAAAACCGGCTATAATAGTTGGTTTTCTTCTAGTGTCAACTTCTTCCGATTTATATTATTTTGGAGATGCAAAAAATCATGAGGGAAAGGAGATTACTTTGAATACCACCCTTTTTTAGATTACATGGATTTTGAAAAAAAAAATGTGGCCACGTACGGTAGGGGAATTATCAAGCTATACATTTTGTGCCATCTGGCTATTCAGACACTAGTGGAAAACGGGCCTTTAGCATCGGTTCGTATGGATTTTTAGCACCGGTTGTGCAGCCGGTGCTAACTATCCGATGCTAAAGACCACCTTTAGCACCGGTTGCTTTACGAACCGGTGCTAAAGGGGTGCCACGTGGCCGGTCTCAGTCGGTTTTGTATTATTCATTTATTTTTGTTTATTTCAAAGAAGTTTTCACATATTGTACGGTACTACATACTGTAATAAGATAACTTGTACATTCATGCATACATATATAACATAATTTGTCTTCTGAGGGAACAAATATATACAATTGTGTTAGTTATATGGACATCACAATTACCGAGACTAGAGTCCGTCTATTCAATAACACGGAGACTATGACCTCTATTACATGAAGATCATTGAAATTACATGAAGATCATGTCTGCCTATTTACATGAAATCTTCCATGTTTTTCATCTATGACCTCTTTCAGCAAAAATCCCGCCAATTCCTCTTGAATTGCTAGTAGGCGTTGATGTGGCAGGAGCTTCTCCCACATGTGATCATTCTATAATAAAAGAGAGATCAATATAAATTTATCAATCATCATAACAAAAATTATGAATGAAAATCAACACAATTGATAGGAATAGAATAAAGTTGTGAATATAATGCACTTCGTTTCTCCTGCGCTCATTGGTAAATATGCGAATGAACTCGCAAACATAGTATCCACATAAGTTCGTCCCATGTGACTGCGTCGCACACTTTACAAGAATATAATTCAATCAAAATAATAATCAAGCATCATAATTGCATTGAAACTAGAAGTAAAGAGATGTGCGAAACTAGCTCGTACTACTTACGCCGACCCTAGTAAAAATCAGCCGATCACGCCATGGTCACACTACCACCCCTTTGAACCGTTCCTAAACACTGCCCGGCAAAGAAAAATAAATGAATGAGTTATGAATAAAATGATATCTCAGCTTATCAACAAAAGAGACCGATATAGTGCTAAAATGATTGAAAATTACTCTTGGAGCATATCCTGCATGTCATGGAACTATTCCATGTCTCTCCTTAATGGGTCTAATACTTGAACTCTTCCATTGTCAATTTCAATCTTAATCAAAATCCAATGGAACCTGCACATGTTTATATATATGTCAGTAACTTATCAATTGCACTTAATATCGAGAGTAAGAATCTCACACGAAGTTGTAAGGAAATAGTATGCTATTACAGAAATGTTGCTTCTTTAAAAACTTTAGAATGTTACGCGCCGTTTTCTCGGGTTTCATCTTTAGCGTATGTATATGAACTTTATCTGGGTCAATGAACCCAACATTGATTGTGGTCGTCCTTGTATATTCCAGCATCTTCATTCTGCATAACAGAATACATAATCATATAATAATGATTATTACAGATCAATGAACTGAAAGAATTGAACAACTTATAAACAATGAATTGAACAACTTACAAACAATAGCAACTCATGAGAGATTTGTCGAGGGCATCTAGATTCATGAACTGAAAGAATTCTGAAAACTCAATATGGATCAGTTCTTCACGGAAGTAATACTCCGGTCCAACTTTTGCCACGAGCATTGTTTGATCACGCTTTGACGTCCTCAGGTACTAGGCATGGAAATTCTGCAGATTTGTTGGCATTTGATGCAACTTCTTGCCGTCGCTCAACGGCTGCCCATAGACATATTTCCGTGCTATAAAAGCCTTGGGTAATTCTGCGCCACCTAGCAATTCTGCCCATAGACCTATTACCATGTCTAATCCTTGGGGAACTTCAGAAAACACCTGGAGGGGGGATCGATTGTTTTGCCTGCTGTCCAAGCTGGGGAACGTCTCTTTTCTCATATTGCTTCTTGAGTGTGCGTGTATAGTCATCTGGCGCATTCTTCATATATTGGGATGGTTCATTCAGCATGCTTTTAGCCCAATAGACGTGCTCCGGAGGGTGTTGCCGCTTTGGCTCGGGTTCTTTTGGATAAAGCTGAGTGTTTTCCTTGGGAGGAGACGACAGTACTTTTGGGAGGGGCTCCTGTTGGGTTCCTGATGAGTGTGTACCTGAGGTGGTGGTACGCTTCCGCTTTTGGCCCTGAAGCTTAGTGGGCGCAAGCGGTGGCGACGATGGCTGACCCGACGGTGGAGATCGAAATGGACTCGCGCTATGGTGGTCATCATAGTCACGGGGTGGACTCGGAGGTGATGGTGACCTGCGACGACTCGGTGGTGGTGGCGCAAAGCCTGGAAAGTTGATGTCTTTCTTGTTCCATAGAATGACACCACCCAAGACTTCTCCAAGTGTCACCTCATCTTTAGGTCCACCTATGTCAAGCTCTAGTGACTCATATCCGGGTACAATTTCATCCACCCCGACACGAGCATAGCCATCTGGAATCTGACGGGAATGCCAAGTAACTCCAGGTTCACAAGATAAAGCCTAGCCGACCGCCACCTTCATGAAAATGTTCTTCATCAACTGATGGAGCTCACAATGTGTCTTGTCCTTGATTTCATCCACGGGGTAGCGACCCTTCGGTGCCTCATCAGCCCCAAGCCCCGTGGAAGCCATGCTGCTTCTCCGCTGAGATGGGCCGTCGTTACTGCCAAATGCAGGACTGATACATCTCTAACGTATCTATAATTTTTGATGCTCCATGCTTATTTTTACACCATTTGCTTAGTTTTTCATTACACTTCGTGGCATTTTTATGCATTTTCCGGAACTAACCTATTAACGAGATGCCACAGTGCCAGTTCCCTATTTTTTGTTGTTTTGTGTTTCAGAAAAGTTACACAGGAAATATTCTCGGAATTGGACGAAACAAAAGCCAGAAGTCCAGATATTCACAGGAGCTTCCAAAACACTGAAGGAAAGATGGAGAGAAGCCACTGGTGGGCCACACCACCAAGGGGCGCGGCCTGGGGCTGGCCCGCACCCCCCTATGGTGAGCCCCACCAAGGCCACTTCTGACAACGCCCCTTCGCCTATAAAGACCCCCCGACGGGAAAAATCTAAATACCCGATCACTTTTCTAGAATACATCGCGATCCACCGCCACCGTCGACCCGAAGATCGGGAGGGTCCAGAAGCTCTTCCCGGCACCCTGCCGGAGAGGGGAATCGCCACCGGAGGTCTTCTTCATCGCCATGCTTGCCTCCAGCGCGATGAGTGAATAGTCTACCTTGGACTATGGGTCCATAGCAGTAGCTAGTTGGTTGTCTTCTCCACCATGTGCTTCATATTTATATCTCGTGAGCTGCTTTACATGATCGAGATCACCGTTATGTAATTCTACATATTGTGTTTGTTGGGATCCGATGAATATTGGTGTTATGATTGAGTTGAAGTACTGAATTTTATCTTATGTTATCTCTATGTTGTTTATGATCTTGCATGCTCTCCGTTGTTAGTAGCTATCTTGGCCGAGTAGTTGCTAGTGACTCCAAGAGGGGATATTTATGCTCGATAGTGGGTTCATGCCTCTATTTAATCTGGGGGAGTGACAGAAACCTCTAAGGTTGTAGATATGTTGTTGCTACTAGGGAGAAAATAACATTCATATGCTCGAGGGCATATGCTTTGTTTACATTACACACTTTGCTTAATACAGTTATCTGTTGTTCGCAACTTAATACTTGTGGAGTTCTCAGATTGATTCGCCACAAGTGGATTATTAGTCATAGATGCAGTTGGATGGCGGTCTATGTATCTTATTGTAATGCCCAGAGTAAATCTCATAGTGATCCTCTTGACATATCACGTTGTCTTTATTCTATCAATTGCCCAACTGTAATTTGTTTACCCAGTATGTGTTATTTGATCTTATGGAGAGACACCACTAGTGAACTGTGGACCCCGGTCCTATTTCCTTTATATTGCTATCACCTGTTTACTTTACTCGCACTATTTACTTTACTCGCATACTATTACTATTTTCCACTCGATACGCTCATTCCTTTGTTTACAGCAAACCGGTGAGATTTACAACCTCATCGTAAGTTGGGAGCAAAGTATTTGGTTGTGTTGTGTGCAGGTTCCACGTTGCTACTAGTTGAAGACGCGCTAACTCGTTTGATCGTAAACGGCGCCCTTGTTGGAGTGTCACTAGACTAGCAAGCATCACCTTCAGTCGTATTGGCTTCTTCCTCTCCTGATCGACAAACCTTGGTTTCTTACTGAGGGAAAACCTTGCTGCTATATTCATCATACCTTCCTCTTGGGGTTCCCAACTGGACGGTGCTTTTCATTATCAACACCGTGCCGCATCAAGGACCTTCCAGCTGCAGTTGATGACTTGGCCTAGCTTGAGATTTGCGCAGTTATTGGATCTGCTTCTGCATGGACATGAACATTCCATCATACTTTTCTTCCAACTTCTTCAACCGCTCTTTCTCCTCCTCCTCCTCCTCCTTCCGCTTCTTTCCTCTCTCCCTTTTTTATAAGAATCTACATCCTCGGCAAACCCGATGCTCCATGGATAATTAGGTCCCAGTCCTCGTGTTCGTCCTATGTGTTCGGCATTCCCGAGGGCCTTTGTCAACACATCCCTCTCTCTGTCAGGAATGAACTTGCCCTCTTGAACCTCTTGGAGTGCTTTCACAAGTTCGTCCTTGGGTTTAACAATAGCAAGAGGTGCAATTAACTCCCCTGTTTGTTTGTCAATGTTTCCGCCATGACCATAAAACCAATTTCTTGCCCTCCCGAGAAATTGTTGTGTAGCTGGAATGATCCTTTGAGCAATCAAGTCAGCGTCCTTTTTATCCCACTCCAGCATGGAAGTCTTGTAGCCACCTGACCCCATGGTATGGTGATAAATCTTCTTGGCAGCATTTGCCTTATTCTTTTGCGATCTTTCCAAAGCTAGTGCTGATTCCTTGTATTCCAGAAATGCTTCCTAGTGATCCCGTTGCTTCTCTAGTGGGCTAGTAAATTCTGGAGGTGTCTTGTTCTTGATATAGTTATTGTATAACTTTTTCTTGTGGTTATTGAATTGTTGGGACATCTTCTTAAGAGCCCACTTCTTCACTTTCAACTTCAAGGCCTCTGTTTCCGCAGCAGTTGGCAATGTCGGCAGGGTGAATTTTGAACTCAGGCGAGTCCAAAGATCATCTTTCTCTGTGTTGGTGACAAAACTAGCTTCCTTGACCTTTTTTGGCTCATGCCATTCCTAAGTGCTGATCGGGATATGATCCCTAACAAGAACTCCGCATTCATTAACAAATTTTGTTGCGTTCGCTTTGGGATGCGTTGGTTCGCCCGATGTAGAGACGGCCTCAATTACAAGATGCACTTCAGTGGGCAACCCTTTGGCATAGTCTTGTTTCCCTGTAGAAGATTCGGTCGATGCGGAGGTCTAAAAGAAGAAACATTCATAATATGCACTTCATTAGTACATATATGTATAAACTAATTACTGCATCATGTAGTGATTCACCAGAGTATTAATATACCTCTGGCGGTCCAACATCTTCTGACCCGCCATCATCGCCATCTATGCTTGTTTGCACACCCTCACTTTGTTCCAGCTCCATTCTCAGATCGGAGTCATTCAAAAACTGAGAGCCATCTTCTGCTCCACCGTCTTCTCCTCCACCGGTTTCTGCTCCACCGTCATTTGTCCGAATAATGCCGAACAGTTCCTCTTCACCCTCTGTTCCAGTGTGGAAGGGATCCATGGCTTAACTAATACAAAAGATAGACAAAAACTATGTAAATATGAGAAATGTCCAAAGAAAGGGTGTTGGCTGGGCGCTGACGTGGTGGGGAAAGACCCCCCCACCGCGTCGGCACCCGGCCAACGCCCCCATATGTACATATGAGCAATGTGCAAAAAAGGGGGCGTTGGCCGGTGCCGACACAGTGGGGGCAGAACCCCCCCCCCCCCCACCGCGTCGGCGCCCGGCGAACGCCCCCATATGTACTAATTTGACTAACTAACTAACTAATTATAATTTGCTGATTCTAACTAACTAAAATTTTGCTAACTAAATAACTAACAAAATTTGTTAACAAACTAACCAACAAAATTATCTAACTAACTAACTAAAATTTGCTAACTAAATAACTAACAAAATTTGTTAACTAACTAACTAATTCTAACTAACTAACTAAAATTTTATGATTCTAACTAACTAAAATTTGCTAACTAAATAACTAACAAAAATTGTTAACTAACTAACTAATTATAACTAACTAACTAACTAAAATTTTCTATATCCTAACCCTAACAAAATTATCTAACTAACTAATTATCCTAACCGTAAACCTAACCCTAACCCTAATCTGTGAGCACATGAATGTACCTCGCCGGCGGCAGAGGCAGGGGCGGCGGCACGGAGGCAGGGGCGGCGCGGAGGCCTTCCTCCTTCTCTGCGAACGGCGGCGTGGAGCGGCGGGGCAGTCTGGCGACGTCGATCTTCTTCATCTGCGTCGCCTTTGTCTTTGTCTGCGTGGATGGGAAATGGGTGTCGCGGGCGATGGCTCAAACCGGGGAAGAAGACGAGGTATTTATGCCCCGAGATCTTTAGTCCGGGTTCGTGCCACCAACCGGGACTAAAGAGTCTTTAGTCCCGATTGGTGGCACCAACCTGGACTAAAGACATTTTTGTGGTCGCTTCAGTTTCGCGCCGAATCCCAAACCTTTAGTCCCGGTTGGTAGATACAAACGGGACTAATGGTCTTTTCTGGCGCCAGTTTAGAATTTTTTCAGAATTGTGAGACAATTTTTTTAATATGAATTTTAAATATTTTTGAATATGCATTTGAATAACTTTTGCATACTTTTGAATCTGAAAAAACTTACAACATGAAAAGTGTTTGAATTTGAATAAATAATCCTAAACTTTTTTCTATTTTCTAAAATAATTATTCTAACTATTCAAACTATTAACCATTTTTCCATTTTTATTTAAAAATGCATTATCTAATATTTTTTGCATACTTTTGAATCTGAAAAAACTTAAAACAAGAAAAGTGTTTGAATTTGAATAAATAATCCAGAACTATTTTGTGTTTTTTAAAATAATTATTCTAACTATTCAAACTATTAACCATTTTGCCATTTTATTTAAAAATGCATTATCTAATATATTTTGCATACTTTTGAATCTAAAAAAACTTAAAACATGAAAAGTGTTTGAATTTGAATAAATAATCCAAAACTATTTTTTGTTTTCTAAAATAATTATTCTAACTATTCAAACTATTATTCATTTTGGCATATTTATTTAAAATTGCATTATCTAATAAATTTTGCTCACTTTTGAATCTGAAAAAACTTACAACATAAAAAGTGTTTGAATTTGAATAACTAATCTCGTGCAAACTTTTATTGGAACTTGTAGCACTGACAAAAGATGCTCGAGTAAACTTTTATTGGAACTTGTAGCACTGATAAAAGATGCTCGTGCTAACTTTTATTGGAACTTATAGCACTGACAAAAAATGCTCATGTAAACTTTTATTGGAACTTGTAGCACCGACAAAAGGTGCATCAGGGACTGAATCAGCTTGGAGAAAGGGTAGTATATGCCATTGTCATGGGACTCCCTGCACCAATAGCTCCTCCTGGACCAGGTATTCCTATCATGCATGAACTTCCTCGCAGAGTAAATGGTTTGCATCCTAGAATTGCTGCTAATCAAGCTATGCAAGAAGGCCGTTACACCCAAGCTACTAAGCTACTCCCTCAAATGGTGCCTCCACACATAGAGAAAGAAATTATTGCTTTAGTAATTCTATGCAGAATCAAGAGAGGCATTATGCAATGGATCCATAGGGTTGTAAATGGGAAGGAGAAGAAGGCATACTAGTGTGAGTATGTTGGGTGTTATGTCAAGTGTGAGTATGCTGAGTGTTATGTCAAGTGTGACTGAGCATTGTGTAAGTGTGTTGTCAACTAGTTAATGTTCTGTACAATAAATATGACAATGCCCAAGTAAATGTGCAAGAACCATTTCAGAATGCTCGGGAAGCATGCTACTGACATTAAGTTTCATAGATTACATAGATTTACATAAAAGGTTTAATAGATTATTACACATCACCAACATCATCATTTTCTCTGTTGGGGTTTTCTTCTGGGCCGTAACATGGAGCATCTTCATTATTTAGCAAGATGCTTGGGTCAGTGTTCACTTTGAAAGGCAGAATTTCATGAAACTTATTGTAATCTTCTGACATGTCTATCTTGTCCACCAATCCCACGATGTTTCTTTTCCCTGAAAGAACTATGTGGCGATTTGGCTCATCGTACGATGTATTTGTTTTCTTATCTTTTCTTTTTTCTCGGTTTGGTAGACATGTCCTTCACATATTAAACCTGATTCACATCATTGGCTAGGACAAATGGTTCGTCTTTGTACACAAGATTGTTGAGATCCACTATTGTCATGCCGTACTGTTGGTCTACCTATACCGCACCTCCAGCCAACTTGATTCATTTGCACCGAAACAAAGGGATCTTAAAATTAGGCCCATAGTCAAGTTCCCATATCTCCTCTATGTACCCATAATATGTGTCCTTTTGCCCATTATCGTCTGTTGCATCAAAGTGGACACCACTGTTTTGGTTGGTGCTCTTTTTATCTTGGGCGATCATGTAAAATGTATTCCTATTTATCTCATACCCTTGGAAAGTCGATATGATTGAAGATGGTGATTATGCCAACAAGTACAGTTCCTTTTCAATAGTGATGTCATCATTTATGAGAACTATTCGCAACCAACTGCCAAAAGTCGTCTCATGTTCAAGTTTAATCTAGGAGTCAGGCTTCCCCGAGTTTTGGGAGCGTACAATATTCTTGTGTTCCTCAATATATGGAGCCACTAAGGTTGAATTGTGTAGAACTGTGTAGTGTGCTTGAGTGAAAGAATGTCCGTCCATAGAATAGGTTGTTTTCTTTCCTAGCATGCCTTTTCCACCTAGTCTCCCCTCATGCCGTGATTTAGGAACACCAATCGGCTTAAGGTCAGGAATAAAGTCAACACAAAACTCAATGACCTCCTTTGTTCCATAGCCCTTGGAGATGCTTCCTTCTGGCCTAGCATGGTTATGAACATATTTCTTTAAAACTCCCATGAACCTCTTAAAGAGGAACATATTGTGTAGAAATACAGGATCGAGAATGGTAATCTCTTCGACTAGGTGAACTAGGAGGTGCGTCATAATATTGGAGAAGGACGGTGGGAACAACAACTCAAAGCTGACAAAACACTGGACCACATCCTTCTGTAACCCTGGTAGACTTTCTGGATTGATTACCTTCTGAGAAATTGCATTGAGGAATGCGCATACCTTCACAATGGGTAGTCGAACATATTCCGGTAGAATTCTCCTCAATGCAATCGAAAGCAATTGCGTCATAAGCACGTGGCAGTCATGAGACTTTAGGTTTTGGAATTTTTTTCTCTGCCATATTTATTATTCCCTTTATATTCGGCGAGAAGCCAGACGGGACCTTGATACTGAAAAGGGCTTCAAAAAAGATTTCATTTTCGTCTTTGGTAAGAGCGTAGCTGGCAGGACCTTGAAAGCGCTCTGGATGCATGCCGTCTCATCCTTTCATACGTTGCTGGTCCTCACGTGCTTCTGGTGTATCTTTTGTCTTCCCATACAAGCCAAATAATCCTAGCAGATTCATGCAAGGATTTTTCGTCAGGTGCATCACCTTGATCGCAAAGCGGACCTCTAGGAATTTCCAATACTCAAGCTCCCAAATTATAGATTTCTTCTTCCACATGGGTGCATGTCCGTCAGTGTCATTCGGAACAGGTTGTCTGCCAGGACCCTTTCCAAAGATTACTTTTAAATCCTTGACCATATCAAAGACATCATCACTGGTATGGCGGGTTGGCTTCGACCGGATCTCTGTCTCGCCATTGAAGTGCTTGCCTTTTTTCCTTAAGGAATGCCTGGTCGGAAGAAAACGACGATACCACGGGTACACATTTTTCCTAGATTTATCCAAATATATACTTTCAGTCTCATCTAAACAGTGCGTGCATGCATTGTATCCCTTGTTTGTTGGTCCTGAAATGTTACTAAGAGCAGGCCAATCATTGATGGTTACAAATAGCAACCCTCATAGGTAAAATTCCCAATGTTTGTGCTCATCTCACACATGTACACCTCTTACGTCCCACAACTGTAAAAGTTCAACAACTAATGGCCTTAGGTACACATCAATATCGTTGTCGGGTTGCTTCGGGCCTTGGATGAGCACTGGCATCATAATGAACTTCCGCTTCATGCATAACCAAGGAGGAAGGTTGTAGATACATAGAGTCACGGGCCAGGTGCTATGACTGCAGCTCTGCTCGCCAAAAGGATTCATGCCATTTGTACTTAGACCGAACCATAAGTTTCTTGCGTCACCTGCAAAGTCTGGGAACTCTCTCTTGATTTTTTCTCCACTGCGACCCATCAGCGGGGTGTCTCAACATCTCGTCTTTCTTATAGTCCTCCATGTGCCATCGCATCAACTTGGCATGCTCTTTGTTTCTGAACAAACGTTTCAATCGTGGTATTATAGGAGCATACCATATCACCTTGGCAGGAACCCTCTTCCTGGGTGGCTCGCCCTCAACATCTCCAGGGTCATCCCGTCTGATCTTATACGGCAGTGCAGTGCATACTGGGCATGCATCCAAATTCTCGTACTCCTCACCGCGGTAGAGAATGCAGTCATTAGGGCAGGCATGTATCTTCTGCACATCTAATCCTAGAGGGCAGACAAGCTTCTTTGCTTCATACGTACTGGCGGGCAATTCATTATCCCTTGGAAGCAGCTTCTTCATCATTATCAGCAACTTATTAAACCCCGAGTCAGTCACACCATTCTCTGCCTTCCATCTCAGCAATTCCAATGTGCTACCCAGCTTCTTATGGCCATCTTCACAATTTAGGTACAACAATTTTTTGTGTTCCTGTAACATCTGCTCGAACTGCAACCTCTCCTTTTCTGTTTCACAGTCTTGCTTCGCATCAGAAATGACCCGACTAAGATCATCAGTGGGCTCAACTGATGCCCGTTCGTCACCTCCTTCTTCTTCACTATCTTCCATTGCAGTATCACTGTATTCAGGGAACATTTGACGATAGTTGTCATCATTCTGTTCTTCTTCACCGTCTTCCATCATAACCCCTCTTTCTCCATGCTTGGTCCAACAATTATACCCGGCCATGAAACCCCACCAAATCAGGTGGAAGTGAATGGTGCTTGAGCAAGAGTAATCCTTCTCATTCCGACAGGCACCGCAAGGACAACACATCAAACCATTCCGCTTGTTTGCCTCAACCACTTTGAGAAAAGAACGCACGCCTTCAATGAACTCAGCAGAGCGTCGGTCACCGTACATCCATGGATGGCTCATCTGCAATTTATAAGTATATCAAACGCAATCGTGATGTTA
This sequence comes from Dactylis glomerata, assembly GCA_007115705.1. NCBI lineage: Eukaryota > Viridiplantae > Streptophyta > Magnoliopsida > Poales > Poaceae > Dactylis > Dactylis glomerata. The sequence continues at coordinate 143,856 of QXEO01000628.1, forward strand.
AAATTAGTCCAGGTCTAAAATTACTCAAGAGCTTAGTTGCCAACCTCTTGGAACACTTGAATAGATGGGGCGGCGCAAAATCTTGACAAATAGTGGATGAACTCGAGCTCGGTGGTGAAGAATAGAGGAGAAGGAAGATGGCTGGCTCAGAGCAGGGAAGATCAAATTAGCTCGGTGTCTCCTCTCACCTCATATCATGTATGTTTTGTGTGCCATATTCACTCACACATTTCATCAAACACCTCTTGTGCATAGAAAGGAAAAAAATTCTAACACCCACCTCCTACTCTTTAGGAGGAAAAAAATAGGGGAGAGGGAGAGGGCGGCCAACGGCGGGTGGCATTAAATAGGCCGGGACCATTAGTCCTGGTTGGAGACAGACCCCTTAGTCCCGGTTGGTGTCTCCAACCAGGACTAAAGGTCCCTAACGAACCAGGACTAATTATTGTCGTACTACAACAGCGAATCTGGCTGCCCTAGAGAGACCTTTAGCACCGGTTTAATACACAACCGGTGCTAGAGGTCCTGAACATAAGACCCTTTTTCCACTAGTGAGATATAACCACACGGTCTACATTCGATGTGACATGCATAATTTAGCTTGGAATAAAATCACCTCATGGAAGTTGTTGAATTGTAAATGTATGCATCAACCCAACATGGTAAGTTACAACATTTAGCGGCCTTTTATTACATACCTATGAATGTGGCTTAATAATGAGTATACCTTGACAGATCGCGATTACTTATCGATGTGCTTCACTTCCTCAATTCGGATTCCAAATGTGTGTAGAAAGGGCTAACTTGTGCATTATTGTGCCTTAATGCTCTTTTCTGTTGGTTTTTTTTGTCTCCCTTGCTGCCTAGTTTAGTTTTCTTTTTCATAGTGAGGCTAGACATTGTAGCTAGCATAGTTACAAGTTGTTGGGGGTACTTTTTGCATCTTTTATTCCTTTTCATTGTATTGCGGTTGCCTGTACTTGGCCATTTTTTTGGCCTTCTTTCTCTCTGAATATATATATGTGCACCTATCCTGCATGGTTAAGAAAAAAATGTTTACTAGTGCGTTCAGCCTTTCATACTGTAATTGGGAACAAAGTAAACCTTAATTAGGTGCACGATTTTTTGAAAAACATATACCGAGTGCATGTAGGCACATAATATGAATGCACTTCACCATCACATGTACACACTCGCCCATTTCCTAATGAAGACTGGACTCACATATCTTTAAAATTGCCGAAGTCACAATAGAAAATAGAGCGCCGCCTCCCTGAAAGCAGTAGCGGAGCCTGGAGTAAAAATGTGTGATGTCAATTTAATTTTTTTATGTCAAATACATGTATTTGTATTAATTTTTTTTTATGATTTTTACCCTGTATATGAAGTTTTTTTTGCCAAAAATGATGTGTAGTCAATCAACTACACAGCCTAATTTATGGATCTGCCACTGACTGAAAGTATATTCTGTTTAATGATACACAATAGCTTCAAAATGAGATTTTGATCTCTGGTGGGCTTAGAGTAGAACCACCTATTAAGCATCCAACTAAAGGTTGGTCTCTTAGGTGCATGGTTTTATATTCGTAGTTAGTATTCACTAGTGGAAAACAGGCCTTTGGTCAGGCACCTTTAGTCCCGGGTGGCATCTGGGTCGGGACTTAAGGCCTGGCCACGTCGCCCCGAAATCGCCCACGCGTACGGCATCCTCCTAAGTAGAATGAGGTGTCCGAGCCACGCTTAAGCCTCCTCCTCTTTATTTCCACTTGTCCTAAAAGGTTAGCAACTATATTTTCTCGTTTAGACCGTGCGGTACTAATTTTAGGATCGTGATTGCGTTTGATATATTGTTGTATGATGCAGATGAGCCATCCATAGATGTACGGTGACCGACGCACAGCCGCTTACAGAGAAAGCATGCATTCTTTTCGAGATGTGGCCGATGCGAACAAGCATGGTGGTGGCTTTATGTTTTGTCCATGTGTTGAATGTCGGAATAAGAAGGATCACACTTCCTCAAGAGTCATTCAGAGCCACTGCTTTGGTCCGGTTTCATATCTGGCTATAATGTTTGGACCAAGCACGGAGAAAGAGGGGTTATGATGGAAGACGGCAATGAAGAAGAGAACGATGATGACAACTACCGATTTATGTTCCCTGAGTACGCTGATACCGCAATGGAAGACAATGAAGAAGAAGGTCAGGGTGAAGAACGGGCACCAGATGAGCCCGCTGATGATCTTGGTCGGGTCATTTCTGATACACAAACTTCACTATTAAATTAGTATCTCATTTAGTAATTAAACATGGTCATTTATCTATTTACTCGTATGCTACACTTTCTTAGCTCTTTGAAGCAGTATGAGTTAATTAGTTATATATACCTTATTATCATGCACAACATTTAGACCTTTCTTCTAAGGAAATAGCTTCTCAATGTATTTTGCACGTATATTGGGAAAGTTATAGCAGGCCTGCCTCATCATAGAATATGACGACTTAAGTATCAAGAAATTACGAGTTGAAAGCTTCATATATAGTTGGGAACTATGGTTGGTATGAATCAGCAACATATACAGTTGCAAACTATAGTTGGTTTGAGTCAGCAATTAGCCAATTACCCAATCAGCTTTTTTTTTGCCTTGGTTTATTATAAGAAGCTATGTCTAAGTATTTCGAAAATAAAACTTGTCTATTACAGAAGGAATAATCTGGCAAACAGAGAATTATCTAGAGCGGGCTCGACTTTATGGGGACGTAATAGGATGGCTAATTAGAACATCCCATCATCTGAGATTCGCCGTTAGAGCTGGAGGAGGGGAAGTTATTGCGGCAATGGTGGAGACCGTGGCAGCATGGCAAGTTGATATGTGACAGAGGGTGGCAATGGTAACACTAGTAGAGATATGCTCATAGAGGTCATGTTGTTGGTGGCGGACTGGTTTGGCGCCGCGCTACTATTACGAACAGCGGCGTGGAAAAATACGTCGCGCTACCACTTTTGACCGGTCGGTGGCGTGACAGCACAACCCACCGCACCGCCATAATGTGGGCCCAAACTCGCGCGTGTGGCACTGTCACTCCACGCCACCGACACGGCCTTAATTACAGCGCGTGGATCGCCCCACGCCACCACCATGTGGTACTACCTGGCGTGCGATGGGCACCGCGCCACCGTTTGCCCTGTGTTGTCATGTCACGCCTGCCAATGCACGTTTCAGCCCTGCGTAAAGCTACGGTGGGCCCGCCTAGTCAACGATACATACTGGTCAGGCGGTCAGCGTTGTTTAATACGCCGCGCTGGAATGGAGCGAACGCCGGTCTCTGTTCCCAACTCATTGTCTTGTCGTCTCTCCTTCTCCCACGCGGCGCCGCATCTTCCCACGCCACGCCGGAGTAAATGAGGCGCCTTCGCCGTGCGTATAAACTCCCACTCCACAGAGGTCAGTACAGCCGCAAGATCTTTCGCGCCGTACCGCTCAGTTCGTCGAGTTCGTCAAGCCCGCCCAGTACAATGGCGTACAATGACGAAGCCGGCGGCAGAGCGCGGGGCTGGAGCTGGCCGCTCACCCTCAACAAGAGGCCCGCATACAATCTGACAAGATCCAGCTTCATGGTTCCGCCGGACTGCTGCCTTCTCGGCGGCTAGAACATCAGCACCAGCGGATACCCTGTCCCGCCTCTGCTGCGCGGGAAGGAGCTGGCATAGCTTATCGAGGAGCGTCGCCGAGCCCTTTCGGTGGAAGACCGCGCCAACCCAAGTTACGGGCCAAGGTCTGACTTGTGGCGGCTCATGCTCGCCGAAGAGTGCAAGGCGCGCGTCGGGGCATTCGACGGGCCGGTGCGCCCGTCGCAGTACAACAAGATTGGCCGCCACGCCTGGTGGGACAGCCGCGACTACAACGATGTCATGGCACACCGGAGGGCGGGCCTTCCTCCTCCGCTGAAGCACATAGTCTCCTGGCCAAATATGACGGCGTCGTCGTCTTCCTCGAGGTCGGCCACCTCCCGCCGCTCTCCCACCTCAACGCCTCCACGTCCGCGAAGAGGCATGTCCAGGATCAGCTTCCGGGTGCCCAAGGAGGAGTCGCCGTCGCCTAAGAATCCGAAGCCCGTCGCCGGCGGCCGCGTCAAGGTTGAGCCCGACACCGTCAAAATCGAGCCCAGCACCGTCAAGGTCGAGCCCGACATCGTCAAGCCGGAGCCCACCTCGCCGGAGCCCTCGGAGGCATGGCGCACGAAGTACACAGTCCCACCGGTCTACCACAGCGAGGAAGATGGCGAGTGGGCTGGCTGGCTAGCCATCGTCTGCCTGTCCGCGAAGGAGGCCGGCGTCGTTGTCATCGACAACGACGACGATGGCGACGACGACGGCGGCGGCGGCGAGACCGGGTTCAAAACCGGCGGAAAGGACAGCGAGGAGGAAGACACCGCCCTGGACTTCAGCACCTTTGACTACTAGCGGCGCTGATTTTTTTAAATGTTTTTATAATTTCGTTCAAACCAGTGTAAAAAACCAAAAAAATGAATAAAATTACCCTTTTGCGAATTCGTGTTCACAAAATTTCATTTTCCCGCACCGCCCTTTCCTGCGAAATTGAAACCACCGGGAAAAGCTAAAAAAACCTGTGGTGTGCGGCTGCGCACCACCACCGCGCACGGTATAGCAGCGTGTGCGTGCACACCACTGTACATACTAGACGGTGGCGTGGGGCGGACAGCACGCCACGGATAGTTACGTTAATGGTGGTGTGTGAGCCCACACCACCATTAACTGACAATCAGTGACGCAAAATTGGTGGCGTTGCAGATCCGCGCTAGCAAAGCTAAAACCACTGCGCTACCAATAGTGTAATGCGCAAGGAGGAGGTGGATGAGCTGGATTCGGCTAAATGTACAAAGGTGGCAGTGGCGTGAAAAATCGAGAGTGTAGCGGACATGGAGTTTAATTAGGACTACTTAGAGTGATAATGGAAAGAGAAATTTTGCAGCTTTGATGCAGATCCAATTGTTAAATTATAAATATTAAATCAATTCCAAATTTAGGAAGGCTTACACAATATAATTCCCCTTCCTCTGCTAGCATTTGGGTAGCTTTTGGCAGTGGTCCAAACGAGTAACTAGTTGATTATTAGATAGCATAACTACATTGAAGGTAATAAGACATACACAAAGAGACATTTGCAAGCAGCTATGTCTCTAATTTATAGAACATTTACGGAACTTGATAAATCTGCCTTGGCTCTATCTTGTTAGATTTTGCAGTTTATTGTTTAAGCAGCTTTTTTAACTACAGGTGGCCACTCGCAGGAATATTACCTAGAGATACATGCGATCTAACATTAACATGCATGATTACTGGCAGGGCAAAAGGAATGTGGCATTATTACTGCGGTGAAAAGTGTACATCAGTAATGACTATAAGCAGTCTGCCTTAAATGGAATTTAATTACTGTAGTTTGCTGCTGCATTCATGCGTGGCAGGGTGCAAATGGATCGAGCAAGGGCCATGGAAAAGATAGCAGGAGTGATACATTTAGAAGGGCACAATGATGAGGAGCGTGCTGTAAACCTTAGCTATTTCGTGATTTTAAATTTTTCGTACTCCAACATTTTTTATATAGTTTGTGCATATCTTTTATGGCTTTTCTAAAAAAATCAACGAATGGAGAGCACCACAACGGTTTTTTGTGTGCAAAGAATAAGAACGCAAATTCGTGAGGACTTTTTTTAACAATCAATACATATATATTCATAGTAACAAATAATACATGATACAGATACATGAGGCAATTACAAAATAAATTATAAAAATAACGACCAAATCTTTGAGGTCTTCAAACTCTTTCTTTTTTCAAGATACAATCTTGTACTTTTCTGAAGACAACTGTACAATAATGACATAGATGCCTAATTATAAATCTGTAAAAATCAATGAGGGTTCTTCCATAATTTTGAGTCGTAATACCAATGCTACATGCACGCGGAGCAGCCTTTAAATTGATCAAGCAACATCGCAAGAGTACCGACATCAATATTTCAGGGAAAAGCAACCAAACTGCTTTGTCAACGCACCTGGGGAGCCGAGAGTACGAAACACCATCGTCGAGGATGTAGCAGTCGGGGTAAATATTGTGAGGACAATCCTCCTCGCGGCAACCATAACAAAAGTCCATGACCATACCTACAAAAATCTCCAACACCACCGTTGACGCTAGGAAGAAGATCTCGTCATTGAATGAAGCGCCGAAGATCACTTATTGTAGATGATGTCATCTCCTCCATTAACACCGAGGCAAACAAGAAGAAAACTACCAAAACCTTAATCTAATATATTAAAGACACTAAAAATATTAAAAACTCCACCAATAGATTGGGTTCCCCACCCCTCCTGACATGATCGAGGACGACCAGAGGAGGGGGAACCAATCTATGGTGGAGCCGGAGCAAGGCGGCTGCTAGGTCTTTTTCAGAGAGAGAGAGAGAGAGAGAGGCAGTAGTTGTTTTTCTTCATACAGGTATACACAGGAGTCACATTTGTGATCTAGGCCCTGTTTGGAACGCAGGAACTTAAAACATAGGAATATGAAAAATACAGGAATTGGGATGTCATGTATCCTGAATTCCTACAGGAAGCAAAACCATAGGAAATTTTCAAGAACACCGTTTGGATGTACACAGGAAAAACACAGGATCATAGACATAGGTAGATGAAAACATGAGGTAAGACCTCATGTTAGTTTTCCTCCAAAATTCCTATGAAATAGCCTAGTCCATAGGAATTTCAAAGGAATCTTAGATTCCTATTCCTTTGTTCCAAACGGTAGCATAGGAATTTTTCCTGTAGGAATCCTATCCTACAAAATTCCTCTACTTTTCCTTTGTTCCAAACGGGGCCCTAGTGGCTGGATTATTCATCCACTCACCTAGCCAAGTGAATAATTATTTTTGATTTTAACCTTTCGTCATGTGCCGTTGCACCACATCACAATTGCTCCACCAAACTTCCGTCATCTCAAGCGTGCTTTTTCGCCCTTGTTCACATCATCTCGAGATTATCTCCAAGTAAGAAATTTTGTATTGAAGCACCTTTTTTATCAATCACACCTTGAGGCCTATCATATTTATTAAGAAGAAAGCATGGTAGCTTATTATCCCTCTTGATGACTCTCTTAAGCAGGGATGTGACCATGTTAGGATACCAACCATCACTGGATAACGTGTAATAGTTCAGTATTGAAGCACACCCCTTTTCTCGAACATGCCTTGAATTGCATAATTTTTGCTAAGAAAAAATATGTCATTTTCTCTGTATTGATATCTCTCTCAAGATGAGCATGATGAATGTATTTTGACCTGCCCTAGGTGATTCCAAAGCGCCCAATCCCTAGCCCTATTCGCAGCCCCCTCCCTTTGTTATCGCCATCGCCAGTAATAGGATGGTTGTTTAGTGGTAAAAGGACACTCATATGCTCATGGTACCTACCTTGTGCCGCTCCAACTTCCTGTGTGACAAGGCCATGTGTTCGGCTATGTAAGCAAAGTTGTGTGGTGTGATGCTCACCTTCTAGTCAGACCTTTTTGCTGTGAAATGAGGTCCTCCATTTCGGTGTTGATATGGTGTGATACTGGGGGTGTGATGGTCGCGGAGGCCTCCATACCTGGTGATGTGTGCGTAGGCGCCTCACCATGCAGTTATGGACTACTCTACCAAACTACTTCTATCTTTAATGTTTGCATTCTTTATTGAATGGACATGGATGAAGGTGGTATTTGGTTTTAGAGGCCAGTATGATCTTTGTTAAGCAAACATGAACGCAAATGATAACAATGATTGTTTGCATTGTTTCCTTCATCGTGGCCTCTGGGTGAGCCTTTGATCTCCCTCCTCATGCTCGAGTGGAAATCCTAGACCTGGCTCTCGCTAGAAAGATAACTAAGGGGCCACAGCATCATCTTATTCTTGGAGGCTATGTACTGGTACTATGGGGAGTCTTTCAGTGTGGCGTTGAGATACATAGGACTCTATTCCCGGTGGTCAAGCTTGGCGGTGTGATGCCGGTGTTGGTCCTTAACGCAGGGTGCCAAGTCTATAGGGTGCAATATACATCATTATTTGCACATATTTAGATGGTGTCCCTTTCTTAGTCCCGTTGGGTCTTTTTGTTTCTCTCTGACGAGGGCTTGGTCTCCTTTTATATATACCCTCTCTTTTTAGGCGTTATCGTGGAGGTTGATAAGGGTTGTCCTGGCGTCTTAGGTACATAAGTTTAAGGCGTGAACAAGCAAACACTACGAGAATTTTCCTAAATCATGATTTACTTATTTCACCATGGATTTCTGAGAAACCATCACAAAAAGGTTATATGACATAAAAGCACACCTACATGGAGTAAAAATTTATAATTAGTCACCACCATGTTCATATCGACACTATAACTCCAGATCATGCCACAAGCCTCGTTTAATGCAACAAACATTAATGTAACATCCCAGCACGTAGGACAACTACGGGATAGAATAGAGGGGGTTTTGTGCATTGCATTCAAAATTACGGGATTTTTTCACGCTTTTTAACACTAAAACCTAAGGGGGGTTGAAGTCTCTCTTCGACGGGGAAGTGGTATAACTCTCGAAGTGCGATGGAATTCGACGTGACCTCTTCTGATCCACTGTTTGTGGGAAGGGTAATTTGAATTCAAATGATCTAGAATAGAATTCAAAACTTGACTTTGAATTGAAACTTGAATTTGAATTACAATATTTGAAAGGGGAAAACTTGGACTTTACTGATACCACACACATAATACAATGTCTTTACAATATTCTGGTTACAAATGAATAAAATGAATTATTAAAGCTTGAATAAAAAGAAATTATAAGTGGACAGAACAAAGGAAATAAGAAAAATCTAGACTATATTTCCTGAATATTCTTCTTCTCTTTTCTTCTTCTTTTCCTGAAACCTGCATAAGAAAGGCACGCATAGAAAATAGAACACAAGTTGAATTGCCAAGTGGCAGATTAAAAAGAATGGTTCACTGTTGATAAATATGTCCCAAACCATGTCTATCCTCAGCCACTTTTGAGCAAAAGATCTCAGGCCACGGTGGGTGAGGTAAGCAGGCACACTGCTCACACACATATGCATTAGAAGAGTGCTAGTGTGCTATCAACACCTCAAGGAAGCGAAAATGGTACAAGTAGGGGCAGTGCCGAGCCACTACTTGATGTTGAAGTAAGCACCGGTAAAGTTGAGCGTTGCACCACACACAAAATCCAGAAAACATCAAGAACAGTTCTAGGAACCATTCAACACATCACCTAGATCGAACCATGTCAAGATGGTCACATAGAAGAACAATATGAGCACAAGGAGGAGCTGACCTGGCTGGAGGAGTAGGGCAAGCATCCAAGAGGAGCAGGGAAAGCCGAAGGGGGAGCTGATCAAGCCAAGGCCAAGCTCATCCCCAACCACAAATTAGGTCACCACAACTATCAAGACAAGGGGAAACGGGTAGGGTTTTGATAACCAAACCTGTCCAGCCACCTTGTTATTACTCAAGCATGATTGCATGTCAAAGAACACCAAGGAAATGCACACACACCAGAATACCCTTCAACTAGATTAATCTAGGAGGATAAGATGGTGAATTTCCCTCAGTGTTGCACAGAGGTGCTCTGCAAGTTCATCATAGGGATTAAAAAACAAATTTAGATATATGTTCTTAACCTTATAAAAAGGAACCTCGACCTTTGCATCATTGGCTGCACTAAGTAAACAAACCAGCATCTGTTCTTATCAATATTATTGCTTAGTCATTACTCACTTTACAAACATCAAGTATCCTGGTCATATATGTATATGATCTAGTAGAAAACCATCAGAAAACATAGGACCATACTAGAATAGATCATCCAGCTATAGTCCCTAAGATCATTGTGCACACCCCAATGGAGGCTCCATAATGGATAACTAGTAAATAAACAATAGCTAACTATGCCTAGCAAGTGCACTAGGTGGATTTCAGGCTTAAATAGCAGCTAATCATCACTAAATTGATGATTTAGTTCATACTATCTCCACACTAATTCGGTTAAAGACATCACTGAAACCATATCAATGGTTTTGATCCAAGATCATGCTTACACAGAATCAAAGAACCACTGAATCACAGTAATCCCAGCTGTGAGGCCCTAAGAATTAAACACTACGGATTCATTACTGAACCATGCATGCAACGGTGTCGAGAGAAACTACACATAGGCCACACAACACATCTAAGCTCACTGGATCGTGCTATGGCGAGGTAGGCAATGTGCCAGCAGTGGAGATTAGAGGGGGGAGAGGAATACCTGGTAGCCCGAGGCCGAGGAGAGGTTCTCAAAGTTCAGCAAGCCACGACATCGATAGCACGGCAAGTGCGGCGACACAGGGAGCACCAGTGGCGCTCGACATGGGCCCAGCCGCGGTCGCTAAAACCAAAACCCTAGCCGCGATAATGGGAGCGACGAGGTTGTTGAAGGAGGCACTAAGAGCTTGGAGAGGAGGGTGACATAGATCGGGAGGCCCAGCCGGTTCACGACTGACAGCGACAACGACTGCCACTGGCGATGGCCAGTGCGGCCGTATTGGAAGCGACGTGAAGGAGAAGGACCGGGACTGGCAAATCCCTATGGTCAAATGGAATAGTTGATGGTGACGATGCGATTGTGCCACACAGCGGCGGCGGAGACCACTAGAGCTCGCCGGAATCAAGTGGCGACGATGCCGACGACTCACAATCGTGAGTGAGAGAGAGAGAGAGAGAGAGAGAGAGAGAGAGAGAGAGAGAGAGAGTGAGAGAGAGAGAGAGGATTAGGGTTAGGGTTCACGCGGACCGTAGGGGTTGGACTGATCGGATGGAGCCGGTTCAAACTAACCCATTAGGGTTTGGTCTGGCTGGTGGGGCCAAGGGCATTTCTATCATTTAAAAATAGGAAACTGAAATAGCTCTTTTAAAAAGACAAATCAATGCAGAAACAATTGAATAAAAATAGCAACTTTATAAAATTAAATATTCTGAACCCAATTATGAATTTTAATAAATTCTTTAATACTTAGTTTATAAATCTAAAATCTTGAGGTTAATTAAATAAGAAAATATCTAAAAAAATCTAAATAACTAAAACTTGTGAGAAATCTAAGAAAAATCTAAAAAATAATTTAATACTAAATTATCACTTAATAAAGAAAAATCATTCAAGAATAATTTAGCCATTACTCTTGAATGAGTTTAAACTAGGGGTGAAAACAGAGTGGATACGGACGGATAGTAGTGAAACCGTATTTGTTACCATATTTTTTTTGGATTCAGAATCGGAGCGGATAGTGTGCGGATACGAATACGGAATCGGAGTCTATCGGTAATGAATATGGACCAAATATGGAGCGAATACGGTTCGGTTGCGAATAAACATTTTGTTGGATCTCACATTGATAATAAAGTAAAATTAGCTTGTAAATGTTTCTACATACATAAATATATATTCATATAAAACTAGCTTGTGCCTTGCATCGTGGTGTTTGTGTACCATAAGACAAAATGTATAACTCTTTTTTATTTTCTCTCCCCAGTCACATACTCAATAACTTATTACCAAATATTTTGTCGGATATTGTTCGGATATAACTGTGAAATATGGTATATCTTTGGATACAGTCGGATATTAGTAAAACCATATCCTTTTCCGTATCTATTAATCACTAGCCGTATTCGTGACATATCCGGCAACTATCCGACCAATTCCGTTTTTGCGTTCCGTAAGCCTTCGGTCGGTTGGTCAGAAATAATCCGTTCCATTTTCACCCCTAGTTTAAACCTACCATATATTCTTTAAAATCATAAAAAGAATATATTAATGCCTTAGTAAAATAAATCACTACATGGGGTTATAAATAACACATCACTTTAAAGCATGTCATGACTTGAAGTTTTAACCATTGCCCTTATCGGACAATGATGCTGTTTTCGAGAACCCGAGGTCCCGGGTCACTCAAGAACATCGAACTGCACCACCTTGCAGTTTGCAGGCAAGTTTATCACTTTCTCACGCCTTTGCAGTATTTTTATCAAATTACTTGCAACTTTATTATATGTCTTATCACTACTACATTAAAAGTAAAAGGTTCTGCTTTCTAAATTAAATTGATTAGTGGTTATCAACCATGATGGTGTATGGCCTAGGATGGTGGGCAGTGGGACCATGGTATGATAAATGTGGTTGCTGGAGGTCCTACTGCAACAGGAAATTTCACCTAGCATTAGTAACCAATGTTGCCAGTAATTCTAGTGCCGTAAATAACGGTCCCCCTCCTTGTGGCCCTCGCTGATCTACGGTAATAAAACCAACCTTTTGAAGAAATGATTATGAAAACCTGCATTTTCCTAGGAATCTTTGGTCCATGGCTGTAGCTAGTGCATAAAACACTTTATACCTTTAAAATGAACTTGTTGAGTACGCTCAAACTCATCCCTACCTTAAATCCCATGCTTACACTCAGAGGAACTAAGGAAGCTCCGGAAGACACAGAGGAGGAATACTACAAGGAACCAGACCTATCTGGAGGAGTTGAAGGTGTGGACTACACCATCGCCTATGGAATCAGCAAGGGCCACAAGGAGGAGTTCAACAACTAGTCTAGCAAACTAGTACCTTAAGCAGCACCAAACTCTTTAGAATAAAGCTGCTTGAGTAGGTTGTCATGTTTAGTCTTCTACTTTTCGTTGTAGTTAAGATTTGTAGCATCGGAGTTGAACCATCTAATGTTCCTCTCTGGACCGAGGAGGAACTGGAGTCCTTTATACGGTTGTGGCTTGTAATATTTAGTGCTTGAATAAAGACTGCTATGTTTCTGTTGTACCACTCTATGGGATGTAATATTTGTCAAATAGTACTTCACGAGTGTTATGTTAACAACTTGCATACTACAACATGCACTGGTATGCTGGGTCACCACAATTCAACATGCCAAATGCCACATGGTCAGACTAGGATATAGAAAAACTACACATGAATAACAATAGGGTCAAATTGTCTTCACCGACACAATTAGGCGCGGTTAAATCATGTCATATTCTCATCGCCAACGCAACTAGGCGTGGTAGCATGTATCTCCAAGCTAGTGGCGGACGCGGGAATCAATTAGAGGATGGGCACACTCCAAAAAAAATTACGCTTCCCAATTACGATAAAATTTTGCAAATGAGTAACATATGTAGCCAGTATTTCTCAAATTAGGGGTAGAAAAAAAAATCTCATATTTTCGAGTGTGCCAAGGCCGACTAGGCCTACCCTATGTGTGCGCCCTGCTCAAAGCCATGTCGCAACAAATTAGAGCATGAACTCCTCACAACTACTTCCTCCAGCCACAAAAGAGTGTTTCCTAAGATAGGTTAAGAATTTTGTATTGGGAAGGTTCCATACACCATCTCCCTCCTCTCTTTTTTGAACGGAGAAGGGTGCAAAGCACCCGACAAAGCTGCATTCATTAAGCATCACTGGTACAATTACAAAAAGGCCCCCAAAAGAGATAAAATTACAAACAACCCTAGTAATTTTGCAAGGAGGACCCTTGACAAGACATGAATATGTGCTCCAGTCATTATCCATCCTTGCTGCGTTTGATGGCGTGGGAGCAGACGGTCCTTGTGCGTGGTGAATAACCAGCCCGTTGGGAACCCCAAGAGGAAGGTATGATGAGTATAGCAGCTAGTTTTCCCTCAGTTTAAGAAACCAAGGTTTATCGATCAGGAGAGGAGAGACAAACGACTGAAGGTGATGCGGAACCTGCACACACACAAACAAATACTTTGTTCCCAACTTGCGATGAGGTTGTCAATCTCACCGGTTTGCTTGAAACAAAGGTTATGAGCGTATCGAGTGGAAAACAATATAGTATGCGAGTAAAGTAAACAGTACGAGTAAAGTAAACAGTGCGAGTAAAGTAAACAGGTGATAGCAATATGATGTAAATAGGACCGGGGTCCATAGTTCACTAGTGGTGTCTCTCCATAGATAAAATAACACATGCTGGGTAAACAAATTACAGTTGGGCAATTGATAGAATAAAGATAAACGTGATATGTCAAGAAGATCACTATGAGATTTACTCTAGGCATTACAACAAAATACATAGACCGCCATCCAACTGCATCTATGACTAATAATCCACTCCCGGGGATATCAATCTGAACACCCCAGTAGAATTAAGTTGCGAACAACAGATAATTGCATTAAGCAAAGTGTGTAATGTAAACAAAGCATATGCCCTTGAGCATATGAATGTTGTTTTCTCCCTAGTAGCAACAGCACATCTACCACCTTAGAGGTTTCTGTCACTCCCCCAGGTGAAATAGAGGCATGAACCCACTATCGAGCATAAATACCCCCTCTTGGAGTCACTAGCAACTACTCGGCCAAGATAGCTACTAACAACGGAGAGCATGCAAGATCATAAACAACATAGAGATAACAAAAGATATAATTCAGTATAGCAACTTAATCATAAACACCAATATTCATCTGATCCCAACAAACCAAACATGTAGAATTACATAACGGTGATCTCAATCATGTAGGGCAGCTCATGAGATCTAAACATGAAGCACATGGTGGAGAAGACAACCATCTAGCTACTGCTATGGACCCATAGTCCAAGGTAGACTACTCACTCATCGCTCCGGAGGCAAGCATGGCGATGAAGAAGACCTCCGGTGGCGATTCCCCTCTTCGGCAGGGTGCCGGGAAGAGCTTCTGGACCCTCCCGATCTTCGGGTTGATGGTGGCGGCGGATCGCGATGTGTTCTGGAAATATGATCGGGTACTTAGGTTTTTTCCGTCGGGGGGTCTTTATAGGCGAAGGGGCGTCGTCAGAGGGGGAGCCAGGCGCCCTGGCCGCGCCGCCCCTGTGTGTGGGGCCCTAGTGGCCCCCCTCCGACTCTCCTTCGGATCTCTGGAAGCTTCCGGGTAAAATAAGACTTTAGGAACTTGTTTCGTCCAATTCTGAGAATATTTCCTGTGTATCACTCTGAAACACAAAAACAGCAGAAAACAGGGAACTGGCACTGTGGCAACTCGTTAATAGGTTAGTTCCGGAAAATGCATAAAAGTGCCACTAAGTGTAATGAAACAATAGGCAAATGGTGTAAAAACAAGCATGGAGCATCAAAAATTATAGATACGTTGGAGACGTATCAAGCATCCCCAAGCTTAACTCTTGCTCGTCCTCGAGTAGGTAAGTGATAACAAAGAATAATTTTTGAGGTGACATGCACCTACACAATCTTGATCATATATGTAAGCATTGGTGAGCTAGGATCATAAGAACTTAAAACATGGGCATGAAGATATAATCATGACAATAAAAACTTAGCAACCATGTTGTAAACATGCAAATGAACACAAACAAAATATCATGAAAATGAAACAATGAAAGTCAAACGTGTGTTCAAATCATAAGGAAAAACATACAAATGGTTTTCAGCTTGTCCTTCAAAGAGAGCAAAACATAAATGCATAGGACACCTTCAAGTTTAAGAGGGCGACTAGATACAAATAATTTAAGAACAAGTGAAACCAACAGTATGAATCAATCAATGAACTTTGGGACAATGCATATCACACTAAGTGACGAGGGTTCACTCGACAAATGTCCTAGATGAAGGACTTAGGATCGGGGAGATAGGGCGTCGGATGAACTCGAAGGTAAAGTTAGTCAAAATAGGTGTGTGTCAAAAGTAAACTTAGGTGTTCAACCTGGCTTGCTTTCAATCTGCCCTACACCGTCCCCTCCTGGCCTCTATATATAGATGGCCAGGTCTCGAGGATTGGGTAGGGTCCGATACAGATTACAATATCGACATACGGTAGGAACTCATATTCGACTATCATTACAATTGGGCCTAGCTATATGGGCCTCAGGGGTACTCAACTAACGGGCTCTATTAACTATACCCTTGTCAGTAGCCCCTGAGATTCTACCAGAATTGCAGATTTGGGTTGAATCTCTAATCTTTAAATCTTCGACTTGATCAATTCTTCGACTTCTTTGTATCTTCAAATCTTCGACTTGGTCTTTCGACTTATATTCATGATAATTTGCTCACAAGGGGTCTTGATGAACAAGCCTGACAACTCTGACGGATCAAGAGGTCAGTTAACTGCCGGAACCTATACTTGTCACCTACTTCAAATTCAATCCCCTTGGACTTGAATTCGGGATACCGGTCAAACCCACTCTTTTGCCGCATTTAGGACTTACAAAGAATGAATCCCAGTGATTCTCAGGGTACCCAGTGCGTCCACCAGGATTTTCTTTGCGTCATAGACACGGATACATATCAGCAGAGCGCATCCATGTGCGTATACCAGGCCACACAGGACGGATCCCGGGGTCTTACCTTCGTGACAAGTCATGGCATTCGAGTTGTATTGCGATAACATAACTCAAGAATCTTATGTCGCAGTCAAATTTTGACTGAAAATATTCGGGTTTTACCAACCATAAAAACTCGCTCCCGATGGGAGTAATCTTTTTTGCATTTTGTCGACTATGTAGTCGAAATTTGTATAATATACTTCCTTCATCCTTGATACTGATTATCTCATCCTTTATCGGGTGCGCGCTCAGCGCTCCCGATGGGAGTAGCCCCCGAGGCTATGTTTGAATACATGTAGACAAGCATAGGCTCAAAATTCACTTCGTCTTCTTCCATGTAATATTTCCTGTTTGCAAGCCCCCGAGTCCAAGCCGAGGTTTTCATATCATGCGACCACAGTCTCCTCTTCTTGTTTTGTCTCTTTGATATTATCGTCTGCTGTGTGCAGAATTTAACTCTTATTGTAAAATATGTTAACGGGCCTTGCTTTAGCACGGGGGCCCGATAATACGTGCTTATAAATAAAGCACCCTCTAGCAAGGGTAAAAACCCTAATCAGATTCCTCCTCCGCCGCATCATCTTCTTCTTCCATCTAGGGTTTTCATTTTTCCTTCGTTCACATGCCTGATGCAGATGGTTCCCATCTGAACCTTGGCTCTCAAGTGGTGCCCCAAGGTCGAGGTCGCCCTCGTGGAAGTAAAAACAAGAACAATGCAACTCCGGCCATCGCAGGATCGTCACTGGCCGCTCCAGCCAAGCGCCATCCCGGTCGCCCACCTGGGAGCAAAAATAAGCCCAAAGTGACTAGCACTGCCCCAGGTTCAAGCGTCCCTCCTCCTGCTGCTTCCGCTGTTCCTGCTGCTCCTCCTCGAATCTTTTCTTTCTTCTGCATTGCTATGGCACAGTGCCGGGAAATTCAGCGCCTGCCGCTGAATTTCACCAAGTTCATGGATGGGCGGGAGCTGCGAGAAGCGGTTCTCCATGAACAGTCTGGCAGTGGAACTCCATATGAGGTAGAGGTTTGGTATGACGGCGATGGCGAACAGTACTTTATGGGTGGCTGGTTGCAGTTTGCAGAAGACCACGACATCCACCAAGGCTTCTTCATGGCCTTCGACTTCCACATCGGCACGTCGAAGTTCGACGTGAAGATCTATGACGGCACCCAGTGCCAGAAGAAGTATGAAGATGAAGTCCACTTCCACTAGGATCTGTTTTTTATGTAATTCCTTTTGATAATATCCTTGCTGCCATGTTATCTGTAATGAATATTCGTACTCTGTTTTGATGTTTTTATTAGTACCATGAAAACAAGTCACTTGTTCTGAGGTATGCTTGAGATATATCGGGTTCTTTGCGAACCAATTAGTATGAAGAATATCGGGTTCTTTTGTGAACCAATTTTTTTGATTATTATCTGGTTGTCTGCACAACCTTTATAAAAAAGGTCTCCATGTCGCGATAGAAATTTCGTTCATACGACTCGAGGGTTGAAGCCCCCGAGCGGATAAAGGAAAATATTTGTACAATTTTGTTGAGTTTAACCCAAAGAACCCGACCTATGGCCTCATGTTCTGGGTTCAGAAGGTTAACTCGAATTTATTGACACCACTAGATTTAGTCTATGCGTAAAAATGTCGTAGCTGCTCCGCATTCCACGGATTACTCTCGTCTTTTCCTGTCTTCTTGTCTTGTAGACGATATGCTCCTCCTGGAATTACTTCTATGACGATGTAGGGTCCCACCCAAGGGGACTCCAATTTGCCATGGCTGTCTTGCCTAAGTCGCAAAACTAGGTCTCCCACCACGAAGGATCGTGGACGAACTCGACTACTGTGGTAGTTTCGTAGACTCTGTTGATACTGCGTGGCTCTTTCTAATGCCTTATCCCTTGCTTCATCCAGTGCATCGACATCGTTCTGCAGTGCTTCTGTCGATGTTGTCTCGTCGTATGCCGTCACTCTTGGGGCTTCGTGTGTAACTTCGACTGGAAGCACGGCTTCTGCGCCATGGGCCAGGAAGAAAGGAGTTTCTTGAGTTGCTGCGTTAGGCGTAGTTCTTAGGCTCCAAAGAACGGAGGGCAATTCTTTTACCCAAGCGCTCTTGGCTTTCTCGAGAGGTGCTAAGAGCCTCTTTTTTATCCCACTACATATCAGGCCGTTGGCTTTTCCGACTTGCCCATTTATCTTCGGGTGCGCCACAGATGCGAATTTGAGCTTTATCCCTAGTCCTTCGCAATAACTCTTGAATTCCTTTGAAGTGAAGTTTGTCCCGTTGTCTGTGATGATGCTATATGGTACACCAAAACGGAATACTATCAACTTGATGAAGCTGATTGCTGCTGTCGAATCCTGAGTTGTTACCGGGGCCGCTTCCACCCACTTGGTAAATTTATCGACTGCCACTAGCATGTATACATGCCCTCCTGGCCAAGATTTGTGCAACTTTCCCACCATATCGAGGCCCCATTGCGCAAAGGGCCAGGACAATGGTATTGTTTGTAGCTCTGCTGCTGGTGCATATGGTCTAGATGCAAATCTTTGACACGCTTCACACTTTTGAACTATATCTTTTGCGTCTTCAATGGCTGTTAGCCAATAAAATCCTGCTCGAAAAGCCTTTGCCGCTATTGCTCTGCTACTAGCATGATGGCCGCATACTCCACCGTGTATGTCTTGTAGTATTGTTTATCCTTCTTGGGGCATTACACAACGTTGCAAAATGCCGGTAATACCCTTCTTCTATAATTTCCCCTGCAACACGACAAACGCCTTCGATCTTCGAGTTATCCTCTTGGCCTCCACTGCATCTTCTGGCAATTGTTTATTTATCATGTATGCGAGGTATGGCTGCATCCATGTTTCTTCTATCATCATGACCTCCTCTGGCTCCGACGGAGCCCCTGAGTCTGCTGCAGTAGTCGGGCTTTTCCCACTTTTTATTGATCTTTCTACTATTTCTTCCCAAAATACTCCGGACGGCACGGGTAAACACTGTGACCCGATATTTGCTAAATTGTCAGCTTCTTCATTACTATTCCTGCTTATGTGCGAGACTTCGCATCCATCGAATGTTCCTTTGAGATAATGATATAAATTTTTGTAAGCCATCATGTTGTCATTGATTGTGTCACACCTGTTCATAACTTGCTGGACCACAAGGTTGGAATCTCCAAATATTTTTAGGCGAGTTGCTCCACATGCTTTGGCCATCTTCATTCCGTGCAACAAAGCCTCATATTCTGTTTCGTTATTGGAGGCCCGTGGAAAGCTCATCCTTAAGACATACTTCAATTTGTCGCCATGAGGCGATATCAAGACCACTCCTGCGCCTGCGCCTTGAACTCTCTTAGAACCGTCGAAGTACATTGTCCAAATACTGGATAAATCTGGTGGTCCCGTGCTTTGGAGCTCCAGCCACTCTGCCGTGAAATCTGGCAAAACTTGCGACTTGATCGCCTTCCTTTTTTCGTACGTGATGTCTATGGGAGATAACTCGATTCCCCACAAAGAGACATGTCCTATTGCTGAAGGGTTGTTCAATATGTTTGATAGTGGTGCTTCATTGACCACTATAATTGGATGCACCGCAAAGTACTGTCGCAGTTTTCGTGCAGTTGTGAAAACACTATATGCAAGCTTCTGATAATGCGGGTACCTCTGCTTTGTCGGAGATAACACCTCACTGATGAAATATACTGGCCTCTGGATGCCGTGGGCTTTTCCTTCCTCGCTTCTTTCGACTACTAATACTGTGCTCACCACCTGATGGGTTGCGGCGATGTAGAGTAGCAGTGGTTCTTTTTCTTTAGGTGCGACCAGCACTGGGGGCGTGGAAAGCACTTTTTTCAACTGTGCAAAAGCTACGTCTGCTTCTGCCGTCCATTCAAATTTATCATCTGACTTCTTCATAAGTGCATAGAAAGGAAGCGCCTTGTCTCCCAATCGAGCAACGAAATGACTTAAAGCCGCGACGCGCCCTGCAAGTTTCTGTACGTCGTGTAGTTTCGTGGGTTTCCCCATTGTCAAAATTGCTTGAATCTTCTCTGGGTTCGCCTCTATTCCTCGTGCTGATACCAGGAACCCTAAAAGTTGTCCTGCTGATACGTCGAAAGAGCACTTTGTCGGGTTAAGCTTAAGCTTGTACCTGCTCAGGTTGTCGAAGGTTTCTGCCAAGTCGATGATTAGAGATTTCTCCTCTCTTGTGGTGATGACTACATCATCAATGTAGACTTGTATATTGCGCCCTATTTGGCTTCCGAGGCAACTTTGCATCATCCGTTGGTAAGTTGCTCCTGCATTTTTTAGGCCGAACGGCATCACTTGGTAGCAAAATACTCCATATGGTGTGATGAAGGCCGTTTTTTCTTCGTCTTCTTTCTTCAATTTTATCTGATTGTAACCAGAGTATGCGTCCAAAAATGAAAGCCTCGCGCATCCTGCTGTTGAATCGATTATCTGATCGATGCGGGGTAGAGGGAAGGGATCCTTTGGACAATGCTTATTGAGAGATGTGTAGTCGACACATACTCTTTGTACATCTGTGTTCTTCTTGGGTACTATGACTGGGTTCGACAGCCAACTCGAAGTTTTGATTTCTCGGATAAATTTGGCATTTTCTAGCCTGTGCAACTCTGATGCTATTGCCTTCCTTTTAGGTTCATCAAATCGTCGCAATGGCTGCTTGACTGGCTTTGCCTTGGGATCTACATTTAATGCGTGCTCGACGAGTTCCCTGGGAACCCCTGGCATGTCTGATGGACACCAGGCGAAGATTTCCCAGCGCTCACGGAGGAACTCGACAAGCGCGCTTTCCTATGCGGGATCCAAGTTCACCGCAATTGATGTCGTCTTATTTGCGTATGTAGGATGGACCTGGATTTTCTTCGAGTCCTGAGATGTGTCGAAAGCCTGATCTTGCAGGGATTGTCCAATGTCGGGTAGTACATTATGATCCATTTCTCCTTTTAACCTCTCGTATTCCGCTGTCATGCCGAAGGTTTGTGCCATCCTGTTGAATTCTCTGTCGCATGTATTGGCTACTTCAAAGCTCCCTTGTACTGTGATTGTTCCTTTGGGTCCTGGAATTTTTAACGTAAGATACGCGTAGTGTGGTACTGCCATGAATTTTGCAAATGCTGGGCGCCCCAGGATTGCATGATATTGTGACGGCCAGTCCATCACTTCAAATTCCAGCTTCTCTCTTTGGTAGTTGCCGCTACTGCCAAAGCAGACATTGAGTTCTATTCTCCCCAAAGGGTAGTTTGCGGCTCCTGGTACTATTCTGTGGAAGGAGCAATCTGTTGGCTTCAGACTCGACAGCGAGATGCACGTTGCCTTTAGGGTTCTAGCATATATTAAATTTATGCCACTCCCTGCATCCATGAACACTCTTCTGATGTCGTACCCTCCTATTTGCGCCTTTAGAACCATAGGCGAGTGGCCTGGCCTGGGAACTTTCTTCGGGTGGTCTGCTCTACTGAACTTGACTGGTTGGTCTGACCACCGTAGGTACTCTGTGGTAGCTGGTGGTGATGATATTTCTAGATTTACTTGCCTGGATATGCTTTTTCGCTCCTTCTTTGACCTGGGCACCGGTTGAATCATGGCTGATATGTAAACTTTTGACTCTAGGTGCCTTCCTAGCCTTTGCATTATATATCCTTGACTTCTGTGTTGTTCTCCTTGCTTCCCTCCTTGGCTTGAGCCCATGGCGCTTTGCAATCTTAGGAATGTTCTACAATCCTTCATCTGATGATTTGAGACTCTTTTCCCGTCGAGATATGCGTAGTGGATTCGACAAGGTCCGTATAGCATATCCTCGGCCGAAGGACCGGAGTATCTCGACTTTTCTACTCCTTTTGCTTGAAACCTTCTACTATCATATCCCTCCTCTTCTTCTACTACGTAGCCCGTGGCTACCTGACTTCGCCTTTCATGGTTACCCCTGCTGCGGTATCGTCTCCTCTGTCTGTTTGTTCTGTCGACTTCTGGTGAACATCCTCTTTTGTTATTGTATGCGTCTTCTTCATCAGCGAATTTGTTGACTTGTTCCATTAACTCGGCTACTGTCGTGGGTCTTGTTCTTCCTATTTCTTCCACGAGATCTAAGCGACGAAGTCCAGCCGTAAAGGCGTCTATTGCTCGTTCGTCGGAGACGTCCTCTGCTGAGTTTTTGATTATGCTCCATTGTTGTATGTAAGAACGTAGAGTTTTGCCTTTCCTCTGCATGCACGCCTTAACTTCCTCCAGTGATGCCGAGCGCTTATATGTTGAACGAAAATTTCGTGCAAATTGACTTTCGAGTTCCCCCCAACTTCCGATGGATTCGTTGGGTAGGGTATTCAACCAGGACCATGCTGCACTGGTGAGGTGTAGCTGCAAACTTTGCATTGCAGTCGCCTTTATTCCCCCCAATATCTGTACTGCCTGCGGATAGTCTGATAACCATAGGGTAGGTTCTTGCGACCCGTCATACTTATGCTGGTCGTGTGGTAGTTTGAATCATTTGGGTACCCGCGTTTTGTGAACCCTGCGGGTAAAGCATAACGCTCCCATTTCTGTATCGTCGTCTTCATAATTCTCTTCCCTCCAAGCATGACGTGATTTGTTTACTCGAGCTTGTGCTATTATATTTCTTGCATCCTCTTTCCTCTTATGTCGTCTTTCCTCTTCTGATGACTCACTGTACTCGTTATTTGTGAAGTTGTATCTGAACTTCTCCTTTTGGTTTTCCTTGCATCTTGTCGACTTTATCTCTGGGCCTTTTTCCCTGATCTTGCTTTCCACTATTCCAAGTCTTCGTATTGCGGCTTGGTGCATATCTTCTCGTGGGTCCCCAGGTTCTGGCCTTGTAGTTAGTAAATACGCTTGTGCTGCTACTAATGCTGCTTCTGGCGTTTCTTGTATGAAGTTGTCTTCCTTCTCTTCTAGCTGTGGAGTGGGGCTCCTTGAGTACCTTTCTTCTCTGCTACGCGCCATCACCCCTCTATTGTGCTTTGGGTCTCCGTGCCTTTCTCTGCTGTACTCTGAATCTTCGCTATGGTCTTCCCAGTACTCTTCCCTTGATATACTGTTATTGTCTTGAAAAACCATGTCTCTTTCCTCCCTTAGTTTCTTCCTATGTTGGTATAATGCATACTGATATCCCATTAGAACTTCTCTTCTCGATCCTTTGGGTACCTCTGTACCATGATTGGTAGCTGATTTGATCATTCTCCATTCGCCAGCCGAAACGTGGACTTTCTCCTTTTCCTTTTTGTTGTGTTCTTTCATTTTGTCGACTAGCCTGTCGACCTTTTTACTTCCTTCGCTTTTGTTTTCTTCTTCTGCTTCTGTGATAATCACGCATAACTGATGTACCTTGGAGACGCCGCTGCTTCCCACGACGAAGTCCTTTGTGTTGTTGTGCGTCTGGCATGCTCTTTCTTCTGAGTCAAAATTTTCCCGAATTTTGTCGCCTTCTGCGATTGGTGCTTTGTCGAAACTGACCGGCGAGTTTACCTCGCTGGAAGAGTCTTCTGATGATTCCCATGTTTCCTCTGTTTCGGGCTTGTTTGCCAACGGATCTGATTTCATCAAATCCGAGAGGCGGGATGAACCCGATGGTCCGATAATGATGCTCAGACTTCCAATAGTTAACTCCATCTCTTGATTTCCGTCGAGTTCTGGACTGCTCTTGGCTAAAAGCGAAAAAGCCGTCGAATTCATGATTCCAACGCCCCAGTCCCCACGGTCGGCGCCAATTGACGAGGGTTAACTCGACAAATGTCCTAGATGAAGGACTTAGGATCGGGGAGATAGGGCGTCGGATGAACTCGAAGGTAAAGTTAGTCGAAATAGGTGTGTGTCGAAAGTAAACTTGGGTGTTCAACCTGGCTTGCTTTCAATCTGCCCTACACCGTCCCCTCCTGGCCTCTATATATAGATGGCCAGGTCTCGAGGATCGGGTAGGGTCCGATACAGATTACAATATCGACATACGGTAGGAACTTGTATTCGACTATCATTACAATTGGGCCTAGCTATACGGGCCTCAGGGGTACTCAACTAACGGGCTCTATTAACTATACCCTTGTCACTAATAATGACAACTATGCTCTCTTAATGGTGCATAAAGAAAGAAGGTGGTGACTCAACATAAAAGTAAAAGAAAGGCCCTTCGCAGAGGGAAGCAGTGATTGCAAGTTTTATAACCTTCAAAAATTATGGTACTTACCGGCTTTGAGCTCTCATTGCCCCCATCATAAGCATCTTGAATTGTTAAAGTTAATGCGAGAACAATTATGATGCATATGCTTGACAAATCATAAGTTGAAGACCTCGTGCCCCGTGAATATGAGTACCCAAACCTCATGCTACTTTACTTAGAGTCCCAAGCAAGGCTCTTGTCATTGTAAGTATATGCATATCATTGAGAACCGCCAATGGGGTACCTCCGTGCCCGATGACATGGAACAAGCCCACACCAAAATGACAGGACAAGCAGACAATGAACACCTCGATATCTCTTTTATTTGCCTTTTGTTTAGCTTTTTATTGTGAGATGCGTCGTCGAATGTTCACCATGGGTATGCTGCAAATTTCCACCATGAATTATGCATGGCTTAGATTGGCGGCCCAGCATTTCCCTAACACATATACAAACTCCATGATCCCCACAAGATTCCCAATTCATTTCACACCGCGGGCATCCATAGACAAAAGATCACGATATCAACTCAAATAAGAAGTGCAATGTTGAAAGCTTGCCCATGACAGCATGGCTGGGCTAGAATCCAACTTACAACTTGCAAGCATAACAACTCAACATAAGAGACCACAATGTCAAATTTTTAAGAACAGGAAAAAGTAAAGTGTGCCTTCTGGTTCGTGAGAGCTTTACTGACCGAATTTCGCATAACACTGGTAAGAGTTTAATTTGAAGAGAATATAAAAGCAAGTCAAATTTACTTGGAATAGCAAATTGCTAGTAGGTATGTATGGTGGACACTTTGGAAAACTTTGGCTTTTAGGAGTTGGATGCACGAGTAGAGCTCATACTCAGTACAAGGCGAGGGCTAGCAAAAGACTGGGAGCGACCAACTAAGAGAGCAATAATGGCCATAATCATGCAAAGCGAAAAAGCGACATTAAAAGAAGCATAAGATGCCATCAAAAGTCAAAAACTAAATGATCATGAAGGCTATTGGCGACTTTCTAAGAGTCTAACATGTGTGAGCATGCACCAAGTCAACCCAAATAAAGCATCAAGGAGAAAACCAAAACAATGCTTCCATACAATAAAAACAACACATGATTTTTTCAAAGGCTCATTAAGCAATCTCAGTTATTTGAGACAAGTCATGCTACAGCAAAACCACTAAGCATACTATCAAAAAGACATCAAGCATGACATGAAAAAGCCTAAGCCGCAGTCTACACAAGCTCCTTCTTGTACCACTATTTTGCACAAAGCTTTTTCTCTTTTCCAACACCATTTGAAATTTTTATAAACACCTCTTTTGATGAAAACCAATAAAGATCAGAGGCAAAAATACACCTTGATGAAAAGATATGACAAGGTCTGAATGCATATCAAGGAAAAACGAAAACCAAAAGCAGTAGCAGAAAAAGAAGAACGCTCGATTTTTAATAAGAGTGAAAACTATAGCGTTCCTTGCAAATGAAAACAAGGCAATTTCTCCAAAGGAAATTTGTTGGGGTCCAACCATTTATTGCAGAAAACAAACAAACTAAACCAACTAAGAAAACTAAAACAACTGACGCTCCAAGAAAAACGCATAGTGCATGAAGCAATAAAAATATAGTGTTTTGAAAGGTGACCTGATTTTTGCCGATGAAGATGGGGTGCCTCCGGGCATCCCCAAGCTTTGACGCTTGTACTTCTTGGATATTTCTTGGGGTGATGCATGGGCATCCCCAAGCTTGAGCTTTTGTCCATTCTTCAACTCATCTCATCATTCTCCAATCCCTACACTTGAAAACTTCCTTCATACAAAACTAAACACAATTCTATTAGCAACATTAGTGTAAGCATAACATATAATCAATCCTCTATTTGCTTCAGGTTTCAACTCAAAACCACCACATATAGCAAATACTACTGTAGCAACTCTTCTAAAAGTTCCATGATCAAAAGAACTCAAAAGAAAGCGATAAAGTGGCAAACACAAATATTGGCAGAAATCTGTCAAAACTGAACAGCTGACAAAGGTCGAATTTTTGAGGGGTTTTCTGTTGCTCAAATCAAAAAGTGTTCAACTAACAAAAGTTTGGATATAACCTGGGGCATATGCACAAGAAATCGCAGATCCAAAAGATAAACAGAGAATTTTCACGAATTTTTACGGTGCAGCACCGAAAACAGTTTCAGGACAGCAACATCCCCAAATCTTTACCTCACTCAAATTAGAGGCTTCTCTTGGCACAAAAACGAAATAAACAAGATAAGGAGCGGTCATTACAGTAGTAATGACTTCCAAGACTCAAATAAAAGAAAAATTACTGAAAATAAAACATTGGGTTATCTCCCAAGAGTGCTTTTCTTTAACGTCTTTGAGCTAGGCGCAGAAAATTGCGAATCAAGTAATATCAAGTGATGAAGTGCTAGGATCGGCACGTGCCTTACGTCTTCCTTTCTTACCTTTGCTCTTGACTCTAGGAAAGACATGGTTATTGCAAGGTGGAGAGATAAATCTTATATTGCCTTTTCCCACATCGATGACGGCGCCCAGGAGCTTCAGAATGGATCTTCCAAGTGTGATTTGTCCTTTTCCTACATATTCAATAACAAGATAATCAGTAGATATCATTCTTCCTAAGACTTTTGTAAAAACTCCTTTAGCTATTCCAAGGGGAAATATAGTGGCATCGTTAGTAAGAGAAATTCCTTCTCCTCCCTCAGAAAGCTTCCAAAGGCTCAAAGATTCATAAACATCCTTTGGCATGAGACAAAATTCAGACATAATATCACAACGAGCATGAAAAGTTTCACCACTAATGGTGATTTTTATCGTAGGATACCAACTCGAAGGTTCAGAATTTGTTGGAACATAATCAAAATGCCGGCGCAAAGTATTATAGCAAGAATTCAAGCTAGCAGTGTGAGTCTCAAGAGTATCAAGTCTATTAAAAATGCACACAAGAGAGGAATCAAAATAGGTTGGCATGCTATAAATTGTAATCAACTTTTTTATAATGTTGAAGGCTTGATCTCCATCGCAATGAAGGAAATCTCCTTCTGCAGTAGCATCCAAAGCATATCTATAACGAAGAGAAAGTCCAAAGTAAAAGCTACTAAGAAGCAAACTCAAAGTCATTTTAGGTTCAGTTTTTTCATGCCAATCATAAATTCTAGACCAAGCTTCTTTAAAACTTTCCTCATTCTTTTGTTTAAAAGTGAAAATCATGTCCTCGGGCGACATAGTAGTAGCAACTGAACTAGACATAATAAACTAAAGTAAAGAAATAACAACTACCAAGGATTCTAATTTTTTTGGGGTTTTGATAAAAAGCAATGCAGGTAAAATAAAATAAAGTAAAGCAAAACAATAAAACAAAGTAAAGGATGTGTGTGCGAAAAACTCCCCTTGCAGAAGTCTTCTCTTCCTCCCCGGCAACGGCGCCAGAAAAGAAGCTGCTGCGTTTGATGGCGTGGGAGCAGACAGTCCTTGTGCGTGGTGAATAACCAGCCCGTTGGGAACCCCAAGAGGAAGGTATGATGAGTATAGCAGCTAGTTTTCCCTCAGTTTAAGAAACCAAGGTTTATCGATCAGGAGAGGAGAGACAAACGACTGAAGGTGATGCGGAACCTGCACACACACAAACAAATACTTTGTTCCCAACTTGCGATGAGGTTGTCAATCTCACCGGTTTGCTTGAAACAAAGGTTATGAGCGTATCGAGTGGAAAACAATATAGTATGCGAGTAAAGTAAATAGTACGAGTAAAGTAAACAGTGCGAGGAAAATAAACAGGTGATAGCAATATGATGTAAATAGGACCGGGGTCCACAGTTCACTAGTGGTGTCTCTCCATAGATAAAATAACACATGCTGGGTAAACAAATTACAGTTGGGCAATTGATAGAATAAAGATAAACATGATATGTCAAAAAGATCACTATGAGATTTACTCTAGGCATTACAACAAAATACATAGACCGCCATCCAACTACATCTATGACTAATAATCCACTCCTGGGGATATCAATCCGAACACCCCAGTAGTATTAAGTTGCGAACAACAGATAATTGCATTAAGCAAAGTGTGTAATGTAAACAAAGCATATGCCCTTGAGCCTATGAATGTTGTTTTCTCCCTAGTAGCAACAGCACATCTACCACCTTAGAGGTTTCTGTCACTCCCCCAGGTGAAATAGAGACATGAACCCACTATCGAGCATAAATACCCCCTCTTGGAGTCACTAGCAACTACTCGGCCAAGATAGCTACTAACAACGGAGAGCATGCAAGATCATAAACAACATAGAGATAACAAAAGATATAATTCAGTACAGCAACTTAATCATAAACACCAATATTCATCGGATCCCAACAAACCAAACATGTAGAATTACATAACGGTGATCTCAATCATGTAGGGCAGCTCATGAGATCTAAACATGAAGCACATGGTGGAGAAGATAACCATCTAGCTACTGCTATGGACCCATAGTCCAAGGTAGACTACTCACTCATCGCTCCGGAGGCAAGCATGGCGATGAAGAAGACCTCCGGTGGCGATTCCCCTCTCTGGCAGGGTGCTGGGAAGAGCTTCTGGACCCTCCCGATCTTCGGGTCGACGGTGGCGGTGGATCGCGATGTGTTCTGGAAATCTGATCGGGTACTTAGGTTTTTTCCGTCGGGGGGTCTTTATAGGCGAAGGGGCGTCGTCAGAGGGGGAGCCAGGTGCCCTCACACGGGTCCCACGCGGCCAGGGGCCTGGCCGCGCTGCCCCTGCGTGTGGGGCCCTGGTGGCCCCCCTCCGACTCTCCTTCAGATCTCTAGAAGATTCCGGGTAAAATAAGACTTCAGGAACTTGTTTCGTCCAATTCTGAGAATATTTCCTGTGTATCACTCTGAAACACAAAAACAGTAGAAAACAGGGAAATGGCACTGTGGCAACTCGTTAATAGGTTAGTTCCGGAAAATGCATAAAAGTGCCACTAAGTGTAACGAAACAATAGGAAAATGGTGTAAAAACAAGCATGGAGCATCAAAAATTATAGATTCATTGGAGACGTATCAGTCCTCCAGCTACAAAACGACGCCGAGACTCTAGGAATGACCTACAAATCCATCGCTGAGGATGAACCACTTGGCTCTGGGCGCAGAGGATACTGACACGGAGCCGATGCAGCGGCAAAGCGGCTACCCTATAGCCATTCGGTCTGACGGGATGGCGGAAGCGGGCCATCGATAAGCCACCAAAGGAAAGCTCTTTCCTTAAGTCCTCCGTGACATGAAGCTTGCCTCTGCCACTGATACGTCTCAAACGTATCTATAATTTTTGATGCTCCATGCTTGTTTTTACACCATTTGCCTATTGTTTCGTTACACTTAGTGGCACTTTTATGCATTTTCCGGAACTAACCTATTAACAAGCGCCACAGTGCCAGTTTCCTGTTTTCTGCTGTTTTTGTGTTTCAGAAGTGATACACAGGAAATATTCTCGGAATTGGACGAAACAAGTTCCTGAAGTCTTATTTTTCCCGAAAGCTTTCAGACATCCGAAGGAGAGATGGAGGGGGGCCACCAGGGCCCCACACACAGGGCCGGCGTGGCCAGGCCCCTGGCCGCGCCACCCCTGTGTGAGGGAGCCTGGCTCCACCTATGACATCGCCCCTTCGCCTATAAAGACCCCCCGACGGAAAAAACCTAAGTACCCGATCAGATTTCCTAGAACACATCGCGATCCGCTGCCACCATCGACCCGAAGATCGGGAGGGTCCAGAAGCTCTTCCCGGCACCCTGCCGGAGAGGGGAATCGCCACCGGAGGTCTTCTTCATCGCCATGCTTGCCTCCGGAGCGATGAGTGAGTAGTCTACCTTGGACTATGGGTCCATAGCAGTAGCTAGATGGTTGTCTTCTCCACCATGTGCTTCATGTTTAGATCTCATGAGCTGCCTTACATGATTGAGATCACCGTTATGTAATTCTATGATGTTGGTTTGTTGGGATTCGATGAATATTGGTGTTTATGATTAAGTTGTTGTACTGAATTATATCTTTTGTTATCTCTATGTTGTTTATGATCTTGCATGCTCTCCGTTGTTAGTAGCTATCTTGGCCGAGTAGTTGCTAGTGACTCCAAGAGGGGGTATTTATGCTCGATAGTGGGTTCATGTCTCTATTTCACCTGGGGGAGTGACAGAAACCTCTAAGGTGGTAGATGTGCTGTTGCTACTAGGGAGAAAACAACATTCATATGCTCAAGGGCATATGCTTTGTTTACATTACATACTTTGCTTAATGCAATTATCTGTTGTTCGCAACTTAATACTTCTAGGGTGTTCGGATTGATATCCCCGGGAGTGGATTATTAGTCATAGATGCAGTTGGATGGCGGTCTATGTATTTTGTTGTAATGCCCAGAGTAAATCTCATAGTGATCTTCTTGACATATCACGTTATCTTTATTCTATCAATTGCCCAACTGTAATTTGTTTACCCAGCATGTTATTTTATCTATGGAGAGACACCACTAGTGAACTGTGGACCCCGGTCCTATTTTAATCATATTGCAATCACCTGTTTACTTTTCCCGCACTGTTTACTTTACTCGCATATACTCTACTGTTTTCCACTCGATACACTCATAACCTTTGTTTCAAGCAAACCGGTGAGATTGACAACCTCATCGCAAGTTGGGAACAAAGTATTTGTTTGTGTGTGTGCAGGTTCCACAACACCTTCAGTCGTCACCGTCTCTCCTCTCCTGTTCGATAAACCTTGGTTTCTTAACTGAGGGAAAACTTGCCGCTACACTCATCATACCTTCCTCTTGGGGTTCCCAACGGGCTGGTCATCACCACGCACAAGGACTTACTACTCCCACATCAACCACACGCCACAGCTCTTTTCTGCCGCCATCACCGAGTAGCAGCTATTTTTCTGGCGCCGTTGCCGAGGAGGAAGAGAAGACTTCTGCGAGGGGAGTTTTTCGCACACACATTCTTTACTTTGTTTTATTGTTTTGCTTTACTTTATTTATTTTACCTGCATTGCTTTTTATATCAAAAACCCAAAAAAAATTAGAATCCTTGGTAGTTGTTATTTCTTTACTTTAGTTTATCATGTTGTTCCCTAAGTTCGTTCTGGAGGACCTCTCAGTAGGTAGTGGTTCGATTATTGGCAAAAGTAACATTGAGGAGTTCTTTAATCACATTAGTATGCATGAGGAAGATGAGGAAAAGTCTTTGGTTGAGTTAGCTCCTAGCTATGAAGTTGCTTCTGCTCATTTTGTTCACATGTTAGAAGCTAGGTTTGCTAGTCTTAATTCTTCTATGCAATACATGTTCCTTAAGCTTCATGAAATTGAGGATCCCGAAAAGAAAGCTTTTATCTTAGAAACCTTGCGCACAGAATTTAGAGATGTTGCCATTGAGGCTAGGAAAGTTTTTAAGAAGTTTAATAAGCTTGGCTCGCCTGTAAAGGTTGTTGGTATGCCCGATGATTTTAAGATACCAATACCTTATGAACTTATAGGAATTCATGATGCTTGGGAAAAGAATTCCAGTTGGATTTGCCCTGAAGATCCTTTCGATGAAAGTAGTGTGCCAAAGCGTGATCGTAAAGGACTTTCAAAAACTCAGTTGAACATATTTTCCTTCATTGTTGAAAAGTTCTCTGCAACTGATCTTGATGCTTCACCTATTGATATTACTTGATTCACAAATTTTCTGCGCCTAGCTCAAAGGCGTTAAAGAAAAGCACTCTTGGGAGATAACCCAATGTTTTCTTTTCAGTACTTTTTCTTTTATTTGAGTCTTGGAAGTCATTACTACTGTAATGACCGCTCCTTATCCTTTTTATTTCGTTTTTGTGCCAAGAGAAGCCTCTAATTTGAGTGAGGTAAAGATTTGGGGATGTTGCTGTCCTGAAACTGTTTTCGGTGCTGCACCATAAAAATTCGTGAAAATCCTCTGTTTATCTTTTGGACCTGCGATTTCTTGTGCATATGCCCCAGGTTATATCCAAACTTTTATTAGTTGTACACTTTTTGATTTGAGCAACAGAAAATCCCTCAAAAATTTGTCCTTTGTCAGCTGTTCAGTTTTGACAGATTTCTGCCAATATTTGTTTTTGCCACTTTATCGCTTTCTTTTGAGTTCTTTTTGATCATGGAACTCCTGTGGAAGTTGCTACAGTAGTATATACTTTATATGTGGTGGTTTTGGGTTGAAACCTGAAGCTAAAAGAGGTTGAATATATTTTATGCTTACACTAATGTTGCTAATAGAATTGTGTTTAGTTTTGTATGAAGGAAGTTTTCAAGTGTAGGGATTGGAGAATGATGAGATGAGTTGAAGAATGGACAAAAGCTCAAGCTTGGGGATGCCCATGCATCACCCCAAGAAATATCCAAGAAGTACAAGCGTCAAAGCTTGGGGATGCCCCCGAGGCACCCCTTCTTCATCGGCAAAAATCAGGTCACCTTTCAAGATACTATATTTTTATTGCTTCATGCACTATGTGTTTTTCTTGGAGCGTCAGTTGTTTTAGTTTTCTTAGTTGGTTTAGTTTGTTTGTTTGCTGCAATAAATGGTTGGACCCCAACAAATTTTCTTTGGAGAAGTTAACTCATTTTCATTTGCAAAGAACGCTCTAGTTTTCACTGTTATTAAAAATCGAGTGTTCTACTTTTTCTGCTACTGCTTTTGGTTTTCGTTTTCGTTTTCGCCTTGATTTGCATTCAGATCTTGTCATATCTTTTTATCAAGGTGTATTTTTTCCTCTGATATTTATTGGTTTTCATCAAAAGAGGTGTTTATAAAAATTTCAAATGGTGTTGGAAAAGAGAAAAAGCTTTGTGCAAAATAGTGGTACAAGAAGGAGCTTGTGTAGACTACGGCTTAGGCTTTTTCATGTCATGCTTGATGTCTTTTTGATAGTATGCTTAGTGGTTTTGCTGTAGCATGACTTGTCTCAAATAACTGAGATTGCTTAATGAGCCTTTGAAAAAATCATGTGTTGTTTTTATTGTATGGAAGCATTAATTTGGTTTTCTCCTTGATGCTTTATTTGGGTTGACTTGGCGCATGCTCACACATGTTAGACTCTTACAAAGTCACCATTAGCCTTCATGATAATTTAGTTTTTGACTTTTGATGCCATCTTATGCTTCTTTTAATGTCGCTTTGCATGATTATAGCCATTATTGCTATCTTAGTTGGTCGCTCCCAGTCTTTTGCTAGCCCTCGCCTTGTACTGAGTATGAGCTCTACTCATGCATCCAACTCCTAAAAGTCAAAGTTTTCCAAAGTGTCCACCATAC
The DNA here is from genome assembly GCA_007115705.1 of Dactylis glomerata. Taxonomy (NCBI): domain Eukaryota; kingdom Viridiplantae; phylum Streptophyta; class Magnoliopsida; order Poales; family Poaceae; genus Dactylis; species Dactylis glomerata. Next base: position 177,777 of record QXEO01000628.1, read on the forward strand.
ATACCTACTAGCAATTTGCTATTCCAAGTAAATTTGACTTGCTTTTATATTCTCTTCAAATTAAACTCTTACCAGTGTTATGCGAAATTCGGTCAGTAAAGCTCTCACGAACCGGAAGGCACACTTTACTTTTTCCTGTTCTTAAATTTTTTGACATTGTGGTCTTTTATGTTGAGTTGTTATGCTTGCAAGTTGTAAGTTGGATTCTAGCCCAGCCATGCTGTCATGGGGCAAGCTTTCAACATTGCACTTCTTATTTGAGTTGATATCATGATCTTTTGTTTATGGATGCCCGCGGTGTGAAATGAATTGGGAATCTTGTGGGGATCATGGAGTTTGTATATGTGTTAGGGAAACGCCGGGCCGCCAATTTAAGCCATGCATAATTCATGGTGGAAATTTTCAGCATGCCCATGGTGAACATTCAACGACGCATCTCACAATAAAAAGCTAAACAATATAGCAAATAAAAGAGATGCGGAGGTGATCATTGTCTGCTTGTCCTGTCATTTTGGTGTGGGCTTGTTCCATGTCATCGGGCACGGAGGTACCCCATTGGCAGTTCTCAATGATACACATATATTTACAATAACAAGAGCCTTGCTTGGGACTCTAAGTAAAGTAGCATGAGGTTTGGGTACTCGTATTCATGGGACACGAGGTTTTCAACTTATGATTTGTCAAGCATATGCATCATAATTGTTCTCGCATTAACTTTAACCATTCAAGATGCTTATGATGGGGGCAATGAGAGCTCAAAGCCGGTAAGTACCATAATTTTTGAAGGTTATAAAACTTGCAATCACTGCTTCCCTCTGCGAAGGGCCTTTCTTTTACTTTTATGTTGAGTCACCACCTTCTTTCTTTATGCACCATTAAGAGAGCATAGTTGTCATTCTTAGTGTGATATGCATTGTCCCAAAGTTCATTGATTGACTCATATTGTTGGTTTCACTTGTTCTTAAATTATTTGTATCTAGTCGCCCTCTTAAACTTGAAGGTGTCCTATGCATTTATGTTTTGCTTTCTTTGAAGGACAAGCTGAAAACCTTTTGTATGTTTTTCCTTATGATTTGAACACACGTTCGACTTTCATTGTTTCATTATCATGATCTTTTGTTTGTGTTCATTTGCATGTTTACAACATGGTTGCTAAGTTTCTTATTGTCATGATTATATCTTTCATGCCCATGTTTTAAGTTCTATTGATCCCAGCTCACCAATGCTTGCATATATGATCAAGATTGTGTAGGTGCATGTCACCTCAAAAATTATTCTTTGTTATCACTTACCTACTCGAGGACGAGCAGGAGTTAAGCTTGGGGATGCTTGATACGTCTCAAACGTATCTATAATTTTTGATGCTCCATGCTTGTTTTTACACCATTTGCCTATTGTTTCGTTACACTTAGTGGCAGTTTTATGCATTTTCCGGAACTAACCTATTAACAAGCGCCACAGTGCCAGTTTCCTATTTTCTGCTGTTTTTGTGTTTCAGAAGTGATACACAGGAAATATTCTCGGAATTGGACGAAACAAGTTCCTGAAGTCTTATTTTTCCCGAAAGCTTCCAGACATCCGAAGGAGAGATGGAGGGGGGCCACCAGGGCCCCACACACAGGGCCAGCGCGGCCAGGCCCCTGGCCGCGCCACCCCTGTGTGAGGGAGCCTGGCTCCACCTCTGACATCGCCCCTTCGCCTATAAAGACCCCCCGACGGAAAAAACCTAAGTACCCGATCAGATTTCCAGAACACATCGCGATCCACCGCCACCATCGACCCGAAGATCGGGAGGGTCCAGAAGCTCTTCCCAGCACCCTGCCGGAGAGGGGAATCGCCACCGGAGGTCTTCTTCATCGCCATGCTTGCCTCCGGAGCGATGAGTGAGTAGTCTACCTTGGACTATGGGTCCATAGCAGTAGCTAGATGGTTGTCTTCTCCACCATGTGCTTCATGTTTAGATCTCATGAGCTGCCTTACATGATTGAGATCACCGTTATGTAATTCTATGATGTTGGTTTGTTGGGATCCGATGAATATTGGTGTTTATGATTCAGTTGTTGTACTGAATTATATCTTTTGTTATCTCTATGTTGTTTATGATCTTGCATGCTCTCCGTTGTTAGTAGCTATCTTGGCCGAGTAGTTGCTAGTGACTCCAAGAGGGGGTATTTATGCTCGATAGTGGGTTCATGTCTCTATTTCACCTGGGGGAGTGACAGAAACCTCTAAGGTGGTAGATGTACTGTTGCTACTAGGGAGAAAACAACATTCATATGCTCAAGGGCATATGCTTTGTTTACATTACACACTTTGCTTAATGCAATTATCTGTTGTTCGCAACTTAATACTTCTAGGGTGTTCGGATTGATATCCCCGGGAGTGGATTATTAGTCATAGATGTAGTTGGATGGCGGTCTATGTATTTTGTTGTAATGCCCAGAGTAAATCTCATAGTGATCTTCTTGACATATCACGTTATCTTTATTCTATCAATTGCCCAACTGTAATTTGTTTACCCAGCATGTTATTTTATCTATGGAGAGACACCACTAGTGAACTGTGGACCCCGGTCCTATTTTAATCATATTGCAATCACCTGTTTACTTTTCCCGCACTGTTTACTTTACTCGCATATACTCTACTGTTTTCCACTCGATACACTCATAACCTTTGTTTCAAGCAAACCGGTGAGATTGACAACCTCATCGCAAGTTGGGAACAAAGTATTTGTTTGTGTGTGTGCAGGTTCCACAACACCTTCAGTCGTCACCGTCTCTCCTCTCCTGTTCGATAAACCTTGGTTTCTTAACTGAGGGAAAACTTGCCGCTACACTCATCATACCTTCCTCTTGGGGTTCCCAACGGCTGGTCATCACCACGCACAAGGACTTACTGCTCCCACATCAACCACACGCCACAGCTCTTTTCTGGCGCCATCACCGAGTAGCAGCCACCACCCTCGGAGAAGAGGAAGCAGAGCCGCACCTCGCGGCCAGAAGTCAGCGAACTTGAACCCCTCTCGAGCATCGTGGCAAAAGATGCGTAGCTCCACCCCGCCTGCTCGCCACCACAGCCGGCCAGGAGAGGCAGCACCAGCACCAACGTCACCGCCTATCTCTCCTCCTTGCCACCACGGCCGGCCAGGAGAAGTGAGGCAGAGAGGCACCACCACCGCGCCCCGAAGGCACCTACGGCGTCCTTATTTATGGAAGCTGATGCGGCACGGTGTTGATAATGTAAAGCACCAGTCCAGTTGGGAACCCCAAGAGGAAGGTATGATGAATATAGCAACAAGGTTTTCCCTCAGTAAGAAACCAAGGTTTGTCGATCAGGAGAGGAAGAAGCCAATACGATTGAAGGTGATGCCCACTAGTTGCGTGACACTCCAACAAGGGCGCCGTTTATGATAAAACGAGTTAGCGCATCTTCAACTAGTAGCAACGTGGAACCTGCACACAACACAACCAAATACTTTGCTCCCAACTTACGATGAGGTTGTCAATCTCACCGGTTTGCTGTAAACAAAGGAATGAGCGTATCGAGTGGAAAATAGTAATAGTATGCGAGTAAAGTAAACAATGCGAGTAAAGTAAACAGGTGATAGCAATATAAAGGAAATAGGACCGGGGTCCACAGTTCACTAGTGGTGTCTCTCCATAAGATAAAATAACACATCCTAGGTAAACAAATTACAGTTGGCCAATTGATAGAATAAAGACAACGTGATATGTCAAGAGGATCACTATGAGATTTACTCTGGGCATTACAACAAGATACATAGACCGCCATTGATACGTCTCAAACATATCTATAATTTTTGATGCTCCATGCTTGTTTTTACACCATTTGCCTTGTGTTTTGTTACACTTCGTGGCATTTTTATGCGATTTCCAGAACTAACCTATTGACAAGATGCCACAGTGCCAGTTCCATGTTTTCTGCTATTTTTGTGTTTCAAAAAAGCTACACAGGAAATATTCTTGGAATTGGATGAAACAAAAGCCAAACGTTCAGAAATTCACCGAAGCTTCCAGAGAACCGAAGAGGAGACGGAGTGGGGCCACAAGGGCCCCACACAATAGGGCGGCGTGGCCTGGCCCCTGGCCGCGCTCCCTACGTGTGAGGGCGCCCTGGCAGCCCCCTGATGACGCCCCTTCGCGTATATAAAACCTCGGGATGGAAAACCCTAGGGGAGTCGACGTTTTTCCCAGAACAGTTCCGCAGCTCCGCCGCCACCGTCGATGAATTTCGGGGGACAGAAGTCTCTGTTCCAACACCCTGCCGGGACGGGGAAGTGCCCCCGGAGCCATCTCCATCGGTCTTCATCGCCGTCTCCACCGTCTCCATCGACCTCACCGCCATCTCCATCAACCTTGCTGTCTCCTATGATGAGGAGGGAGTAGTTCTCCCCCGGGGCTGAAGGCTCTACCGGTAGCTATGTGGTTCACCTCTCTCTCCCATGATGTGATCTTTATGTGATCGTGAGCTTTGTATCTAGTTGAATTGGTAGATGTTATTATTTAGATATTATGCTACTCCTATGCTTAATTATTAAACTCTCCGGAGATACCTCGTATCATGGTGTAAAGGTGACTAGTGTGTGCATCATGTGTATCTTTTTGGTTAATGTCTCTATGAATTGTTGGTGTTTGTTGGAACCATCTAGTGCGTTCACGGTGATAGTGTGGGACAATCTAGTTTGGGTACATACGGACTTTGAGGAGTGCTTCATAGCCCTATGCATAATTAGTGTTCGTTTTCCATTGGAGAATTGTTTTGAGTTGCATATTGATGATAGTATCTATTGGTTCAATTATGTTATATTTGTTGGGAGTGTGTCCACTAGTGAAAGTATGATCCCTAGGCCTTGTTTCCAAGCATTGCACACCATTTACTTACTATTTTGTTACATGTTTGCTCACAGCGATATTTATTTCAGATCACATTTGCTACTTATAATCATCACTACTACTTGTATTTCACTATCTCTTTGCCAAACTAGTGCACCTATACATCTGACAAGTGTATTGGGTGTGTTGGGGACACAAGAGACTTTCTATATCGTAATTGCAGGGTTGCTTGAGAGGGATAGCTTTGACCTCTTCCTCCCTGAGTTCAATAAACCTTGGGTGATCCACTTAAGGGAAACTTGCTGCTGTTGTACAAACCTCTGCACTTGAAGGCCCAACACTGTCTACAAGAACAGACGTGTGCGTAGACATCAAGCTCTTTTCTGGCGCCGTTGCCGGGGAGGTAAGGCAAAAGGTACTCACATCCTTTGGCTACTAAGTTTTTTAGTTGCTGGTGAGTGCTCAAAGTTATTTTCTTTAGATTCTGCAATTATATCTTTTTGTTTCTTGTTTTTATTTTCACTAGTTAGGCTTAATGGAAAGTAACGAGTTCTTTAGTCTTTTTCCTGAGTTTAGATTTGAAGAGAAAGTTGAAAAACCTTTGGAGCTTAATTTGCATGCTAATAGTGTTGTTAGTATGAATGCTTTGAATACCGTTGTTGCTAATGCGTCTAAGCTTGGGGAAGCTGGTTTTGTTAAGCATGATATTTTTAGTTCCCCAGCTTTAGTGGAGAAAGTTTGCTCTGATGATATTTTATCTCCCCTATGTGATGTTCCTATGCCTGTTACCTATGTTAGTGATCATGATTGGGAAAAGCACTCTACTTTTGATATTGAAAATCTTTTTGGTACAAATTCTAAGATTAATAATTGTTGTACCATTAGTACTATCCATGTTCCTTCTTATGATGATATGTTTGATGAGTATGCTTTGTGAAATAGCTGTTCTCTAGTTTGTGATGATACTAAACCTCTAGTTTATGATGGTTATGATGATGGGTATAATATTTTCAGTTCACCTACTTTTGAGGAGAAAATTAGTTATGATTACAATATGCCTCCTATTTTTGATGATTATGGTGATAAGAATAATTATTCTGTTGAATCTGCTCCTACTACTATTGTTCATGTGGGGAGTATTAATTCTTTTATGCATGTGGCTCATGATAGGGAAGCTTTATGTGATAGTTATATTGTTAATTCTATTCATGATGCTACTGAAAGTTATTATGAGAGAGGGAAACATGGTTTGATGGATCTCAATAATATTGAGTTTCCACTCTTTATGTTACAATTCTTGAAGTTGTACTTGTTTTGCCTTCCTATGCTTTTTGCTTTGCGCTTTCAGGACTTGTCTCTTTACAAGACTATTTTTCATAGGAAGTGGTCCAGATTTAAGTGTCTTTCACATCGGCTTTTTGATGCTCTATATTGCCTCAAGCTCTTATATGGCGCCCACATGAGCATCTTTGCAAATTACTGCGCCTAGCTCAAAGGCGTTAAAGAAAAGCACTCGTGGGAGATAACCCAATGTTTTTACTTTCAGTTATTTTAATTTTATTTGAGTCTTGGAAGTTATTACTACTGTAATAACCACTCCTTATCCTTTTTATTTCGTTTTTGTGCCAAGAGAAGCCTCTAGTTTGAGTGAGGTAAGATTTGGGGATGTTGCTGTCCTAAAACAGATTTCGGTACTGCACCGTAAAAATTCGTGAAAATTCTCTGTATATGTTTTGGACCTGCGATTTCTTGTGCATATGCTCCAGGTTATATCCAAACTTTCATTAGTTGAACACTTTTTGATTTGGGCAACAGAAAACCCTCTAAAAATATGACCTTTGTCAGCTGTTCTGTTTTGATAGATTTCTGCCAATATTTGTGTTTGGCGCTTTATCGCTTTCTTTTTTAGTTCTTTTGATCACAGAACTTTTGGGGAAGTTGCTACAGTAGTATATGCTTTATATGTGGTGGTTTTAGGTTGAAACCTGAAGCAAAAAGGGTTGATTCAATGTTATGTTTACACTAATGTTGCTAATAGATTTCTGTTTAGTTTTGTATGAAGGAAGTTTTCAAGTGTAGGGATTGGAGAATGATGAGATGAGTTGAAGAATGGACAAAATTTCAAGCTTGGAGATGCCCAGCACCCCAAGAAATATCCAAGAAGTACAAGCGTCAAAGCTTGGGGATGCCCCCGAGGCACCCCTTCTTCATCGGCAAAAATCAGGTCACCTTTCAAGACACTATATTTTTATTGCTTCATGCACTATGCATTTTTCTTAGAGCGTCAGTTGTTTTAGTTTTCAGTATTAGTTTAGTTTAGTTTGCTTCAATAAATGGTTGGACCCCAACAAATTTCTTTTGGAGAAGTTGCCTTGCTTTTCATTTGCCAAGAACTCTCTAGTTTTCACTCTTATCAAAAACCGAGTGTTCTTCTTTTTCTGCTACTGATTTTGGTTTTCGTTTTCGTCTTGATTTGCGTTCAGATCTTCTTATATCTTTTTATCAAGGTGTATTTTTTCCTCTGGTCCTTGTTGGTTTTCATCAAAAGAGTTGTTTATAAAAGTTTGAATGGTGTTGGAAAAGAGAAAAAGCTTTATGCAAAAAAGTGGTACAAGAAGGAGCTTGTTTAGATTGCGGCTTAGACTTTTGCATGTCGTGCTTGATGTATTTTTGATAGTATGCTTAGTGGTTTTGCTATAGCATGACTTATCTCAAATGACTGAGATTGCTTAATGAGCCTTTGAAAAAATCATGCGTTGTTTTTATCGTTTGGAAGCATTATTTTGGTTTTCTCCTTGATGCTTTATTTGGGTTGACTTGGCGCATGCTCACACATGTTAGACTCATACAAAGTCGCCAATAGCCTCTATGATCATTTAATTTTTGACTTTTGATGCCATCTTATGCTTCTTTTAATGTCGCTTTATCGCTATGCATGATTATGGCCGTTATTGCTCTCTTAGTTGGTCGCTCCCAGTCTTTTGCTAGCCTTCATTTTGTACTGAGTATGAGCTCTACTCGTGCATCCAACTCCTAAAAACCAAGTTTGCCAAAGTGTCCACCATACATACCTATTAGCAATTTGCTATTCCAAAGTATATTTGACTTGCTTTTATCTATCCTTCAAATTAAACTCTTTTTGGTGTTATGCGAAAATTGGTCAGTAAAGCTCTCACAAACCTGATGGCACACTTTACTTTTCTCGCTTTAAAATTTTGACATTGTGGTCTCTTATGTTGAGTTGTTATGCTTGCAAGTTGTAAGTTGGGAATTAGCCCAGCCCTGCCATCATGGGGTAAGCTTTCAACATTGCACTTCTTATTTGAGTTGATATCGTGATCTTTTGTTTATGGATACTCGCGGTGTGAAATGAATTGGGAATCTTGCGGGATCATGGAGTTTGTATATGTGTTAGAGAAATGCCTGGGCCGCCAATCTAAGCCATGCATAATTCATGGTGGAAATTTGTAGCATGCTTATAGTGGACATTCGATGACACATCTCAAAATAAAAAGCTATACAAATTGTAAATAAAAGAGATGTTGAGGTGTTCATTGTCTGCTTGTCTTGTCATTTTGATGTGGGCTTGTTCCATGTCATCGGGCACAGAGGTACCCCGTTGGCGGTTCTCGATGATATGTGTATACTTACAATGACAAGAGCTTGCTTGGGACTCTAAGTAAAGTAGCATGAGGTTTGGGTACTCGTATTCACGGGACATGAGGTTTTGAACTTATGATTTGTCAAGCATATGCAACATAAGTGTTCTCGCATTAACTTTAACCATTCAAGATGCTTATGATGGGGGCAATGAGAGCTCAAAGCCAGTAAGTACCATAATTTTTGAAGGTTTATAAAACTTGCAATCACTGCTTCCCTCCGCGAAGGGCCTTTCTTTTACTTTTATGTTGAGTCACCACCTTCTATCTTTATGCACCATTAAGAGAGCATAGTTGTCATTCTGAGTATAATGTGCATTGTCCCAAAGTTTTCATTGATTGATTCATATTGTTGGTTTCACTTGTTCTTAAATTACTTGTATCTAGTTGCCCTCTTAAACTTGAAGGTGTCCTATGCATTTATGTTTTGCTCTCCATGAGGGACAAGCTGAAAACCATTTACTATGTTTTTCCATATGATTTGAACACACGTTTGACTTTCATTGTTTCATTATTTATGATCTTTTGTTTGTGTTCTTTTTCATATTATAACATGATTGCTAAGTTTCTTATTGTCAAGATTATGTCTTTCATGCCCATGTTTTAAGTTCTTATGATCCCAGCACTCAATGCTTTCATAGATGATCAAGATTGTGTAGGTGCATGTCACCTCAAAAATTATTTCTTTTGTTATCACTTACCTACTCGAGGACGAGCAGGAGTTAAGCTTGGGGATGCTGATACGTCTCAAACGTATCTATAATTTTTGATGCTCCATGCTTGTTTTTACACCATTTGCCTTGTATTTCGTTACACTTCGTGGCGTTTTTATGCGATTTCCAGAACTAACCTATTGACAAGATGCCACAGTGCCAGTTCCCTGTTTTCTGCTGTTTTTGTGTTTCAGAAAAGCTACACACGAAATATTCTCGGAATTGGACGAAACAAAAGCCGAATGTCCAGAAATTCACCGAAGCTTCCAGAGAACCGAAGAGGAGACGGAGTAGGGCCACGAGGGCCCCACACAATAGGGCGGCACGGCTTGGCCCCTGGTCACACCCCCAACGTGTGAGGGCGCCCTGGCAGCCCCCTGACGACGCCCCTTTGCCTATATAAAGCCTCGGGACGGAAAACCCTAGGGGAGTCGGCGTTTTTCCCAGAACAGTTTCGCAGCTCCGCTGCCGCCGTTGATGAATTTCGGGGGACAGAAGTCTCTGTTCCGGCACCCTTCCGGGACGGGGAAGTGCCCCCGGATCCATTTCCATCGGTCTCCATCGCCGTCTCTGCTGTCTCCATCGACCTCACCGCCATCTCCATCAACCTTGCTGTCTCCTATGATGAGGAGGGAGTAGTTCTCCCCCGGGGCTGAGGGCTCTACCGGTAGCCATGTGGTTCACCTCTCTCTCCCATGATGTGATCTTTATGTGATCGTGAGCTTTGTATCTAGTTGAATTGGTAGATGTTATTATTCAGATATTATGCTACTCCTATGCTTAATTATTATACTCTCCGGAGATACCTCATATCATGGTGTAAAGGTGACTAGTGTGTGCATCATGTGTATCTTTTTGGTTAATATCTCTATGAATTGTTGGTGTTTGTTGGAACCATCTAGTGCATTCACGATGATAGTGTGGGACAATCTAGTTTGGGTACATACGAACTTTGAGGAGTGCTTCGTAGCCCTACGCATGATTAGTGTTCGTTTTCCATTGGAGAATTGTTTTGAGTTGCATATTGATGATAGTATCTATTGGTTCAATTATGTTATATTTGTTGGGAGAGGGTCCACTAGTGAATGTATGATCCCTAGGCCTTGTTTCCAAGCATTGCACACCGTTTACTTACTGTTTTGTTACATGTTTGCTCGCAGCGATATTTATTTCAGATCACATTTGCTACTTATAATCATCACTACTACTTGTATTTCACTATCTCTTCGCCGAACTAGTGCACCTATTCATCTGACAAGTGTATTGGGTGTGTTGGGGACACAAGAGACTTTCTGTATCATAACTGCAGGGTTGCTTGAGAGGGATAGCTTTGACCTCTTCCTCCCTGAGTTCGATGAACCTTGGGTGATCCACTTAAGGGAAACTTGCTGTTGTTCTACAAACCTCTGCACTTGGAGGCCCAACACTGTCTACAAGAACAGACGCGTGCGTAGACATCAGCCATCCAACTGCATCTATGACTAATAATCCACTTGTGGCGAATCAATCCGAGAACTCCACAAGTATTAAGTTGTGAACAACAGATAACTGCATTAAGCAAAGTGTGTAATGTAAACAAAGCATATGCCCTTGAGCATATGAATGTTGTTTTCCCCCTAGTAGCAACAGCACATCTACAACCTTAGAGGTTTCTGTCACTCCCCCAGATTAAATAGAGACATGAACCCACTATCGAGCATAAATACCCCCTCTTGGAGTCACTAGCAACTACTCGGCCAGGATAGCTACTAACAACGGAGAGCATGCAAGATCATAAACAACATAGAGATAACATAAGGTAAAATTCAGTACATCAACTCAATCATAACACCAATATTCATCGGATCCCAACAAACACAACTTGTAGAATTACATAACGGTGATCTCAATCATGTAAAGCAGCTCACGAGATCTAAACATGAAGCACATGGTGGAGAAGACAACCAACTAGCTACTGCTATGGACCCATAGTCCAAGGTAGACTACTCACTCATCGCGCCGGAGGCAAGCATGGCGATAAAGAAGACCTCCGGTGGCGATTCCCCTCTCCGACAGGGTTCTGGGAAGAGCTTCTGGACCCTCCCGATCTTCGGGTCGACGGCGTTGGCGGATCGCGATGTGTTCTGGAAAAGTGATCGGGTGTTTAGGTTTTTCCCGTTGGGGGGTCTTTATAGGCGAAGGGGCATCGTCAGAAGTGGCCCTGGTGGGGCTCACCATAGGGGGGCGCGGGCCAGCCCCAGGCCGCGCCCCCTGGTGGTGTGGCCCACCAGTGGCTCCTCTCCATCTCCTCTTCGGTGTTCTGGAAGCTCCTGTGAATATCTGGACTTCTAGCTTTTGTTTCGTCCAATTCCGAGAATATTTCCTGTGTAACTTTTCTGAAACACAAAAACAATAGAAAATAGGGAACTGGCACTGTGCCATGTCGTTAATAGGTTAGTTCCGAAAAATGCATAAAAATGCCACGAAGTGTAATGAAACACTAAGCAAATGGTGTAAAAATAAGCATGGTGCATCAAAAATTATGGATACATTGGAGACGTATCAGCATCCCCAAGCTTAACTCCTGCTCATCCTCGAGTAGGTAAGTGATAACAAAAGAAATAATCTTTGAGGTGACATGCACCTACACAATCTTGATCAACTATGTAAGCGTTGCACGCTGGGATCAAAAGAACTTAAAACATGGGCATGAAAGATATAATCTTGATAGAAGAAACTTAGCAACCATGTTATAACATGAAAAGAACACAAATGAAAGATCATGAAAATGAAACAATGAAAGTCAAACATGTGTTCAAATCATAAGGAAAAACATACAAATGGTTTTCAGCTTGTCCTTCATGAGAGAGCAAAACATAAATGCATAGGACACCTTCAAGTTTAAGAGGGCAACTAGATACAAATAATTTAAGACCAAGTGAAACCAACAATATGAATCAATCAATGAAAACTTTGGGACAATGCACATTATACTCAGAATGACAACTATGCTCTCTTAGACGGTGCATAAAGGTAGAAGGTGGTGACTCAACATAAAAGTAAAAGAAATGCCCTTCGCGGAGGGAAGAAGTGATTAAATATGTGCTGGAGCTTTTCATTTGTAAAACAGAGATAAAAATTGGGTTTTGGGAGGTGGTTGCTTTTGTCAACGACTAGCAATGGGGTCTTACTATCTTCCATAATAAACAAGTGAGAGTGGTTCTGAGTTCTTTGAAAATTTGGCACATTGGTGCTCTTTTATAAAGCTTTGGCACTCCTCCCCACCTTTTTTCCTTTCTCAAACCATGGCTAACTGATTCCATCGGGTGCCCACCAACATTCACATACCATGGAGGAGTGCATTTTTTCTTTTCTTTTAAAATTAGATTGCAATGGTCTGACCAGCTCTCATGCAAAATTAATGACGAGCAGATGAAGCTGCCTAGTCGAGGGGCACTTAATTCAATATGGAAGATAGCAATTCCGACCACTACGTCCCTATGAGCTGAAAATAGTGTCACAAAACGAGAAGTAGTTGAAAGTTTTGAAAGGTAGCATATAAAAATTTACTTTGGAATGGCTTACAAATACCATGCATAGGAATTTATAGTGGACACAGTGGCAAACTTGGTTTTTAGGAGTTGGATGCACGAGTAGAGCTCATACTCAGTACAAAATGAGGGCTAGCAAAAGACTGGGAGCGACCAACTAAGAGAGCAATAACGGCCATAATCATGCAGAGCGACAAAGCAACATTAAAAGAAGCATAAGATGGCATCAAAAGTCAAAAACTAAATGATCATAGAAGCAATGGTGACTTTGTATGAGTCTAACATGTGTGAGCATGCGCCAAGTCAACCCAAATAAAGCATCAAGGAGAAAACCAAAATAATGCTTCCAAATAATTAAAACAACACATGATTTTTTTCAAAGTCTCATTAAGCAATCTCAGTCATTTGAGACAAGTCATGCTACAGCAAAACCACTAAGCATACTATCAAAAACACATCAAGCACGACATGCAAAAGCCTAGGCCGCAGTCTACACAAGCTCCTTCTTGTACCACTTTTTTCTGCATAAAGCTTTTTCTCTTTTCCAACACCATTCGAACTTTTTATAAACAACTCTTTTGATGAAAACCAACATGGACCAGAGGAAAAAATACACCTTGATGAAAAGATATAACAAGATCTGAACACAAATCAAGGCGAAAATTGAAAGCTAAATGCAGTTCTAGAAAAAGAAAACACTTGTTGAAATTATAAGAATGAAAAACGGAGTGTTCTTGGCAAATGAAAAACAAGGCAACTTCTCCAAAAGGAATTTGTTGGGGTAAAACCATTTATTGCAGAAAACAAAACAAAACAAAACTGAAAACTAAAAACAACTGACGCTCCAAGAAAAACGCATAATGCATGAAGCAATAAAAATATAGTGTGTTGAAAGGTGACCTGATTTTTGCCAATGAAGAAGGGGTGCCTCGGGGGCATCCCCAAGCTTTGACGCTTGTACTTCTTGGATATTTCTTGGGGTGACATGGGCATCCCCAAGCTTGAGCTTTTGTCTATTCTTCAACTCATCTCATCATTCTCCAATCCCTACACTTGAAAACTTCCTTCATACAAAACTAAACACAAATCTATTAGCAACATTAGTGTAAGCATAACATTGAATCAACCCATTTTTGCTTTAGGTTTCAACTCAAAACCACAACATATAAAGCATATACTACTGTAGCAACTTCCCCAAAAGTTCCGTGATCAAAAGAACTCAAAAAGAAAGCGATAAAGCGGCAAACACAAATATTGGCAGAAATCTGTCAAAACAGAACAGCTGACAAAGGTCGAATTTTTAGAGGGTTTTCTGTTGCTCAAATCAAAAAGTATTAAACTAATGAAAGTTTGGATATAACCTGGGGCATATGCAAAAGAAATCGCAGATCCAAAAGATATACAGAGAATTTTCACGAATTTTTACGGTGCAGCACCAAAAACTGTTTCAGGACAGCAACATCCCCAAATCTTAGCTCACTCAAATTAGAGGCTTCTCTTGGCACAACAACGAAATAAAAAGGATAAGGAGAGGTCATTACAGTAGTAATAACTTCCAATACTCAAATAAAATAAAAAGAACTGAATGTAAAAACATTGGGTTATCTCCCAAGAGTGCTTTTCTTTAACGCCTTTGAGCTAGGCTCAGTAATTTGAGAAGATGCTCACATAAGAAATATGAATTGAAGCAAAAGAAAGCATCAAGGAGCAAATATAAAACACATTTAAGTCTAACCCACTTCCTATGCATAGGAATCTTGCAAGAAAATAAATCAAAGAAGCACATAGTAACAAGTATGGGTAGATAAAACAAGCGTAACTTCGGAACTTTCAATATAAAGAGAGGTGTTTTAGTAACATGAGAATTCCAACAACCATATTTTCCTCTCTCATAATAATTTTCAGTAGCATCATGAACAAACTCAACAATATAAATATCACACTCATCCTCCTTTGTTAAGCATGGAGGGCTATCAAATAAGGTATTAGTTAAAGAGTTACTCTTATTGGGAGGTAGACATGGGTAGCTCCATTCTTCCTCCTCTTGATCATCACTCTCCTCCTCTTTTTTATCCAATGAGCTTCCAGTTTCAGCAATTTCTTCTTCCATTGGCTCCTTCAAGGCATTAGTCTCTTCCGTTGGAGAGCATCTATTAAGATATTTAAGAATATAGCCATTTTCTTCTTTGTAATTATCAAAGCAAAATTTAAGTATATCATAAACCTCATATTTATAAGGTGCATCATCAATATTTTCAAGCAAATAAGCAAGCTCGAATGCACCCTTCCAAGGAATAAATTTTTCAATTTGTTCCACATCATAAAAGTCATAATTTCCATTAATATAAGAAGATATGGTAACATCATCATTATACTCACATTGAAAAGGGAGGTGTTTATACCTCCTACAGCAACAAGATTTATCAAAGCAGTAAGTAACATTATAAGTAGAGCACACATTTCTAGCAATGATATACAATTTATCAATTTGTTCCCATAAGTGTTTCCATTTTTGTGACAAGCGGTGTTCCTCATAATATTTTTGTTGCTCTTCCGTGAACCCACCTTGCCAAAAAGAATTAGTTTCAAAGAAACCAACCATTGATAGAAAGCATGATAAAGCAAGACAATAACAGACCAACAAAAATAACAACTATAGTAGGAACTAATTTTTTTGTATTTTTGATAAAATGATGCAAGCAAAAATAAAGTAAAAGCAAAACTAAAACAAAGTAAAGGATGTGCGTGTGAAACTCCCCTTGCAGAAGTCTTCTTTTTCCTCCCCGGCAACGGCGCCAGAAAAGAGCTTGATGTTGATGCGGCACGGTGTTGATAATGTAAAGCACCGTCCAGTTGGGAACCCCAAGAGAAAGGTATGATGAATATAGCAGCAAGGTTTTCCCTCAGTAAGAAACCAAGGTTTGTCGATCAGGAGAGGAAGAAGCCAATACGACTGAAGGTAATGCCCACTAGTTGCATGACACTCCAACAAGGGCGCCGTTTACGATAAAACGAGTTAGCGCGTCTTCAACTAGTAGCAACGTGCAATCAAATACTTTGCTCCTAACTTACGATGGAATAGCAAATTGCTAGTAGGTATGTATGGTGGACACTTTGGAAAACTTTGGCTTTTAGGAGTTGGATGCATGAGTAGAGCTCATACTCAATACAAGGCGAGGGCTAGCAAAAGACTGGGAGCGACCAACCAAGAGAGCAATAATGGCCATGATCATGCAAAGCGACAAAGCGATATTAAAAGAAGCATAAGATGGCATCAAAAGTCAAAAACTAAATGATCATGAAGGCTATTGGCGACTTTGTAAGAGTCTAACATGTGTGAGCATGCGCCAAGTCAACCCAAATAAAGCATCAAGGAGAAAACCAAAATAATGCTTCCATACAATAAAAACAACGCATGATTTTTTTAAAGGCTCATTAAGCAATCTCAGTTATTTGAGAAAAGTCATGCTACAACAAAACCACTAAGCATACTATGAAAAATACATCAAGCATGACATGAAAAAGCCTAAGCCGCAGTCTACACAAGCTCCTTCTTGTACCACTATTTTGCATAAAGCTTTTCTCTTTTCCAACACCATTTGAAATTTTTATAAACACCTCTTTTGATGAAAACCAATAAAGATCAGAGGAAAAAATACACCTTGATGAAAAGATATGACAAGGTCTGAACGCAAATCAAGGCGAAAATGAAAACCAAAAGCAGTAGCAGAAAAAGAAGAACACTCGATGAACGATAAGAGTGAAAACTGAGTGTTCTTGGTAAATGAAAAGCGAGTACATCTCCTCCAAAGGAAATTTGTTGGGGTCCAACCATTTATTGCAGCAAACAAAACTAAACTAACTAAGAAAACTAAAACAACTGACGCTCCAAGAAAAACACATAGTGCATGAAGCAATAAAAATATAGTGTCTTCAAAGGTGACCTGATTTTTGCCGATGAAGAAGGGGTGCCTCGGGGGCATCCCCAAGCTTTGATGCTTGTACTTCTTGGATATTTTTTGGGGTGATGCATGGGCATCCCCAAGCTTGAGCTTTTGTCCATTCTTCAACTCATCTCATCATTCTCCAATCCCTTCACTTGAAAACTTCCTTCATACAAAACTAAACACAAATCTATTAGCAACATTAGTGTAGCATAACATATAATCAACCTATTTTTGCTTCAGGTTTTAACCCAAAACCACCACATATATAGCAAATACTACTGTAGCAACTTTCCCAAAAGTTCCGTGATCAGAAGAACTCAAAAGAAAGCGATAAAGCGGCAAACACAAATATTGGCAGAAATCTGTCAAAACAGAACAGCTGACAAAGGCCGAATTTTTGAGGGGTTTTCTGTTGCTCAAATCAAAAAGTGTTCAACTAACCAAAGTTTGGATATAACCTGGGGCATATGCACAAGAAATCGCAGGTCCAAAAGATATACAGAGAATTTATACGAATATTTACGGTGCAGCACCGAAAACAGTTTCTGGACAGCAACATCCCCAAATCTTTACCTCACTCAAATTAGAGGCTTCTCTTGGCACAAAAACGAAATAAACAAGATAAGGAGCGGTCATTACAGTAGTAATGACTTCCAAGACTCAAATAAAAGAAAAAGTACTGAAAATAAAACATTGGGTTATCTCCCAAGAGTGCTTTTCTTTAACGCCTTTGAGCTAGGCGCAGAAAATTGCGAATCAAGTAATAATGAAAGGGGGATCAGGATCCACTATAGGAATAAAGAAATGAATACTATCCAATTGAGGTTTTGAGTATCCCTTGTAATCACGCTTTGGTACACTATTTTCATCAAAAAGATTTTCAGGACAAATCCAACTAGTATTAGCTACCAAGGCATTATGAATTCCTACAAGCTTACATGGTATTGGCAATCTAGAATCTTCATTCGGTGTACCAACAATTTCAACAGGCGAGCCAAGCTTATTAAACTTCTTAAAAACTTTCCTAGACTCAATTGCAACATCTCTGAATTCTATACGCAAAGTTTCCAAGATAAAAGCTTTCTTTTCGGGATCCTCAATTTCGTGAAGCTTAAGGAACATGTATTGCATAAAATGATTAAGACTAGCAAACCTAGCTTCTAACATGTGAATCAAATAAGAAGAAGCAACTTCAATACTAGGAGCTAGCTCAACCAAAGATTTTTCCTCAACTTCCTCATGCATACTAATGTGATTAAAGAACTCCTCAATGTTACTTTTTCCAATAATTGAACCACTACCTACTGAGAGGTCCTCCAGAACGTACTTAGGGATCAACATGATGAACTAAAAGTAAAAAATAACAACTACCAAGGATTCTATTTTTTTGGGTTTTTGATATAAAACGATGCAGGTAAAATAAATAAAGTAAAGCAAAACAATAACAAAGTAAAGGATGTGCCTGCGAAAACTCCCCTCGCAGAAGTCTTCCACTCTTCCCTGGCAACGGCGCCAAAAAATTAGCTGCTAGCGCGTGGTTGACGTGGGAGAATGTAATTGATGTAGGAGATTCTTATTCTTCAAGTCCTTGTCAACAGCACCAGAAGATTCCTTGTGCGTGGTGAATGACCAGCCAGTTGGGAACCCCAAGAGGAAGGTATGATGAGTATAGCAGCTAGTTTTCCCTCAGTTAAGAAACCAAGGTTTATCGATCAGGAGAAAAGCAAACAATAACAACTGAAGGTGATGCGGACTGGCTTAGCGACAGCTTCGGACAATTTATATATGGCGCCTCGTCCAAGCTTTGCTTGCTAGCTGCAACGCGGAACCTGTACACAACACAACTAAGTACTTTTCTCCCAACTTGCGATGAGGTTGTCAATCTCACCGGTTTGCTTGAAACAAAGGTTATGAGCGTATCGAGTGGAAAACAGTAGAAGTATGCGAGTAAAGTAAACAGTGCGAGTAAAGTAAACAAGTGATAGCAATATGATGGAAATAGGACCGGGGTCCACAGTTCACTAGTGGTGTCTCTCCATAAGATAAATAACACATGCCGGGTAAACAAATTACAGTTGGGCAATTGATAGAATAAAGATAAACGTGATATGTCAAGAAGATCACTATGAGATTTACTCTGGGCATTACAACAAAATACATAGACCGCCATCCAACTGCATCTATGACTAATAATCCACTTGTGGCGAATCAATCCGAGAACTCCACAAGTATTAAGTTGCGAACAACAGATAATTGCATTAAGATAAGTGTGTAATGTAAACAAAGCATATGCCCTTGAGCATATGAATGTTGTTTTCTCCCTAGTAGCAACAGCACATCTACAACCTTAGAGGTTTCTGTCACTCCCCCGGGTTAAATAGAGGCATGAACCCACTATCGAGCATAAATACCCCCTCTTGGAGTCACTAGCAACTACTCGGCCAAGATAGCTACTAACAACGGAGAGCATGCAAGATCATGAACAACATAGAGATAACAAAAGATATATTTCAGTACAGCAACTCAATCATAACACCAATATTCATCGGATCCCAACAAACCAAACATGTAGAATTACATAACGGTGATCTCAATCATGTAGGGCAGCTCATGAGATCTAAACATGAAGCACATGGTCAAGAAGACAACCATCTGGCTACTGCTATGGACCCATAGTCCAAGGTAGACTACTCACTCATCGCTCCGGAGGCAAGCATGGCGATGAAGAAGACCTCCGATGGTGATTCCCCTCTCCGGCAGGGTGCCGGGAAGAGCTTCTGGACCCTCCCGATCTTCGGGTCGACGGCGGCGGCGGATCGCGATTTGTTCTGGAAAATTGATCGGGTACTTAGGTTTTTCCGTCAGGGGGTCTTTATAGGCGAAGGGTGATACGTCTCAAACGTATCTATAATTTTTGATGCTCCATGCTTTGTTTTACACCATTTGCCTATTGTTTTGTTACACTTAGTGGCATTTTTATACATTTTCTGGAACTAACCTATTAACGAAGTGCCACAGTGCCAGTTTCCTGTTTTCTGCTGTTTTTGTGTTTCAGAAGTGATACACAGGAAATATTCTCGGAATTGGACGAAACAAGTTCCTGAAGTCATATTTCACCGGGGAGCTCCCAAACATCCGAAGGAGAGAAGGAGAGGGGCCACGTGGGCCCCACACACAGGGGTGGTGCGGCCAGGCCCCTGGCCGCGCCGGCCCCGTGTGAGGGGGCGTGGGACCCCCTCTGACAGTCCCCTTTCGCCTATAAGTACCCCCTGACGAGAAAAACCTAAAGGCCCCGATCAGTTTTCCAGAATACATCGCGATCCGCCGCCGCCGTCGACCCGAAGATCGGGAGGGTCCAGAAGCTCTTCCTGGCACCCTGCCGGAGAGGGGAATCGCCACCGGAGGTCTTCTTCATCGCCATGCTTGCCTCCGGAGCGATGAGTGAGTAGTCTACCTTGGACTATGGGTCCATAGCAGTAGCTAGATGGTTGTCTTCTCCACCATGTGCTTCATGTTTAGATCTCATGAGCTGCCCTACATGATTGAGATCACCGTTATGTAATACTATGATGTTGGTTTGTTGGGATCCGATGAATATTGGTGTTTATGATTAAGTTGCTGTACTGAATTATATCTTTTGTTATCTCTATGTTGTTTATGATCTTGCATGCTCTCCGTTGTTAGTATCTATCTTGGCCGACTAGTTGCTAGTGACTCCAAGAGGGGGTATTTATGCTCGATAGTGGGTTCATGCCTCTATTTCACCTGGGGGAGTGACAGAAACCTCTAAGGTGGTAGATGTGCTGTTGCTACTAGGGAGAAAACAACATTCATATGCTCAAGGGCATATGCTTTGTTTACATTACACACTTTGCTTAATGCAATTATCTGTTGTTCGCAACTTAATACTTTCGGGGTGTTCGGATGATATCCCTGGGGGTGGATTATTAGTCATAGATGCAGTTGGATGGCGGTCTATGTATTTTGTTGTAATGCCCAGAGTAAATCTCATAGTGATCTTCTTGACATATCACGTTATCTTTATTTTATCAATTGCCCAACTGTAATTTGTTTACCCAGCATGTTATTTTATCTATGGAGAGACACCACTAGTGAACTGTGGACCCTGGTCCTATTTTAATCATATTGCAATCACCTGTTTACTTTTCCCGCACTGTTTACTTTACTAGCATTTTACTACTGTTTTCCACTCGATACACTCATAACCTTTGTTTCAAGCAAACCGGTGAGATTGACAACCTCATCGCAAGTTGGGAACAAAGTATTTGTCTGTGTGTGTGCAGGTTCCGCGTTGCTGCTGGCCGAAGACGAGTCAACAAGTATCGTTAAACGGCGCCCTTGTTGGAGTGTCACTAAGCCAGTCCGCATCACCTTCAGTCGTCACCGTCTCCCTTCTCCTGATCGACATACCTTGGTTTCTTAACTGAGGGAAGACTAGCCGCTACACTCATCATACCTTCCTCTTGGGGTTCCCAACGGGCTGGTCATCACCACGCACAAGGACTCACTGCTCCCACATCATCACACGAGTAGCAAAGGGGCGATGTCAGAGGTGGCCCCAGGCCTCCTCACACCATGGCGGTGCGGCCAGGGCCTGGGCCGCGCCAGCCAGGTGTGAGGGGCCCTGGTGGCCCCTCTCCTTCGGATGACTGGAAGGTCCCGGACAAAATAAGACTTCAGGAACTTGTTTCATCCAATTCCGAGAATATTTCCTGTGTATCACTTCTGAAACACAAAAATAGCAGAAAACAGGGAACTGACACTGTGGCATCTCGTTAATAGGTTAGTTCCGGAAAATGCATAAAAGTGCCACGAAGTGTAACGAAACATTAGGCAAATGGTGTAAAAACAAGCATGGAGCATCAAAAATTATAGATACGTTGGAGACGTATCATGGGGCTCACCATAGGGGGGCGCGGGCTAGCCCCAGGCCGCGCCCCCTGGTGGTGTGGCCCACCAGTGGCTCCTCTCCGTCTCCTCTTCGGTGTTTTGGAAGCTCTTGTGAATATCTGGACTTCTGGCTTTTGTTTCATCCAATTCCGAGAATATTTCCTATGTAACTTTTCTAAAACACAAAAATAGCAGAAAACGGAGAACTGGCACTGTGGCATCTCGTTAATAGGTTAGCTCCGAAAAATGCATAAAAATGCCACGAAGTGTAACGAAACACTAAGAAAATGGTGTAAAAACAAGCATGGAGCATCAAAAATTATGGATACGTTGGAGACGTATCAGAAGCATTGGCCCCTTCCGCCAGAGCCACTCCATCCAGAAGACTAGCATGGCAAAATGGAACCTAGGGCGGCGGATCTGGCCGATGAGACCCGGCACGCCAACTTCGAACTACCGGGCAAAGTGCCCAAAATAAAACCTAAACTATTGTCGGCAGCTCATCTCCGCCATCTTCGGCCAACTAGGGCGCCGGAGAGGCTCGGGATAGGACCGACGAACGGAGGAGCTCCCTAGCTACCGTTCACCTGAGAGAGAGTGAGAGGGGGGCCTAATTACATTTTGTTACTAGTAGATCTCCCTCCTCTTTGATTCCCCACCTCCAATAAGCTAAGTGCATGTAGAAAATGAGGACACCATATGTTAAATATTATTGGGCTTCCATCTGATGAGAAATAACCAATATTTCCTAATTTAAAGTGCGTTGAAAAGAGAGACGTGCACTCTATTATAGAGAAATGTAAACTTATTTATGAATGGAGGGAGTGTACAATGTAGGAGGGATATGATAATATAATATCCACGACTACTTATGGTGGTAACATGGATTGCTCTCTAAATTTTTCATATATCAGTTATCATTTGCATTCATGCTAGTTTTTTCTTTCTTTGAAAAGTGGATATACACCTGCCTGTCCATTCATTCTTAGCTTCTACCACGATTAGGAAACTGAAGTTCTAGTTAAGGAGGGTGAGATGTACGTGACTGCCCTGTGGACGTACAGAAGTGCATGGGGGGAGCAGCCCCTCATTCAAGTTACTTGTACTACCCGCTCAGATCGTATCTTCTAAGGGTGTGTTCTGTTCTAGAATTAGAGGGAATAGAACGGGTCGGTTTCATCCCTAGGACCCGTTCCTGTGTTCGGTTGAGGAGTCGAAACGGAACCAACTAGTCCCGCCGAAGGGAATATACCGTGTAGATGCGGAATTGCCTCGTTCGACCGAATCAGTCGGATGACGTGTAACCGAGCTCTACCGTCACCGCTAATCCTTCTCACCCGCGCGCACGCGAGACTACCGTATCAACTACCTCTTCCCACCGAAACCCTATCCTGCATATTCTCCCATCCTCTCTCCCATCGCGCGACCGGCGGCGGCGCCCTCCCTCCGGCGTAGCACTCCCTCGCCCTCTCCCTCTCCCTCTCCCTCTCCCTCTCAGGTGGCGCAACCCTCCCTCTCCCTCTCCCTCTCAGGCGGTGCAGGTTGCTGGGTCATGAGGCGGCGGCGGCAGCGTGTTGCAGGCTCGCGGGACGGTGGCTGGTTGCAGGCGAGGCGGAGACGGTTAGCAGGCGAGGAGGGGCAAGCACTCCCGGCGGCTGTGAGGTATAAATCCGATCCAAATGCCCATCTTTGTGCAGATTGAATTCAAAATTGTGATGTGTGTGGTGCTGTCCCATTTTGCAGCATATTAACTTGATGAAATCTTGTGATATCTTGTTCATAAACCACGCAATTGTTAATTTAAGAAAAAATGAATGCATTTGTAGATGGGCAAGATGATGGATAAAAGGAAAAAGATGATTAGAGGAGCTGCTGTTTTTGTAGTTTTTGCTACAATTGTTGTAGCTATTCGGGCTATTAAAAAGAAGAGAAGAACACGTATAAGTTATAGGCCAATGCATGAAAGAGATCAGCAGCGAATTGAATATCTCAATAGTAAAATTTGGGAGAGTGATGTCAAATGTAGAAACATGTTGAGATTCGATAGAGCTCCTTTCTTTAAACTTTGTAACATATTGAGGGATCGCAAGTTGCTAGAAGATAGTGTTTATTTAAATGTGGAGCAACAAGTGGTGATGTTTTTGCACACCCTTGGACATGATGTTTGCAATAGGGTTGTGGCAGCCAATTTTGGTAGATCATTCTCCACAATCAGCATTTATTTTAAGCGTGTCCTCAAAGCCATCGGTGAGCTACGCAATGAATATATCAGGCCACCATCTTCAGAGACCCCAAAAAAATAGCAGGAAACCCTCGGTTTGACCCCTATTTTAAGGTATTTGCTGAAACTATTTCTTAGCCATATAGGTATTTTAGAGACCACCATC
Organism: Dactylis glomerata; assembly: GCA_007115705.1. NCBI lineage: Eukaryota > Viridiplantae > Streptophyta > Magnoliopsida > Poales > Poaceae > Dactylis > Dactylis glomerata. Next base: position 201,777 of record QXEO01000628.1, read on the forward strand.
ATTTAATATTTACCACTGTATAGGATTATATTGGAGCTATTGATGGCACACATGTGAGAGCATCCGTCACAAAAGATTTGGAAGATGCCTTTCGTGGTAGGAAAACATATGCCACTCAAAATGTTATGGCAGCAGTAGATTTTGACCTTCGCTTCACATATGTGTTGGCTGGCTGGGAAGGTTCAGCACATGATGCATTAGTTTTAGCTGATGCATTATCACGTGAGAGAGGCCTACAAGTACCACAAGGTAACAAAATTGACTTAGATATGATTGACCATATGTTGTCCAAACCATTGTCACCAATATATGTTTTATTTTTTAGGCAAATACTATCTAGTTGATGCCGGATATGGAGCCAAGCTTGGTTTCTTGCCTCCTTTTTGCAATGTGAGATATCATTTGAACGAGTGGGGCAGCAATCCCATCCAAAATGCGGAGGAGCTATTCAACCTTAGTCACTCCTCTCTACGGGTGACGGTAGAGCGTGCTTTTGCATCACTCAAGAGGAGATTCAAAATTTTAAATGATGCCACACAATTCTTCTCTTTCTTGGTACAAGTGGATATTGTTGTAGCTTGTTGTGTTCTTCATAATTATGCACTATCACAAGGAATTGATGAATTCATTGTACCGGAGGTGAATTGGACCACACAACCAATCCGGTCACAAAGCCAACAAGCAAGAGACCATAGGGACATGGTAAATGGTAGGCAACAAATGGCTAACCAAATGTGGGCGGACAGGCAGGCCTACTATGGTCAATGAGTGTTGCATTATCCATGTATTTGTAGTGCTATCTATGTAATGAAACCGTGTATTGTGTTGTGCTACCTTTGTACTCTTTTATTGTAATGAAACCATTTGTTTGTGATGCTCAAAATAATGATTTGACACCATTTTTGTGGCTGGACAGAATTGTACTCTTATTGCAATGATATCATTTGTTTGTGATGCTCAAAATCATGATTTGACACCATTTTTGTGGCTGGACAGAATTGTACTCTTATTGCAATGATATCATTTGTTTGTGATGCTCAAAATCATGATTTGACACTATTTTTGTGGCTGGACAGAACTGTACTCTTATTGCAATGATATCATTTGTTTGTGATGCTCAAAATCATGATTTGACACCATTTTTGTGGCTGGATGATTGCTATAGATGGCGCGGTAATGATGAAGTAAATGACCGCCCAGTAGGGAAACCCCAAGAGGAAGGTATGATGAATATAGCAGCAAGTTTTTCCCTCAGTAAGAAACCAAGGTTTATCGAACTAGTAGGAAAAAGGCAAACTCAAGAAAGTGATGCTTGCTAGCCTAGTGACACTCCAACAAGGGCGACGTTAATGATATCTTGTTAGCGCGTCTTCAACTAGTAGCAACGTGGAACCTGCACACAACACAACCAAATACTTTGTTCCCAACTTACGATGAGGTTGTCAATCTCGCCGGTTTGCTTGAAACAAAGGGTATGAGCGTATCGAGTGGAAAGCAATAGTAGTATGCGAGTAAAGTAAACAGGTGATAGCAATGTAATGGAAATAGGACCGGGGTCCATAGTTCACTAGTGGTGTCTCTCCATAAGATAAAATAACACATGCTGGGTAAACAAATTACAGTTGGGCAATTGATAGAATAAAGACAACGTGCATATGTCGAGAGGATCACTATGAGATTTACTCTGGGCATTACAACAAGATACAAAGACCGCCATCCAACTATATCTATGACTAATAATCCACTTGTGGCGAATCAATCCGAGAACTCCACAAGTATTAAGTTGCGAACAACAGGTAACTGCATTAAGCAAAGTGTGTAATGTAAACAAAGCATATGCCCTTGAGCATATGAATGTTGTTTTCTCCCTAGTGGCAATAGCACATCTACAACCTTAGAGGTTTCTGTCACTCCCCCAGATTAAATAGAGGCATGAACCCAACTATCGAGCATAAATACCCCCTCTTGGAGTCACTAGTATCTACTCGGCCAAGATAGCTACTAACAACGGAGAGCATGCAAGATCATAAACAACATAGAGATAACATAAGATAATATTCAGCACATCAACTCAATCATAACACCAATATGCATCAGATCCCAACAAACACAACATGTAGAATTACATAACGGTGATCTCGATCATGTAAGGCAGCTCACGAGATCTAAACATGAAGCACATGGTGGAGAAGACAACCATCTAGCTACTGCTATGGACCCATAGTCCAAGGTAGACTACTCACTCATCGCGCCGGAGACAAGCATGGCGATGAAGAAGACCTCCGATGGCGATTCCCCTCTCTGGCAGGGTGTCAGGAAAAGCTTCTGGACCCTCCCGATCTTGGGTCGACGGAGGCGGCGGATCACGATATATTCTGGAAAAGTGATCGGGTATTTAGGTTTTCCCCGTCGGGGGGTCATTACAGGCGAAGAGGCATCATCAGAAGTGGACCGAGGTGGCCACACATATAGGGGGCGTGGCCTTGCCCTGGGTCGCGACGCCCTGTTGTGTGGGCCCCTCGTGGCCCCACTCTGTCTCCTCTTCGGTTCTCTGGAAGCTTCGGTGAATTTCTGGATGTTTGGCTTTTGTTTCGTCCAATTCTGAGAATATTTCCTGTGTAACTTTTCTGAAACACAAAAATAGCAGAAAACAGGGAACTGGCACTGTGGTATCTCGTTAATAGGTTAGTTCTGGAAAATGCATAAAAATACCACGAAGTGTAACGAAACACTAAACAAATGGTGTAAAAACAAGCATGGAGCATCAAAAATTATAGATACGTTAGAGACGTATCAGCATCCCCAAGCTTAACTCATGCTCGTCCTCGAGTAGGTAAGTGATAACAAAAGAAATAATTTTTGAGGTGACATGCACCTACACAATCTTGATCATCTATGTAAGCGTTGTGCGCTGGGATCAAAAGAACTTAAAACATGGGCATGAAAGATATAATCTTGATAGAAGAAACTTAGCAACCATGTTATAACATGAAAAAGAACACAAATGAAAGATCATGAAAATGAAACAATGAAAGTCAAACGTGTGTTCAAATCATATGGAAAAACATAGCAAATGGTTTTCAGCTTGTCCTTCATGAGAGAGCAAAACATAAATGCATAGGACACCTTCAAGTTTAAGAGGGCGACTAGATACAAATAATTTAAGAACAAGTGAAACCAACATCATGAATCAATCAATGAAAACTTTGGGACAATGCACATCATACTCAGAATGACAACTATGCTCTCTTAGACGGTGCATAAAGGTAGAAGGTGATAACGAGGGTTAACTCGACAAATGTCCTAGATGAAGGACTTAGGATCGAGGAGATAGGGCGTCGGATGAACTCGAAGGTAAAGTTAGTTGAAATAAGTATTATCGAAAGTGAACTTGGGTGTTGAACCTGGCTTGCTTTCAATCTGCCCTACACCGTCCCCTCCTGGCCCCTATATATAGGTGGCCAGGTCTCAAGGATCGGGTAGGGTCCGATACAGATTACAATATCGACATACGGTAAGAAATCGTATCTCGACTATCATTACAATTGGGCCTAGCTTAACGGGCCTCAGGGGTACTCAACTAGCGGGCTCTATTAGGTATACCCTTGTCAGGTGGTGACTCAACAAAAAAAGTAAAAGAAAGGCCCTTCGCGGAGGGAATCAGTGATTGAATATGTGCAACGGGCCTCAGGGGTACTCAACTAGCGAGCTTTTCATTTGTAAAACAGAGAGATAAAAATTGGGTTTTGAGAGGTGGTTGTTTCATGTCAATGACTGGCAATAGGGTCTTACTATCTTCCATAATAAATAAGTGAGAGCGGTTCTGAGTTCTTTGAAAATTTAGCACATTGGTGCTCTTTTATAAAGCTTTGGCACTCCTCCCCACCTTTTTCCTTTCTCAAACCATGGCTAGCCGATTTCATCGGGTGCCCACCAACATTCACATACCATGGAGGAGTGCCTTTTTTCTTTTTTAGAATTTAGATTGTAATGGTCTGACCAGCTCTCATGCAAAATTAATGACGAGCAGATGAAGCTGCCTAGTCGAGAGGTACTTAATTTAATATGGAAGATAGCAATTCCGACCACTACGTCCCCATGAGCTAAAAATAGTGGCACAAAACGAGAAGTAGTTGAAAGTTTTGAAAGGTAGCACATGAAAATTTACTTGGAATGGCTTACAAATACCATGCATAGGAATTTATAGTGGACACAATAGCAAACTTGGTTTTTAGGAGTTGGATGCACGAGTAGAGCTCATACTCAGTACAAAATGAGGGCTAGCAAAAGACTGGGAGCGACCAACTAAGAGAGCAATAACGGCCATAATCATGCAGAGCGACAAAGCGACATTAAAAGAAGAATAAGATGGCATCAAAAGTCAAAAACTAAATGATCATAGAGGCAATGGTGACTTGTATGAGTCTAACATGTGTGAGCATGCGCCAAGTCAACCCAAATAAAGCATCAAAGGAGAAAACTAAAATAATGCTTCCAAATAATTAAAACAACGCATGATTTTTTCAAAGGCTCATTAAGCAATCTCAGTCATTTGAGACAAGTCATGCTACAGCAAAACCATTAAGCATACTATCAAAAAGACATCAAGCACGACATACAAAAGCCTAGGCCGCAGTCTACACAAGCTCCTTTTTTATCACTTTTTTGCATAAAGCTTTTTTTCTTTTCCAACACCATTCAAACTTTTTTGAAACAACTCTTTTGATGAAAACCAACATGGACCAGAGGTCAAAATACACCTTGATAAAAAAATATAACAAGATCTGAACAAAAATCAAGGTGAAAATCGAAAGCTAAACACAGTTCTAGAAAAAGACAACACTCGTTGAAACGATAAGAGTGAAAAACTGAGTGTTCTTGGCAAATGAAAAGCAAGGCAAACTTCTCTAAAAGAAATTTGTTGGGGTCCAACCATTTATTGCCGCAAACAAAACTAAACACAACTAAAAACTAAAAACAACTGACGCTCCAAGAAAAACGCATAATGCATGAAGCAATAAAAATATAGTGTGTTGAAAGGTGACCTGATTTTTGCCGATGAAGAAGGGGTGCCTCGGGGGCATCCCCAAGCTTTGATGCTTGTACCTCTTGGATATTTCTTGGGGTGACATGGGCATCCCCAAGCTTGAGCTTTTGTCCATTCTTCAACTCATCTCATCATTCTCCAATCCCTACACTTGAAAACTTTCTTCATACAAAACTAAATACAATTCTATTAGCAACATTAGTGTAAGCATAGCATTGAATCAACCCTATTTTGCTTCAGGTTTCAACTCAAAACCACCAAATATAGAGCATATACTACTGTAGCAATTTCCTCAAAAGTTCCGTGATCAAAAGAACTAAAAAAGAAAGCGATAAAACGGCAAACACAAATAATGGCAGAAATCTGTTAAAACAGAAGAGCTGACAAAGGTCAAATTTTTAGAGGGTTTTCTGTTGCTCAAATCAAAAAGTATATAACTAATGAAAGTTTGGATATAACCTAGGGCATATGGACAAGAAATCGCAGGTTCATAAGATATTCGGAGAATTTTCATGAATTTTTACGGTGCAGCACCAAAAACTGTTTTAGGACAGCAACATCCACAAATCTTACCTCACTCAAATTAGAGGCTTCTCTTGGCACAAAAATGAAATAAAAAGGATAAGAAGTGATTACTATAGTAGTAATAACTTCCAAGACTCAAATAAAATAAAAATAACTGAAAGTAAAAATATTGGGTTATCTCTCAAGAGTGCTTTTCTTTAACGCCTTCGAGCTAGACGCAGAAAGTGCGAATCAAGTATTTTTGAAAGAGGCATTAAGATCAACTGTTTCCTCAAGATCACCACTTACCACTGAACGGATCGTATGGGCACCTAGAGGGGGGGTGAATAGGTGCTACTCAAATTTTAATTCTTTTTCAATTTAGGCTTGACACAAAAGGTAAATTCTCTAGATATGCAACTAAGGTGAATTTACCTATATGACAACAAACAAGCTAAGCAAGATACAAGTAGTAAAGGCAATAAAGAATAGAGGTAACCGAGAATGGAGCACACGGAGACACGGATGTAATTCCCGTAGTTCCTTCCTTTTTAGGGGAAGTACGTCTACGTTGGAGGGGTGTGGTTGCCACAAAGGCCTAACCAACGCCACAAAGGCTCACCCTATTCTCCGGTGCAAGCTTCCGCCACAAAGGCCTAGCTCACTTTCCACTAAGGGATTCCTCAAGGCGGAATCGGCCTTTACAAAACTTGGGGCACAACTCCACAACTGAATTGGAGGCTCCCAAGCACCACAAAGATCTCAATCAACAAGTATCAAGATTTCAATCACACAAAACAAGGTCAAGGGACATAAGGGAACCCAAGACCAAAGGGCCCTCAAGCAAATGAGAGGGGAAATCAAATCGCTTCGATGAGGATGTAGATCAAGGCCTTCTCCTTCGATTCTCCAAAGATCAAGAGCTTTGGTGGGTTGAGGGAGGAGATCTTGCAAATTTGGTGGCTCCAAATATGGTGTTCTTCTTGCATAGCTCGAGCAGCTTGAGGTGGAAGAAGGGGAGGGGTATTTATAGCCCCTCCAAAAATGTAGCCGTTGCTGACTTGGAGGGGCGGATTATCCGGCCAAAGTTTGGCCGGATTATCCGGCTGGCCGGATTATCCGCCCTGGCCGGATTATCCGCCCCCCCCTATCTGGGTGACGCCGCGTCTGGTCCTTAGCCGATTTTGGGGTCGTCTCCAGAGGGGGCGGATTATCCGGCCCCCTATACTGGGTGACGCCGCGTCTGGTCCTTAGCCGTTTTGAGCTCTCGCCTGGGGGGGCGGATTATCCGGCCCCTGGCCGGAATATCCGGCCCCCTATACTGGGTGACGCCGAGCCAGGGACTTAGCCGTTTTTCGGCCACTCTCCAGAGGGGACGGATTATCTGGCCCCCTGGCCGGATTATCCGGCCTGAAACTTCTTGAGTTGTAAAGCCTGCATCACTTAACACACATAAAATTCCTAATGTTGTTATCTAACACACAAAACCTGAGGGATACAAAGTTTGCACTTTCAATCTCCCCCTTTTTGGTGTTAGATGACGACACTAGGATTTGCAAGAGAGATCGAATATTTCCAACAACAAATATTTGAGCGAGGAATAAAGCTCCCCCTAAATGTGTGCATCTTCACCAATGAGTTTAGAGGAGACATACCTTTGCATAGATAACTCAAACATTATGGAATTCCGAATATGATAATACGATATACCGGACAATAATTCCATAGGCATCTCACCAATGAACAATGAGCTCAAAGAAACATAAGTGAACAACACATAATGATCCACATGGCAGATATAGAACATATAACATAGTCTCATACACCACATGGTAGCAAATAAATGACACGAAGTTCAACCACACACAAAGTTCAACTTAAGACGAATGAAATAAGAAGAAACACAAGCGCCAAAGAATGATAAGCGCGCAAGCTTGTGTTTCCACCCATGCAAATCCCGTAAGACTCCTAATAGAACTACTTCTCCCCCTTTGGCATCAAGACACCAAAAAGGAGAAGAGCGATGCTACACGTCCCGAGGAATCAATCCTCCCAGTCACCGAAGTCGCCGGAGTCCACATCATCATAATCTCCGCCATCACCTTCATCTCCTTCAGCATCTTCATCCTCAAAGTCCTCCTCAGCCTCTGGATGAGTCTCTCCTATGGTAGCATCTAGAGCATCAAAGAGATGCTTCTGCATATCCACCCAGTTGAAGCGATCGGTGTTCCAAGCATCATAGGGCACATGAGCAGTAGGTGTGGGATCGGCGGTCTGAGCACCACTAAGACGGTGAAGGATCAGCTGCTGAGTGTCCTGGATGCTCTTCCTCTCAACATAGGCCTGGTAGTTCTCACGGTGGATCTCTACCTTCATGCACAGAACATTTCGCTCAAACCAACTGAGCTTCCTCACCTCCCTGGACATAGCAGATGCAGCAGTCCTCTGATCACGAGCAGTAGCACTTGTCCTCGCATCAGCCATGAAAGTGCCTGGATATGCAGCAGAAGGAGCAGAAGTCGCCTTTCTCTTGACATACATCTTCTTGACAAGGTGCTCCACACAGTCATCATGGATATCATAATCTCCAAGGGCATGCTTGATGAGTAGCATGATGTATGGAGCATATGGCACAGTGTTCCTCTGAATGATAGCATCCTTGATCTCATAGAAGATGAAATCCATCACATCAAGGGTAAAGTCTTCAGCAGGGTCAGTCGAAGTGGCACACTCATGAGCAAAAGCAAGGAGGTCAATAAGAGAGGTGCGAATGGCATCATTGTTGCCACCACTAGGAGCAATGTTCTCTCTGAAAATGCGGACAAGCTGATCATAGAGAGGATGCAGTCCTTGGATGAAGCCCACAGTGCCTGTGGAGTCATAGAGATCATACAACTTATCCTTGTCAGGCTTGGTCCCCGGGTTGTGAATACGGCGACCCACGGGAGTGTCTCCATTATACGCATACCCCAAGAGAGAGGCAAACGTAGTGAAGTCCGATGTACACTCATGCTCGCCGGTCATCCACTTCATAGATTTCTGAGCATTTGGCAGGATCACAAGGGTAGCATAGAACTGCTTGATTAGACCGGGATTAGAGTTGCACTGAATGCTAGCCAACCCCATCAACCCCATCTTCTCAACCACAGAGATAGCTTCTGCAAAATATGTCTTGCTGCGAAGATGATCAAAATCAATTGGATGCATCGGGCGACAAGGATTCTTGAAAGGCTCATAAACATCACGGAAGATCCCCCACTGCTCCTCATTCCAGAAACCACGGTCCTCAATGTCTTCATCTCTTGCTGTGGCATACCAATTGTTGCGCCGCAAAATAATATAGTCGGCCTCCGGCATGCTCTTGTAGTTAGGACGAGTCGCTTTGCCTTTGCGACGGCGGGCTTGAGCCTTGGCAGCCTTCTCTTTCTCAGCTTTCCTAGCAGCCTCCCTCTGATTCCGACAGATGGCAATCTCATCCACAAGAACTCCTTCCTCATTCCGAATAAGCCGACGCTTGCGCTTCGGCAACCCCGAACCACCTGTGAAAGAGAGATGCACGGAGAGCATGGGGATAAGCGTATGCACACGAGTTACGGAAAGGATCAAAGAATCATATAATATGAACAAGCAAACTTCACCCAAGGAATCAAATTGACAGCAGCAAATATAAAAAGAGGCAGTAAAATCCCAGGCCGGAATATTCGGCCAGGGGGGGGCGAATAATCCGGCCCCTCGAAAATTTCTTCTACAACTTGCTGCAGTAACCAATTTGATAGATCGGGGGAAGGATTCATACAACATGATTCATAAGAGAGGAAAACAACAACTAGAGGGCAAAATCACCAAGAATATGCAAGGGTAAAATCACATCCTAGGAATAGAACAATACCCGCATCCATTGCGAAATCGGCTTGGTGAATGCCTTCCAGAGGAGGAGGAGAGCAACCTCCGGCGAAATCCGGCCAAGGGGTTGGCCGGAGCTCCGGCGGCGGCGACGGGAAGGAGGCGGCGGCGACTGGGAACCTTTGGAAGGGGTGGGGAAGGAACTGCCCTAGGGGAGCCTGACCCTGCCCCTTATATACCCAGGCGCCACTTCGGCCGGATTATCCGGCCCTGGGGGCGGATAATCCGGCCCCCCGGGATATTCCGCCTAAGGGGACGGATATTCCGGCCTGGGTGCCAGAAAACTGACCAACTCGAAATTTTCAAAAACAGATGTTGTTTTGATGAAAAATTTGAACTCATGTGCATAGATTAGATGTCTTGAGAGGGGATGGCTTAGGTGAGAGAGCAAACATGGAGTGGTTCTCGGCACTTAACATTGCAAGAGCAAATCGACTAAAGATCCAATGCAAGTGCCTTCCCATATCAATAATAAGAAATAACATCGAGAGAGAACACCAAGACCTCAAATAAGATATGCAAGGAATCAACTCTTCGCAAAGAAGAGGTCAGTGGCCGAAGCCACCATGTATGAGTGTTATGGCATTGGACCGCAAAGATGTATCTTGGGTCCATAACCACTACTCATCATTGAAGCTCATATATCACAAAAATGATATAAAGAGAATGATATGATTACTATCGTCGTTATGGGGGGAGGGATAGCCCAATTAATTAGGACCGCACTCCCCCTATCTCCATGCCCACACCTAAACCAAACAATCATTGAAATATAGGTGTATTTGCAAGATGTTCAAGCCACACTCCTTGAATCGATGATATTTAGCTCATTCCTCAAATATCCAAATCTTTCTTCATCAAGAGGCTTCGTGAAAATATCGGCAAGTTGATCCTTGGTGCTAACATATGCAAGCTCAATATCACCACGGGCAACATGATCTCTAATGAAATGATTCCGGATCTCAATATGCTTGGTTCTTGAATGTTGCACCGGATTATAGGCGATCTTGATAGCACTTTTATTGTCACATAAAAGAGGCACTTTGTCACAATTGACACCGTATTCCTTCAAAGTTTGCCTCATCCATAACAATTGAGTGCATCCACTTGCGGCGGCAATGTATTCAGCTTCGGCGGTGGAGAGAGATATACAATTTTGCTTCTTAGAAGACCAACACACCAAAGACCTACCAAGAAATTGGCAAGCTCCGAAGGTTGATTTCCTATCATCCTTGTCACCGGCCCAATCCGAATCCGTGAAGCCACAAAGAGAGAAATCCGAGCCTTTGGGATACCAAAGGCCATAAGTTGGGGTATGAACCAAATATTGAAAGATTCTCTTAACCGCCATAAGATGGCTTTCTTTAGGAGCGGCTTGATACCTTGCACACACACCTACACTCAACACAATATCGGGTCTAGATGCACAAAGGTAAAGCAACGAACCGATCATAGAACGGTATACCTTTTGATCCACATTTTTACCATTGGGATCTAGATCAAGATGACATTTAGTGGCCATTGGTGTGGCGGCCCCATTTAGTTCCTTCATCTTGAACCTCTTGAGCTTGTCTTGGACATATTTGGCTTGATTGATGAAAGTCCCTTCTTTCAATTGCTTGATTTCAAAACCAAGAAAGAACTTCATTTCGCCCATCATAGACATCTCGAACCTATCGGTCATAAGCTTTGAGAATTCATCATTAAAAGCTTTGTTAGTAGAGCCAAAGATGATATCATCAACATATAGTTGGCATACGAAAAGCTCCCCATTGACCCTCTTAGTAAAAAGAGTGGGATCGATTTGCCCAACTTCAAACCCACGGTCTAACAACTCCCTAAGGTGCTCGTACCACGCACGTGGGGCTTGTTTAAGGCCATAGAGTGCCTTATGGAGTTTGTAGACATGGTTCGGGAAGTTGAGATCCTCAAACCCCGGGGGTTGCTTAACATACACTTCCTCTTTCAATGGACCATTAAGAAAGGCACTCTTAACATCCATTTGTTGCAACTTAAAGTTATGATGAGTGACATATGCAAGAAGGATACGGATGGACTCAAGGCGAGCCACGGGAGCATAAGTTTCTCCAAAGTCAATTCCTTCAACTTGAGAGAAACCTTGAGCAACCAATCTTGCCTTGTTCCTCACAACAATTCCATGCTCATCTTGCTTGTTCTTGAATATCCACTTTGTGCCAATCACATTGCGGCACTCCTTTGGATTCTCTACTAACACCCATACATTATTGCGCTTGAAGTTGTTGAGTTCTTCATGCATAGCATCCAACCAATCCGGATCTTCAAGAGCTTCAAATACTTTCTTGGGTTCAACCATGGAGATATAAGCATGATGAGTGCTAAATTGTGCCAATTAACGCCGGGTTGACACTTTGCTCCTTAGATCTCCAATAACCCTCTCAAGGGTATGACCTTTAAGTTCCAAGTCCCTTTCAATTCTCTTCTTGCGATGGGCTTCGATCTCCTCATTAGACCTTGGAGGGATCACTTGATCATCTTGATCATTTTGGTCCCCGTCTTGACCATCAACTTGACTTTGATCATCATTGTCTTCATGAGTAGGTTGATCTTGGTCTTGTGAAGAATTGGGGGCGGTTGAGAAAACCGGAGAGGATGGTGGTGCCCCTTGTTCTTCATGAAGGTCCTTGTCTTGTTCTTCGGTTGGTGCATTAGTTGCTTCCTTGGGAGAGGCTTGTTGAGCTTGTGAAGATGAATGCTCCACTTGAGTAGAGCATAGTCCATCTCGGTCCGCCACAAGGTGTCCCTCAATGGGGCGGAAAAATCCCACGCCCATTCTTCCTATGGCTTCTCGAGGTATTTCATCATCTACATCACAAGAAACAACATCTCGCCCCCCTTGGGAGCTGTCATTCTCTTCGAATACCACACTACAAGATTCTTCAACACGTCTGGTGGACTTGTTGAAGACTCTATAAGTGTGGGATTCGGCACCATAACCAACAAAAATACCTTCTATTGCTTTCGGATCAAATTTACCTAAACGAACTCCTTTTCTTTGAAAGAAACACTTACACCCGAAAACCCGGTAGTAGGAGATGTTGGGCTTGCTTCCGGTGAGTATTTCATATGGAGTCTTGTTTAGGCCTTTGCGGAGGAAGAGCCGGTTTGAAGAGTGACAAGCCGTAGAGATAGCTTCGGCCCAAAAGTTGTATGGAGACTTAAACTCCGCCAACATGGACCTAGCCATATCCATAAGAGTCCGGTTCTTCCTTTCGGCTACACCATTTTGTTGAGGGGTGTATGCAGCGGAATATTGATGACGTATCCCCTCATCACTGAGAAACCCATTCAAAGTGTAGTTCTTGAATTCCGAGCCATTATCACTTCTAATTGCCAAAATAGTTTGCCCATGTTGACGTTCAACTTCCTTGGCAAAGTCGATGACGGTTTGTTGAGTCTCACTCTTATGCTTGAAGAAGTAGACCCAAGTATATCTTGAATAGTCATCAACAATCACCAAACAATATTTCTTCCCACCAAGACTTGCATGAGAGGGAGGACCAAAGAGATCCACATGAAGGAGCTCCAAGATCCTCTTGGAGGAAATGATAGTCTTACTTGGGTGGGGAGAATCATGCATTTTTCCTAGAACGCAAGCCCTGCAAACATGATCTTTGGCAAAAGAAACATTCTCTTTTAGTCCGAGAATGTGGCCACCCTTGTGAAGACTTTGCAAAGTTCTCATATTGACGTGGGCTAGTCGGCGATGCCAAAGCCAACCCACATCGGCCTTTCCAAATAGACACATTGCACTTGTAGTGGTTTTCCCCGAGAAGTCCACCACATACAAGTTATTTTCAATGTGCCCAACGAAAGCGACCTTTAGAGACTTGATCCACAAGAGTACCATATTTCATTATCAATGAAGACGGCAAAGCCCATCTTACCAAGTGCACGAACTGAAAGTAAATTGTAACCTAGGGTCTCAACAAGCATGACGTCCACAAGGGAAATATCCGGTGCGACCACCACCTTGCCAAGACCCAATACCTCGGATTGTGACATATCTCCATACGTGACGGTTATGTTGTAGTCATTAGGCCTCAACTCCGTCATAATTTCCTTGCTTCCGGTCATATGACTTGTGCATCCACTATCAAGCACCCATTTTGATCCACCGGAAGCATAGTCCTACAAGAGATCATTGCTTGGTTTTAGGTCCCCATTTTTCAATGGGTCCTCTTTTGTTAGCAACAAGGGTCTTTGGAACCCAAATAGACCAAGCAACATAACCATCATTTGGACCAACATATTTTGCATAAACATCACCATAATAATCATGAAATAGAATATAGTGAGGGTTAGTGCTACTTGTTGATGGCGCCAGAAAAGAGGCTGCTGGCGTGGATCAGTAAGTCCTTATGCGTGGTGAATAACCAGCCCGTTGGGAACCCTAAGAGGAAGGTATGATGAGTATAGCAGCTAGTTTTCCCTCAGTTAAGAAACCAAGGTTTAATGTCGATCTTGAAGAGGAGAGACGGCGACGACTGAAGGTGATGCAGACTGGCTTAGTAACACTCCAACAAGGGCGCCGTTAACGATACTTGTTGACTCGTCTTCGGCCAGCAGCAACGCGGAACCTGCACACAACACAAACAAATACTTTGTTCCCAACTTGCGATGAGGTTGTCAATCTCACCGGTTTGCTTGAAACAAAGGTTATGAGCGTATCGAGTGGAAAACAATATAGTATGCAAGTAAAGTAAACAGTACGAGAAAAGTAAACAGGTGATAGCAATATGATGTAAATAGGACCGGGGTCCACAGTTCACTAGTGGTGTCTCTCCATAGATAAAATAGCACATGCTGGGTAAACAAATTACAGTTGGGCAATTGATAGAATAAAGATAACGTGATATGTCAAGAAGATCACAATGAGATTTACTCTGGGCATTACAACAAAATACATAGACCGCCATCCAACTGCATCTATGACTAATAATCCACTCCCTGGGATATCAATCCGAATACCCTAGAAGTATTAAGTTGCGAACAACAGATAATTGCATTAAGCAAAGTGTGTAATGTAAACAAAGCATATGCCCTTGAGCATATGAATGTTGTTTTCTCCCTAGTAGCAACAGCACATCTACCACCTTAGAGGTTTCTGTCACTCCCCCAGGTGAAATAGAGACATGAACCCACTATCGAGCATAAATACCCCCTCTTGGAGTCACTAGCAACTACTCGGCCAAGATAGCTACTAACAACGGAGAGCATGCAAGATCATAAACAACATAGAGATAACAAAAGATATAATTCAGTACAGCAACTTAATCATAAACACCAATATTCATCGGATCCCAACAAACCAAACATGTAGAATTACATAACGGTGATCTCAATCATGTATGGCAGCCCATGAGATCTAAACATGAAGCACATGGTGGAGAAGACAACCATCTAGCTACTGCTATGGACCCATAGTCCAAGGTAGACTACTCACTCATCGCTCCGGAGGCAAGCATGGCGATGAAGAACACCTCTGGTGGCGATTCCCCTCTCCGACAGGGTGCCGGGAAGAGCTTCTGGACCCTCCCGATCTTCGGGTCGACGGCGGCGGCGTATCGCGATGTATTCTGGAAATCTGATCGGGCACTTAGGTTTTTCCCGTCGGGGGGTATTTATAGGCGAAGGGGCGTCATCAGAAGAGGGGCCAGGCGCCCTCACACGGGGGATGGCGCGGGCCAGGGGCTGGCCGTGCCGCCCCTGTGTGTGGGCCCCTGGTCCTCCGCCTCCTACTCTCCTTCGGATCTCTGGAAGCTTCCGGGTAAAATAAGACTTCAGGAACTTGTTTCGTCCAATTCCGAGAATATTTCCTGTGTATCACTTCTGAAACACAAAAATAGCAGAAAACAGGAAACTGGCACTGTGGCACTTCGTTAATAGGTTAGTTCCGGAAAATGCATAAAAGTACCACTAAGTGTAACGAAACAATAGGCAAATGGTGTAAAAACAAGCATGGAGCATCAAAAATTATAGATACGTTTGAGACGTATCAGTTAGCAATTCCCGCATGATCATCATGAGTGGCTTTGCCACCCACAATAGGATCCTTCTTTGCTTGTACGGGCTTGGCCTTGTTTTTCTTGTTGTTCTTCTTCTTCTTCTTTGAGACATAGCCAATCCCCGTTTTATCACCAAATGCCTTTTGCTTACTCAGAAGGTCATTCAAGTTTTTCTCACCTATGGGAATGGAGGACTTGGCAAGCTCATCTTTCAACCTAGCATTTTCTTCAATAACATTTGCATGATCACAAGTAGAAGTAGAAGAACTAGGCACATTATTCTTAGTCAATTGAATTTGAAGTTGTTCATGTGACTTGGTAAGAATAGAGTGTTCACTTTTCAAGGCCTTGTGAGCCTTGTCAAGATCTTCTAAATCCTTAACAAGTATATCATGACCAACACCAAATTCAACCTTTTCCTTTTTAAGCATTTTTACTTTAGCACGAGCATGGTCTCGCTCTTTAATGAGTTTGGAAACAACTTCATTATTAGCTTCCTCAATGGAATCGAGCTTCTCTTCGAGAGTTGCTCGTTCCTCTTGCTCTTCTTCAAGAGACTCGGTTAGTGAGGCAATATCTTGAGCATATTCTTTTTCAAGCCTCATTTGTTCATCTAGTTTTTCAAGAGTTTTACCATATTGGCTCAATAGACGTTCAAAGTGAAGCTTGTGAACACCATCTACACTTGACACATAATCATCAAAAGCAACAATTTCTTCCTTTACTCTAAGACTAGCTAGATCATTCAAGGGAGCATCATTTGTCTTAGAGGAGGAGAAAGATGTGGGTGATACCTCGGAAGACTTGGCCATAAGGCACTTGACGTTCTTGACAAGAGAGTCCTCATTGGGGGATTCAAAGAGTGATGTGGAGGAAGTAGAGGTGGTTGCCATTGCGGCCATCTCACTAGTTGTGGTTTCTTCTTCATCACTCTCACTTGCGGAGTACTCTTCTTGAGTCCAGAATACAAACTTTGGTTGTTTCTTCTTTGGTCCACCCTTCTTCACAAATGGCTTCTTTGAAGGTGACTTGGTCTTGCTTTTGAGGATGATCTTTCCACCATGGTCTTCTCTCTTCTCATAAGGGCACTCGGCAACAAAGTGGAATCTATCATTGCAATTGTAGCAAGTCCTCACCCTTTGACCATTGTTGTCATTCCTTTGATAGCCACTTGACTTGCTTCTTCTTTGATTGTCTTCTTTAGCCTTGTGTCCAGATGGCAATGGGTACCCGATACCCGCTAACCCGATGGGTACCCGCCTTAAATGGGGAGGGTTTGGTGAAGAAAAAAACCCACCAGGTTGCTTAGCGGTAAAAAACTGCACCCATCGGGTCTAGCGGAGGCGGGTACGGGGGTGCCAAACCCGCACCCGCGAACCCGCAGACCCGGCTATGACGAGTCGACCCCACATGTCATTGCCTAGACAAACCCTAATCTAATCGACCACCCAGCCAGTGACCGATTCCCCACTTCCCTCGACCCCCGCCGCTCTCGCTCTCGCGTCTCACCTCGCCCCCGCTGTCTTCTCTACCGCCCCCGCCGCTTGCTATCATCCTGCGCCGCCGCTTGCTATCATCCTGCGCCGCCGCGCGGCCATGGAGGCCGAGCCCCTCGAGGTAGACAAGGGGAGCGAGACTGGCGATGTTCCCACGGCATCTGAGCCCTCTGCCTCTGCCCCTCTCCATCGCTGCCACCTGGAGATGTCTCAGATCCCTTCCTTGCTGCGCCGGCCGCCGCATCCTCCCTCTCGCCTTGCAGAGATGCACCTCACGAGTTGCCTTCCTTGCTGCACCAGCCGCCGCATCCCGTGCACCCTCCCCTAGCTGTGTCACCGCATCCCGTGCTCCCTTGCCGCACCATCGCCGGAAGACAACCACCGCCAAGCACTACAGGTCGCCGCCCCTGTCCTTCTCTCTAGCGGGGCCCCGTCGGGTCCCACAAACCCGGTGGGTCGCGGGTCTGGTGGGAAAGTGGACCCGACGGCGGGTATGGAGGCGGGTGGCGGTGCCGGTCAGAGATGGCAGGGCGGGTATGGGGGGCCGGACCCGGCCCCGAACCCGGCGGGTGCCATCCGTAGCCTTGTGTGGATCAACCCAAAAGGTTTTTCCATAGAAGGCCATGTGTTCATTGTACTCATGTCTTATGTCCTCGGGACACATCTCTAGCCTTGCTTCAATGCTTGCTTGAAGAGGAACCTCTTTCTCAACCACACTAGCCTTTAATGCAAGATTGGAGCTTCTTTGCATTCCTATGGCACGAGCACGAGCATCTTCCGCATTTTGTGCGGCAACCTTGTAGGCTTGAATCTCTTGCATCACTTGATTGGAGGTCATCTCATTGAAGTTGTGCTTGCCTTGTACACTCTTCACATCCGCGGGCTCATATGGAGTAAGAGCAAGAATATACTTCATCTTGATCCACTCATCATCAATATGGTGAGCACCGAGGTTCTTGAAGGTGGTAGCGATAGCCTTGAGTCTTCTATATATCTCTTGATGGTCCTCGCCATCCAACATGAAGAATCCCTCCGCTTGATTTGAGAAGGCCACATATCTTGTCTTCTTCATGCTCTCATTACCAACAAAGACGTCGGAGAGTCCTTGCCAAGCTTCTTTGGCGGTGGAGAAGTGTTGGATGTGGGGCAAGTCCTTGGACCCAACGGCGACTTGAATCATGTGAAGGGCGGTAGCATTGAGTTGACTATCGACCGTCTCTCTTCTTGTCATGTTGTTGGGATCCACGGCCTTGAAACCTTCCTCAACGATCCTCCAAAGCTCGATGCAAGAACTGCGCATATGAGAGATCATTTGATATTGCCATTGACCAAAGTTTAATGCATCAAGCTTAGGTGGATCCCCTCTATTGTTAATATGAGGATGAGGAACCGGCGGGTCGGGTGAATACCAATGTGGGAATTCACCTTTCCCATCGCCCTTGGTGGAAGACTTAGCATCGCTATTTTTGTCGGCACCCTCCACATCAATCCCCACATTCTCCACTTGTGGAGTAGCGGGTTTTCCGGAGGTGGAGAAGCATTAGCAGTTTTAGCTTGCATGAGTTGCGCCATCATTTCACGCAACTCGCTTATTTGAGATGTCATGGAAGCCATGGATGATTCCAAGGATTTGAACTCACCCATGGAAACTTGACCCGAGCCCTCCGAGCCCTCCTTTGGTGGTGGATCCATACTCTTAGGCGGTTAAGCCCGAAATAAGAGCCGAGGCTCTGATACCAATTGAACGGATCGTATGGGCACCTAGAGGGGGGGTGAATAGGTGCTACTCAAATTTTAATTCTTTTTCAATTTAGGCTTGACACAAAAGGTAAATTCTCTAGATATGCAACTAAGGTGAATTTACCTATATGACAACAAACAAGCTAAGCAAGATACAAGTAGTAAAGGCAATAAAAGATAGAGGTAACCGAGAGTGGAGCACACGAAGACACGGATGTAATTCCCGTAGTTCCTTCCTTTTTAGGGGAAGTACGTCTACGTTGGAGGGGTGTGGTTGCCACAAAGGCCTAACCAATGCCACAAAGGCTCACCCTATTCTCCGGTGCAAGCTTCCGCCACAAAGGCCTAGCTCACTTTCCACTAAGGGATTCCTCAAGGCGGAATCGGCCTTTACAAAACTTGGGGCACAACTCCACAACTGAATTGGAGGCTCCCAAGCACCACAAAGATCTCAATCAACAAGTATCAAGATTTCAATCACACAAAACAAGGTCAAGGGACACAAGGGACCCCAAGACCAAAGGGCCCTCAAGCAAATGAGAGGGGAAATCAAATCGCTTCGGTGAGGATGTAGATCAAGGCCTTCTCCTTCGATTCTCCAAAGATCAAGAGCTTTGGTGGGTTGAGGGAGGAGATCTTGCAAATTTGGTGGCTCCAAATATGGTGTTCTTCTTGCATAGCTCGAGCAGCTTGAGGTGGAAGAAGGGGAGGGGTATTTATAGCCCCTCCCAAAATGTAGCCATTGCTGACTTGGAGGGGCGGATTATCCGGCCAAAGTTTGGCCGGATTATCCGGCTGGCCGGATTATCCGG
Source organism: Dactylis glomerata (assembly GCA_007115705.1). NCBI lineage: Eukaryota > Viridiplantae > Streptophyta > Magnoliopsida > Poales > Poaceae > Dactylis > Dactylis glomerata. The sequence goes on from QXEO01000628.1 coordinate 221,326, forward strand.
CCCCTGGCCGGATTATCCGCCCCCCCCCCTATCTGGGTGAGGCCGCGTCTGGTCCTTAGCCGATTTTGGGGTCGTCTCCGGAGGGGGCGGATTATCCGGCCCCTGGCCGGATTATCCGGCCCCCTATACTGGGTGACGCCGAGCCAGGGACTTAGCCGTTTTTCGGCCACTCTCCAGAGGGGACGGATTATCTGGCCCCCTGGCCGGATTATCCGGCCTGAAACTTCTTGAGTTGTAAAACCTGCATCACTTAACACACATAAAATTCCTAATGTTGTTATCTAACACACAAAACCTGAGGGATACAAAGTTTGCACTTTCAACCACACTAGGCACTTTAGAGGTTCCTGAAGATGATTCAACCTGTAAGTCACTCTTAGTTGAACTAAAAGTCTTACCAATCTTAAAAACATGTTGCGGTTTAGGCACAGACACCTTGGCAACATACATAAATTTTTGCTCTTTTCCAACAAAAGCTTTCTCCTTCTTAAACTTAAGAGAAGAGAAAATTAAACTTAAAGTTTCCATGGATTCCTCTAGTTTCCCAATCCTAAGGTTTTGACTATCAAGAGTAGTGCTAGCTTCTAAAATGGTGATTCACTTACCGATACTTTCTATCGCTTCATTAACTCGGCTAGCGTTATCAAGGATATTTGGCAAAAAAAATCTAAAGAGCCTACTTTTTCTATAACTTCCTCTAAAGTGATCTCAGTTTTAACAACATGAATAAGTGGTACTCCCACTAAACTTTTAATTAAAGTGCATGCTTCAAGAGCGGGAGTACCCAGAAAATTACCTCCTGCAAGAGTATCAAGAACGTACCTATACCAACTAGTTATACCAACATAAAAATTTCTAAGGAGGATCATGGTAGAATGCTTATTTGTACACCTATGTTGAGAACTGCTAATACGGTACCAAGCATCTTTCAAGCTCTCTCCCCCTTGTTGCTTAAAAGTACAAACTTCAACTTTAGGATCACTCATTCTAACAAAACTAAAAGCAAGTAAATAAAAGTGACTATAAAGGAAACTTTTTTTTTTGATAAAACGATGCATGTGAAAACAAAGTAAAGCAAAACTTAAAACAAAGTAAAGGATGTGTGTGCGAAACTCCCCTTGCAGAAGTCTTGTTTTTCCCTGGCAATGGTGCCAGAAAAGTCTTGATTGCTATAGATGGCGCGGTAATGATGAAGTAAATGACCGCCCAGTTGGGAAACCCCAAGAGGAATGTATGATGAATATAGCAGCAAGTTTTTCCCTCAGTAAGAAACCAAGGTTTATCGAACCAGTAGGAAAAAGGCAAACTCAAGAAGGTGATGCTTGCTAGCCTAGTGACACTCCAACAAGGGCGCCGGTAACGATATCTTGTTAGCGCGTCTTCAACTAGTAGCAACATGGAACCTGCACACAACAGAACCAAATACTTTGTTCCCAACTTACGATGAGGTTGTCAATCTCACCGGTTTGCTTGAAACAAAGGGTATGAGCATATCGAGTGGAAAGCAATAGTAGTATGCGAGTAAAGTAAACAGTGCGAGTAAAGTAAACAGGTAATAGCAATGTAATGGAAATAGGACCGGGGTCCATAGTTCACTAGTGGTGTCTCTCCATAAGATAAAATAACACATGCTGGGTAAACAAATTACAGTTGGGCAATTGATAGAATAAAGACAACGTGCATATGTCGAGAGGATCACTATGAGATTTACTCTGGGCATTACAACAAGATCCATAGACCGCCATCCAACTGCATCTATGACTAATAATCCACTTGTGGCGAATCAATCCGAGAACTCCACAAGTATTAAGTTGCAAACAACAGGTAACTGCATTAAGCAAAGTGTGTAATGTAAACAAAGCATATGCCCTTGAGCATATGAATATTGTTTTCTCCCTAGTGGCAATAGCACATCTACAACCTTATAGGTTTCTGTCACTCCCCTAGATTAAATAGAGGCATGAACCCAACTATCGAGCATAAATACCCCCTCTTGGAGTCACTAGTATCTACTCGGCCAAGATAGCTACTAACAACGGAGAGCATGCAAGATCATAAACAACATAGAGATAACATAAGATAATATTCAGCATATTAACTCAATCATAACACCAATATTCATTGGATCCTAACAAACACAACATGTAGAATTACATAACGGTGATCTCGATCATGTAAGGCAGCTCACGAGATCTAAACACGAAGCACATGGTGGAGAAGACAACCATATAGCTACTGCTATGGACCCATAGTCCAAGGTAGACTACTCACTCATCGCGCCGGAGGCAACCATGGCGATGAAGAAGACTTCCGGTGGTGATTCCCCTCTCCGGCAGGGTGCCGGGAAGAGCTTCTGGACCCTTCCGATCTTGGGTCGATGGCGACGGCGGATCGCGATGTATTCTGGAAAAGTGATCGGGTATTTAGGTTTTTCCCGTCGGGGGGTCTTTATAGGCGAAGAGGCATCGTCAGAAGTGGACCGAGGTGGCCGCACACATAGGGGGCGCATCCTAGCCCTAGGCCGCGCCGCCCTATTGTGTGGGCCCCTCGTGGCCCCACTCCATCTCCTCTTCGGTTCTCTGAAAGCTTCGGTGAATTTCTGGATGTTTGGCTTTTGTTTCGTCCAATTCTGAGAATATTTCCTATGTAACTTTTCTGAAACACAAAAACAGCAGAAAACAGGGAACTGGCACTGTGGCATCTCGTTAATAGGTTAGTTCCAGAAAATGCATAAAAATGCCACGAAGTGTAACGAAACACTAAGCAAATGGTGTAAAAACAAGCATGGAGCATCAAAAATTATAGATATGTTAGAGACGTATCATTGGACAGGAATGGATAGCGTGGAAACCATGACCGAGACAAGCATGACCGAGATAAGCAAGAGCACCAAGGGAGGGGTGGTAGCATGGACCAATGCCATGTCGACCTCACATCTAGGTTTTTTGGCTGACCTTGTGGCTAGTGGCCAAAGAACTTCAAGTGGCTTCAAGACCTATCATTACAACCAATGTGCCAAGTTTTTGAATGAACATTTCAAGCTATCTTTAACCGGAGACCAAGTTACCAACCATCTTAAGAAGTGGAGGAAGTTTGGGGCAGGCTAGTCCAATTGAAAAACTTGAGTGGAGCTCTATGGGATGAGGATACTTGCACCATTAGGCTCAGTGATGAACACTATGCAGGGCATTGCATTGTAAGTTTGTTCCCTAAACATTTGTGTACTTTTTGCTACTCACTTGCACTATTTGCATGTGTTATATGTTGCTCACTTGTTCTTTTTTTGTAGAACAACAAATCTGATATTCCCTATTTGAATAACCCAATTGAGCACTATCGTGCAATGGAAACAATTTTTGGGGGAAGCACGACTACGGGGAAATATGCCAAGTCAAGGAATGATGCTTTCTCTATTGATATTGATGAAGAAACTGAGAAGCAAGCTTCACCAAATGTAGGTGAGTCCTCTGCCAAAGCACCACCAAAAAAGAAAGCTAAGATTGTGCAGATTGAAGATGATCCTTTAGTAACCACTCTCAAAGATGGGTTCAAAATGATGGCTGAAGCTCTTGCAAAATCTGGTGGAGATGATGATGGTGGTGTCCCTGATGATTTGTGGGATGTTTTGAGTGCAATCAAGGGATTCGATGAGGAGCATATTGTTCACTACTATGCTTATCGTGTTGAGAATCCAAAGACTGCAAAAGCGTTCATGTCGCTTAAAAAAGAAAACAAGTTGGTTTGGCTGGGTAGGTACGTGGAGAAGACCTTTGGAAATATCTATAATCTGAAGTGATTGTATGAACTTCAAGTACTATTCGATGGCCTGTAATGGTATCTATAATCTAAAGTAATTTGGACTGTAATGACCTTTATTATTAGATGGCATGTAATATGAACCGTATGAACTCCTCTTTTGGATCTCTACTATGACATTAACGTGGGTGATTTTGGACTATTATGGTTTATGGATTAAACTGTCTTATGTTTGCTGCCATATATGTGTTCTGCTTGTAATAGTATATTTGGATATTGCTAAAAATACAAAGTAAGTGCTGCAGAAATTTTTATTGATCTGATGCTAGGAAATGGGAGGTATGTTCACCATGTACATGAAAGAGGTGAGCTAAACCAAAAATATGCCATTCCGTTCCATATTTTTGCTCCCAACCGAACAGAAAATGGAACCATTCCGTTCCTCGCTATTCTCGGAACCGAACACGGGGTCGGAACCGTTCCATGCCCTCGGAACGGAACCATGCCATTCTGTCCCCCGCGGTTCCAGAACCGAACACATCCTAAATCGGTATATGATACAAGTAAACTTTGTAACGTACAATGATAATGCATGCGTCTCATACCCGGAGCAGAACTATAAAGGAGTCTCAATCAAGTATTACCTCAATTTAAATAATAAAGCTTATTCAACATTTTTTTTGGAAAGTCAAACAATATAAAGTTTGACCGAGTTTTTAGAGTAAATCGTTAACATATACATTACAAAATCTATTCATTAGATATAGGCTTAGACCTAAAACTTGAACTCGCAAGTCAAACGAGTAACTCGCAATTCGACTCGTCTTGACTCAAACTCGGTGTTACATAAGCCATGTCGAGTTTTAGTTTTAATAGTTAAACGAATTTGAACTAAACGAGTATCTCACGAGTAGCTCATTTAACTTGGGAAATGTAGAGGAAACATTCAATTTTCCGACTATGTGAGCAATTATTCATAATTGTTGTTGTTTATCCATTACATATTACTTGATGGTGTCATAATATCATTTACTATGGGACGTTTTACAGTACATCAGATTGTTATGGACCATTTATTCTGGGTTATCCAAGGGCCCATGCGCGAGATACTACACCAAATATTTTGTAGTATTAAATAGAAAAACGACCGTGGCATGTTAGGATGTTTAACTTTAGCCCCCCTCATCTATTAAATCAAGCCGCAGTCCGCACTTTTGTTAGTTTAACCCATCCTCTCCAGCATCAGCAAGACGAGCTGCAGCATCAGCAAGACGAGCTGCGGCGCTGCTCGCATGAAGCCACCATGGCTGTTGTGCCACGCCGCAACACCCACACTAGGGAAGAAAAAGATGGAATAAGGGCCCGGCCCACCGCGCCTAGCGAAGATCGGAAGGGCGGCCACCGCTATGGTGAAGAGGAGGAGCAGCGGTGCGTCAATTTCCGGGTTTGGGGCAGGTACGGGCGTTCGATCTGAGGGTCTGGCGCAGCTCGTTGGTGTTTGCGGCCGGGCAGCGCGTCGATCTGTGGTCGTACAGCGCATGATATGACGGAGGAGCAAAATAGCCACCGCCTAGGTTGGCCTGCTTCTTGGCTCCCGGCAGTCCGACGGAGGTGATAGGAGGGGATATTAAGAGGTAGATGAGGGGGTTGCAGGGAGCCCTGGGGCATGGGGTTGTTTTTCCTTCAGCGTCATGGACTCATGGTGTCTGCAGCCAGCTTCGCATACTACAATGCCCTTCTCGTAACCTTCACACCCATGGCGTCATCGGGCCGTCGGCGACGACGGACGCCGGGCGCGCGCCACGGACGCGACAGGAGCGCGCTCGTGCGGGAGGCGGCGGCCGAAAGAGTCCGCGGCAGGTGCCTGGGAGTGCGGCGGACGGGAGGCGAGGGGAGCAGAATGCCTGGGAGAGGGCGCGGCGTGCGGGCCAGTGGCGGCATTGGAAGGGCAGCATGTAGCACAGGCGCGGCAGAGCGGGATACATAACTGAGGAGACGCAGGGTGACGCTCGTGGCCGTTGATGGTGTGGCGCCTCGGCTGTAGGAAACAGCAGAAGTGGGCGGTGGGAGGCTGGCTAAGCGGCAGCCACGGCGGCGAGCACCTCCGCCAGAGGAAGGGCAGGAGCGAGAGCGTATCATCTCTGCAAAAAGAAAACTAAGGCCGAATTTGTAGGAAATCAAGAGATTACATGTTAAGGGTCTAAATTGATAATCTGGTCAAATCTGGCCGAACAAATTGTAACCATTGGATCGGCTATATATACTACACCTAAAACATATATCCCGATGCACCGTAAAATCTCCCTTTACTATGATGATGATTGCACCGTACAAGCCTAAATAACTAGAAAGATTTGTATAAAAAAATTATGATGTCTAAGATGTGGCCTTTCGACACTAAGCGAGCTAACCGCAGGCTTACCGAGTCGAGCCAAATTTCATTTTTGGACTCTTTATTAAACGAGTCGAGCAACTTTTTTTGAAATGGGAGCATAATGCCCCAGCCTCTGCATCAAGCGATGCACACAGCTTTCTTTAATTTATTACTCAGTTTGTAGTACAAAAAGTATTACAATCATGGATCAACGAGGGTCGAAACAAGAATCAACCATCGAAAAATGATAATCTATTTGTGATTCTATTAATATGCCGCCATCTAGTAGCCTGGAAATAGAAGTCGTTTGCAACCATCAAGAGTCGGTTGCAGCCAATAGCCATGGGCTCCCGCTAATCCACCGGGAGGATATAGGACCAAAGATGTATCCAATGCGCATCCATTCGAATAACCTGCAAAAAGCTGAAACCAGTTTGTTTGTTAAAGATAATATTGTTTTGACAATGCCAAATTGCCCAATACATAGCAGACACCCTCATAGGGATTCTAGCTTTAGTATCTTTATCTATCCTATTTAACCAATTACCAAACATATTAGTAATATTCGCAGGTGGAGGGATATTATAAGTAAAATGGATCATAGGCCAAGTTATGCGAGCAAATGGGCAAGTGAGAAAAATATATTGCATCGTCTCCACTGATTCACAGAAACAACATTTGGTACATTCCGTCCATTTTCATTTGGCCAGGTTATCTTTTGTTAACAACACTTTATCACGAATGAACCACATAATTTTTTTAATCTTTAGAGGTATTTTTAATTTCCATAAATATTTATGTAAGAACTGTGCATCCTCGTTCATGAGATCGAGGTACATAGATTTGACAGTAAATACACCATTTTTTTTAAGTTCCAAACAAATTTATCCGGTTCACTAGACAACTGAACAGCCATTAAACGTTGACACAAATGCAACCATGCGATCCACTTATTCCCAGTAAATGACTGTCTAAACATAATGTTCAGCAGATTATGAGAAAGTACATTTGCAACAAGAACATGTTTCCTTTGTGCAACATTATAAAGAGACGGATATTGGTTTGCAAGCAAAGAATTACCTAGTTAAACATCCTGCCAGAAACGAACCGACGTCCCATTACGAACTCTGAAAAACCTCTATCAAAAATTATTTCTTAACCCGCATCAACCCTTTCCAAAAGGGAGAATCAGTAGGTTTTTCCTCAACTTGAGACAAAGTCTTATCCCTCAAATACTTGTTATGTATCGATTCTTGCCACATATATACGTCCTCTGAAAGTAAATTAAATAGCCATGTGCTAAGTAAGCACTTGTTCTTTAATTCATGGACCTCAACACCCAATCCGCCTTGGTCCTTTGGTCGGCAAATAATATTCCATTTTGTCAGTCGGTACTTCTTCTTAGTATCATGAGATTGCCAAAATAAACAAGACCTAAAGTAGTCCAAATGTTTTCTGACACCCTTAGATATTTCCAACAAGGAAAGCATAAACATCGGCAAACTAGTTAAAACCGAGTTTAAAAGAATCAAGCGGTCTCCCTAGGAGAGTAATTTGCCCTGCCAACAACCCAACTTGGATACAAATCTACACTCCACTGGGTTCCATTCTGCATTTGTAATTTTTCTATGATGGATAGGTATCCCAAGATACCGGACAGGTAAAGAACCCGACTCACAACCCAAAATATGTTTGTACTGGTGTTCCTCATTTTTTGCTTTCCCAAAACAGAAAATCTCACTTTTATGGAAATTTACCTTTAAACCAGACAATTTCTAAAAAATGCAGAGAAATAACTTCATATTCACCGCCTTTTGAAGGTCATGCTCCATAAAAAAAATAGTGTCATCCGCATATTGTAAGATGGACACCCTCTCTCAACCAAATGAGAAATTAGGCCACCAACTTGTCCATCCTCCTTAGCTCGAGCAACCAAACGAGTCGAGCAGCGACCAAGCTTTAGCTAAGGCTCAGCTTAACTCAATTTTAAGCCCTAGTTAAATACATCATGAAATATATTTTCATTTGATACCTATATAGCATTGTAGTTATTGATAGTTTTTCAAAAAGTTAGGCAACATTTTACTTTAGTTACCTTTTTTTAATATTTCTTATTTATTTAAATGGAGAGAGTATGTTACAGTGGAACTAAGTGGCAGCCATGACCGGCAGGCGCCACGGCCACACCTTCATGCACATGTCTTGTCAAATGTCAAAGCGCACGTATCATGGCAATTTCATTAACTAAAACAACTAGCGGTATAATCCACGTATTTGCGACTAGATGCACATTCTTTAATATCATAACTTTTCTACCGGTTATTTATTCTTCTCCATTAATCGTTTAGATTTAATCTATTTTAACACTGCTTGTTTATATTTAGTTCAGAAGTAGCAAAAAAAGTCTTTAAACTTGCTTCAAATGTGTTGCATTGTTAACTTTTACTATTTCAACAATGTATCTTACTATGAATAATATATTCGTTGAAGCCCCGCTATGCTATTTCTTAAAAGTCCATCTTTAACTTACCGTCACGAAGTAATATCACTCTATTCACCAAAATGTATATGAAAAATTTTTCACCAAGACGTGTAACTGCTACTCCCAAAACCATGGACTTTCTACTGATATGTACTCCCAAAACCAAGGCGCGCGGGAGGGGGGGGGGGGTAAACCCCCTAGTGAACTACTAACTCCCCGATAAAGTCTTCAGTGAGGTTAACTAGGAAAATGAAGGAGGGGATGCACCATGATGCCCACGTATTTCAAGGTTCAAGCTTAATCAACAGTTTAATTACTTCTAGGCCAAAAAAATAACTTAATTCGATTTCTTAAAAGAAAATCTAGGAATGTTACAAGTTTTATGACACATGGGTGCCATATTATTGCTCTAACTGGTTATCAGGATGATTGAATAAATAAAGGGCACCATATAAATTGGGAAAGAGGGAGTGTCAGTTTTGTAAGGAAATATTTGCATGTAAAACATAACAATATGAAGCTGCGGTAATTGGAAACATAAGATGGAGAACATCGTTTTCTAAGTTTGTTTCAAGGTAAATTTTGTGTCATAAAACATATGTTACATATGATTATGGACAAGATGCAATAGTTAAACTACATACTATATAAGAAGTCCCCTAAATATTATCGAGGTAGAGTAACTGTAACAGTTTAACGATTATAACTTTAGTTTGACCTATCAGACACGTAAACTGATGTGTGTAGTAGTTCAATCAGTCGCCATCATATAGCTGGTTAGCTCGTAAGATGGACCGACAAGTATGCCTCGTGTTGCCCTAACAAGTATGGCTAAAGTGTTGTTGGTGGGGCCACCAAGTGTGACACTCCGCTCTTGCAACCGTACATCCCTTCAGCTATTTATATCACTTGGACTCTTGTCATGGTCATCTTCCAAAAGCAAACGGCCAAACTCTAGCTCCATGCTTAAAAGAAGCAAAGCTGTCTAGCCAAATATTTCACTTGCACACAACATCGATCCTTGCCCACACCCACTCTGCTAGCAGCTAGCAAACACAACCTGGTAAGTTCATATACGTGCAACACCGATCATGGGCGATGCGCTGTGCGATCAGCTCCTGGTGGACGTCGACGGCGAGTTCCAGCTCCCCTCCGACGCCGAGGACCTATTCAGGATCCTTGAGACGTGGGAGGACTGCGTGAACGGCCCTGCCGCCGCGCTAAGCCCCACCACCGCCGGCCACGGCACCGGTGGTCGTGGACTGCCGCAGGCTGCTCCTGCGCCGGGGAACAAAGGCAGCAAGCGGCGAACGCTGCAGGACGAAGGTGACGGCACCGCAGAGACGCAGAAGAGGCAGAGGTGCTCGCCGGAGGAGGGAGGCGGCGCGGCGCCGAAGACGCCGCACATCACGGTGGAGCGCAACCGGAGGAAGCAGATGAACGAGCACCTCACTGTGCTTCGGTCGCTCATGCCATGTTTCTATGTCAAGCGTGTAAGCTCATCACGCTGTCCACTCCATCTATCTACCCATGTCTACCTATTCATGCATCGTCATCGTGCATAGCTTTTCGTCAATCTACTCATGTCCATCTATTCATCTCTATATTTGGGTACGTACGTACACGTTCTGTACTGTTAAGTTGCTGATTCGTTTGTGCTAGGTAACTAACTGTTCGATGACTTGATAGTCTGATAGTACTCCGGTCGGTAGATATCAGTCAGTTATTGGCATCAATAATCTCTCCATGGATCTTCCTCGTCGGGAATTGGGATCACCTGGTCCTATGTAACGTACATGCTATGCTAGATAGAACACTGCTTGCCAAGTGCATGCATGTGCTGAATGCACGGCAATGGACCGACCTAGCTAACAAACTGAAGCCTAGCTACTTGCCTTTTCTTCTTGGAAAACCCTGAGCTTAGACAGCTGCAGGAGGATGCTTTTAGTTCATTCATCAAAGTCGTAAGACCTCTGATATGTTTTGTCCTTTTGAATCAGGGTGACCAAGCATCCATCATAGGAGGAGTGGTGGACTACATCAAGGAGCTGCAGCAAGTGAAGCAGTCGCTGGAGGCCAAGAAGCAGCGCAAGGCCTACACCGAGCATGTCCTCAGCCCGCGGCCGCCGCCGTCGAACTACAGCCCACGCCTCCCGCTCAGCCCTCTCCACAGATCCACGCCGCCGCTCAGCCCGCTCCTAAAGTCTACGCCGCCGCTCAGCCCGCGCCCCACCATCGCGATCAGCCCTGCAAGGACGCCGCCGACGCCAGGCAGCCCCTACAAGCTCCGGCCCCTCCCGCCTCCGATGTCGGGCTATGTGTCCCCGGCGATGACGCCGACCGGCCACGATCCCGCGGCTTCCTCCTACCTCCCCACGCTCGACGCCATCGCCGCCGAGCTGTCCGTCTACGCCAACCGGCAGGCCCTTCTGCTGCCTCCGACCGACCGGCGCCTCCCCGACGTGAGGGTGGAGTTCGCCGGCGCGAACCTGGTGCTGAAGACGGTGTCGCACCGCGCGCCGGGGCAGGCGGTGAAGATCATCGCCGCGCTGGAGGAACGGGCGCCGGCGCTGGAGATCCTCCACGCCAAGATCAGCACCATCGACGACACCGACGTCAACGCCTTCACCGTCAAGGTATGTACGTTACGTACAGCTAGTTCTTGGCTTCTTGCCGTCCTTTTTTCTGCACTCCTCGGCATGAACAAAGTAAAGGCATGGACCAATTAAACACTGCATATGCATGCTACTGCTATAGTTAAAGTCGACGAGGATTGCATCTGTTTCATGCGAGCTTCCCGTGTAATGCGCATGTAAGGCTACTAGCCAATCACTCATGCTGAAGCTGCACTAGCCATAAATGTGAGCTTGATGGCTAGGTTGGACCCGGACATCTTCAAACTAGGGCTAACGACTATGAATATAGTTCGGTGAAATAGTATACATGGTATAATGACCTATGTGAATAGGTTGGACGGGACATCTTCAATGGGCTACCTGGAATGGCATACCTAGGGTGAGACTTGTATAGGATCTCTCCTTTAGGTGTTGTAGGAGCAACTCACAAAAGTCATTCTTAGAAATTGTTAAAAATTCTGAAATTTGTATACAGTATAACTACCGGCTCTATATGTCCAACTCCAACAAATTTCATATCAAAATTGATCTACAGTTAGAGAAAAAATTGGCACTAGTATTCACAATTCACACTACTGAAAGCCAAGTTTATTATTTTCGGATCTCTAACTATGGGTAGAATTCAGATCTGCAATTTTTAGTTGGTGTATATATAACATGGATGTGTGTTGTTATATTTATAACTTTTAATTATGTTTCGTATCTGTAAAAAATATTATCTCTTACTCCCTCCGTCCCGGTGTATAAGTCTTGCGCGTATCCCTAGGTTGCCATTTTGATCAATATAATATAAGATATATACTACAAAATATATATCACTGAAAACTTTAGATTATATACTTTTTAATGGTATAATCTTTATGTTGTAAAATTTGTGTTATGTTTGTCAAAATGCCGACCTAGGGGTACGTGCAGGACCTATACACCGGGACGAAGGGAGTAGATACTACCTCTGATCCTACCCAACATGCACTTATGGTTCACCCAAAAAGTCTGAACAGATGTGAAATGTGAACAGCATATATTTCAAGATACAAACCAATGGTCATGCAATTGCTCTTTTATATGCGAAACACATAATTTCTAGATAAGTACCATGGATTTCCTTGCACAACATTAGCAACTACTACTCCATTAGAGACAACTATTCTGTCATGCGTATACCAACTAGCATTGCTCGTACCCAACGACCCTTTTCTTTAGGAGTTTCTTACAGTTCCTAACGTACGTTGCCTTTCCACAGATTGGAATCGAGTGTGCACTAAGCGCAGAAGAGCTGGTGCAAGAGATTCAGCAAACGTTCTCGTAAACCACAGGCACTGGAATTGCTGTGTCCATTGAGAAACTGAGATAAAGAATCAGACAGTCTCGAGTGGAAAAAAGATTAAGTACCAGAGGAGAAAATTAGTGAATAGCTGAGGGACCGGGCACTTGAATGATAGTACATGTGTACTACTCTATAGCTAAAGCTAGATCGTTCGCTTTGCTAGCTGCGTACGTATGTAACTGCGGTTCATAATTTTGGACTTTTTCCCATAATTTTCTAGAACGTCTGAATGTTCAGCAAAAGTAATCCCCGCATCTTAGAATTGCTAATCCACACTTGAGGCATACATTTAGGTTCTATATATGTGCAGCATCTTATCCGAACAACCAAAACTTTACCTTTTCAATGAAATGAAACGCAAAGGTTCTTTGTGTTTTCTCGAAAAAAGTGATGGTTGTGGGTTTGATGAACAAAAGGTAGAGAGGTAAGACTGAGGGTAAGTTGGAGAGGTCGAGGATAGCGAAAGTCAAGAGCTGAGAGGAGAGGAGCATCGCGCAAGCATGCTTGGTTAAGGACCAGCTCGTTAGGTGAGGTGATTGTGGGTTGTGGCTCTGTACGAGCTGCTGTTGAGGTGAGGTAGTCGTGGTTCTACAAAAACTGGAGTTGATGAAGGGGCAATGACGATGCTCGAGCTAATGGTGGGAGGTGTTTGGTGCCTCCTTTGTAGGCGCCACACATGATTCTAGAGCGCCCTTACCGTTTGCTGTTTCCACAAACACTCCAACAAATTACCCCGACCATCTCGTCGCACCAAACCATTCCACACCCTCCTTGCAAAGATTTGCCTCCAGCATCACCAAACCACGTGTGAAGATAAAATTTAAAACGACAAAATAGTACACTTCTATATCTGTGATTTCAAGTCTAGAGTCTTTAAATAGATTCTAGATTTGGAACATTACTCGAATTACTAAGCCGACTCGGTAACCTTCCATGTCGCTGTCCTAGCGTTTGTACCGTTCACTTCAGCTTCCTTTGAGCAAAAGAGCACTGCCCCACGTTGTCGATTCCACAAGGAATGGAACATCTGCGATGTTTTCCTGCCGAGGAGCGAAAATTTAATTTGATCTTGGAAGCGACGTGAGGATTTGTTAAGAATATCAAGAAATGCTACACCTACTACTACGCCTAATGGTTGTCTCGTTTCCCCCCAACTCGCTTCTATCGCTCCTACTTTCTTCGTCCGTCTTTCCATCCCAACCTGCAGATATTCCTTGCAGCCATGGATGATAGGCTGCTAACAATGGAAACTCGTGCCATTTTTGTTGGGCCATATCCCTTCACATAGAGGTGTGTTGGCAGCCCAACTTGAGCCTAGTAAGTTCAACACGTATAAACCGTTGATCGAGGTTCGCATCCAACGGCTGATGTGTCTTCTTGCCTGTGTGAGTGAGAGAGCAAGAGCAATCCAAGAACGTGGCTGCTCTATGAGAGGATGAGAGACAACACTAGAACACCACAACCAAGTGGTGAATCTTTCTAGATTTCTGAGATCTGACCGGTCTGTCTTCAAGCTGGTAATTGGAGGCTCAAACGTGCTTGAATTGGCTCCAAACTTGGTGAGCTCGTTTCTTACTTTGAGTACTTCAATCCGGTTACATAGTTTGGGATTTGGGTCAGAGGAGATTCAGATTTGAGAGCATTTTTGTCAATTCGGACTGCTGCAGTTTCAGCACAGAGCAGTTCTGAGAGACAAATAGTTTGGATAGGCAAACGGTGTCCGATTGAGCTGGTTTTTGGTCAGTATGTTGGGAACTCATATGTCTACTCGTCTACCAAGTTTTAGATCTGTTGTTTAAGATCAGTTTGTTGATTGCTGAGGAAGACAAAAACTGTGATATCTTTATCTTTGTTGTATTCTACCTCTTGTGGTTGTTATTGTTGCCGGTGGGCAATAGAGAGAAGTGTGTTGTAATCTCTAGAGGTTCTAGAGAAGACTCTGTACCCAGTTAATCATAGTGAAGCTCTCGTGGACCGATTGGTCCACACACGTAGTTTTTTTCCCTTCTCATCTTGAGGAGGTTTTTCACGTAAATCCTTTTATCACTTGTGTATTGTGCTTGTGTTTATATTTCCGTTGCATCTATTAGTTGAAAATATTCTCAAGTTTATTCACACAGGCAAGTGATGGTGTGTTCGGGTTATCCGTCATGCCCGGCTTGCCATAACAATTTTTGCACATGACACCACCACTCTGGAGGTGGTTTACACCAACACGGTTTGAAAAAAACCGTTGACATGTACTCCGTACAAACAATCGCTTCGGGAGAATAAGCGGAGGTTTGTCGGCCTCGATCTTGAATCCCCGGAGAGGTAAAGACCAACTGATCACCGTCATGCAACTAGCGATGCGGCAATATACCTCCGCGTGTTTCACTACTGCAGGTTCCTTCCCTAAGCATTTATTGGCGCTACCGGAATTTCTACAGCATAGGCAGATCACTTCCGCAAGCGTGGACACAAGTGGAGACAAGGGCAAGCTTTACCGTATTTCTGATTGCTAGTATCAGACGGTGATACAGGTAGTCGTGTTACATTCAGAGCTTGTATCAGTTGCGTTGAGAATGTTTACTGTCAGCAGAGTATGTGTTTTGCACTCTTAGCCATACCAGTGATCACACTCTTAGCTATCACGTTTGCTGCCGCAAGGTAATTTGAATCATTTGTTTTCTTGTACTCCTTTCAATATCTTATGTGATTTCTTGTGGCTTGATTTATCCATCTTTTCACACATTTTCACGTATTTTGCATCCGGAACACATCTTGTCATGTCCTGAACTATTCAGAATTATCATCAGTGGGTTCATCTTCAGGACTGAAGCCCCAAGCGAGAAGAGATGATCCCGATTAGAGATTTTTGGTCAACAGGATGTGTCTGTAGTTGTCTAAGGATGCCGATTCTTCAACCTCATGTGACTTTCACAATACTGGACAAGACATATAACTCAAATGTGTACCCACCGCTGGTTAATTAATGCAGCTCCTTCGGGGTCTTTCTAGACCCCACCCCAAAAAAAAAAATTCCAAGCCCTGGTATGCAAAATGGATCCAAGTCAACATACTCAGGTATAAAAAGCGTGTCAAATTTACGAAGTTGCATACTGGGGACTGCAACTGGTACTATTTAGTAATCAAATCATCCTTTGACTATAATGTGAGCCTAATTTGTTCCTTCCAGACAGTACTGAATTTGTGACCCAAAAACATTCACAAATTGGCATTACAACACCACCAATGTACACAAGAAATTACGGAACTGAAACAGACAAAGAACTATAATAATCAAGGGAATAGAACCTCAGAACAGGTTAAGAGAGAATATCTGGGATATCGCTTCCAAAGATGTTTGGTAAACTTGCTTATAGGATTGCCGTAGTCAAACTATTGTCCAGGATATGCAACAGAGCATATACTAGTGGGGACATGCACTTGAGGTGTGTTTCCATGTTACAGGAGAAGAAAGATAACTACTGATATGGAAGTTCGCTGTAAGCATGAGTGCATAACCTGTATACGACAACATGTTTATTAATCCACAGCCTGTTTACTTAGCTAGAGCTTGGAATGCTCTTACCAATATGGAGCACCATACTGTCGGCAAGAAGATTCCCCAATCGTGAAGACTATTTTGACCGTAGACCTGGAATGTTGCTCAGTCCCATCTTTCTAAGGATAAGTTTAGTCAGTGCAGGAGGGTTATTGAGCCCCAAACTTCTACTGAACTCATTGGCCAGTGATACAAGCTGGTACTTATCGCGGCCAATTTGCTTATTTGAATTATAGTACCCAAGCCATGCTTGATAAGCAGATTCCTTATCTTTCACCTCCACATGTGCAAGAGCCTTCTCAACCTATAAGAAGTAAGCAATGTCAAATATAACACCATGCTGCATGTCAACTTATCAAGTATTTCAAATAGATTAAAGATATATATGGTATAACACTCCATGTATGATATAGCTCTAAGCTAATCCATCACCTGAGACCAGCCCTCTACACTTGCGCTGACCAGAGAACAGTGTCTACTTGGTGGATTCTTATCCTATTATATGCCTTTCAGACATTTCGATGCCTTTGGAAAAGTACATTCACTTTTCTACTTCCAGAATTTCATAGCTAATGTGATGGAAGATTAAACAGACACAAACTTGCGAAAACATAGAGATGAAAATGTTCCTGAATACTCCGTACCTAAATTATATAAGATGCTTTGGCAGCTAAAATTGAACTGCCAAAACGTCATATTTAAGAACAGAGTAAGTAGCTTTTTCAAAAGGTGTCCCTTTCTATCATTGACTCATAAATAAATAAAATGTCCACTGACCATTGCTGTTCCTTGTCGAGACACTAACTATGAGATGTGCACTGGTGAAAGAGTTTATGTACCTTTCGTTTAGTGTCCAGATCAATTAGTGGTAGCGTAGCCTCTGTAATAGGCAAATCTTTGATACTTCTTAAGAAGTATTCTTCCCATGGTGCCAACACTAAGACACCGCTTCCCTCATTACCTTTGCGGCCAGTCCTACCAAGACGGTGGATATATTGCTCTCTGTCACTAGGAACTCCCAACTGCAATGACCATGATATGGCATCAGTTCATTCTAATTTATAACTTGAAGATGTGTAAGGACAAAAAGATAAGCATGTTCGTATTTAATTACAACAGACTATTTTTATAATTGCATGCAGAAAGATCTTTCTGAGTGATTTTTTTAACTGAAAACTGTAGGGGAGGCCCAGACAGTAACTTGTAAATAAAAGAGCAAAATATATACAAGAGAGGGAGAAAAGGGGTGTACAAAGGGCTAGACAGTTCTGAGTGGTTATAAAGAACAAACAGAAAAAGATCCTGTACAATAAAAAAAATTAAGAAAATAGACAACTATAGGGCAAGAGGTTGGTTACCTGCACAACAAGTGTGACATTGGGATAATCAACACCCCTAGCAGATACATCAGAGCTAACAAGAATAAGACCCTTTGATTCCTTAAATTCTTTTGATATCCTGGTTCTGTAACTTTGTGGCTTTCTGGAGTGAATCTCACGTACATTCAACTTCAGTTCAGACAGAAGTTCAGCAACAAGACTCGTTACCTTTGCTGTTGTACAAAACACAATCACCTGCATTTTTGTTGTCTTGTCATAAATCTGTGTATAATATGGAGCAGTAACAAGAGAAGGCACTGCAAAGTGGATAATGCAATTACCTTGAAGTCAACATTTTCCGACATATGGTCCGTTAGAAGGCCATATAGGATAGAGAATTGCTTGTCCAGTGGTGCAACTAGATGCATTTGTTTCACCTGAATGTGGTAATAATAAGCATCATGCTGGAATAGAAGAACCCAGGAGCAATTAACATGCATGATCTAAAATATACCTGCGAGTGTGTTTCCTCGCTTCCTTCTTGAACAGTGTTAACAAATTCAAGATCTCTTTTCATGGCAACATGACATACTTGACGAACCTGAATAAGTAGTAGAAATTTAGTATATGTTCAGTTGTTGATCAAATAAACTGATGCTGACTCGAGAAGGTTTACTGATTTACCTCATCTGGAACTGTAGCAGAAAATAGAAGTGTTTGACGCTGTTTGGGGAGTGCAGCTACTATTCTCTCGATATCAGTTCGGAACCCCATATCTAACAAGCGGTCAGCTTCATCAAGAATAAGGATTTTGACGCCCATCAATCTAGTAGCAAAACCTGGTGTGTTCTCCATATGATCCTTAAGCCTTCCTGGTGTAGCTACCAGAATCTGCATAAAAGCAATACTTTCATATTACAACATTTGACATAGAAATAGCAAGGATTGTTCAGCAAGTCATTTCCAATCACCTGGCAAGGGTTTGTATGCATGCGTTTCTGCTCAAGAGCCATCCTAGTGCCACCAATTACAAGTTGTACTCCAATCGATGGATGGAATTTAAGAAGTTTGTTTGCCTCTGCAGCAGCCTGATCAGCAAGCTCACGTGTAGGGCACACAACAACGACACTGATGGGAGGTCTTTTTTTATCATGGTCATTAGGGGGCAATTTGGAGACAACTTCAACGGCTGGAAGCTGAACATAAAACAATGGTGAATTACATTTTGAAATTTAACAAAGCCCAAAAGTAAACAAAAGAAAAATCACTACTCAAGCAGAGTATTCACCAAGAATGCTACAGTTTTTCCAGTTCCTGTCCTTGCTTTGGCCAGTACATCCTTCCCTACAGAGAAAGGCTTGTTAGATTGTCAGCAATGGCTAAAATGATGCAATCCAAGTTATCATATTTCCACACTTTTGTACAGTATCTGATATTGCCAAAAAAACATAGTTTATATTTAATATTATCCAGAACTCCGAATAACCCCCGCAAGTAAACTCAAGATTTTATTTTGTGTTTCTTGTGCCATAAGAATATTAGGATGATAATTACAGATTGCCAAATCTGTTCTATCGCACAATCTCCAGAATTATCCCGTCAAAAAAAACTTTATTTGCAGCGCAAACACACCAGATCCATCTTCAGTCTCCAAGTTCAGTGAGCTTATCTACTTATTTCAGTTATATGTAGATTTCAGAAGACTCAGTTGAAATTCAGGAGTCTAGACATCTGTTGTTAAATCCAATCAAAAGTTCACAACAAAAAAATTCAAGAATCTATACAAGGTTCATGTTTAAGACAGTGGAGAACTTACAACTATTGAGAAACTATGGAAGTACAATGCCATGGTCAAGTCCACTGATGTGTTTCATATTAACTGTGTGGTTTTTGCAAACAGCATGGACCTATGAAGGAGATGGGTAATCATTCACTCATGGATGCTCAGAACTCAAGAATATTTGCTTTTTCCTTGAAAAAAATTGCTGGCAATCTGATTGCTTGACTGTTGTCATTATTATAATAGAGGTGATGTGCAGGAAGAACAAAGGAAAAAGAAGAAGGTTCAGACAACTGAAGGCAAGCGCAAGAGGCAGAAGTGAGTGAAACTATGAACTGAGTTAGTGGGTGTGCATATGGGCTATGCACTCTATGTACTGAGTTGTTGGGCATGCCCGTTAAAGATAGGTGAGCTATGTCACTATGTGAATATGTGTTAGGGGGTGGGTGGAGCAATAAACAGCAAGGTTTTCAGAAGGAACGTCTTGTAAGAGTGAACGCAGCTTTGGAGTAGTGGGGTATTTTTGTGTTCTTTCCCCCAACATCTTCTCCTTCACCGTTCCCCAATTGCTTGTTCCGTCAACAATACTGTTGTACCTCGGTGGCAGTGACAAGATATCACAACTGAGGGTGGCGATTGCTGAGGGTTGGAATGGGTGGCTACCAATTAACTCTCCGCCCTACAAGTGTTCAATATCTCTCAATTTATTTTTCATGTAATCTTTTAAATATCAGGTCAACACACTTCATTTTTTCTATCCCCACAAATTTGTGGGGATTGTTCTGTTTCTACCAACTAACTCTCCGCCCTACAAGGGTGTTTGGAACACAGAAACTTGACTAGAAAAAGAACAATCCTGACAAATTTCCACATTACAACAGAGTTTAATGCCCTGATCCTCCTACTACTTATCAGAGTCACCAGCATATGGGCAGTTGGACACCATATAGCTATTTAGAATTATTTATTTGTGTCCGCCACCTCAGCTTTTCAGGCCCATCAAAGCAAAGAAGACATGGGTGAATGGTGCACATATGCATATCAAGAAAATGGAAAAAAGAAATGAAGCTAATTGAACGAGTAATCAGTGGATTTCAGACATCAGGGACTCAGTTAAAAACAAGGTTAGCCAAGGAACGGTGGAAGAGATTTCCAGAAAATGGTGGTGCATGGAGCATATATTTGAAATTGAAAAGAGAGACGAATATAAAGAGAGTGGTAATAGATATTGCCTGTCCCATTGTATAACCCACGAGTCATAACACCTTTCTGGGGAAAATATGCACAGCTTAAAGCAAAATCATAACTGTTTTACATATACAAACAGCACTGTGTTAACCTTTGAGTATAATAGGAAGAGTGGCCTCCTGAACCGCAGTCATCCGTTCATACCCAGCAGCTTTAACACCTTTTAGTGTCAAGGGAGAGAGAGCGCATTCATCAAACCTGTGATATAAGAGGGAAGATCCAACAGGATAGGGTATTAGATATTAATAGGTTGCTAGGTGCTTTATCGGCACATATTTTCTTAATACTTTCCGTGTCCACAGCTATTTGTAAATAATGCAGATGGTCAGTTATAGATCATACGGACATAATAAGCCAATACAATCTGACCATGATCATAGAACATGACAGAATACAGTTTCCAGAAAATATATCATTTATATTAACCAGAGTATCATAATATACATCGTTTGTGCCTTTTCAACACAAAAGTCAACAAATGCAGCTTGATGAAATCAATCAAGATTGAGATAGTGACATATACTCGGATAGTAGTCATTCACAGGTTCTAGTAGAGCATGACTCTGAACTCTGAAGAACAAGATATATTTTCATAGCTGCCTTTTAAGGTCCTAGAATTTATAAGTATTAAGGATAAGACAATACTGAAGTTTCTAGTAGCACATCTACATCCAAAGGATCACGTAACCTGTAACACTATGATGAAAACACAACAAAAAACAGGCAAATACCAAATACTTGTTTGCACTTCAATGATGGGAGGCTTTTTGGCCATGTTGGAGGCAGCTATAGAACTTCGTATTAACTACATATGGTAACCAAGTATAATGATAGTTCATAGTTGTCATGAATGTGATGCTATTTATTACACTACCATTCAGCCAAAGATCACAAAAGTAAATAAAAGACCCGCTAAAGAGATACCAAGCAGTTGTACAACACACTTCACAGCTCAAATATATGGTTGACCTTACATTTTTATCCTATGCACCCATATATGATCACAAAGTAAAGAATCTAACTAGTTTTCATAGAGAACAAAAAACGTGCCCAACACATAGAGAAACATTCCATAACAATGGCAGGATCTATTCTTGAATTAGAGAAAACTTGAGTAAGAGCTACCTTGTCTGACTCAAATACGAATCACCATCTCCATTACCGCTTGTGCCCACTACACTCTCCTGTTCAACTGACTCAGAAGAGATGGACTTCTTAGTTGCACTGTTCACCAAATCCTCCTCACCGCCATCATCACCAGAGAGATCGTCCTCAAAGCCTGATGGCCCATCATCCTCATCAATCTCCCCTGACTCACTATCACTCTCTGCCGAACCAAAATCAAATGCTTTCCCACCCCTTGACTGCCGGTCGCCAAACTCCACATCCCCGACTCTACCTCCTCGCCGTGATCCCAAACTTCCCTTTTTCTCTGATCTTCCTCCACGATTATGCCTTCCACCAGAATCTCCAAACTCAACTGCATCATCGCTGTCGTCCTCGTCGTCATCTGAATCAATTTCTCTGCCACCTCTGCCTGAAGAACCTGACATCCTTCCTCCACGGCCCCGACTGCCCCTGCGAGACCCAAGACCAATTTCTTCACCACTGTCATCCTCACTGTCATCTAAATCACTTCCCCTGCCTCCTCTGCGTGACAAACCCGACTCCCTTCCACCACGGCCTCGCCTTCCCCTGGGAGACCCAAACCCAGATTCTCCTTCATCCAAATCGCCATACCTCCCTCCCCTGTGCGACATACCGGATCCCCTCCCGCCCCTGCCACGCTGCCCCCTAGAAGACCGAAACCCAGCATCATCCCCAAAATCACCTCCCCTCCCTCCTCTCTGTGAAAATCCCGAAGACATCCCACCACGCCCTCGCCTTCCCCTCACAGAACCGAACCCAGCATCATCATCATCATCACTGAGATCAGAGCTCACAACCCTCCCCCTTCGCTCAGAACCAGGCCTGTCACCGCCAAACCGACCACCACGGCTGTCGCCCCCGAATCGACCACCACGGCTGTCGCCGCCGAACCGACCACCACCGCGAGCATCGCCGCCGAACCGACCGCCACGCCTATCGCCGCCGCTAAACTCGCGGCCCCGCCTCTCGCCGCCGAAGTCGCCGCCATCAAACCTCGATCTCGGGGGCGGTCCCCGCGAATCCCGTCCTCCTCGGCCTCCCCTGGAGGCGGCGGGCCTGCGGCCGGAGCCCTCGCCCTCGTCGCCGCTGCTGGCGCCGAGGTGGAAGGAGTCGGTCTTGAGGTCGCTGACCCAGTCGCTGAGGTCGGCCTCGTCGTCGATCAGGCTCTTCGCGGCGCCGCCGGCTCCGCGCGAGGAGAGGAATCGGGCGCCGAGGGGGCCGGCGGCGCCATTTCGCGGCGGGATTGGGTGCAGGTGGCAGAGAGCGTCGGCGCGTTGAGCGGCAGGGGAGGATGGGGAGGCGGCCGCCGCGCGGCGGAGGAAACCCAGCAGGTGGTGGCGGCCTCCCATGGCGGAGGCGCGGGGTTGGGCTTAGGGTTTAAGCGAGACGGCGGCGTTTCTGGGGGGAAGGGAATTGGGGGTTTAGGTTCAGGTTCGGAGGAGGGCATACTGGTCACTCATTAACTGAGCAACTTTTTTTGTGAGCTCTGCTAGCCGTCCGATATCTCAGAAATGAAAGGTTCACTTCCAAGGGGAAATGAACTCCCCAGTTCAATTGTGTTTTCATTCTGGAACCAGAGAGCAGTGTGCTTTGTTGATTTGAATTTTGATAAGCTACTAGTACTATATCGTAGTATTACGATACCGTGATTAAAATATTCACCTTAACAATCGACTACACTACTAAAGGTTTACGATAAAATGAATATGCCATGTGCTCCTCAGTTTCATTGAAAAGATAAATTAAACTAAAACACTACAGTAAATGTGTCTCAGGCCTTCACTATGTTGTTGCGCCAAATGCAAAATGAATGTGGAATGTACTTAACATGTTCCACGTGTGAGGTTTTTCTCCAGATTTTGTGGGACATGTATCATGTCTCAAGTCCGAACGGATTGCAATTTCACTAGAAATCAGCTGTATGCATTTCCTAGAAGAACTCTTCCATAGTTGTTGAGGTCTTGTACGTTACATAAGCCGCAGATCGTACTTTCAGGATATCAAGTACGTAACAAAACTTTCACAACCATCAGTACATTCAAACATTCAACAGTGTTCAATGGTGAAATCGCACCACGATACATGTGATGTTATCTGAGCTGTGCCGAGAGTAGGCCAATTCCGTCAACTTCATGGCCGCTGCCTCGGTCCCGTTTGTTGCTCCCACAAGTGAAATAATGTCCTTGTTTATAGAAGACAGAAACACACCGATTAGCAATGGACCAAATAAAATGCCTAAATGATATGAAAGACCCGGTTCACCATATCCAATCTGTGCATGATAAAATAGGTACCTCATTTCGCACAACATCCCAAAGACCATCTGTAGCAAGAACCAGGTATTCCAAGTCACTGCTGACAGCTGCTTCCTGTGTAATGGTCCAGATCACAAGTGATTAAAGGTGCAAGCATCCCAATATTTTCTTAACAAGATCAATCAGTAAACAGATTAGATGGACCGAGTTTGCAGCTTGTGAAGGAGTGCAGGAAATCAATTAAGTCGATGGTTCCTAAAGTAGGTACTTGTCATTTCTATTCAGGTTAATGGTCTGTAAAGTGGGTATACATTATCCCTCATGTGAATGGAAATGCATACTGTGGTCTACAAAAAGCAAAAACAGCACGAGAAAACCGGTTCCTTCCTCGATGAAGTACTGAGCTAATTAAAGTTTAAGGGACTGTGAATTAATGCAAAGTTGAACATATATTAGATACCTGAATGTCAGGTTCTGCTATCACATATTTCTTCAATCCACGATCACCAAATGCACGGGACATTGCCAGAATTCCATCAACCCTCCAAGTAAAACCTACAAAAGAGCTCATATGAAAACAGAAGAGCAAACAACAATTATACAGTGCTTCTAAAGAACCTTCAACTATTTGAAAAATAGGAAACATGTTGTATTGTTGTGTTAGACATGTACATAATTAGTTGTGTAATTTCCTCATTTTCGTACTTCGGGTTTGAATAAAGAAAACGTTCAGGTAGCTAAAGCTCCCTGTTGATGCCTTAATAAAATAAGTTTCCTTGAGGTAATAACCTTGATTTTTCTCTAGGTTCCACATCGAATTAAGCTGAAGCTGGCCAATAACAAAAGAGTATTGTAAAGGATTAAGAAGTCTTACCATCATAACTAACACTACCTCCAGCATTCTCAATTCTCGTTTGCTCATCTTTTCTGTTCGGTTTATGGTCATCTGAGAGTGGTATAGCTAAAAAGCATAGGAATAAACATGTCCTGTTATATCTTTCACGGGTAACGAAGAAACCAAAGAATAACTAGTGCTCACAGTTCATAATATATAGCAACAAAACAACATAACGTATGAACACTTAATAAATTTTAGTAGGCCAGAGTTGCAATTCCTTACCAGATAAATGGGACTCAGAAGACACATGCCAAATCTCTAGAAAGTATAATTGAAGCAAGTTTAAATCTACTATTAACTACAATACAAGGATATGATATCCACTGATTGACTGGGAGTTTCCGGTTACGAAGCATCTGTAGCTATTAGTCGTACTGGATAACAGAGAGAAGGATGTCAACTAACAAAACAAACACGATAAAAATTATATTACCTTCCCCACCTTTTAAAGCAATAGCACATGGTCATTTAAGGACAGACCCAGTGCATAGAAGCTCCCACACAAGGTGGGGTCTGGGGAGGGATTATATGAACCTAGTCTTACCCCTGCAAAGTGCAATGCAGAGAGGCTGGTTCGAACCAAGGACCTCTTGGCACAAGTGGGGATGACTTCACCACTGCGCCATTTGAGCAAGTTTAAATCTAGTCTGATCACTATACAAGGATATGCTAGCCACTGGTTGAAAGAGAGTTTCAGGGTATACTAAGCACTGGTAGCTGTTAGTAACTGATGGAAAGAGCTAGGCAATTCACTTATACACTTCAACACCCCCACTCACGTGTGACGAGAGAAGAGAAAGTCAACACGTGGACACAGACAGTAGAGGAGAAAATCAACACGTGGACACAAACGGGAGAAGAGAAAGTCAACACGTGGACACAAAGGGGGGCAACAACAATTTTTACAATAAATTGCGAAAACCAGGACTCGAACTCGAGACCCTGGGCTCTGATACCATGTTAAGCTTCATGCACTAGCCAACGCAACCAAAAGTCCGAACTGATGGAAAGAGCTAGGCAATTCACTTATACACTTCAACAGTATACTGGTATTGGATATCAGAATAAAGGATGTTCACTAAGAAAGCAACACAATAAGAAAATATTACCTTTGCCGCCTTTTACGGCAATAGCGCGTGAATCGCCAACATTTGCTACATACAATTGGTCACCAACCAAAACGGCAGTCAAAGCTGTCGAACCATCCTGTCTATAAGGGTTGGATACCGACTCTAAGAAATCAGCATCAGTTTTCAGGAAGGTCGTCTCTGCAAAAGTAATCAACAGCGATAAGAAGATAAGTATTATGTGGCACCGGGAAAGGCCTTACTACGTGAAAAGATACAGCCAAACATAAGGAAAAACACATTACTGAGAGCAAGCTTTGGATTCTCCAGGAACTGAGGATGCTTCATAACGTTGTCAAGCAGATGTTCCTTCAGATACTCAGCAGCAAGTGCTCCTGCGTGACCTAGTGTACCAAATCTTTACAAACATCAACATGGTAGACCAGGAATCACAAATAATGAAGGAAAGTCTGAAGACAATACCATCAAATACACCAAACATGCTAACTGTATGTCCATCGACGTTAGCAAACTTTATGTCATAGCGATCCTCCATAGTAGGTCTCCTCCCCTTGAAACTTGAGTATCCACAGCTCAGCTTACCATCCTCACTGCCAACAAATTGTTTATATTAGATCAGTCCAAAACTCCAAATAGCATGTCAACCTAGGATCATGAGCGTGTGAAGTAAAAGGAATAGTGCGTACAAGCTACCTACCTAGAGGTTTATAGCCAGAGGGTGAATGTAACCACAATGTAAGTACTTCTAAAACAAGTATTCACGGTGAAATACCGCAGCACATACTACTACGATAGTAACTTGTAACTTGTAAGGAAGTTACTCTATAACTGCTTCAGAAGCTACCCAATGATCAACGGACTGTAGTACTGTAACTTATTTTCGAACACACACTTCAGAATAAGTTGTACTGGGACATTCCCTGGCATTTTATCCACCCGGTATCTATCTCCCCTTACAAAAAGGTTCGATGTTTGTTACTGGAGGTCTGGAGCTCCACAGTCCAGATTGAATGCCCAGCGGTAAGCATCCAGATATGGCCCATCAGCCATGGCTTTCCAGGGATGGTCATTAGACCTTAAATTACCTCTCGAAGCCGCCGCTAATCAAGCCGCGCACCAACGTTCCTCCCGCCGCCGCGCCGCGCCGCGGGTGCAGCTGCGGTGCTGCCGGCGAGGACGAAGAGGGGGGTTCGGGCGTCGTCCTGCCCCCGGAGCCTGGGGCCGCGGCCCGGAACCCGCGCCACCCGGGCGACGCGCCCCGGCCCTGGACGGAGGCGCTCGCCCGCCGCCGGCCCGCGGCTGCAATGCCGGCCAGGCCACGCAGGCTAGCGGCAGCGGCGCGTGTCATCCCTAGCAGTAGCAGTGGCGAGTGAGCCGCCGGGTTCTGGATGAGGGGAAAAGAACCGGCGGTTTATTCGAGGGTCGTGTTGGACTTGGACGCTTCGCCTCTGCTAGAACACTTCCACGCAAGAACAAGTGACAGCGCCAACACTACTCAACAGTAAGAAGGCACATTACCCAAATAAACATCATCATTGATCTCAAAGACAATCATCAAGTAGAGACAAGAACGAGAACACTGCAAAGATTGTTAATGTGTTTTTTCATACTCCCTCTGTTTCAAATTATAAGATGCTTTACTTTTTCATAAAATGATGTATCTAGACTACCTCCATTCCTAATTACAAGATCTTTTAGCATTTTTTTTAGAATGACATATATTAGAGTCATTTTAGTGTGCTTATTCATTCACTTTAGTCCATATCTAATCTATATTGAAACAACTAAAACAATTTATATTTTAAAATAGAGAGAGTATATCTTAGTGCATGTTTACTCATTCCGTTCATATGTAACCCATATTAAAAAGTCATCTTCCTCGATGGCGGCACCCGCCGGTGGGGTTTGGAGCGGCAGATCCAAGAGGATGCCGGCGGGTGACATGGGGGCTACTAGCTCGGCATGAATAAAGGTGGTGATCCTAGGATTCCAATTCCCGACAAGATGCTAATCTGCCAGATGCCTATCCCCATCAATCTGGCTGTTGTGATAACCTGAAATTTCAACATATTAATTAATTAGAGTTAGCTGATAATTGAATTCTAATTGCTTTGATTTTTGTAAATCTCCAGTATTTAATTAGAGGTTAATCTTTGCATGCAATAAAGAATGAGAGGGGTTGATCTGATAAAGTTGGAACCTAACTTGTTTGTGCATATCAGGTACACCTAACTTGTTTGTGCATATCAGGTACTAACTCGGTGTTAACAATCTTTGCATGCAATAAAGAATGAGACAAGAAAGAGAACGCTGCAAAGATTGTTAATGTGTTTTTTTTCATATTTGAGTTTGTTTATAACTTTTTTAATACCTATGTATTATGTGAAGTACACCTCTGTTTCGAATTATAGGATGCTTTAACTCTTTTAGAAAAAAATCATGTATCTAGTATATATTAGTGTGCATGTTTACTCATTCCGTTTCGTATGTAGACCATATTAAAATATCTACAACATCTTATAATTTGAAACAAAAAGGCGTATATGACAAGTCTCCCTCTCCTATATAACATCTGGGACTCGCATAGCATTAATATTAAGAGAACGATAAGCCACGCTGAAAAGGATAGGAAATTTAAATGTGAGTTCAGGCTGAGATGATCAGGAATGAATAGTACAATTGAAAGAGCTAAGTAAAGACAAAAAATAGTTGGGGGTTTTCCAGTTTTTTAAAAGGACTTCAGGAGGATCCCAAACACCTAGAGCCACCACTTCATGTATTTATAAGTTGATCGTACAACAAGCTAAATTACCATAACAAAACATAATACAACCCAGTCAAGAAGGATCCATATGATAAAAGCAAAATAACCTCCTACCACCGGTGGTAGCTATGCACCCACCATCCACCATTAGATCCTCTATAGGGAGCATGACATTTCCTATCGAGAGCACAAGATTTAACAGAAGAGAAAGCAACGGCGTTTGCATGCATATTTCCATCTCTCACCACCTCTCAACACAGCCACCCCAACACACCACACCATGCAATCTATTAGATTATCCACCCAAACTAACCACACACACACCTACTACACCATCCACTCAACCCATCCATCCAAAGCCACCACACCATGGAACCATACAAACAAACCATCTCATCTCACCACTCCCATTGTGTACTTATAGTTGCCCTCTCCTTTTCTATTTAGCATTTCTCTGATACATAATCATTTTCATACCATAGCTCAGTAGGACGAACACCGGCTTAGCAAGATGGCTATATCACATGGCATGTCCAACAGGTGACTTCGGTAGGCTAACTCGATTTTGAAATGGCAGGAAGGGAGAGAAAAACTACTCCTGCAAAATAATAAATCCATTCAACGCTACTCACCGGCTTAGCAAAACGGTGAAATCACATGGCATGTCTAGGTGGTTACTTTGTTAGGAGAGTGTGCAAGGCAACTAGGCATGGAATTCCCGAAATCACCACCTGCTCGGTTAGGAAAATATGCAAGGCAACTCGGCAGGTTACTTGGTTAGGAGAGTGTGCAAGGCAACTAGGCATGGCATGTCCGAAATCACCACCTGCCTGGTTAGAAAAATGTGCATGGGAACTCGGCATAGCATGTCCCAAATCACCACCTGCTCTAGCCATCCACGGTTGCCATTCTAAGTAGCCATTCAGAAGTACCATATGCATGCAACAAACGGAAGCATTTCATCCGTTATCACCATCATCTCCTGCTCTCTACATCGCATACGGTAGGAATATCATGCTCACACAATCCAAGGACTATGCATGCATGCATAGCTACCACCGGTGGTAGCAAATCCGCATTATATGATAAAATAAGATTTAATGTGGCCCTTCTATCGCCGGGGACGAAAACATTTGGCTCAACACACTTGTTGTGCTGCCACCACTAGCACACACCAAAATTGATGACGCGGACATTCTTCCAAAGACATCGTGCCTCGGAAACAACACCGCATGTACAGAGGTGAGGACTGAGATGTCATCAAAGGCTGGTTTAAACATCAGACACCTAGAGCCACAGCTTCATGTATTGATAAGTCAGCTATATATAGCAAGCTAAAGGACCATAAGGAACATAATATAACCCTGTCCTGGAAAATACAAGAAGGGTCCACCCAATGAAGTTTATTTTTCTGACTACAACATGTTGAGATTTACAATAATTTTGTATTGATTGTGACCATGATCACATGGGTTGTACCTCGGGCAGACGATGATGTATATAGGTTTAGGCCCCAGGAATGATCACCAATAAAGATCTTACTTCTTATGATGTTGTATAAATCAAGTGTGTGAGGTGCTCAACATTAAAAGGGTGTTCGGCCGGCTAACCGAAAACATAGTGGCTATGCATGTTCTCTCAAATGAGATGACCAGATAATTATGATGGTATGGTGTATGTGTGTGTTGGAATGCTTGGAACCCTCTCTCTTCAAGAGTTGTATGACTATTTATAGGATAGCGCCACGACCTTATAGACCCGACGATGTGAAACTGTAGCCCTCAATGGGCTACGATAGGACGACTTGTCACTAGATCCATTGAAGATAACGCTGGCATGTGTAGCCGTACGCGGTATGGCGTCAAGACACTATTGTTGGCGTCACCAGGGCGTATGGCATTGTGGAGGATGTCGGGCCAAACATTGTGGCACCTGGGTTTTCTAGGATGCTTGGATAGATTGTATCCATTAGGAGTGGAAGAATTCTTTATTTGCTTGAGCAATACAAAGGTATGTTTGATAGTTCACATTCATACTTCAAGTTGTGTCATCACAAGATCTTTGGATTTGGCACTCGTAATTTGACATTCTAGGTTCTCACAATGATATTAACATGCTTCAACGCCCTCGGGTGTTCACTAGGCTTGCAACGATAATTCTCCAGTGGTCTACTATGAGATCAATTATTCTAAAAAAAACCCTATGAGATCAGTGACCACTAATGGCTACTACTTAACTAATAGTATCCATCGATTCTTAGTGGTCTACATTTGTGAACACAATCCATGGTCCCTAATGTGAGAATAGAAGTAAGTCTCCTCGTGAACAACAGATTGCTAAGGATTTTAATGGGCATTTGGTGCGCTCCAATATCTTTGGGCTATTGTTCGGTATCCTGCTAGAATATGTTGGTACGCAATGTGTATCGGAATGTTTAGAACTCTCTCTCTGGGAGAGGTGTGCACATATTATATGATAGTGTTGCGGCCTTATAGATATGGCAATGTGACCTGTAGCCCTCAACGGGCTATGATAGGACGAGGCATCACTAGATCCGTTGTAGCTAACACCGGCTTGCATATACACCCTACGCGTTATGGCGTCCAGATACTATTTCTGGTGTCACTAGGTGCATGTCATTGTGGCGGATGCGAGGCCAAACATGTGGCACTTGGGTTTTCAGGGATGCTTGGATATATAGTATCCATTAGGAGTGGAAGAATTGTTCATTTGCTTGTGCAGTACAAAGACATGTTGGATAGTGCACATTCATACTTCAAGTTGTGTCATCACAAGATCTTCGGATTTGGAACTCTTTATTTTGGCATGTTAGATTCTCACAATGACATTAACATGCTTCAACGCCCTCGGGTGTTCACTAGGCTTGTGAAAGACAATTCGGCAGTGGTCAACTATAAGATCAATGACCACTAATGCGACAAGGGCTACTATTTAGCTAATGGCATCTATCGATTTTTAGTGGTCTACATTTGTGAAGACAATCCATATTCCCCAATGTGATAAAAAAGTAGGTTTCCTCATGAACAAGAGATTGGTAATAAGGAGTTAATGGGCATTTAGTGTGCTCCAATATCGTTGGGCTATTGTTCGGCGCCCTGCTAAAATATGAAGCGTTGAGACGTTATAGGTGATGATAACTGCTTGTCTGATCATGCACAACAGGATTGTGATTACAGTCTCCATGACTAAGAGTGAGACTATCAAGTCAAGTTAATTGAACCCGAGGCTAGACCAGTGACGTTTGAAGAGTTTCTGCATGCGCATCATGAAATTCATGATCTGGCAACTCTCATCCAACTTCGTAATGATCTGCTAGTTGAGCATATGTTGACACGTGTTGGAAATCAACACTCGTCTCATATCATTTTAATTTATTATGTGAACGATGTTTATTATATTATGAACTATATAGCTTAAATTTGTGGATGAACAATGTATAAACGTATTTGATTGTATAAACTATTTTGTTCATTAAAATTAATATGAAAGTGGACAAAATGATCAAAACAATAAAAAATGAAAAATAAACACACATATAGCTTAGACAAGGCAGATATGAACCTCAAACCTATCCACAACGCACAACAAATGGATCAAAACGGTATCGCCCTATCTTCATTCCAATTTAAAGGGCCTACGCATATCTCTAGGTTATCAATTTAACTAATAAAATATGAATTATATAATACAAAACTTATACTATTTAAAACTAGAAAATTTAAAGTTTCTAATGATATATATTTTTATAATATATACCTTGTATTATGTTATCCAAATTAATAACCTAAAAATACACGTAAGTCTTTTAAACCGAAATGGAGGGAGTATTTTACAACGAATGCAGTATCTCCACTATTATCTTTTTTTACATGGTATCTCCACTATTATCTTTTTTTTGACATGGTATCTCCATCATTATCGAGCGCAATAAACTACCGCTAACGTCTATTCTCGTGTAATACTCCCTCCGGCCCGAATTATATGGCCCCCCAGCGGCCCAGCCCATTAAGCTTACATTTTGCGAAAACCACCTCTCTGGAACGTTTCTTCTCCCCCGTGGTCCTAAAATCGAAATCAGGGACGGGACGGGACGGAGCCGTCGCCGTAGCTCGTCTTGCGCCGGAGCTCGCGCCGGAGCTGGGCTCGCTCCCCCGCCGGCCGGCCGCCGCCTTGAGCAGAGGAGGCGGTGCCTCCAGTAGAGGAGGCAGGCCCTCCAGGAGAGGAGGAGAAGTCGAGCTCCCCCGCCGACCGTCCCCGCTTTGAGCACTGATACGTCCAATTTGCATCACTATTTTGTATCATAATTTACTGTTATTCATTGATATATTTCATATTTAGATATGATACTTATGTTATTTCCTTTGTTTTCACATGTTTGATGATCATCGGAGCAGTTGCTGCCGGAGTCAGGATTCTGCTGGAAAAGGGGCCATCAAGAGACCATATTTTGAAGATCAGGAAAATTCCAGAAAAATACCCAGAAATTATATTTTCCCAGAAGACTCACGGAGCCAGAAGGAGGAGTCGAGAGAGGCCAGGGGTGGCCCACACGCTAGGGCGGCGTGGCCAGCCCCCTGGCCGCGCCAGCCCTGTGTGAGGGGGCCCTGGCCCACTGCTGGTCTCTCCCCTTCGCGTACATCATCGTCCCCGAAAACCTAAGCAAAGAGGGGGGCTCAGAGTTAGACACAGCCGCCTCTGCGGGACGGAGAATACAGAGAGAGAAAAGCTCTCCGGCAGAGAGAAATCTGCCGGGGAAATTCCTTCCCAGAGAGGGGAGATCGTCGCCATCGTCATCATCATCGCACCGGACTTCATCGGGATCATCATCATCATCATCTCCATCACCAGCACCTTCATCTCCACCATCACCTCGCCATCCCGCTGTAACATCTTGAGTTGGATCTTGTTATATTCATAGGGGAAACTTTTCCGGTGTTGATTACTCTTGTAGTTGATGCTATTGAGTGGAACCGTTGAGTTAAGGTTTATGTTCAGATTGTTATTTACCATTATTTCACCTCTGATCATGATCCATATGATGTCTTGTGAGTAGTTCGTTTAGTTCTTGAGGACATGGGAGAAGTCAAGATGTTAGTAGTGAATTATTGTTGAGAAATATTTACTGGTTTGATATTGTTGTGGTGCTATTTCACTAGTGGTGTCATGTGAACGTCGACTACATGATAGTTCACCATTTATGGGCCTAGTGAGATGCATTGTGTATTTGGCTACCGATTGTGGGGTTGCTGGAGTGACAAAAACCTAAACCTCCGTTGGGAAACCATTGCACCAGGGAGCGTAGGATCATAGAGTTTAAGGCTGTGGTTAGATTTATCTTAATTACTTTCTTGTATTTGCGGATGCTTGCAAGGGGTATAATCACAAGTGTGTATTTATCCTAGTAAGGGTAGTGCGCTAGCACAGGTTCACCCCCATAACACTTATCAAATCAATAAATACTATTAGCTCTATGAAGCGAAAGCTCTTGACAGAAACCTCCCGTGTGTCCTCGAGAATGTTTGGTTATTATAAGAACACAACCGGCTTGTCCTTTGCTGAAGAAAGGATTGGGCCACTTGCTGCAATTGTTACTACTGTCTTTTATTTACTCGCACTTTATTTACTTGTATTCCCAAATACCCCTGAAAACCTGTTTGCTAGTATTTACAGTGATTCCTTGATCAAAACTGCTCATCAACACCTTCTGCTCCTCGTTGGGTTCAACACTCTTATTTATCGAAAGTACTACGATACACCCCCTATACTTGTGGGTCATCAAGACTATTTTCTGGCGCCGTTGCCGGGGAGTGTAGCGCTATTGAAGAGTGGAATTGGAAAAGGTAACCGTCACTGTGAGTATTGTTTTTATTTTGTCTTTTATTTTACTCTGCTATGGAGAACTCTCCATTTGGTTTCCTCTTTGGAAACACATCTACTGCTACTGCTGCACATGCGGAGGAACCACCACTGCCACCGCCTGCTGAAATTGATCCTTTTAAAATACCTATAAAAATTATTGGGCGTATTATGGATAACTGCTATTCAGGAGATGGAACTGTCCATCCGGGTGATCACTTATTATTTATACATGAATTATGCGAGTTGTTCAGGTGTGCAGGTATTTCACCAAGCCAGGTCAAGAAGAAATTATTCTCTGTATCATTGAAAGGCAGAGCTGAAGAGTGGTATCGACTACTCCAAGATGGTCCATCTATGGCATGGAAGGATATTGTGCCTCTCTTTTATTCCAAGTTTTATCCTCCAAGTGAAATTCATAAAGACCATAACAAGATATATAATTTTTGGCCTCATGATGGAGAGAGTATTGCCCAAGCGTGGGGGAGATTGAAGTTACTGATGCTCAAATGTCCCATTCATGAGCTCCCCAATAATATTGTTATTGATAATTTTTATGCGAGGCTTACTCTTCCTGATAAGGATTATTTGGATGCTTCTTGTTTTGGATCATTCACTCATATGAAAGAAGATGCTAAGTGGAAACTTCTTGACCGTATACAAGAGAATGCTGAAGGATGGGAAAACGACAAAGGTAGGAAGTCAGGTATAAACTATGATTATGAATGCATTAAATCTTTTATGGGGACCGATGACTTTCATAGTGTTAGTGCTGCTTATGGTCTTGATTCACAAATTCTTGCTAATTGTCTTAAGGCTTTTGCTTCCTATATTGATGTTCCAAAGAAAGATTGGAACAAATATCATGCGCCTTATAAAGACTATATTAGTCATATACCTGCTGCAGCTACAGAAGTTTGTACGGTTGATAGCATCATTCCTGAACCTTATATTGAGAAGACACCTTTCCCTGCGAAGGTAAAGAAATACTCTACTTTGGTAAGTGTGTCTAATAAAAGTACTAAGAGAGCTGCAGAGCCTGATGAGCAAATTACTATTAAGTCTCCTGTTGCTATATTGAAAGATCTTGTTACTAAAGATGTAGGAGATTAATATATTCTTTTTTGTGAAGATGCTTCTAACATTCTCTCGCATCCTAAAAAGCACAGGAAAGCAAGTGTTCCTGTTATTTCTGTCAGGATTGGAGATCATTGCTATTATGGCTTATGTGATATTGGTGCTAGTGCAAGTGCTATTCCTTTGGAGCTTTATAAAGAAATTATGCACGAGATTGGCGCTTGTGAACTTGAAGATATTGATGTGGTTGTTCAGCTTGCTAACCGAGAGACTGTTTGGCCTCTTGGTATTGTTCGAGATGTGGAAGTTCTATGTGGTAAGACTAAGTACCCTACTGATTTTCTAGTACTTGGTAAGGAGGCTAGTACAACTTGCCCTATTATTTTTGGTAGACCGTTTTTTAATACTTGTGGCACCGTGATAGATTGTAAGAAGGAGAATTTTTTTACTAAGTTTAATGGAGAGTCTTATGAGTTTAATTTTTCTAAGTTTGCTAAGACTTCTTATGAGAATGAAACGCCTAATGAAGATTTTCGAGTTGAGCAGCTTGCTTCTATTGCTCTTATCCCTAATAATGCCTTGCAGCAATTCATGGAGGATCACGAAAGTGATGTTTTTAGCAAGGAAAGAGAAGAGATTGACGACATTCTTCTTCGTCAACCACCGTTACTCAAGCATAATCTACCTGTGGAGGATCTTGGTACCACTTTGCCGCCTAGAGAAGATCCTGTGTTTGAATTAAAACCTTTGCCTGATGACCTCAAATATGCTTATATTGATGATAAGAAAATATATCCTGTTATTATTAGTTCTAAACTTTCAGGAAAGGAAGAAGAAAGATTATTGGAGATATTGAGGAAACATCGAGGAGCTATGGGATATACTCTTGATGATTTGAAAGGGATTTCTCCTACTTTATGTCAGCATGCTATTAATATGGAGAAAGACGCGAAGCCAGTCGTGGAGCATCAACGCCGCCTAATTCCCAAGATGAAGGATGTGGTAAGAAATGAGGTATTAAAACTCCTTGATGCTGGTATTATTTATCCTATTGCTGATAGTAGATGGGTTAGTCCTGTTCATTGTGTTCCTAAGAAAGGAGGTATGACTGTTGTACCTAATGAGAATAACGAGCTTATTCCTCAAAGGGTAGTTGTTGGATATAGAATGTGCATTGATTATAGAAAGGTAAACAAGGTTACTAAAAAAGGATCACTATCCTTTACCGTTTATAGATCAAATGTTAGAAAGATTGTCTAAGAAGACTCATTTTTGTTTCCTTGATGGTTATTCTGGTTTTTCTCAAATTGCTGTTAAGAAGGATGATCAAGAGAAAACCACTTTTACTTGTCCTTATGGAACTTATGCTTATAGACGTATGCCGTTTGGTTTATGCAATGCTCCTGCTACTTTTCAAAGATGTATGTTTGCTATTTTTCATGGTTTTTGTGAAGAAATTGTGGAGGTCTTCATGGACGATTTCTCCGTCTATGGAACTTCTTTTGATAATTGTTTGCACAACCTTGATAAAGTTTTGCAGAGATGTGAAGAAACTAACCTTGTTCTTAATTGGGAGAAATGCCACTTTATGGTAAATGAAGGAATTGTCCTCGGACATAAAATTTCTGAAAGAGGTATTGAAGTTGACAGAGCAAAAGTGGAGGCAATTGAGAAAATGCCCTGTCCCAGAGATGTTAAAGGTATTCGTAGTATTCTTGGTCATGCTGGTTTCTATAGGAGGTTTATTAAAGATTTCTCTAAGATTTCAAAGCCTCTTACCAATCTTCTTCAAAAGGATGTACCATTCGTCTTTGATGATGATTGTAAGGAAGCCTTTGAAACTCTTAAGAAGGCTTTAACTACTGCTCCTATTGTTCAACCACCTGATTGGAATTTACCTTTTGAAATTATGTGTGATGCTAGTGATTTTGCTGTTGGTGCTGTTCTTGGACAGCGCGTAGATAATAAGTTGAATGTTATTCATTATGCTAGTAAGACTCTTGATGCTGCTCAGAAGAATTATGCCACTACTGAGAAAGAGTTTCTTGCTGTTGTTTTTGCGTGTGATAAGTTTAGATCTTATATTGTTGATTCTAAAGTTACTATTCATACTGACCACACTGCTATTAGATATCTTATGACTAAGAAGGATGCTAAGCCCAGGCTTATTAGATGGGTGTTGCTTTTACAAGAGTTTGATTTGCATATCGTAGATAGGAAAGGTGCTGAAAATCCTGTGGCTGACAATTTGTCTAGATTGGAAAACATTTCTTTTGATCCTGTTCCTGTTAATGATAGTTTTCCAAATGAATAGTTGGCTGCAATAAATGTAACTTCGCGAGACCTTCCTTGGTATGCTGATTATGCTAACTTTATTGTTTCCAAGTATTTGCCTCCAACCTTTACAGCTCAGCAAAGAAGAAAATTCTTCTATGATTTGAGGCATTACTTTTGGGATGACCCACACTTATATAAAGAAGGAGTTGATGGTATTATGAGAAGATGCGTACCTGAATATGAGCAACAAGAGATATTAAGAAAATGCCATAGCAGTGCTTATGGAGGGCATCATGCTGGAGATAGAACCGCACAGAAGGTTCTACAATCAGGTTTTTATTGGCCAACCCTCTTTAAAGATTCCAGAAGGTATGTTTTATCTTGCGATGAATGTCAAAGAGTTGGTAATATTTCTAGACGCAATGAAATGCCTATGAATTACACTCTTGTTATTGAACCATTTGATTGTTGGGGATTTGACTTTATGGGTCCTTTTCCTCCTTCAAAAGGCTATACCCATATACTTGTTGCTGTTGATTATGTTACTAAATGGGTAGAAGCCATACCTACAAAGAGTGCCGATGGTGAGACTTCGTTAAAAATGCTTAAGGATGTTATTTTTCCTAGGTTCGGAGTGCCTAGATATCTTATGACTGACGGAGGTTCTCATTTTATTCACGGTAGTTTTAGAAAAACTCTTGCTAAATATGATGTTAATCATAGGATTGCTTCTGCTTATCATCCCCAAACTAGTGGGCAGGTAGAGCTTTCAAATAGAGAGATCAAGTCTATCTTGCAGAAGACTGTCAATAGATCTAGGAAAAACTGGGCTAGTAAGTTAAACGACGCTTTATGGGCTTATAGAACTGCTTATAAGAATCCCATGGGTATGTCTCCTTATAAGATGGTTTATGGTAAAGCGTGTCACTTGCCCTTAGAATTAGAACACAAAGCTTTTTGGGCAGTGAGAGAGCTTAACAAAGATTTTAAACTAGCCGGTAAGAAAAGGTTGTTAGATTTGAGTTCTCGAGATGAGTGGAGAAACGAAGCGTATGAGAATGCCAGACTTTTCAAAGAGAAAGTCAAGCAATGGCATGATAAGAGAATTCTTAAGAGAGAGTTCCATGTTGGTGAGAAAGTTCTTTTGTATCGGTCTCGTCTCAGATTTTTTGCAGGTAAATTACTTTCTAAATGGGAAGGACCATATGTTATTATGGAAGTGTACCGCTCAGGTGCTATAAAGATTGCTTCATTGAAAAATGATTCTACACAAGTGGTGAATGGGCAAAGACTCAAGCATTATATTTCCGGAGATTCTTATAATGAAGATGTTGATGTTATTGAAACGGTTTCTCCGGAAGATTACATCCAAGACAAACTGCAGGAACCTGCAGAGTTCGTTTTCGAATAGGTAACAGTTCTAGTCAGAAAAGTTTCGCGAAAAGTTCTTCCTTTAATATTTTTGCTGTTTTTAATAAATATGAAAAATCACGAGACGAAAACGGGGAGGAAAAGAAGTCCGTGTGTGTCTCACACACGGGTGGCGCGGGCCCACCCCTGGCCGCGCCACCTACGTGTGAGAACACACCGGAACTCGTTTCCGTCCCGGTTTCCTCCTGTGACTTCGTTTCGATGTATAATTTTCGCCTATTTAACCCCCCGGAGTCCCCGAGGTCTGTATATCGTTTTCTCGTCGTGTTTTGTTTCGAACTGTTTCTGTCAGGAGTAGATCTTAAGCTTGGGGGAGTCATGGCCTCTTCAAGCAGTGACAAGGAGAAGACACCTCCGGAAGATGGCATTAAAGACTTCCGGCTGAAAGAAGAGGTTGAAAGCGAAGATGAGGAGGAAGATCAGGGTCCAAGGCCAAGCACCGTGATTGCCAGCATAGGGGTGGTGACAGATCATGACAAGTTCAAGAAGAGCGCTCACATAAGGACCAGAGGAGGTGTGCCACATCACACCTTAGCTCCACGGACATCTCCGCCAAGCCAAAATCCCTTCCATACTCTAATTCATGAACATCAGTTTCAAAAGGTGCCCAGATCACGATTACCCTCTGGCTGGGATATAGATCGTTCTAACAATGCAGGGACAGGAAGCTCCAAGAGTGAAGAAGGATGGGGAAATAATTCCAAGAGCTGGGATTCTCTTGCTGACAGGTTCATGAACCGTATTGAGCACAATTCTGAGATGATTCGTAACCTCGAGTACAAGATTGATGATCTGAAGGATTTGATTGAGAAGCTTATTAGAGATTATCCACCACCACCACCAAAGGAGTAATTCATCATCGGTTTAGGCATCCCCTTGGCTTGTTCCAATCTTGGGGGAGTGCCTCGGTATCACATCATTACCTTTCACTCATTTACTTTTCAAGTAGAGTCATATCATGAATAGAGAAGTTATCATATAGAATAGTTTGCAGTTGGAAGTATCCTCCTTAGTCAGTCATCTATGTATCCCTTGGTGTGAGTTGCGGTAATGAAATATTAATGAGAAGTTCTATCGTTTACTTTTCGCACACCTTATGTTAGTTTGCAATCTCTCTTGTATGACTAGTCTTGTTGATTGGAATTGGTATCACATTGGGAGCTTGAGTAGATTTAGTTGGTTTTGGAAAACCTAGCTTGGTCAGTAGCAATTTTACCTTGAGGTTTGAGTAGAAAAGAATAAAGAAGTGCTTGCAATTACATCACTTCAGTTTTCCTTATGTTTGGCTTATAAGCATTGGTATTCTTAAAGTTAAAATCGTTGTACCTTCAAGGGAGTTTGCATGATTGTTCTTATTATATATATGTTTATTTGTTTCATGCAACTCTTATGCTTGCTACCCAGCCTTGCTAGCCAAAAACTTGTACTGAGTATGAGCTCTACTCGTGCATCCAATTCCCAAAAGCCAAGTCACTTCCAAAGAGTCCACTATAAATTCCTATGCATGGTATTTTAAGCCATTCCAAGTAAATTTTCATGTGCTACCTTTCAAAAACTTTCAAACACTTCTCATTTTGTGCCACTGTTTTTAGCTCATGAGGACGTAGTGGATGGGTTTGTTATCTTCCATACTAAATTGAGTACCCCTCGACTAGGCAGCTTCATCTGCTCGTCATTAATTTTGCAAGGGAGCTGGTCAGACCATTATAATCTTAAAAGAAAAAGAAAGAAAAAGGCACTCCTCCAATGGAATGTGAAAGTTGGTCGGCACCCGATGGAATCGGTTAGCCATGGTTTGAGAAAGGAAAAAGGTGGGGAGGAGTGCAAAGCTATAAAAGAGCACTAAAGTGCCAATTAATCAAACATCTCGGAACCGCTCTCACTTGTTTAGTATGGAAGATATCAAGAACTCCGTTGCTAGTTGTTGACAAAAGCAACCACCTCTCAAAACAATTTTTACCTCTGCTTTACAAATGAAAAGCTCTAGCACATGTTTAATCCCTACTTCCCTCTGCGAAGGGCCTATCGTTTACTTTTATGTTGAGTCAACCTATTTCCCTCTGTCTCAAGCAGGCATTTGAGTTGTTATGTTTCACTCATCCATATATTGATCCGTTTAATCATGTTTATTATCTTCCTTGTTTTGTATAATGCTTTTGTCTGAAGGAATATATCTTTGAAAGCTTTCTATGAATGCAAAAGTTTACTTTATTGAGCATATAGTCTTTGCTATATTAGCTCTGTTTTAAAAGGCTCCGTCTAAAAGCAAGAATAGCTTGTTCATCGTTCTTTGACCAAGAACTAAGGTTTGCCATTGCCAATTATATTTACTTTGTGCATCTTTGCATGTGATTCCCTTTTACCTATTGCAAGTCTACATCTTATAAAGGGAAGTTGCTGTCTATTATAACTTGTGCTTTTGGTGAATGTGATGCTTCTTGTCCGTATTTTGATTATCGACACTTCACTCCATAAACCTGTGGTCATGTTTACCGAGTTTAGTTTTCGCTTGGGGACAAGCGAGGTCTAAGCTTGGGGGGGGGGGGTTGATACGTCCAATTTGCATCACTATTTTGTATCATAATTTACTGTTATTCATTGATATATTTCATATTTAGATATGATACTTATGTTATTTCCTTTGTTTTCACATGTTTGATGATCATCGGAGGAGTTGCTGCCGGAGTCAGGATTCTGCTGGAAAAGGGACCATCAAGAGACCATATTTTGAAGATCAGGAAAATTCCAGAAAAATACCCAGAAATTATATTTTCCCAGAAGACTCACGGAGCCAGAAGGAGGAGTCGAGAAAGGCCAGGGGTGGCCCACACACTAGGGCGGTGCGGCCAGCCCCCTGGCCGCGCCAGCCCTATGTGAGGGGGCCCTGGCCCACTGCTGGTCTCTCCCCTTCGCGTACATCATCGTCCCCGAAAACCTAAGCAAAGAGGGGGGCTCAGAGTTAGACACAGCCGCCTCTGCGGGGCGGAGAATACAGAGAGAGAAAAGCTCTCCGGCAGAGAGAAATCTGCCGGGGAAATTCCTTCCCGGAGAGGGGAGATCGTCGCCATCGTCATCATCATCGCACCGGACTTCATCGGGATCATCATCATCATCATCATCTCCATCACCAGCACCTTCATCTCCACCATCACCTCGCCACCCCGCTGTAACATCTTGAGTTGGATCTTGTTATATTCATAGGGGAAACTTTCCCGGTGTTGATTACTCTTGTAGTTGATGCTATTGAGTGGAACCGTTGAGTTAAGGTTTATGTTCAGATTGTTATTTACCATTATTTCACCTCTGATCATGATCCATATGATGTCTTGTGAGTAGTTCGTTTAGTTCTTGAGGACATGGGAGAAGTCAAGATGTTAGTAGTGAATTATTGTTGAGAAATATTTACTGGTTTGATATTGTTGTGGTGCTATTTCACTAGTGGTGTCATGTGAATGTCGACTACATGATACTTCACCATTTATGGGCCTAGTGAGATGCATTGTGTATTTGGCTACCGATTGTGGGGTTGCTGGAGTGACAGAAACCTAAACCTCCGTTGGGAAACCATTGCAC
The DNA here is from genome assembly GCA_007115705.1 of Dactylis glomerata. Taxonomy (NCBI): domain Eukaryota; kingdom Viridiplantae; phylum Streptophyta; class Magnoliopsida; order Poales; family Poaceae; genus Dactylis; species Dactylis glomerata. The sequence goes on from QXEO01000628.1 coordinate 264,184, forward strand.
CAGGGAGTGTAGGATCATAGAGTTTAAGGCTGTGGTTAGATTTATCTTAATTACTTTCTTGTATTTGCGGATGCTTGCAAGGGGTATAATCACAAGTGTGTATTTATCCTAGTAAGGGTAGTGCGCTAGCACAGGTTCACCCCCATAACACTTATCAAATCAATAAATACTATTGACTCTATGAAGCGAAAGCTCTTGACAGAAACCTCCCGTGTGTCCTCGAGAACGTTTGGTTATTATAAGAACACAACCGGCTTGTCCTTTGCTGAAGAAAGGATTTAGCCACTTGCTGCAATTGTTACTACTGTCTTTTATTTACTCGCACTTTATTTACTTGTATTCCCAAATACCCCTGAAAACCTGTTTGCTAGTATTTACAGTGATTCCTTGATCAAAACTGCTCATCAACACCTTCTGCTCCTCGTTGGGTTTGACACTCTTATTTATCGAAAGTACTACGATACACCCCATATACTTGTGGGTCATCAAGCACCTCCCTTGCCGCTCCGCCGCTGTCTAGAGCTCCCTCCGCCCGCGCCGCTGCTCCGCTCTCCGTCGAAGGGCTCCAATCCCAGAGGAGAGGTCGTCCTCCTGCTCCAGCGAGCTCTGCCGGCCTCCGCATCAGTCTGCGCGCTCCAGCGACCTCGGCCAGCTTCCAGCGATGTCTAAGCTGAGAAATCATCAGCTTGAAGGTACTCTTCAGCCATGTCGCATCGCCATTCTCTTCAGCCATCATATGCATCATTCCAGGTGGAAGAACACTGTTCCATAGTTTCATGTTAGCAAATAGATACTCAGGACAGAAGTGATGATTCATATGCTGTGATGAATGTACTCTAACATCAAGAACTTAAGCAAACAGAGTGAATTATTATATACTCCATTCTAAAAAGAGCACCATAAATATGAGATATGTGCTGGCTACACATTGTAAATAGCCGATACAGGTCTTCAATATAACTTAATGTCTTAAAATCCTTATTCATGGCGTCTACATGGGTTGAACTAGATCGGATCCCTAAGATAAGAACTTGATTCTCCAACTGTTAGAATAGTTGATCCCACAGAAGCAGTGGCAGTCCATCCAATTGACAGAGAAATAAAGAATTGGCTGAACTCTGAACAAAACAGTGGCGATCAAACAGTGTTGATCACTTGTTTATCTTTGTTTTGCTTGTAGTAGTTCATAACAAAAAGGGATACAGGAAGGATGGGTTCTGAATCCTGGTACAAAGCACCATACTTGTCTACCTGACTCCTCTCCGCAAGTAGGCACGAAGCCTACCAACAACCATGATGTCAACATGTTTTGGATATATCTCAAAGCAAATCGGCTCACGGCATGGGCACAAAATTTCCAAAGGAAGTATGGCAGGCTAACTGTATCTTGACCACGGCAGTTGAAAAGGGAAGAAATATTAGGCAGCCCAAGAAAAACCTTTCTGAAAGGAAAACACTACTTCCAGGCTGCTGCCGCTAGATTTTTGGGGAAAAGAACAACAAACGGGATACCAGTTAAGGAGGATCATCCTTTCAGAAACAACAAAGTATCCCAAGCAATGTCCTGCCATTAAAAACTGCATGAGCTCAAAGAAGCTGTATATGCATATTCTGAGAGCCTCGCAGAGTAATCTTCACTTGCTCAAGGAGTAATCAATTATGAAGAGAAGGGCTAATAAGAAATTTTCACATTGGGAAGAAACCGTTTTCAACATTACCATGACAAAATCTTATCAAGCTATAAGAATGTGAGACCATACTGATATATGGTAAGCAGAAAACAAAGATACTCCAGAACAGTAGATAACAGAACAGTGTAAAAGATAAGCTGTTCACTTTGTATACTAAGCCACTACCAGTACTAAGCTACTATCAATTTTTACCAATTGCAACAAATAAACAACTGAAGCTCAATACTAGTCTAATTAGCAGTAACCAGTGTGTCATGTTCACTCCTCTAGCTAACAAAAGATTCACTATCACATGATATATAAACTCCCAAACATTAGGAAGAGTCAATCATGCAAGCATAAACATGACCATATTATCATAGGAAGATAAACCAACAGTACCAGGATCACATAAAAACTTAGCATTCAAGAGTACCCATGATAACATAGACTAAAACCATCGAAATTCATGCCGATATAATTTAGAACCTCCAAGTCCTGCAGTATTTTCTCTCTCAGTGACAGCCATATAATAACCATAGCACGCATTCAACCCAGCAGGCACAAGAATTCATGACCACTTGAAACTGTGAACTCACAGTTGATGTAAAATATTTGCAAAAGAAGAGCAAAATAGTTGTTGCTTGTTGCCAATCAGAGAGACAGATAATCTCTAACGATAGTGTCACGTTCACTGCTCTTGCTAACATAAGTAACCAGACAATAAAGAAAGCATAAACACGGGGATCACAGGAATGTCTACCGACAGTACAACCAAACGACACATTTGCAGTTCTACAGATTTTCAATATGCTAGCTTCAGTTGTTAGTGCTTCCATTATCATTTATAGAAGCTTCAGTACTGTTGTTGTTAGCCAAAGATTGACACCTTACCGATTGATTTTTGGTCTGGCAACTAGAGAAAATTGCAGTTGTGATATAAGCAATCAAGATCAGGCAATCGTATAGCCCATTATCATTGAAATCGCTATATTTTCGACTATGATCTAAGGCAAGAATTAACCACATGAAAGAAAACACTGGCCGGTCTTAAATCAGCCAAACTGACCATGTAAAAAATCAGGCATGAACACGGCGACAAGCAGCTGCTCATCGCCGTCGCAGCAGTAGCCGATAAGGTTCGCCAGCCTCCGGTGACGCAGCTTGCCCACCCCCTCGCTTCCTCCTGCAATCCAAACCAGCAATTCGTCAAGAAACATCGTCTCCCAAAACACCCAATTCTGTCTGCCATACACCCAGGCCACCATCGCTTTTACCTCGAACTGCTTGGGGTCGGGCCAGGTCAGCTTGGAGAACTTCTTGACGGTGATGGAGCATCGGGGGCAGCGCCTCCGCCCTTGAGCCGGCCTCTGTAGACGAGGTTGGGCGCCTTCTTGCCACTCTCCGACATGATGTTCCCCGCCGCGAAGCCGTCCGTCACCGCGCGGAGCTCCGCCAGTGAGAACTCCGCGAGCACCGGAACCTCCTCCTTCCCGCGCGTCGGCGGCGGCGGCGCGGCCTGCTGCGCGCTCAGGGAGAAGGACGGCCGTTGCGGCGCCTGCCGCGGCGGCCTGGCCGGCTTCTCCGCGTGGACCAGCTCCCGTAGCGAGGAGCCTCAGCAGCCCATGGAGCGTGGAGAGGAAAGCTTGAAGCTTTTTTTGAGGGAGGACACTGGGGCAGAGGGGAGGGAGGAAGAGCGGCGCGGTGAGCGAGTGGGCGACTGAGCGGAGCGAGTGTCAGAAATTTGCTAGGGGGTTTTCCGAAAAATGTACGGGGGCCAGGTAATCCGGGCCGGAGGGAGTAACATTTTTACCCCTAACGTCCATTCTCGTGTATAATTGTAATGAAATGTTCCAAGTGGGGCCGGCCGGTCGGTCCACGGCGTAGACCAGACCCGTCGTCGTTGTGGAGTCCACCACGAGTGTCCACACCCACCCACTCTCCTTTCCGTTCCTCTCCGTCCTCCTCCCCTCCAGTCCATGACCACCGTTCCACAATGCCGCATGACCGCGGAGCCCCCGTCAATGCCTCCTCCCGTTCCCCCACCATTCCACCCCACCACCACACCAGTCTCCTCTGTCCACCCCGCCTAACACGCGCAGGGAGAGGAAAAAACCCACCTCCTCAAACCCTAGGTAAGCTCCCCCTTCCTCTGCTCCGTGTTAAGATTCTGTTGTAGCTCGATACTGTGCGCGCTTTACCTCTGCCACTTTCGTATAAGCGATTTTGCGGCGGGGCTGGTTGGGCTGGCTCTGTAGACTGCCGTGGGGAGAGCATGATCGTGCTGTAGCCTGTCCAGTGCGTGTGGTTTTTCTTAATTTTGCTACTGTCTGCTGTCTAGTTCGAGCATGGAAGCTATGTTCGGATGATGTGGTCGTATAGGTTGCGAGTTTGGATTTGTGATCGCCAAAGCTGTACTTGTAGGCGAAACCAGGGGCGGTGGACTGGAGGGTTAATTTCACCGAGGCTTACTTCGGCATTTTTAACGTTACTCTGCTGCTTCTGTCTGTTGCAACAGCAGCGTTGCCAGAGGAGTGATCTAATCATTTGTAGGGGTGGCTCTGTGGACATGGGCAGTTACTTAGTTCTTGTATGAACTGCCCCTCTGGTACTTACTTTTTCGTGGAGCTCGAATTGGATGGCCACGGAGATGCTGCGATGTTGTAGAATTGTCTGCAGTGGTATTTACACGTTGTCTAGTTACCTTTGTCAGACTGGAAAATTTGTACCACATAGTGTTTGCTCTTCTCCTTGTGAAATTCATAAAGGGAATTCAGAGGCAGTAGTTCACCTGTGATGATTTTAGTTCCGCTCTAGGAAGCCACCAAGGCTGTTGCGTCGGATCTGAAGCAAGAAAGCTAGGAGAATCCTAGCCTTGATAAGGCAAGGGAGGGCATTTGGTAGCACGAAAAGCCTTGCTGCGAGGCTGCACGAGCTGCGAGGCTACTAGGAAGCACTAACAGAACATGCCTCACTTGGTTGTGCTCAAACGACCAAGTTTAATTCTAGCCTATGTAAGCAAGTTGAGAGACTGATCGAAGTGCACCCTAAATCATTTTCATGCAGACTATGGTTCAGTATTTACATTCGCTTTGGTAGTATCTGTTTGCCCGAGGTTGAATTGGAGGGCTAGGAGCGTTGCACAAAAATCTTTGCATCTAAAAATTATCTGTACAGAAATTACGCTTGTCATCTAGCTGCCTTTATCAGGTAGGAAAATTTTAACCACATATTATGTCGATTGTTATCCCTTTTAAAGTATACCAAAGGAACTCACACCCATAATGATTTTGTTTCTACTCATGGAAGCCTCCCTATCACCGTTTACCATTTTTTCTAATGATCGGTCGATAATGATTAAGACATCTCACTGGACATTTCTGTCAGATGTATTGAGGCATTGTTGGTATAGAAAGTTATTGTGTGCTGCTCTTAATTATGCTTGATAATCATCAGGGAACTCGATGTGCAATTTCCACACCTTGAAGGATTGATCTATCCTCCAGGAGCTAACTGTTGGCCTGGTCGAGATGACGATGGAAAGAGAGGACAAATATGTTAGGTCAACTTCGTACACTCCCTGTTGTTTCAGATAATTTCTAGAGAACAATGGTTTGTCGAATTTGCAGCCTTCAACTATTTGTTATAGTAAGTTAGCAACACAACACATGTCAATACTAGTGTGATATTTCCTTACGTAAAACGAGGGTACATGGAACTTTGGTGCCTCTACTTTCATCACACAATATTATGACTAGTCCCTCTACCTCAAAAATGGGCCGATGAAGTCCTCTGCCTCTAAAACTGTACTAAAAATCTACACTTTGTTTTCTCTCTCTTGGGAGTAGAAGCAGGACAATTTGTATGGTTTTATGTAAAGAATGAGCCACTGGCGAGAACCTGATGTTATAACGGTTCTGAGTTGTTGTACTTGCTTCATGATATGTGCAGATTTCAGGACTGGAGATCACCAGATCCATCTGTTAACTCGGAGAACTTAGATTCACCACGCGGACATAATGTACTTGGATCACTTAAAGAAAGAACTGATGGATTATTTGCATTCCTTGGAAACTGTTTCCGTTCTGAAACCTTAAAGAGATCAATGCTGGATGACAGAGAGTCCAAGTCAACAATTCTTCACCCTCAAGGACCATTTCTGCAAAAATGGAACAAGATATTCGTGTTATCATGTATTTTTGCAGTTTCTGTGGACCCATTGTTCCTCTATGTACCGGTTATCAATGATCAAAATTCTTGCTGGTATTTGGATAGGAAGTTGAAAATCACAGCAAGTGTCATGCGCTCTGTCACAGATATGTCCTACATAGTCCATATGATATTTCAGTTTTGGACAGGCTTTATCACATCTTCCTCTACAACTTTTGGTAGGGGTGTATTGGTCGAGGATAGATATGCTATAGCAAAGCGGTATTTGTCGACATATTTTCTGATTGATGTCTGTGCTGTCTTACCCCTCCCTCAGGTATCATGCTATTTACTTGATTAGGCTTAACATGGAGCATTTGATCACATCATAGTAGATGCTTCTTTAGATAGATCGTATGCTATTCTATATGAGCAAATTTATCTGTTACCCTGGTAGCCCGTGCATGAAAACTATGTAATCTGTTTCAAGAACTATATGATTGCATAAAGAATATTTTTAAGCCTGTTTCAAGAGTTATACTGTTACCTCGTACTAATTCACGCATTGGAATATTGATTGGTACAGATATAGATAAAGAATGACACTAATGTTCTGTTTGGAGATTTTTCTGTAATTTGTAGTGCAGATAGAGCAGTAGCTGCGCATTTATTGTTATTATTATTATTATTATTTCCTGCAGCCAAGCTGGTAATGTTGATCTACTTTTGTTACCAGGTGGTCATTTTGGTCGTGCTACCTAATCTTCAAGGCTCACAGTTAATGAAGGCTAAAAACATCTTGATGCTTATAGTTGTATGCCAATATGTGCCTCGGCTAATCCGAATACGACCATTATATCTTCAAATCACCAGATCTGCTGGGATAATTACAGAGACAGCATGGGCTGGTGCTGCTTTCAACCTCATAATTTACATGCTTGCTAGCCATGTAAGTGCTATGTTCATTAATTTCAGTATTGTGCATAATTTAAGTGAGCTATGCGTTTTTGCAATAACTCTGAAGTCAGCTGTCATGTGTGGTAAGAGACCATGTAGATTATAGATTAAAAAGTATGTGCAAAAGTTTGGCATGCAATTATCTGTGATACTTTGTCGATTGGGGGATACAGTACCATGGTACTTTGTCGATGGGGGCAGTACCATAATATTGACATCGAACAATTATGGTGAAAATAAAAAACATATTTGGCAAAGCTAGCTGCAAATTCTGTAAGTACAATTTTAAAAGAGTAGAATGGATTATCTCTATTCATAACCTTCACACCTTTAGACGCTCGGACAAAGTTATCGTTCTGTTATGGAGACCATTCTGGTTTGCGCCGGTTTAGGAACCGTTCCAGGCTTCCAACCCTTTCTAGATTTTATATAACAACATATGTGTATTTATGTTACAATGCTTTCGTAGCGTATCCTTGGTGAGCTCTCCTCCCGGTGGAGATATATTCTACCACATATATAGCAATTTCCTGATAGTTTTGCTAAGAGATATTGTTACAACGCTTTCCACATTTTTTTCGCGAAAACGCAAAAATGTTTTTCACATTTTTATAGTCTACGTCAATGTTTTCTAATAATATGGTTAGGTTTATTTATCATGCAAAAGTCATATATAATACAGAGTATCGTATTATTATTTTTAACATATTATTATTTGTTATTTTTAATGTTAAAAGACTTAAGTTTGTATATTCTAGGTCATGTTAGTATGTAGGCTGATTTGTATGTCATCATCTAGTTCTATCTTCGGCATACTGGACTAATTTTATAAGTGTAATTGCAACAAAGCCTTGATGCTACATGATTACTGGAAATCTTTTAATATCTGCAGGTCCTCGGAGCGGTTTGGTACTTGCTTTCTATTCAACGCAAAGATGCCTGCTGGAGACAGCAATGCAGTCAAAATCCAGACTGCATACCTGCATATTTATACTGTGGGAACAGTGATACGAATGTTGGAAATGCTTTCTTACAGTCTATTTGCGTTCCAAACTCCACGGGCAATCTTCCAGACCCATTCTTCGGAATTTATGAGCCAGCTATAACAAACGTTTCACAATCAACAAGCTTTTTTGCAAAATTGTTCTATTGTGTTTGGTGGGGCCTGCAAAATCTCAGGTTTGCCCTAAAGATAACTACTCCCTCCGTTCAACAATAAGTGATGTGGATTTGTTTAGATTCAGATGTATCTATATACTAAAACACATCTAGATACATGCAAATTTAGATAAATCCACATCACTTATTTTAGGACAGAGGTAGTACAATGCATGTACATTTCTAGATTGTAAAACTTAGTCACTTACACTTGTCTTGATCTATAATGCAGTTCTCTTGGCCAAAACCTGAAAACAAGCACTTACGCATGGGAAAATTTGTTTGCAGTTTTTGTTTCAATATCCGGCTTAGTTCTGTTTTCACTTCTGATCGGTAATGTGCAGGTAATAATATTAACCACTGTTAGCTACGAGTATCTATTTTTTTGTCCATTTTAGTTCAGAATTTGTAGATATCTTGGAAGAAAATAAATCAATATCATTCTTGAAGTTATTGCATCAACAGAAGTTGCATTGGAAACAGAAACATGATACTACCTCCATTCCGGTGTATTAGTCCTACTGGGTAACCCAGGTTATCAGATTGAGCTATATAAAATAAATAATATAACACAAAATTTATACCATAATACTAAAAATATATCATTTGAAGTTTCTAATGATATATTTTTTGTAATATATACTTCATATTAAGTTGGTCAAATTGACAACCTAGGGATACGTGTAGGACTGACACACCGGAATGGAGGGAGTAATTTGTTATGATTCTGACACCTACATGAACAATTGGAGATCTTAAATGCTAGACCATAATCAATTGGAGATCTTAAATGCTAGACTGATGCTAAAGATTGTATTCCATGCCAGAAGAAATTTTTTATGATTGAATTACATAAAGCCAAAAAACTTAATTATTATTGAATTATATAAAGCCCAAAACCGTCCAACTGACCTCGAGAAAGATGGACACATGTTCTTGTGCTAGCGTCCGTGACTTGGGAGTTGGGAGTACTTCCTCCATGGAACTTCCTGGCATTCCGTAACCATTATGACTTTATGAGTTCAAAACCAGCACAGTATTGGCAGAAAAATGGTTTGATTTAAGTATAATATATCAGGTAAATTTCTTAAATTGTGGGAAAATATTATAAATCGGTGTTCCAAATTAACCGAGATGTATAAATACAATTATGGTAATCTGTGCTGGCATGTGACATCTATTTGGGTAGCTAACTAATGCGCAAAGCTTCTAACTGTTTTCTTTGTCTTTTTTCCTTTGAGTTCTGTAGACCTATTTGCAGTCATCCTCTCTAAGAATTGAAGAAACGAGAGTAAAAAGCCGTGACACAGATCAATGGATGTCATATCGACTTCTTCCTGAGAACCTCAAGGAGCGTATACGGCGTTATGAACAATATAGATGGCAAGAGACAAGTGGGGTTGATGAAGAGCACCTCCTGGTGAATCTCCCCAAGGATCTTAGGAGGGATATAAAACGACATCTTTGTTTATCACTTCTCATGAAGGTATGTTCTTACAACATACAAGTTTTCGTTTCCAGAGTAACTCGCTGTGCTGGCTATAAACACTAATGTTAGTCTCAGATCTGAGATGTTTTGGAAAAATTAGTTAGTCAAGCAAACAGTCGAACTATTGACACCCGGTAATAAAGCTTTGTGCATGCCTTCTGCCGAACATGCGTATCGCTTGGCTTGAGCAGTAATCATATTCATGGGTTGAGCCAGTTTAAGGAAATCTGCTGGTCAAATGAACACTGCAGCTGTTTTAAACCATATAATCTGAGTTATGACGTATGAATGATTCTTATTTGTCCCTGTTAGGTTTTTTTTTTTGTAGGTGTCATCTTCAGGAGTCGGTTATTACTCATTAAGCTAAGTTGCAAGTTGATAACTTATTTAAGTTAAGAATACATTGCATGTTCCATTACAACTGCCGAGTAATTTATTACTGATAGATTACTGGTTGTCTGTAGACTACTGGGAGAGGTTTTCTTAAGTTCTGTTTATAGATAACCTGCTCACACCTAGTTTACAACTTCACATTCTGAAATTTTGTGCTATTTTCTTCTAGAAAAATTGGCTGCTGATGGGCCATAATTATGAATATGACATAGTAGAGGTCCACAGTTATGGAAAGACACCAGAGCTACTTGTTTTTCGTTCATGTACCCATGACCACTGTCTGGACATGTGAGAACAAAAGATCCGGAATAGAAAATTTACCCCTGACCTATTTATCGCTTCTGGTTTCTTCTTACTCTTGTAACTTGCCATTCTTTTTTTCAGGTTCCAATGTTTGAAAAGATGGACGATCAGCTCTTGAATGCCTTGTGCGACCGCTTAAAATCTGTTTTATACACAGAAGGTGGTTGCATTGTTCGTGAAGGGGATCCAGTAAATGAAATGTTCTTCATCATGAGAGGAAGCCTCATGAGTATGACGACAAATGGTGGGAAAACTGGCTTCTTCAACTGTGATGTTCTGAAAGGCGGAGAATTCTGTGGCGAGGAGCTTCTTACCTGGGCTCTTGATCCCAACTCAACATCATGTCTCCCCACCTCTACCAGGACAGTGAAGCCGATGTCTGAAGTTGAAGGTTTTGCTTTGATGGCCGAGGACCTGAAGTTTGTGGCCACTCAGTTCCGACGACTCCACAGCAAACAACTGCGGTACACGTTTAGGTTCTATTCACAGCATTGGAAGACCTGGGCTGCTTGTTTTATACAAGCAGCCTGGCACAGGCACTGCAGAAAGAAGATTGAGGATTCTTTGTGCGAGAAGGAGGAGCGGTTGCAACTTGCGATCGTGAATGATGGCTCTACTTCGCTCAGCTTTGGTGCAGCGATACACGCGTCACGTTTTGCTCGCAACATGATGCGGATCTTGAGGAGAAATTCCACCCGAAAGGCTCGGCTGCAGGAAAGAGTGCCTGCAAGGCTGTTACAAAAGCCAGCAGAACCCAACTTTTCTGCAGAAGAGCAGTAGCTTTACTGAGTCGCCACTTGTGAACATGGATAACTTGATGCCCCTTTTTTCTGTATGATCTGTGTGGCTGTACTCGCTGATGTGGCTTGAAGTTTTTTATTAGATGTTCGAAGGCGAGGTGGGAAATCGCAATAGCATAACTATTGAATGGTGTACCCTGCTACTTGCTTTGGATAGTAACAGTAGGCGTGTTCATATATTCATGTAAAGGTAATAGCTGTGGATGTGATTAGTGATCTGGTTATATATATATAGAATGTGTGTATAGTGAGTTCCATTTCGTGTTCCTATATGATAATGTAACATAGTCCCTCACAGACATAGCTGATAAGTTTACTATGTGAGACACCCTCGTATATTCACTTACATGTACTTGTTTCACATTACTATTTACCACAAGCGTGTTACATGACTTGTTTGCATAATTTGTCCGAACCATCTGTATTGCAAGAGAGGAATCTGATGGTTCCTTCTATCTTGTGAGGCGGACATGGACATAAATCCAGGTCGATGAGTTGGATGGCCAACGTTCCACCAAGGTTCTGCCTTCAATTCTACAGTGGATATTTAGAGGATTGCATCTACTTAATGAGTGACTATCCCTTAAGGGATTTTCTGCATAGCCTTTTTCACAAGAGATGGGAAAATCACCCCCTCTGTTTTCAGATCCTTGGTGAGGCGAGTAATGCTCCTGTTGCAGAAGCTAACCTGAGCCAATTCGTATGTTCGTTTGTATGCTAACTTGAGCCAATTCGTAAGTTCGTTTCTGTATGATATGAACATGATTATTTCGTTGTTGGGTACAAGATTATACAAATAGAGAATTCTACTTTTGTGCTCTCTAGTGCAGATTTTGCTGCACTATTTACTTATTTAGGGGTAAATGGGAATCCATTAACCAGAGGGCTCAAGCCGCTCAGCTATCTCGCTGGTCACTAAAACTGATACAAGATCGGGTGCTCCTTAACGGTTCACCAGGAGCTCGGTTGGCCTATAGGCGTGGACTTCGGCAGGGGGATCCTCTCTCCCCCCAGCTCTTCATCTTCGGCAGCGCACTTCCATTTATGCAGCTGATGTGGTCACCTTCCTCTGGCCGCGAGTGGAAGACCTTAGAGCTTTCGCTGCGATCGTGGACGACTTCGGGATTGCCTCCGGCCTACGCACCAACCTCAACAAGTGCTCGGCGCACCTAATCAGATGTGCAGAGGAGGTCCCAACTCTGGTGGATCGTGAGCTCGGATGCCCTGTTTTACCTTTTCCGCTCTGATACCTTGGTCTTCCGTTGGGCCTTCGGAGACCCACAGCGGCGCAGCTGCAATACCTAGTGGACGCCGTGGCTAACCGATTGCCTAGCTAGCGGGCTTCCTTGCTCAACCGGGCAGGGCGCCTGGAGCTGGTTAGGTCGACGCTTGCGGCGATTCCCATTTTCGCTATGATGTCCCTGGACGTACAGATTGAGACGTTGTTGGCGATCGAGAAGATTCTACGGGGTTTTCTCTGGAAAGGACGGAAGGATGCGCATGGAGGCCATTGCTTAGTGGCGTGGGACCGAGTATGTATGCCGAAAGAGCTTGGTGGTTTGGGTATTTTAAACCTTCGGAAAATGAACCTTGCTCTCAGGGTTCGTTGGCTTTGGTTGAGCCGGGTGGAGGCCGCAAGGCCGTGGAAGGAGTTTGACATCCAAGTCCCTGCCATGGTGACGAAGATCTTCGAAGCTGCCACCTCCTCGGTGGTGGGCGATGGCGCCACCACTTTCTTCTGGCTGGATCGGTGGCTCCCGGATGGGCGCCTCAAAGACCTTGCGCCACGTCTATTCGCTTTGATCCCAAAGAGGTTGTCGGGATCTCGGTTGGTCAAAGATTGTCTTGGTGGTGGGTGGATGGATGATATTCCCGCCGACCTCGATGCCCCCGCTATTGAGGAGCTGCCAGCGGTCGCCGACCGCGTGGAGGGACTCTCCGTGACTGCCGGAGTTGCTGATGTCTTCAAGTGGAATTGGGGGGGCAACGACTCTTACTCCGCGAGCTCCTGCTACCTTGGCATGTTCCATGGGAACATCGCCATGGCTGGTGCGCTGCAAGTCTAGAAATCCAGAGCCCCGGCCAAATGTCGCTTCTTCATGTGGCTTGCGCTATGTAACAGATGTTGGACGGCGGACAGGCTTGAAAAGCGAGGTCTTCCGCGACCTCAGGCATGCCCCTTCTGTGACCAAGTTCAGGAGTCCATCTCCCACCTCCTGTTTGGTTGCGTGTTGGCAAGGTCAGTGTGGGCTGCTTGTCTTCGATGGTGGGACAGGGAAGCTCAAATGCCGACGCAGGAGACCCTGCTCGCCGACTGGTCGCAGTCTTGGCGTGGAAGATCTGGGGATCTACGTGATTTCTGGACGGCTATAGCTCTTGTCTGCTGGTGCCTGTGGAGGCACCGGAATGACATCGTGTTTGAAGGTGCCGCCTCCTCGCCTGTTGCAGTGGTACACTTGATCCGCGGGGAGGCTCAGCTGTGGAAGGTCGCCGGTCTCTTCAGGGCCGAGCTTGCTCAGGTAGATAGGTGGAGGCTTGGCGAGTAGTCAGTGTGTGTGTTTGCTGCCTTGGTGGCGTGGATTGCGTAACTCGACGTTTGTGTCGACTGCGCTGCAAATTTTTTTTTGATGGTCACCGGGGGGAGCAAAGTCCCCACCTGAATTTTCGCTTTGTATATAAATGGACAGGGCCAAATGCCCTAGGTTGAGTTTTACACAGAGAAGAAGAGGAGGGGTACGGAGTACATCACAGGGTCAAGCACCGCAGCCATGCTTCCATAGCTAGGTCCTGGTCCCCGGGCAGACGCACACGCCACATGCGCGCATCCTCGCGGCAAGCGATCAGCAGCAAGGAAAGGCACGGGCGTTGCTCACGGAAAGCAGCGGCATTCCTATGCTTCCAGAGATTCCAGAGACAGAGGAGCAGGAACGTGGGCGCCATCGCAGCCGGCACCCCTAACGGTGCGTCGTAAGCGTGGAGCTGACGGACGTCCGCACCATCAGGAACATGGAATCCAACCGCGGCCCAGAAGCGCCGCGAGAGGACACACTCGAGGAATATGTGGTTGACCGTCTCAAGCGGAGCGCTGCACATCGGACAGCCAGCCTCAGCCGCAGTGAGAATGTTCTTCCGCAGAAGCGAGGCGCGGGAAGGCGTCCTGGCCTTGGACAGTACCCATGCAAAGAACTGCACCCGGGGCGGCGCGTGGTTCTCCCAGACGAAGTTGAAAGAGGGGACATCGACGCCCGCCCAGGTGCGCAGCTTGTAGAAGGCCGAAGCATCGAGCGCCCCATCCTTCTTCCGACATCGCGAGAGCTCTCGGGCGTCAGGCGCGGAAGAGAGCCGGACCTCGGAGAGGGTGTCAAGGAGGGCGGGTAGCTGTCGTGCGCCCTCCGACGTGAGCCTTGGCTTCAGCGAGCGGCGCACCCCTAGCCCGAGCACCGTGGCCACCGTGGCCTCGGGGTCGACGGCGTGCTAGAACAAGACCGGCCACCGGACACCGAACGGCATGCCGCCGTGCCAGTTGTCGAGCCAGAAGGCCGTGCGATCGCCGTTCCCAACCACCGCCACGGAGATGGCCCGGTACAGCGGCATGAGGGCGGCCAGGTGCTGCCAGTGGTGCCCGGGCGTGGCGTAGGCAGCGCTTGCAGACCACGCCCAGCGCGGCCAGGGAGCGTCGATGTGCGAGTGGAGGCGGTGCACCAGCTTTAGCTGCATGCACTCGTTCTTTGCGGCGAGGCATTTGATCCCGAGCCCGCCCTCGCGCTTCGGGCGACACACCGCGTCCCAGGCGACCAGGCACTTGGCGCCGGAAGCACGGTCCACAGCGTTCCAGAGGAAGGCCCGATGGAGGGCCTCGATGGCCCTGAGCAGGGCAGGTGGGAGCTCAAGAGCTCCCATGGCGAAGGTGGGGAGGGCATCCAGGACCGCGTTCAGCAGGACAACGCGGCCGGCGGATGACAGCAGCAGGGCACACCAGCCTGACAAGTACCTATCCACCTTGGCAATCAGCACCACGAAGTTTGCGATAGTGAGCTTCTCACAGGACAGCGGCAAGCCCAGGTATGTTTGTTGGAAGCCCTCCACACGACAGCCAAGGGCAGATTGGATGGCAGCAACCTCCTCCGCCGTAACGTGCATGGGCACCAATGTACTTTTGTGAAAGTTGATCACAAGCCCAGTGGCGTCAGCAAACATATCCAGCAAGGACTTCAGACGCGCCGCCGCCTGCACATCCGCCCTCATGATGATCAGGGTATCATCGGCGTACTGCAGAACCTGGCATGGCTCGCCGTCGATGAGGGGATGACTAAGCAGCGGATCCTGCCGGATAAGCTTCTGAAGCACATCAGCCACCAACAGAAAGAGGTAGGGTGACAGCGGGTCTCCCTGCCGGAGCCCGCGCTTGCAGTCAATCCACGGCCCAGGCACTCCATTGAGAAGGATGGCAGACTTCGACGTGGTCAAGATCAAGTCCATCCAATCGCACCAAAGCTCCGGAAACCCCCGCTCAAGCATGACCAAGCGCGCTGCAATTTGGCCGCTTGGCCCTTCTTCTATGAAACCGATACGTCTTTCCATGACGTATCTTTGGGGAAAAAACACTCATCATCAGCGTGTAGGCGTGTTGAGCTAGCTCATGTGCAATCTTATTACATGAACGAGGACAGTAGCTGCACTCGTAGGATTCGAAAGAAGCCATACAGCCGCTCCTAGCTTCACGGATAAGGAGACCTCAGATAAGTCGTAACTTCCGTTCTTTAGTGCATTCACCAAGGTCTGGCAATCAGATTCAAAGACAACACACGGTGCAACCCAAGAGCTGCTGCTCCCTCTACCACAGCTGCACAAGCTTCAGTTTCAGCTTGTAGCACAGAAGGGATATGTCTCACCTGTCTTGGTATTCTCAATGAAAGAAGCATCAAAGTTTTACCTTAACATGATTCAAAGGGGGTATTTATATGTCGGGAAAGTATGAATTGAGCACCATGATAACCGAAACTGTATGCAACAACAACGTATTGCTTTAAATTGATTCAGAAATACGATACTGCAATAGCTATATATCAGATCGGGCATACCAAACCCTACATAATTCTGGTGCTGACGATCTTTGTGTCGTCCTCGAATCACCCTTACATTACAAAAAATAGGGTATCGCTCTCACTCGCTCCACATGAATCGGTGGGAAATTCTCCTAGTACTAGTAGAGAATAAAGGATGAAAAGATCTGATCC
The DNA here is from genome assembly GCA_007115705.1 of Dactylis glomerata. Classification (NCBI taxonomy): domain Eukaryota; kingdom Viridiplantae; phylum Streptophyta; class Magnoliopsida; order Poales; family Poaceae; genus Dactylis; species Dactylis glomerata. Next base: position 280,340 of record QXEO01000628.1, read on the forward strand.
TGGAAGACCTAAACCTAGCATCTACTGATCTATCCGGCCTCTTCCTCCTCGAGGTACTTCATGTACTCGGCGATCTCCGCCTCCATCTCCTTGGGCGGCGGGTGGACCCTGGCGATCCTCGCGGCGCGCTTGGGCCACTCCTTTTTCCGGTCGTACTTGCGGAGCTTGCCCGCTTGCCAGTACTCCTCCACCAGGTCCTCCTCCGTCATGGCGATGAAACGCAGCGCCTCCGCGTACAACGCCTCAAGGAACGCCATCCCCGTGCCATCACCAGCACCGGCGACGGCAACTGCAGACGGCTTCGCCGCAATCGCTCCTTTCTCCATGCCTCTAGCTTCTCTCTCTCTCTTGCCGCAGTCGTGCTTCTTTGAAAATAGAACGCCTGCAGTCGTACTTATAAGGGCTTGCAGTCGTACTTCTGCCCGGAATCGGATTTGATCGCAGGACGGTTGCGCTGATCGTACGAGCCATGGAGCCAGCCGGATAGCTGTTGGGCCATTAAGCAGGATTTTTGTGTAGCCCAGCTCAACTTTTGTATAGCCCATTTTATAACGGTCCGGCCCATTAATATATTTTCTCTAGTCATGAGAGAAAATCTTGTTCTTGTCGCAACATTTATCGTGACAAACTGAGCAGTCTCTCCGTCGTCCGCGGGCGCACGCAGGCTCCTGGGAACAGCCCACGTGGACAGCTCCTCCGCCATAGTTTCGGAGATGAACCGTTTGAGCTGGACGATCGATCGATCTGGAACCATAGGCACTAGCTAGCTAGCTAGGCTAGCTCAAGTGGCGAGACTCCGGACGGACGGCTTGGCCGCGCTTGCTCCTTTCCTCGGCGATTTAGACAAAATTAGTTGAATGCCCGTGCGTTGCTATGGTCTAAAAAATTCAATTTCATAAATTGTTTAAAGCATTTAAAATGCCCGTAAAAATTGCATATTCGTGGTTGTGTAGGTTGTTCTGATAACGATCTTGGATTTACCTATGAGCAAGGTGAATAGGTTATACCATGTCCTTCCCTTGTGTATTATTATATCAGTGAAATGTATATTTTTTCTCTAGAATGTATATTGTGCGCTCTGGTTTTCACTCCTATTTTTTTAGTAGTAAATTGTCAGGCAAGAAATGCAAATAGAAAATCCATGCATAAACGAACTAATGGAGCTACTGAAGTGAACAAAGTACTTCCGCTTCAAACCTCGACATTGTACATATTAACTGATCACAAGACATATTAATTCTGCCAAAAAACCAAAGACCAAAGTCCCCAAAAATTCGATCATTATTAAATAATTAATCAAAAATTGTGTGTACTACAAATAACGCTAAAAAGAACACTATCAAATGCCAAACATTAACAACACATCATGTGGGCGTAGCTAAAAAAAACTTTGAACTTTAGCTAATTGGCAATAAGTCCAATAGTAAATACTGCTACCGTGCAAGCTATCCCAGTCTGAATGAATCAACCATACCTCATACGGATTACTCAAATTCAACTAAATCTGGGATATTTTCTGTTAAGTCTTTATACAACAAACTCTCGGCAGTTGGAGTTGACAGAAGTTTTAAGCAACTTTGGAAAGCGAAAATTCCTCTTAAAATCAAAATTTGGCTCTGGTTAATCTGACATAATGCAATAGCCACAAAAGACAACATGAAAAAAAGAAAATGGATTGGTAGTTTTACTTGTCAGTTTTGTCCTGCTGATGAAACCATCACTCATTTGTTTTTTACTTGTCCCATGGCTGCTTACATGTGGAGTACTATAAGTACGGTTTTAGGTGTCTTTACTAGACCTTCCTGTTTTACTCAGTACTTTTGGTGGATTGCCAAAGTTTTCCCTGTTGGTCCCAATTTTCATATTGTGGGGATTACAGCTTTGTGCTGGGCTATTTGGAAGACTCGAAATAATGCTTGTTTTGAGGGCAAGCTTATTTCCTCTCCTGTGGGTTTGATCTGTTACATGTGTGCTTTTCTTCGATATTGGGCAGGTCTTCAGGGAGAAAATGATAGGGAGATGCTGATGGAAGGAGCTTCACGCCTTTAGAGAGGTGCAATGGCGGCGCATGAGATGGCCAGACAGGTTGGGGCATCTAGGGCAAGAATCCAGGAGGGTGTTGACGAAGATGAAGAAGTTTCCGTCTGAGAATTTAAGCTCCATGTTTTACTGTTAATCTGGGTCGTTTACTTTTGCTGCTGGTGTTGTAATATTCCAGTGAAAACCCCTACCGCGTTAAAACATTCAGGTTGCCTTAGGTAGCAGACTTTGCTGCTGCTTGCGACCTAGGTTTTAGCCTCTTCGTACTTTTCCTTCTTTTTGTTGTCGTGTTTGTAAAAAGACCTATGTTCTGTTATCCTTGTGATAGTGGAACCCGGCTCCATACGTGGGGCGTATGGAAAAAAAAAGTATCTGAAAACTGTGATTTCCCATAGCTGACTATTAAATACAATGAATCAGTCCATAGAAGGGCCCCGAAGTCACAAGCTTTTGTGTGTATTGATGCCTTTGCTGGCTTTCCTCTGATTCAGAAGCTGAAACCTGTTGGGGTCTCTCCACGGCGCAATTTAGATTTAGGAGAAGCAAGTTACTGGAGAATTGCCAACAAACTCAAACTGAAGGCTTCACCGCTGAACGCTGACCATGCCATGCCCTAGTTGTCAGCACGCAATGATGCAACACCTGCACGCGGGCGATCAAGTCCAGTCGGCTGTCGCTAGCTTCTCATCCACCCCGCTGGCAGTAACCTACTCGCCTCTCGCACGAACGTGCACTGCACATCGCACGATCCCGCACACAGATCGACGCCAAGCGATGGTGCAGCTCCTCCCGGCGAGCTCCGCCCCTCCCCGTTGGAGCTGTCTCGCCCTCGCCTCCTTCATCAACCAGGCCGACTCCCTCACTGGCAAGCTCCACCTTGGGGCACCCTACACCAGCCGGTTTCCCTCCTCGTACACCAACATGCGCCGCCTTGACCTGCACAGGCCGGCGTCCCTCCTCCTACACCAACCTGCGCCGAGGCATGTTTGTGGACTTGTTCCTGGCAGCCTCCACGAATGACTCTCTGCGGAAAACGCCACGAGTTGGTCGAGCTCCGGGTCCATTGATGTACTCATCACGCTCCTCAAATCGGGCGATTGCGGGCCAGATCGTAGGTGCTCTGCAGATGATGGCGGTGGGAAGGACCGAAAGAGTTGTGGGTGCGTTTGGCCTGCTTTTTTTGTCGACACCGGAAAGGAGTCGTGGTCAGCCGGGTTTGCTGATCGGTTTAATTTTAAAAGAAAAAGCGTATTTTGGGTGGATTGAAAGCGTATTTGCGAGTCACGGACCATACCTCTAGCAATATTATTAGTAGAGATTAACCTAAACTTGATATAATCGTAAAAAATAAACCATCGGCAAAACAATTTCATCCGAATAACCCTTTTTGGCCGCGCCATTCACGGTGGCGCGACTAAGTAAGGGGCAACGCCATTGACAGTGGCGCGGCTCTGCCTGCCACGTAGGCACGGCGGGCCCCGTTCTGTAAGTGCGGCGCCACTGAGGGTGGCGCGGCTGTAGTTTGTGCGGCGCCATGCTGAGTGGCGCCGCACTATCGAATTAGGGTTAGCCGGCCCAGGCCCGAGCTGGCCTCCTCCCTCACTTCTTCCCTCACCTCTTGTTGTGTGGCGGCTGCTCTCTCTCCCCCTCTCAATCCTCCCACCCAAAACCACCCAAATCGAAGCTTTTCTCCATGGATTTCGCCTTCCCCAAGTCTCCTAAGGTACTCTCCATCATTTTCCATTCATTTGACCCATTGGAATTTGCATTTTTGTTGTTGAATCCTCAAATCTTCCCTCACCCTAGAAATATTGATTCACCCAAAATTGCAATGTTGATTCTTGTTAATTTGGTCAATGTTGGCTTGTATGATGTGTATGAAGTATTTTAGTGTAGATTGGTAGGTTAGGGTTAGGGTTTGTGAGGTTAGGGTTTGTTGTTATGGTAGGGTTAGGGTTAAGATTTTCTTGTTATGTTAGGCGGTTTGGGAGTATGATGTGTTAGTAAATATTGGTATAGGTACTTATTAATTGTGTTTACCTTATTGTTGTTATACCAAATATAGGTATGGCGAGAATTGTTCATGTTCATCATGTTTACAAGGAAGCATATTTGAAAGGCAATATAGAGCCCGACCCGGATGAGCTTGACTTGGTGTTCGAGCATACTCCTACGTACGCCGAGGTGTTGGAACAAGTTAGGATAGAGTTGAAATGTATGGACCCTAGTGATGTCGTTGAGTTGGAGGGTAGGCACAATGCCGGATTTGGCATGCACTTCCGTTGGAAGATAATGCGTATCAACTCCGAGCAACGTTGGGGTGCATACAAGGAGGTGGTGGCCGAATCTCTCGACAAGACTTGTGCATCATGGCCGCCATGCTTGAGAAAAAGTTTTGCTCACAATTAGCTTCAGGGTAGCCGCGCCTGGCGTTGCTCTCACTGGAGCCGCACCACTCCCCGTGGCGCTGCAGCCCTGCCGCGCCACCCACCGTGGCGCCGCACCCCTGCCGCGCCACCCGCCATGGCGCCGCACCCCTGCCGCGCCACCCACCGTGGCGCCTTACCCCTGCCGCGCCACCCACCATGGCGCCGCACCCCTGCCACGCCAGGCTCGGTGACACCGCACCTCTACCGCGCCACGTCGCCACGGCGTTGCTGCCGCCCCTGCCGCGCCACCAGCCATGGCGCCGCAAGCCCGGAGCTGCACAAAACATCATAAATTACAAATTCAAGCATCATATCCAAGCATCATAAATTACAAATTCACAAACACAAGCTCATATATCAAATTCAATCATATCCAAGCATGGCAAGAATCACAAACACAAGCTCATATCCAAACATCAAGCTCATAGTTCAAATATTACATAGCCAAACATAATGTCATACACAAGCACAAGTTCAAAGCGAGATTACTAAACATGGCAAGTTCATATAGCTAGATAGCATAAAACCTAACTAAACATCTACTTTCTTCCACGCTTCCCTCCTCCCCTACGCGGAGCAATCTTCTTCTGTGGCTCCAACACGAAATTATCATCGTCGGAATCGGAGACTTCTTCCGTGACCACCTTCTTATTTGTCTTCTCCTTGAAATCATGTGGTGTGTACTTGTCCCTATGTACACCTTTGTTCTTTCTCTTTGATGGTAGGGGATCCTCTTGTTCCTTCAAAATAAGACAAATGCAATGTTGACATTTCTAGAATACATGGAAAATCGACGAGCTAAGGCGTTGCTTATGACACATGCGATCTCGTACCGGCGTGGATTCCTCGTCCGCGGAGGCCGATATGGCCTAAGACTCGAACGGCGACGGCGTCGATGCAATCTCAGGATCACGGCAACCAAGAAGGTTTCCTAATCTCCATAACTTCTGGCCCTGACGCTATAAGAAGAAATTAATTGTGAGTGCACATGTCAAAAGTACCAAACGGAAGGTCAAAGTATGTTCATACCTTCACGAATTCTCGCAATCTTGAAGAGCCCTCTTTGTTCTGTGGCAATTCCAAAGCCACCTCGAATTCAGTAGCTTGCTTCTGGATCTCCGTGCGCTAGCATGTATATGAATACGTCAAGACACAAGTGGCAAGTGGAGATAGTAGTGAGATTACAAAAAGAAGAACAAGCTTACCACAAAGTTAAACGCGGAAGCAAAAGGGACTTGGCGCCCGTCTCTGACAAGCTTATTGTAAGCAAGATTGCCAAGCTGGTCGAACGGCAAAGGTTCTTCCAAAATGGCATCCGTGTAGGCATCCGGAAGAAGCTGCAAACGAGTCCTTTGTTGAAACCAATGGAGATAGTTGTTGAAAGCAACATCAGAATGGTCCGCTATATTAATTTCTTTTGCCCGCTTAGCCTCCACCACACGTTGTTGAAACGCCCTAATATGCTTCTTGTGAATATTGGGCCAATCCGTCTTCCGATGTTTGATCCTGTCATAGCTGCATATTAAAATAGCACACTGTCAACAAACAAGAAGTACATTACAAATTGGCGGAACGGCGGAAATAGGATTCATACCGGTGAAGCATACGATCTGTGTCCTCATACATCGCTGGGTACTCTTGAAATAAACCAAACTGCCGCATAACCCGCTGCGTCAAGTGAAACTCAACAGCCCACATGCATATCAACGGGCAACACATATACCAGAGATTTCTTTCAGCTGTGCAAGCAGGGTTAAGCTACTAGGCAGCGTCACCGAAAGAATATCCACGACCATATGGTTGCCATATCACCTAAAACATGCCCAATAATGAAGATCCTACATACCTAAAATGAGAGAGTGAGGGAATAGAGTTTTCTACCTGCTCAGGGACAAGGTTGTCAAACTCGTTGGTGTATTGTTGATACGCTAATTGTGGGTCAAAAGTAAACTCAGAATGGACGTCCCAATAGTAAGCCCATGTGGGAAACCGGTAGGGGTTGTTACCATCGTGCCAGTCTCTCCGTTGATGACCCATTTTCGGCCGTCCAACAGGGAAGCGTTCCCAACTCCACACCGAAAGAAGAAGCAGCGGACCACCAATACAAGCTTGTACATCTGTCCTACAACAAGCATCATCAAGCTGCACATGGTATAAAAGCAAACATCAATAACAAGAATGTAGCCAAAATAGAGAGTGATGTCTACACACACTTCTGTTCTTGTAGACAGTGTTGGGCCTCCAAGTGCAACAAATTTCCCTTAAGTGGATCACCCAAGGTTTATCGAACTCAGGGAGGAAGAGGTCAAAGCTATCCCTCTCAAACAACCCTGCAATTACGATATAGAAAGTCTCTTATGTCCCCAACACACCCAATACACTTGTCATATGTATAGGTGCACTAGTTCGGCGAAGAGATAGTGAAATACAAGTGGTATGGATGATTATAAGTAGTAAATGCAATATGGAATAAAAATGGCAGCAAGCAAACAAGTAACAAAATAGCAAGTAAACGGTGTGCAATGCTTGGAAACAAGGCCTAGGGATCATACTTTCACTAGTGGACACACTCCCAACAAATATAACATAATTGAACCAATAGATGCTATCATCAATATGCAACTCAAAACAATTCTCCAATGGAAAACATACACTAATCATGCGTAGGGCTACGAAGCACTCCTCAAAGTCCGTATGTACCCAAACTAGATTGTCCCACACTATCACCGTGAACGCACTAGATGGTTCCAACAAATACCAACATTTTATAGAGACATTAACCAAAAAGATACACATGATGCACACACTAGTCACCTTTACACCATGATACGAGGTATCTCCGGAGAGTATAATAATTAAGCATAGGAGTAGCATAATATCTGAATAATAACATCTACCAATTCAACTAGATACAAAGCTCACGATCATATAAAGATCACATCATGGGAGAGAGAGGTGAACCACATAGCTACCGGTAGAGCCCTCAGCTCCGGGGGTGAACTACTCCCTCCTCATCATAGGAGACATCAAGGTTGATGGAGATGGCGGTGAGGTCGATGGAGATGGCTCCGGAGGCACTTCCCCGTCCCGGCAGGGTGCTGGAACAGAGACTTCTGTCCCCCAAAATTTGTCGACAGCGGCAGCGGAGCTGCAGAACACTTTTTGGAAAATTGCCGACTCCCCTAGGGTTTTCCATCCCGAGGCTTTATATAGGCGAAGGGGCATCGTCAGGGGGCTGCCAGGGCATCCTCACACATAGGGGGCATGGCCAGGGCCTGGGCCGCGCCGCCCTGGTGTGAGGGCAGCCCCTGGCCCCCCTCCGGCTCTCGCTTGGTCCTCGTCCTTCATCCGGGAAAAATAAGACTTCTGGAACTTGTCTCGTCCAATTCCGAGAATATTTCCTGTGTAGCTTTTCTGAAACACAAAAATAGCAGAAAACAGGGAACTGGCACTGTGGCATCTTGTCAATAGGTTAGTTCTGGAAATCGCATAAAAACGCCACGAAGTGTAACGAAACACAAGGCAAATGGTGTAAAAACAAGCATGGAGCATCAAAAATTATAGATACGTTTGAGACGTATAAGCATCCCCAAGCTTAACTCCTGCTCGTCCTCGAGTAGGTAAGTGATAACAAAAGAATAATTTTTGAGGTGACATGCACCTACACAATCTTGATCATGTATGTAAGCATTTGTGAGCTGGGATCATAAGAACTTAAAACATGGGCATGAAAGATATAGTCTTGACAATAAGAACTTAGCAACCATGTTATAAACATGAAAATGAACACAAACAAAAGATCATGAAAATGAAACAATGAAAGTCAAACGTGTGTTCAAATCATACAGAAAAACATACAAATGGTTTTCAGCTTGTCCTTCATGGAGAGCAAAATATAAATGCATAGGACACCTTCAAGTTTAAGAGGGTGACTAGATACAAATAATTTGAGAACAAGTGAAACCAACAATATGAATCAATCAATGAAAACTTTGGGACAATGCTCATTATACTAAGAATGACAACTATGCTCTCTTAATGGTGCATAAAGATAGAAGGTGGTGACTCAACATAAAAGTAAAAGAAAGGCCCTTCGCAGAGGGAAGCAGTGATTGCAAGTTTTATAGACCTTCAAAAATTATGGTACTTACCGACTTTGAGCTCTCATTGCCCCCATCATAAGCATCTTGAATGGTTAAAGTTAATGCGAGAACAATTATGATGCATATGCTTGACAAATCATAAGTTGAAAACCTCGTGTCCCATGAATACGAGTACCCAAACCTCATGCTACTTTACTTAGAGTCCCAAGCAAGGCTCTTGTCATTGTAAGTATATATGTATCATCGAGAACCGCCAACGGGGTACCTCCGTGCCCGATGACATGGAACAAGCCCACATCAAAATAACAGGACAAGCAGACAATGAACACCTCGACATCTCTTTTATTTACCATTTGTTTAGCTTTTTATTTTGAGATGCGTCGTCGAATGTCCACTATGGGTATGCTGCAAATTTCCACCATGAATTATGCACGGCTTAGATTGGCGGCCCAGGCGTTACATATACAAACTCCATGATCCCCGCAAGATTCCCAATTCATTTCACACCGCGGGCATCCATAAACAAAAGATCACGATACCAACTCAAATAAGAAGTGCAATGTTGAAAGCTTGCCCCATGACTGCATGGTTGGGCTAGTCTCCAACTTATAACTTGCAAGCATAACAACTCAACATAAGAGACCACAATGTCAAATTTTTAAGAACGAGAAAAATAAAGTGTGCCTTCTGGTTCGTGAGAGCTTTACTGACCAATTTTCGCATAACACTGGTAAGAGTTTAATTTGAAGAGAAAATAAAAGCAAGTCAAATTTACTTGGAATAGAAAATTGCTAATAGGTATGTATGGTGGACACTTTGGCCAACTTGGTTTTTAGGAGTTGGATGCACGAGTAGAGCTCATACTCAGTACAAGGCGAGGGCTAGCAAAAGACTGGGAGCGACCAACTAAGAGAGCAATAATGGCCATAATCATGCAAAGCGACAAAGCGACATTAAAAGAAGCATAAGATGGCATCAAAAGTCAAAAACTAAATGATCATAGAGGCTATTGGTGACTTTGTAAGAGTCTAACATGTGTGAGCATGCGCCAAGTCAACCCAAATAAAGCATCAAGGAGAAAACCAAAATAATGCTTCCAAACGATAAAAATAGCGCATGATTTTTTCAAAGGCTCATTAAGCAATCTAAGTTATTTGAGACAAGTCATGCTACAGCAAAACCACTAAGCATACTATCAAAAAGACATCAAGCACGACATGCAAAAGCCTAGGCCGCAGTCTACACAAGCTCCTTCTTGTACCACTTTTTTGCATGAAACTTTTTCTCTTTTCCAACACCATTCAAACCTTTTTGAGGAAACTCTTTTGAGGAAAACCAACATATACCAGAGGTCCAAATACACCTTGATGCAAAGATAAAACAAGATCTGAACAAAAATCAAGGCGAAAAATGCAAGCTAAACGCAGTAGCAGAAAAAGAGAACACTCATAGAATGATAAGAGTGAAAACTAGAGTGTTCTTGGCAAATGAAAAGCGAGTTCATCTCCTCCAAAAGAAATATGATATGATCTAACCATTTATTACAGCAAACAAAACAAAAGAAAATTGAAAGCAAAAACAACTGACGCTCCAAGAAAAACGCATAGTGCATAAAGCAATAAAAATACAGTGTTTTGAAAGGTTACCTGATTTTTGCCGATGAAGAAGGGGGTGCCTCGGGGGCATCCCCAAGCTTTGACGCTTGTAATTCTTGGGTGTTTCTTGGGGTGACATCCCCAAGCTTGAGCTTTTGTCCATTTTTCATCTCATCTCATTATTCTCCAATCCCTACACTTGAAAACTTTCTTCATACAAAACTAAACACAATTCTATTAGCAATATTAGTGTAAGCATAACATTGAATCAACCCTTTTTGCTTCAGGTTTCAACCTAAAACTACCACATATTAAGCATATACTACTGTAGCAACTTCTCCAAAAGTTCCGTGATCAAAAGAACTCAAAAGGAAAGCGATAAAGCAGCAAACACAAATATTGGCAGAAATCTGTCAAAACAGAACAGCTAATAAAGATCGAATTTTTAAGGGGTTTTCTGTTGCTCAAATCAAAAAGTGTTCAACTAATGAAAGTTTGGATATAACCTGGGGCATATGCACAAGAGATTTCAGGTCCAAAAGATATACAGAGAATTTTCACGAATTTTTACGGTGCAGCACCGAAAACAGTTTCAGGACAGCAACATCCCCAAATCTTACCTCACTCAAACTAGAGGCTTATCTTAGCAAAAAAACGAAATAAAAAGGATAAGGAGCGGTTATTACAGTAGTAATAACTTCCAAGACTCAAATAAAACAAAAAAGTACTAAAAATAAAACAATGGGTTATCTCCCAAGTGTGCTTTTCTTTAACGCCTTTGAGCTAGGCGCAGTAATTTGCAAAGATGCTCATGTGGGCGCCATATAAGAGCTTGAGGCAAAGGCGCCATATAGGAACTTAAAGCAATAGAGAGCATCAAAAAGCAAATGAAAAAGACATTTAAATTTAAACCACTTCCTATGAAAAATAGTCTTATAAAGAGACAAGTCATGAAAGCGCAAAGCAAAAAGCATAGGAAGGCAAAACAAGTACAACTTCAAGATTTGCAACATAAAGAGGGGAAACTCAATATTGTTGAGATCCATCAAACCATGTTTCTCTCTCTCATAATAACTTTCAGTAGCATCATGAATAGAATTAACAATATAATTATCACATAAAGCATCCCTATCATGAGCCACATGCATAAAAGAATTAATACTCCCCACATGAACAATTGTAGTAGGAGCAGATTCAACAGAATAATTATTCTCATCACCATAATCATCAAAAATAGGAGGCATATTGTGATCATAACTAATTTTCTCCTCAAAAGTAGGTGAACTGAAAATATTAAACCCATCATCATAACCATCATAAACTAGAGGTTTAGTATCATCACAAGCTAGAGAACTACTATGTCGCAAAGCATATTCTTCAAACATATCATCATAAGAAGGAACATGGATAGCACTAATGGTACAACAATTATTAACCTTAGAATTGGTACCAAAAAGATTTTCAATATCAAAAGTAGAGTGCTTTTCCCAATCATGATCACTAACATAGGTAACAGGCATGGGAACATCATTCCAATCAGAATTATCATAATCTATAGCAGGATCATAATGCTTAGGGGAAGATACCGTGTCCTCTCGCCTTTTACTCCTCTTCTTCTTCTTCATACTCTTCTTACTCTCTCCTTTAGGAGGGAGAGACTTGAAGGGCATCTTCTCCGCATAATCTGGTTTGCTGATAGGAACAACAGAAGAAACTTTGGAGGATTCCTCCTCTCTATTAATAAGATCGAAACATATATTAGTCCTGTCATAGCTTGGCAAAACATCATATTTTATAAGATCTTGTAAGTAAGTATTTTTGAGGCAATCTTTAGCACAATAGAGACGACAACCACGAAGTATGCTATTAATATCAACATCTCTCATATCAACCAAAGAAATCTTTCTAGATATCTCTTCACAATTCAAAAACAAAGTAAGCTCATCATATTGATTGAGAGTAATCTTATCATCACAATACAAATCTGCGGTACTCACTCGATTAATTGGGCATTGAAAATTAAAGTGACCCTTTTTACCGCAAAATTCACAAAGAAAAGGATAAAGTTCACAAACCTTTTCACCAAGCTCATCTAGATCCTTGAGCCACATACTGGTTTCTTCATTTGCGTGGGTGATGCAATAATCTTCCTTGTTGTAACTCTGCTCACAAGATCTATGTATTCCACAAAAATTAACATGCTTATAAGAAATAGGACTTTTAGAAGTTTGAGCATATTTATTGCAATCATCAATAACAATATCACTTTCTATGCAAGTGTCCTTAAAAGGTTCATGATACACGTCCCCATTTCCTTTAGGAACATTCATATGGGAAGCAAAGGCTTTAAAGCAATCAACCATAATTTGAGGATCAAGACCATATTTAGCACTAAGCTCTTGAAAATTAGCAGTTTCACGAAAGACTTAATGCAATCAAACTCGTAATTCATACCTGATCCTTTACCTTTGTCGCTATCCCAACCTTCAATATTGTTTTGAATTGTTTCAAGCAGATCCCACTTGGTGTCAGCATCCTTGCTTGTGAAAGACCCATCAAAGCATGCATCTAGATAGTCCTTGTAATATCCTAAAAGCCTTGCATAAAAATTATGAATAACAATATTATGGAGAAGATCATGAATAGGACATTTGAGCATTAGTGACTTCAATCTTCCCCACGCTTGGGCAATGCTTTCTCCATCATGAGGCCAAAAATTGTATATCTGATTACGATCTTTATGAATCTCACTTGGAGGATAGAATTTAGAATAAAAGAGAGGTACAATTTCCTCCCAGCCAATAGATGGACCATCCTTTAGTAGCCTATACCACTCCGCAGCTCTACCCTTCAGTGAATAAGAGAATAGCTTCCTCTTAACTTGGCTTGAAGAAATACCTGCACACTTGAACAACTCGCATAATTCTTGTATAAAGAGTAAATGATCACCCAGAGGGGCTGTTCCATCTCCTGAATAGCCGTTATTCATAACACGTTCAACAATCTTCGTAGGTATTTTAAAAGGACGAGGAGCACAAGCATCATTAGAAACATCACATATGGGAGATAAAATATCATCAGAGCAAACTTTCTCCACTAAAGCTGGGGAACTAAAAATATCATACTTAACAAAACCAGCTTCCCTAAGCTTAGACTTTTCCATAGCATTAGCAATAACAGGATTCAAAGCATTCGTACTAATAACATTGCTATGCGAAATAAACTCCAAAGGTTTTTCAATTTTCTCTTCAAATCTAAACTCAGAAAAAAGACTAAAGAACTCTTTATTTTCCATTAAGCCTAACTAGTGAAAATAAAAGCAAGAAACAAAAAGATATAATTGCAGAATCTAAAGGAAATAACTCCGAGCACTCACACAGGAGGATGCGAGTACCTTTTACCTTACCTCCCCGGTAACGGCGCCAGAAAAGAGCTTGATGTCTACACACACTTCTATTCTTATAGACAGTGTTGGGCCTCCAAGTGCAGAGGTTTGTAGAGCAGCAGCAAGTTTCCCTTAAGTGAATCACCCAAGGTTTATCAAACTCAGGGAGGAAGAGGTCAAAGCTATCCCTCTCAAACAACCCTGCAATTACGATACAGAAAGTCTCTTGTGTCCCCAACACACCCAATACACTTGTCAGATGTATAGGTGCACTAGTTCGGCGAAGAGATAGTGAAATACAAGTGGTATGGATGATTATAAGTAGTAAATGCAATATGGAATAAAAATGGCAGCAACCAAACAAGTAACAAAACAGCAAGTAAACGGTGTGCAATGCTTGGAAACAAGGCCTAGGGATCATACTTTCTCTAGTGGACACACTCCCAACAAATATAACATAATTGAACCAATAGATGCTATCATCAATATGCAACTCAAAACAATTCTCCAATGGAAAACATACACTAATCATGCGTAGGGCTACGAAGCACTCCTCAAAGTCCGTATGTACCCAAACTAGATTGTCCCACACTATCACCGTGAACGCACTAGATGGTTCCAACAAACACCAACATTTCATAGAGACATTAACCAAAAAGATACACATGATGCACACACTAGTCACCTTTACACCATGATACGAGGCATCTTCGGAGAGTATAATAATTAAGCATAGGAGTAGCATAATATCTGAATAATAACATCTACCAATTCAACTAGATACAAAGCTTACGATCACATAAAGATCACATCATGGGAGAGAGAGGTGAACCACATAGCTACCGGTAGAGCCCTCAGCCCCGGGGGTGAACTACTCCCTCCTCATCATAGGAGACAGCAAGGTTGATGGAGATGGCGGTGAGGTCGATGGAGATGGCTCCGGGGGCACTTCCCCATCCCGGCAGGGTGCCGGAACAGAGACTTATGTCCCCCGAAATTTGTCGACGGCGGCGGCGGAGCTGCGGAACTCTTTCTGGAAATTGCCGACTCCCCTAGGGTTTTCCATCCTGAGGCTTTATATAGGCGAAGGGGCATCGTCAGGGGGCTGCCAGGGCCTCCTCACACATAGGGGGCATGGCCAGGGCCTGGGCCGCGCCGCCCTGGTGTGAGGGCAGCCCCTGGCCCCCCCTCCGGCTCTCGTTTGGTCCTCGTCCTTCGTCCGGGAAAAATAAGACTTTTGGAACTTGTCTCGTCCAATTCCGAGAATATTTCCTGTGTAGCTTTTCTGAAACACAAAAATAGCAGAAAACAGGGAACTGGCACTGTGGCATCTTGTCAATAGGTTAGTTCTGGAAATCGCATTAAAATGCCACGAAGTGTAACGAAACACAAGGCAAATGGTATAAAAACAAGCATGGAGCATCAAAAATTATAGATACGTTTGAGACGTATCAGAGAGCAAATGTATGGAGTGGACAAAACAACTCATTACCTGACGATACAACCAAGCCAAAGCAGCAGTGCCCCAAATCCACTTCCTATCCATAACGGTGAGCGCCTTCAGCCAATGCCAGTGCGCGGTCTTCCCACTAGCGTCATTGAACAGAGTGTGTGATAACATACTGAAGGGAATATGCCCGAGAGGCAATAATAAAGTGGTTATTATCACATTCCATGTTTATGATAAATGTTTATTTCTCATGCTAGAATTGTATTAATCGGAAACATTAATACTTGTGTGATTAATAATCTAAAAACGTTCCTAGTAAAGCCTCTCTTTTATACTAGCTCATTGATTAACTGATGATCAAGGTTTCCTGATCATGAACATTGGATGTTGTTAGTAACGGGGTCATATCATTAGAAGACTGATATGATGAACACTCACACCCATAGTATGAATAGCAAAACTGATCAAGTCATCAAGTTCATTGCTATATCAAACTCATACGAAATAGTTCTAATCCTCAGACCATGAGATCATGTTAATCGCTGATACCGGAAGAGTGCTTTGATGATATTAAACGTCACACCATCACAGGGTGATTATAAAGGTTGATTTGGGTATTCTGAAAGTATTAGTTGAGGCTCATGGATCAAGAGTGGAATTTGTCCGACCCGATGATGGGAAGATATTCTCTGGGCCCTTCTCGGTGATATTGCATTAGAATCGCTTGCAAGCATGTGACTAGGTCACAGGAATGCATTATCACGGAACGAGTAAAGAGACTTGTCAGGAACGAGATCGAACTAGGTATGGTTGATACCAAATAATCGGATCTTGGACAAGTAATAATATCGCGAGACAAAAGGAATTAACTATGTTCGTTATTGGTTCACACGATCACTAGTTCATCGTTGAGTAAGTGGGAGTCATCATGGATTTCCAGATCCCGCTGTTGATTATTGATCAGAGAGGAGTCTCGATCATGTCCACTTTATTCACGAACCGTAGGGTGACACACTTAAGGTTCGCTGACGCGTTTTGAGTGGATTTGGAACTCCGGCTAAATTATTGGACATCACAGGGGTTGTTTCAGAAAAGCACCGAAACTGTTTTGGTATATCGAAATGACTCAATGGGGTAAATGTTAATGTTTGTTAATTGATTGAATTAACAAATATTAAAGAAATAAAAATGTTTTATTAATTCAATAAGTGTGGATTTTAATTAACATGAATGTCATGCAAAATTAAAATGGGGGTTACTCATTTGATGAGGGGGGTTACCTTTCCATGAAGGAGGGGGTTACCACCACCATGAAGAGGAGAAAAGGGGGAGTGGCTGGCTGCACCCTCATGGATGGCTGCCCCCTCTCTCCTATATATATGTTGGACATGCTCCTCTTCTCCCAACACTTAGTTGCTTCCATCCCCTACCTTGTTGCTCCACACCATGGCTGTTGCTTAAGCGAAGCGCTGCCGAAATTGTTAGCCACCAACACTTGGAGAAGTGGAGGAGGAGGAGTTCCGGTGGATCCCTACTTCCGCTGCCCCGCTGGACCGAGGGCATGGAGGTCGTCACCGAACCGTACGTGTATCCGAGTACGGGGGCGCTGCCACTTGTGGCGCTATGTACACGATCTTTTGATCGTCAAGTGAACCACTACGTCGACTACGTCAAGTGAACAACTATGTCGACTACGTGCGTCTACATCGACTCTCCATCGTCAACGTTTATGCGGGAACGTAATCCCAGCTTACGGTCATCGAGGGTTAGTCTCCGTTGCTACCAACTCGTAGAGTATCTTGGCTAGTTTATGTGTTCTTGCGTAGGAAATTTTTTGTTTTCTATGCTACGAACCCATCAGTGGTATCAGAGCCATCTCTATGCGTAGTTGGTATGCACGGTTAGAACACATGTGGATGTGGGCATTGATGATCATGTTATTGCAATTTTTTGGTATTTTAGATCATAGTGGCATAGTGGGATTGAAGCTGCCCGAGACTAACCTTACGTGACCGCGTTCATGAGACTTGTCCCACACTTGACATGCTTCGGCATATGTGGCTTTGCAGGTGTACGTTTCTCCCACTATAGTTATGATCTATTTTACAAAGAGTTGTTAATAATATTTTTATCACCGTTGTGGTTACATGTTCGTAGGTAAGAACGGTTCTTTCTAGAAAGCCCCAAACCACGTAAACTATACAAGACAAATTAGAAGCGTCTAACTTGTTTTTGCAGGGCATGTGATGTGATATGGTTAAATTGTTTATGTTACAAATTGTATGCAATGATCCTTTTTGTAAGTTATAAACAACCGGCAGAGCCATATGGTTGTCTTTACATTTAAATGGCCTGCGTGCTGAATATATATATCCAAGTGATATATTGTAATGGAGGAAGACAACCAAGGTGGCGCGCCATGGACCTTGGTGCTACGCCGGTGGAATGATGGAGATCATGCCATGACGCACAAGATGGAGATCGAATGCGTGAAGGACCATATCATATCACATTATATATGCATGTGATGTTTATCCTTTTATGCATCTTATTTTGCTTAGATTTGATCGCGCGGTAGCATTATAAGATGATCACTCTCACATAAATATCAAGATAAAAATGTGTTCTTCCATAGCATGCACCGTCAAGAAAGTTCGTCATTTTGAGACACCACGTGATGATCGGGTGTGACAGACTCTACGTTCACATACGATGGATGTAAGACAGTTTTACACACGCGAGTGCTATGGTTCTACTTGGCGAGCCTAGCATGTACAGACATGGCCTCGGAACACGAACCGAAAGGTTAAGCATGAGTCATATGGTTGATATGATGAACATGGTGATATTCGCCTTTGAAACTATGCCGTTGCACGTGATGATCGGTTGCGGTATAGTAAATTTGGTTCGTGTAATCACTTAAGAAAACTAAGAGGGATGTTGTTTTTAAGTGGGAGTTCATTTAGTAATTTTGAATTATAGAACTCAATTTATCATGAACTAAATCAAAGTGAATTTGCATAGTTTGTTGTAGTTATTGGCATCCGTTTACTACCTTGCGATTAGCTATAATTGAGATAATAGAACTATAGAATTCTGGATGTTAACTTTACGAACTGGTATCGTATTGTTTGAATGTCAATCTAAAGTTTAAAGTCCTATTACAAACTTTTAGCAAACCCTTGTTACTCGATAAAATTTAATAAGTAGTATTAAATCAAGAGTAACAATTCCAGTGTTAGTATCTAAGTATCACACTTGCCTCCATGATCCTTGATATTCAAAAGTTGTTTTTAGTATCAAGGTTATCTAGGAGTTGAAAGAATTGTTTCATAAACTATCATGTGTGGAAGATATTATGATATCTGAAACAATGTTTGGTTGCAAAGTGATAGAGTATAATTTAGTAAGACACATGTTCTTGTATTGTATGAGAATTTGTGAAGATTAGAGACGCCAGGCGTCCAGATCTCCTAAAAGGTTTAGGAACTAATATTATACTCGCAATTCGTCCTCATGAGCTATAGTAGCTTGATCATGAAAGTTGTCATGATAGGATGAATGGAAGATGTAGGTAAAATGTTTACTACACTAAAAGATTACTAAAGAATGGAATTTGGAAGAACGCCAAATATTTGATAATGGTGATCTACTTCAAAGTGCGAGTCCAAGGGTATTAGTGTTTGACTAATCATGCCTTGAACTATGTGCCATGTGTATGGCACCACTATTGATGTTGATAGATTCTTCTAGACAAAAAAGAATTGCTAAAAGAGAATCCAAAATTTATTCTGGCGGAAAAGAAAAGACTGGAAATGTCCAGCTCAGGTATATAGAAGAGATACATGTTATGGTTGTATTCGTTGCTTGTTAAAACAATGTGGTTCTTGGGTATTTGATACTAAATTGGTTGGTATGAACTGTCATACAACGCAATACAAGAACTACAATGGCCTAATTAACTAGCAAATGAATATCGGATGATTCTCATCGAAAACAAATAAAGTGTTATTGTGTTTCGTTGGAATTAAACCTAGCCTTCAAGATTTATTTGAATAATTGTTATTTTGTTCTGGTATTATGAGAACAATGGTTGTTCAAATTATTACCGCATTCATAAAAGATGAATGAACGCTTATCTTGTTGGAGAAATCACATCCATAACACTGATGCTTAAAATGTCTTAAGACAAATGATTAGAAGATCACTTATGAGTGACACCACCGTTTAAATCATATTGGAAAGAAAACATGAAGGAACTCCATATTGATGGAGTTCTGGAGCCTTTTGATTTTGAATCAATTGACACTTATGAGAATTTCCTAGATATGATTAAAACTGCGTTCATAGGCCAAAGAAGAACGGACGACTAACTTATTGGATATTGTACATGTTGATGTATATAGTCCATTATGTGTAGCCGTGTGTGGTGAATTCTTGAACTTCATTTACTTTAACCGATGATTTGAGTAGATATATGTGTATATTTACTTGATAAGGAAGAAGCATGACATATTTGAATATTGTTCAAAGTATTTCTAGTTGAAGTTGAAAATCATTGTAACAAGAGAATAAAGAATTTATGATTTGATCATAAAGGAAGATATTTGAGTTACAAGTTTAGCAAACACCTAAAAGTTGAGGAATTGTTCCATAGACTTGTATTTCCCGAAACACCATAGGAGTATGGAGTGTTCGAGAGATAAAATCAAACTTTGTTTGACATCGTTGGATCAAAGGTGTCGTCTATAAAACTGCCATTGTATTTTAAGGATAAAGCTTTAGAGACTACCGCTTTTTACACTGAAAAGAGCACCATCATGATCCATTGAAATGACACCATATGAGATATGGCATGGGATAAAACCCAAGTTGTCTTTTCTGAAATTTTGGTATGCTAGGCATATGTAAAATATTTACAACCAAAGTCGGATAAATACGTCTTTGTAGGTTATCCCAAAATAAATATTGGGTATTCCTCCAGAACACCTAAGACAAAAGTGTTTGTCGCCGAAAACGTCAAGTTTCTTGAGAAGGAATTTTTCGCAAAAAGTCAAGTGGGAGGACAATATAACTTTGATTAGGTTGTTGAACCTAAGCTATATGTGCTGAGTAGCGCAACGCTGAGAAGTGTCCCAGAGGCGGCCACAATGCGCATGGCTGTCGTACCTCAAAGGTTGTGGTCACATAGATCAAAGTTCCTATTAAACCACGTGAGTCGGGTAACAATCAAATAGTTAGATTTGAGAATGAATCATTATTGTTTGACAATGATGAACCAACTGCATGCAAAGAAGCAATGATGGGCCCTGACTCCGTCAAATGGCTAGAAGCCATAAAATCCATGATAGTTCCATACACGAGAAACCAAGTTTATGAACTTGGAAGACCCTCAAAAGGCATGAAGCCTAATGAACGTATTTGGATCTATAAAGACAGACATATCTTTGAAATAGTCGACACATCGTTAAAAGAGTTTACGATTGTGTTCAATGAGTTGACTATGACAAGATTTGATCTTTCATAGCGATATTTTGTCTGGAAGGATTACTGTAGCAACCACTATATATGCCAAGTTTGGTATATGTTAGTTGAACAAACAAGACAACATTCTTCTAATAGAATGGTTACCTAGGACATGTACATGACATGGTCCAATGAGTTTTGTAAATTCAAAGGATGCTAAAAGGCATGCAAACTTCAATGGTTGAAGTAAGCATCACGGAGTTGGAATATTCACCGTGATGAAATAATTAAAAGGTTTAGTTTCATCAGATACGATGAATATGCTTGCATTTGCAAGAAATTAAGTGGAAGCGCTGAGACATATTTTCAGTACATTATGTAGAAGACATATTGTTAATTGGAAATGATGTATCTTTTATTGGCATAGGTTAAGAATTTCATTAAAATTAGATTTCAATGAAAGACTTAGGCAAAACCAAAATATTGGGTCTCGATGTCTATATAGATAGATCGAGGTACCAATATGGTTGTGCCAAAGTACATAGATGAAATATTGAATGAAGTTCAATATGGAAACGACAAGAAAAGTTCTTGTCGCATGGAAGAGGTTGAAACAAGATTCAGGTGTTTTTGACACTTGATGAGTGAAGCCACATGAATGATTTGATCGATCATGTATACCATGATATGTACATATCCAGATATGTCCTATGCTCTAAATGTTATGAGCATATACCAGAGTGATAAAAGTCATAAGATGATCACTGGACAATAGTAGAGATATCCTTATGTGCTTTGGAAGGACTAAGGATATATATTATGTATGACAAAGTGACACATAATTCATTGTAAAGTGTTACATTGATACTAAGTTTGTCACAAGATACAAATTAAGTTTATCTCAATTTTAGCTGTATGTTTAGGTGGCACAATGTAATGGAAGGAAGTTCCATGATGGATTTGGATGAGTTCCAAAGTTAAGACATTGTGATGGATTCTACAACAAAGGTTGAGTATATGGCTACTTTAGAAGTAGCAAAAGAGAGCATTTGTGTCAAGAAGTTTGTTATCAAACTAGGTGTAGTTCCAAGCTGGCTATTACTGTGAAGATCTATTGTGCGACAATAGTGACAACATGATTTTAGCTAAAGGAACTAAGGTCTCACCAAAGGACCAAATTTATACCCAACTATCTCATTTGAGAATGAGTGATGCGTAGAGACGCAAAGACATGCAAATACACACAGAACTGAAAGTGTCAGATCTGGAGATCAGATTAACCACTGCAACACGTACGGATAACACGTGAAAGCCATAAGTGTTATATACGCAAGTATCAACTAGATTATTGACTCTTGTGCAAGTGGGAGACTGAAGGGAATATGCCCGAGAGGCAATAATAAAGTGGTTATTATCACATTCCATATTTATGATAAATGTTTATTTCTCATGCTAGAATTGTATTAATCAGAAACATTAATACTTGTGTGATTAATAAACTAAAAAGGTTCCTAGTAAAGCCTCTCTTTTATACTAGCTCGTTGATTAACTGATGATCAAGGTTTCCTGATCATGAACATTGGATGTTGTTAATAACAGGGTCATATCATTAGAAGACTGATATGATGAACACTCACACCCATAGTATGAATAGCAAAATGATCAAGTCATCAAGTTCATTACTATATCAAACTCATATGAAATAGTTCTAATCCTCAGACCATGAGATCATGTTAATCACTGATACCAGAAGAGTGCTTTGATGATATCAAACGTCACACCGTCACATGGTGATTATAAAGGTTGATTTGGGTATTCTGAAAGTATTAGTTGAGGCTCATGGATCAAGAGTGGAATTTGTCCGACCCAATGATGGGAAGATATTCTCTGGGCCCTTCTCGGTGATATTGCATTAGAATCGCTTGCAAGCATATGACTAGGTCACAGGAATGCATTATCATGGAACGAGTAAAGAGACTTATCAGGAACGAGATCGAACTAGGTATGGTTGATACCAAATGATCGGATCTCGGACAAGTAATAATATCGCGAGACAAAAGGAATTAACTATGTTCGTTATTGGTTCACACGATCACTAGTTCATCGTTGAGTAAGTGGGAGTCATCATGGATTTCCAGATCCCGCTGTTGATTATTGATCAGAGAGGAGTCTCGATCATGTCCACTTTATTAACGAACCGTAGGGTGACACACTTAAGGTTCGCTGACGCGTTTTGAGTAGATTTGGAACTCCGGCTAAATTATTGGACAGCACAGGGGTTGTTTCAGAAAAGCACCGAAACTGTTTCGGTATATCGAAATGACTCAAAGGGGTAAATGTTAATGTTTGTTAATTGATTGAATTAACAAATATTAAAGAAATAAAAATGTTTTATTAATTCAATAAGTGTGGATTTTAATTAACATGAATGTCATGCAAAATTAAAATGGGGGTTACTCATTTGATGAGGGGGGTTACCTTTCCATGAAGGAGGGGGTTACCACCACCATGAAGAGGAGAAAAGGGGGAGGGGCTGGCTGCACCCTCATGGATGGCTGCCCCCTCTCTCCTATATATATGTTGGACATGCTCCTCTTCTCCCAACACTTAGTTGCTTCCATCCCCTACCTTGTTGCTCCACACCATGGCTATTGCTTAAGCGAAGCGCTGCCGAAATTGTTAGCCACCAACACTTGGAGAAGCGGAGGAGGAGGAGTTCCGGCGGATCCCTACTTCCGCTGCCCCGCTGGACCGAGGGCATGGAGGTCGTCACCGAACCGTACGTGTATCCGAGTACGGTGGCGCTGCCACTTGTGGCGCCGTGTACACGATCTTGTGATCGTCAAGTGAACCACTATGTCGACTACGTCAAGTGAACAACTACGTCGACTACGTGCGTCTTCATCGACTCTCCATCGTCAACGTTTGTGCGGGAACGTAATGCTCGCTTACGGTCATCGAGGGTTAGTCTCCGTTGCTACCAACTCGTAGAGTATCTTGGCTAGTTTATGTGTTCTTGCGTAGGAAAATTTTTGTTTTCTTTGCTACGAACCCATCACATACCACACATACACGCGGGCGTAGATCTTGACGACATCCTCATCGGCATCCTCAGGGCAGGTATTGAAGTTATCTGAGATCCATTTGAAAGTAGCCCCGGCGGCGACCCTCAACTTTACTCCTTCCTTGTTGAGAGTATTACCGGGGCACTTCCCAATAAGATCTACCATCTTCCCGTGCCAATCATCACAGGCTGTATCGATACAAAGAGGAGCCCCCTCGACGGGGAGCGCAAGTATCATCGCCATGTCCCCTAGCGTGACTGTCATCTCGCCGGTCCGGAGGTGAAAGCTGTGGGTCTCCGGCCTCCACCGGTCCACAAGCGCGGTGATCGCGGCAAGATTCATGTTAAGTGTGGACCGGGTGACCATATGGATGAACGGTAGAAGCCCAAGATTGTGGATGTAGGGGGTGTACCGCTCATCGTAGTTCATCGGCGTTGCCGACATCTGGTGGTACCTAAGTCGCAATGGTCCAAGAACCTGCACACACACGAGCTTCATTGTCACATATCAAATCAAGCATACCAATATTATATTGAGTAATTGGTTTTTTAATTACCTTCTTCTTCTCGGTCATCATATAGGCACGGTGACGAACATCAACTTCATCCTCGAGAATGCTTTCATTGGTTAACTCCTCTATCCTAAACAATCCGACTATAATGTGAGCATATATGCACATAAGTCATACAATTCTTCTACAATAATTCATCTCCAAAAATTCATCTACAACTATACAATTTATCTAAAATTAACTTCAACTATTAAATTCATCTACAACTCATCCAATTAACATATATGTGAGCATATATGCACATAATCAAACAATTAATCTACAACAAATCCATATAATATGCAAATATTATTTCTACTAATTTCATATATATTATGAAGCACACAAATTGCACATCACAAGTTAATTTTAGATAAATCAAACACACAAATCCATCCATTTGAATCTACCATACAAGTCCACCACACAAATCCATCCATATGAATCAAACACACAAATCACTAACTAGGATTCCCAAATCCATCCATCAAAAACATCCATTTGAATCAACCATATCAATCCATGCATCACTAACTAGGATTTAAACTAGGGGATTAGAGAAGGGGAAGAGGGAGAAGAGCAAGGGGATTGGAGGGAGAATACCTTGGTGAAGATCTTGAGGACACCACTTCTTCTTCTTGTTGGAGATTTAGAGAAGGGAAGGAGGGAGAAGAGGAGCCGCCGCCGCCGCCATGGATGAGGGAGAGAGATGTGGGGAGGGAGAAGTGAGGGAGAGATGGGCCGGGGTCGGGCGCAGGCAGGGTTTCTAACCCTAAAGTGCCGAGCCCACGTGGCAGCCAGAGCCACGCCACTGCCAGTGGCGTTGCTCCTTACTCAGCCGCGTCACCGTGAATGGCGCGGCAAAAAAGGATTATTCGGATAAAATTGTTTCGCCGATGGTTTATTTTTTACGATTATATCAAGTTTAGGTTTTTTTTATTTAAATCGCCCCTTTCCTCCATGCATGCCTCTAGGCTCTAGGCTGTAGCTAGCGTGCGTGTCAGAGAGAGGCATCGATCGAGCAAGCACCATGCTCTCCTTGATTTGCGTCTGCGCGAAGAAACTTAACGTAACCATGCATGTATATACGCGCGCGGTGCTTTTCTTTTCTTTTATCGATCGAACAAACGAATTAAATCCATGCATGCATGCGTCGCTCGCTCGGTTTCTTTCTTTCTTCTTGATGATGAAATATTTAATGCTCCCGCTCGATCGAAGCGCTTGCCCAGCTGGAGACAACTGATCGAATTAAATCCATGCATTGCGCGCTCGTTCGTTTGGTGCATGCACTAGCTAGGACGTTTCTTCTTCAAACAAGAAACGAAAAATCTGTCCAACAAATACGGGAATTCACTATACGAATTCCACCAGCTTATTAATAGCTCCGTTCGTCTCGATCGCCGATCTAATTAAATCCTGCCTTCTCGCGTACTCCCTCCGTTTCAAAATATAGGCCTTCCCCAATGTAAGTTTTTTAGCACGATATCATAGGCAAAGTGTTGATGTGGCACCCTATTAAATGATGAAAGAGAGTGAGGTTGTATCTTAGCTAAGCTAGTACAACCTTTGCACAAAGTCATAGGCAAAAAGTATTGCTAGCCTAATCACATGCATGCATGAGGCCAAAATCATTAAATTTAGATACAATCTTTAGATACAATGCATTGTGGTGATTATCTCTTAAAATAAACTCCTACCTAGGATAGCGCGCTAAGAGCCAATGCATTGTGAAAGGCCTAAGATGTTTTAGGTTTGTAAAGCAAATGTATCTAGACATCTTTTAGTGTATAGGTTCACTCGAATATACACACTAAAAGGTGTCTAGATATATTTACTTCACAAACCTAAACATCGTATATTTTAAAACGGAGGGAGTAGATTTGAAACCACAAGTGAGCATTTGCACGCTTGGCAACTAGCCACCGATTTTTCGCTCTCTCTGCCTTCTTCCTTTCTTTCACAAAATAATCAAAGTGCCTAACTAATCCATCAAACGGTAATTAGCACGAACATTCCAAATCATTAGTTGCACCACCTTCTCTCGATATTCTCTTTACTACTACTACTACTCCTTGGCCAATAATGAATAAATAATGCTCCATCCGTTTCAAAATATAAGATGTTTTAGCTTTGTGAAGCAAATGTATTTAGACATCTTTTAGTGTGTAGGTTCACTCGAATATACACACTAAAACATATTTATATACATTTGCTTCACAAACCTAAAACATCTTATATTTTGAAACGGAGGGAGTATAAAGTTATACACATCTGCCAATACCTACAAGCATACTACGTCCTACTGATGCAGCTTCAGATTACACAGCACACTCACAAACTATACTCTTGTTGAATTCGACTACTGAATGTTACTACTAAATGACTTGATGAAACGCTTCCGTTAAATATAAACACAGCAGCACAAGCAGCAGCACCAGGTCACTCGAGTGGCAGCCAAGCCTGGGTCGTCACCCTCCCCTGCACATACACGCCACTAACTTCTTGGACCGACCAAATCTGTACACATCAGCAACAATCTCTGCTCACAGGTCCATAAAAATCATGGGTTGATGATGTGCAAATATTAAGAATTTGCAATCAGACTGAAAAATATATTAAAATGATACGATATTATTTTAACGATGTCTTGTCATAATAATAGACCAATGGAGCATTATTCACAATGTCGGATACAGAGGACATTTTAAAACTCGAAGTAACCCCATAATCCAATTCAGCTCGAGGTAAAAGGAAACAGAGATGTTTTAAACTAATCAAAGGCAATATATGGATGCGATGAGGTCCCATAAATGAACATGAAACACAACCAGAGTTACTTGGATCAGGCATGGTTGATGGCTCAGTATAAATTGATTCAAATCAGTGGTGTCAACTTCAGCTAGGCAAGTTATGATGAACCTCAACTAGCAGTTCCTGACAGTTTCTCATCTTTGATCCCATGAAGTAGAGTAAGAGGATAATCTATAAACATAATGCAAATACCTCAATTACAGTGCACAGGTAATCTAGCATCGCTGGACTTTAGGCCTCAGCTGAGTCATTGTAGGTCTGCGGTTAGACATGTCATATTAGTACGGATATCAACAATAAAATCATTTTCAACAAGTAATGATACTACAAAAGCAACGTAAAATGGGCTTGGAAGAAACTAGAAATCTACTACTATAGATTACTTGGAACCATTGACCTCAGTCTCAGAACCTTTCAGTATGTCATGCAAATCGAGAACCCAATAAGAATTTTCTTGGAGTCCTCGACCAAAGCTTCAATACATAACTTGAACAAACAGAAACAAATAACACAAGGCTGGAGATAAATCAGAACTCTGAAGGATCCTATATTATTACAGCATGTCTACTGAGAGCTTTTGTGTGCACGCAGCAATCTGTGTTAAACACTGAAGGCATCACAAGAATGAAAGAAAGCACGCAGCAATCTGTGTTAAACACTGAAGGCATCACAAGAATGAAAGAAAGCAAGCACACTTGTTTAACTCCATTTTTTTTTCAAATAGCAGAGCAGAGACTATCATCAAATACTTTACGTAAAACTAGACTGCAGTAAAACTAGACTTGCCCTACGTATAGTTATGCTGACAGGAAAACAGTATGTGTTGCACGAAAACTCCTTATAATTCCCAAGCTTCAGTCCTCCTGGGTGAAAATGAATAGATTGTGCAATGCAAAAGAAGTCCCCAAAAAATTAGGAATGTCAAATGGTGCTTGTACACCTGCAATTTTTGTGTGGAGAAGACAATTTTTTATATGTTGCTTTGGGGCACTACCAGTTTCATTTAGCTCCTCACATGTTGGGTATTAATAACACTTTAGGCCAGACAATTCTGCTCTCAATTAAAAAGTGCAAACAGGGCATTGGTACAACATGATGCACAAAAATATTGCTCAGAAAATCGCAAGATATTTCATTTCTGAACATGTATTCCGTGTTACAGCCTCTACATATGTTTCAAGTCTGAGACAACAAAAGGAGGCTAGTTTGATAAATCTGACTCAAAGATAAAAGTTTAACGCAAAATGAACTTGTTTTTAAAATTTAGCCTAATTTAACCCTTTTTGCTACCGCCAGACGCTCCAGAGGTAGACTTCACGGGATACCGCCACGGTCAATGGAGGTAGCCCTCCTGGTCAATGACAGCCGAGTCCACCCGCGATTTGTGCTGACGTGGCGATACCGCCATGGTCAGTGGAGGTATCCCTCAAAGCCTACCGCCATCACCTCTGGAGGTACCGTGCCCAACCTTACCTTCAGGACCTGTGGAGGTAACGTTCAAAGGGTTAAGTGAATTCACGCCACCTGTGGGCCACCCATCCTTGCCCCACCACCCCATTCTTCCTACACAACTCCCGCACAACCCAAGATGATGATGACAACAAGTCTCGCATAAAGAAAGGTTTGAAATTTCCAGACTTGGTAGAATTGCAGATGTGGTTGAGTGAGTATGCGGTGAAGCACCATAGGCCATTCATTGTGAAGCACTCCAACGAGAAGAAGCGCTACACTGTGGTTTGTGACAAACCAAGATGCATATGGGCTATCCGTGCAAGACCTTGTCATGATGGGCGATGGAGGATAACAAGTTGTGAAGCCCATCACATGTGCACGAAGTGTGGCCGAAATCTATCCACGAAGCACCGTCAACTAACCTCCTTGTTCATCGCATACAAATTCATTAATAGTACACGGAATGAACCAATCATAAAACCGAAGCTCATAAAGGAACTTGTAAAAGATTTCTTCGGGTACACCATCAAGTATGGGAAGGCATGGAAGGCCAAGAAAGCCGCATTTAAGATGTTGTATGGTGGGTGGAAGGAAGCATACAACCATCTCCCGAGGTTGTTGGGAGGGATGGCATATAAAAACCCGGGCATATACCATTTGGTCGAACAAGTTGATGGAGTGTTTATCCGTGCCTTCTGGACTTTCAACGAATGCGCTCAAGCCTTTCAAAAGGCTCAATGTTGATTGCAATGGCACACGATGGGGGTGACTGAGTGTTGCCTTTGGCATTTGCTTTGTTGTCAGCGGAGAGCAACGACAACTAGGAATGGTTCATGCATATTGTGAGGACTAGGATTTTTTATCCAAATAGGGAGGTATGCATCATATCTGATCGGCATAAAGGTATACTCAGTGCCATGGAGATTGAGATACCAGGGCATGCACGGCTCCATCATCGATGGTGCATGAGGCATTTTGTTGCTATAACTTCTACATGGCTTTGCAAGAACAAGAAATTAGGCCGATGATCTAACTGATGTTTGTGTGGAATTCACGGCGCGATCATTCACTTACCGGTACAATAAGCTCCATGAAGCTTCAAACACCGGTGGTCAAGATTTCTTGGACAGAAAATTTGCAGAAAGGCACAAGTGGACACGAGCATATGACCATGGTGGTAGGAGGTATGGTGACATGACAAGCAACATGGCGGAGTTTTTTTAACAATGTGCTGAAGGGTGTGCGTGCCGTGATAGCAATAGCAGAATATACCTTTCATAAGCTAAGCGCTTAATTCTAGAAGCACTCCATGGAGGCCAATAAATTGATGGATATGGAAAAAAAATTATCCAGAAAAAGTGGATCAGTTGATGGAGTTACAGAATAGCAAGTCCGAGTGGCCAATGTGGTCAGTGCAATGGAGCGGGTCATAACAATAGGAAATGTTCTCAGAAAAGTAAGAAAGCAAAGGGTGACAACCAAAATGCAAGCGGTTCTACTCGTGGTGGTGGTGGACGAGGCGGTTCTAAGTGATGGTGGTGGTGGGCGAGGCGGTTCTACTCATGGTGGTAGTGATGGTGGTGGTGGGCGAGGTGGTTCTACTCATGGTGGTGGTGGTGGTGAGGGAGGCGGTTCTACTCATGGTGGTTCAAATGGTAATAATAATGGTAAACATGTATATTTATACTTGCTTTGTTTTCAATTTAAATGGCCGCGTGTGCTCAACTTATAGTCTGCTCATGTACCCAAGGCAGTTACCTATGTCGTGAACTTGTCATGAACTTGCCGTGGTGTCCGTTATTTCTGTCATGAACTTGTGGTCGAGTCGGTTATCTGTGTCGTGAACTTGTCGTTGAGTCTGATATGTGAAGTCAGTTATGTATGTCATGAATTTGTCGTCATGTCGATTATGTGAACCCACAGGCGACATGGATTCACTTAACCCTTCGAACGTTACCTCTACAGGTCCTGGAGGTATGGTTGGGCATGGTACCTCCAGGGGTGATGGCGGTAGGCTTTGAGGGATACCTCTACTGACCATGGCGGTATCGCCACGTCAGCACAAATCGCGGGTGGATGATACGTCTCCAACGTATCTATAATTTTGATGCTCCATGCTTGTTTTTACACCATTTGCCTACTGTTTCGTCACACTTCGTGGCACTTTTATGCATTTTCCGGAACTAACCTATTAACGAGTTGCCACAGTGCAGGTTCCCTGTTTTCTGCTTTTTTTGTGTTTCAGAAGTGATACACAGGAAATATTCTCGGAATTGGACGAAACAAGTTCCTGAAGTCTTATTTTACCCGGAAGCTTCCAGAGATCCAAAGGAGAGTAGGAGGGGGGCCACCAGGGCCCCACACGCCAGGCTCGCGCGGCCAGGGGCCTGGCCGCGCTGCCATGGTGTGAGGGGGCCTGGCCCCTCCTCTGACATCGCCCCTTCGCCTATAAAGACCCCCCGGCGGAAAAAACCTAAGTACCCAATCACTTTTCTAGAATACATCGCGATCCACCGCCGCCGTCGACCCGAAGATCGGGAGGGTCCAAAAGCTCTTCCCGGCACCCTGCCGGAGAGGGGAATCGCCACCGGAGGTCTTCTTCATCGCCATGCTTGCCTCCGGAGCGATGAGTGAGTAGTCTACCTTGGACTATGGGTCCATAGCAGTAGCTAGATGGTTGTCTTCTCCACCATGTGCTTCATGTTTAGATCTCATGAGCTGCCCTACATGATTGAGATCACCGTTATGTAATTCTACATGTTTGGTTTGTTGGGATCCGATGAATATTGGTGTTTATGATTGAGTTGTTGTACTAAATATTATCTTTTGTTATCTCTATGTTGTTTATGATCTTGCATGTTCTCCGTTGTTAGTAGCTATCTTGGCCGAGTAGTTGCTAGTGACTCCAAGAGGGGGTATTTATGCTCGATAGTGGGTTCATGCCTCTATTTAACCTGGGGGAGTGACAGAAACCTCTAAGGTTGTAGATGTGCTGTTGCTACTAGGGAGAAAACAACATTCATATGCTCAAGGGCATATGCTTTGTTTACATTACACACTTTGCTTAATGCAATTATCTGTTGTTCGCAACTTAATACTTGTGGAGTTCTCGGATTGATTCGCCACAAGTGGATTATTAGTCATAGATGTAGTTGGATGGCGGTCTATGTATTTTGTTGTAATGGCCAGAGTAAATCTCATAGTGATCTTCTTGACATATCACATTTATCTTTATTCTATCAATTGCCCAACTGTAATTTGTTTACCCAGTGACAAGGGTATAATTACTAGAGCCCGTTAGTTGAGTACCCCTGAGGCCCGTTAAGCTAGGCCCAATTGTAATGATAGTCGAATACGAGTTGTTACCGTATGTCGATATTTGTAATCTGTATCGAACCCTACCCGATCCTCGAGACCTGGCCACCTATATATAGGGGCCAGGAGGGGACGGTGTAGGGCAGATTGAGAGCAAGCCAGGTTAAACACCCAAGTTTACTTTCGACATACACCTATTTCGACTAACTTTACCTTCGAGTTCATCCGACGCCCTATCTCCCCGATCCTAAGTCCTTCATCTAGGACAATTGTCGAGTTAACCCTCGTCAATTGGCGCCGACCGTGGGGACTCTGGGCGTTGGAATCATGAATTCGACGGCTTTTTTGCTTTTAGCCAACAGTAGTCCAGAAGTCGACGGAAGTCAAGAGGTGGAACTAACAATTGGAAGTTTGAGCATCTTCATCGGGCCGTCGGGTTCCTCTCGCCTTTCGGATCCGACGAAACAAGTTCAAGATCCGTCGGCACAAGAACCCGAAACAACAGTAATGATGGAGTATTCTGAAGGCTCTTCCAACGAAGTAAACTCGCTGGTCAGCTTAGAAGAAGTGCAAAAAGAAAAGATCGCAGAAGACGACGAAGAAAAGGAAAATTTCGACGTGGAAATCTAACTCGACGATCTCACGATCTGTCTCGACAATATCTCGGACAATTCAACAGACACATGGAAGACAGGGTTAGAGCTTTCTGAAGACAGCAACTCAATCTTTTCAAGCTTTAATAGCAACATCGGCAAGCAGTGCCAGGTACTCGCCATTGTGGGCGACAACTCAGAAGAATTTGATGAAAATAACAACCCAGTGATAAACCCAGCAAATATCGACAGAGGAGCAAATCACCTAGCAGAAGGACAAACAGTGGAATCCCTCACAGCCAGGGAGAAAATTTGATTATCAGTCGACGAGTGGAAAATAATAAGAGAAGCCGTAGAACACGGCACACCAATACCATCCAGCTCCAGCAAAGACATGCTTTTTGGGTATCATTACGCCCTTAGGCAGCGAGCAAAGAAATTAGCAAAGGAAAAGGTAGAGATACAAAGAAGAAAAGATTCAGCCATTGCAGCCAGCGAAGCTGCTCGTAGAGCACGAAGCGACGCATCATACAGCAATGCAAGGAAAAATCGTCGACATGGTTCAAGGTATGACAACCTCGAGTACTCCGACAGGCAAAGCATCTCCAGAAACCTCGACTCGTCCTTCCTATCGGTCGACGAGCAGGGAAACATCCTACCAAAAACTCCTGAAGCAGCACTAGTGGCAGCACAAGCATATCTACTTACAACTCGACCAAGTCCAGGAGATCCTAGGGAGCACATGCATAGAGCAGCATTGAACGGACTAAACATGGTAGGCCACAAACTATCAGCAAAGGGAGAAGAAGCACATCATCACAAAGAAGTACACAAGGCAAGATCTCCTCATCGCCACAACAGTCCTCGACATAGAAGCAGTAAGCACCGATCTCGATCGCCGTCACCAAAACAGCATGGTGGAACTAGAAGATCACGATCTCCAAACGAAAGGCGCGACTACGAAGACAGCGAAAAAGAGATGGGGGCATCGTGCTTTACCCGTAGGGTTCGCACCACTCCAGTGCCTAAGGGATTCAAGCTACCTCATGACTAGCAAAAATACGATAGATCACAGGAACCACAGTCATGGCTCGCAGATTACTTACAAGCAGTTCAAATACTGGGAGGAACCAAAGAAACAGCAATGCAAAGTTTGCAACTACACCTCACCGGCGCAGCAAGGTCATGGTTGAGCAAACTAGAAAAGGAATCCATTGGAAGCTAGGAAGACCTTACAAAGCAATTTACAAGCAACTTCAGGTCGACATACAAACGGCCAGCATCAATAGAAGAAGTCAAGGCGTGCGTACAACAACGCGACGAAACACTACGGGCATACATTCAAAGGTGGAGCCTCATCAAAAATTCAGCAGTCGAAGTTTCGGACGAAAGAGCAATAGACGCGTTCATCATTGGATTAAGGCGAAGAGACCTAGTCGAAGAGATGGGTAGAATCAAACCAAAAACAGTGTCAGATCTCATGGACACAGCAAACAGATTTGCAGATGGAGAAGATGCGTGCAACAACAAACGGACGCGATCTCCAGAGGACGACAGGAGAAACAGATATGGAAGTCAAAGGAGACGATCCCGAAACTACGATACCTACGGCTCTCATAGCCAAGTCGCCGCAGGATATAAAGACAACAGTTATCAAGGAAACGATCGCAGAAGCTCGGGATATCGCAGCTACGGAAGAGAAGATTACAAGAAGTTCCCACCAAGAGAATCCAGAGAGTACAACCCATCACCAGAGGATATGCTCAATGGGCCTTGTCATATACACTCAGCATTCGTCGACGGGAAGCGAGTATCAAGGCACGCAATGAAAGACTGCACAACATTCTTGAAACTCAAAGAAGCAGCAGTAAACAAACAAACCGAAGCAAGGCGACAAGGATTTGAAGGAAGTAACAATCCCCCGATAAACCAGCAAGGAAACAGTGGAGCTCCTCAAGGGCAAGACCAGCAAAACAAGGGACACGACGACGACGACGAAGGGTACGTCCCATCAAAAGGACACATTATAGCAATGATACAACATGTGCCCAAGTCGAACAAAGAAGAAAAGAGTATAACTCGACAAGTCAATCTAGCAGTCATGTCGCCTCCAGCTACAACAGAATATCTGCATTGGTCAGAACAACCAATCGAGTTCAACAGAGAGGACCACCCCATAACAGTACCTCGGCCAGGAAACGCGCCTCTGGTACTCAAAGCTCAAATCGGCACGTATGATGTCGACAGAATATTCATGGATGCGGGGAGTGGAATTAACTTGATATACGCGAAAATACTCAGAGCAATGCATATATCACTAGAGTTTCTGAAGCCAACAGACTGTTCCTTCCATGGAATCGTACCAGGAAGTGCCAATTACCCGCTGGGTCGAATAGCACTCAATGTTTGCTTCGGCAACCGACAAAACTACAGAAGGGAGAAACTAGACTTCGAAGTCATGGACTGGCCATCACAATATCACGCGATCCTCGGACGACCCGCGTTTTCGCGATTCATGGCAGTACCTCACTACACATATTTGGTACTTAAGATGCCAGGACCAAAAGGAATAATCACAGTAAAAGGAAGCTTTGAAGTTTCAGATCTCTGCGACAGGGAATTCCACAAGATGGCGCAAAATTTTGGTGTAATAGTCAACCATGCAGAAAAGGCAAAGAGCGCGACTACAGAAGGCGTCAAGCTACTCGAAGGATGCACCGCGGAGCCCGAAACGAAGAAGCCACGAACAGGAACATCAGGAGAAGACACAGGCGCAGAAGAGAAAGGGAAAGCCACGACGACATAAGCATAATAAAGGC
Organism: Dactylis glomerata; assembly: GCA_007115705.1. Lineage (NCBI taxonomy): Eukaryota > Viridiplantae > Streptophyta > Magnoliopsida > Poales > Poaceae > Dactylis > Dactylis glomerata. The sequence continues at coordinate 315,413 of QXEO01000628.1, forward strand.
AATAAAGTAGAACAATAAAGGCTGTAAAAGCCACGAGTTATTCCAGGGGCAATGCCCTCTAGATCCAGAACACAGGTCACAGGCCGGATCTCTTGGGTCACCCCATGTATCTTACATTAAAAGAATAAATAAAGACAAAGCGTTCCTCATATTCGAGTTTACGAGTCTTTCAAAAAAAAAAGATGCAGCAAACGCACGAACCATACAAATACGCCTTGAGAATAAATTTCAGACATATAGTCGCGAAATAAATAGTCTCTCGCGTTCCACACACACTCTACAACATCGGGTTGTCAGAATCATCTACGCCTAAAGGATCTAAATAATGATACTCGCGGAAAAACGCAGCATCCGCCTCTAGAAGCCTAGCTACAAGCCTTCGAGCAGGTTGAAGTGTGTTCTCCATATGAACCCGAAGGCTAGCTCCACCTGGAGCCAAACTCAGGGACATAGTGCTGTAATTCAACCTCGGGTGCCACTTACGTATCCACCCGAGAGCAAAATTGGCACCTGCCACTAAGTTCAGCTCTATCAACCTATGAATACGATGACTTGATCTGAAAGCATCAAGAAGAAGGGGGAAAGTCGCAGGCAAAGGATTACGAGGAAGCATGATGGAGTGCATAGTTGTGAGAGCTCGTCGGCAACCATCAACTGACTCGCCAATGTGCTGGGCACGATCTTGAAGCAATACAATAGCGTTACGGCGTCGAGGATCAGACCACAGAGTCTCATAGCCAGTCGACATCTTCTCCAAAGCAGTATTTCGCTCAGCAACTCGACGTTCTTCAGCAGCAAAATCCAAGCAAGTACCTACAATGACAAATATATCACGAAAGAAGTGCACAAACAGCCAAAAGAAGAAGTCGAAAGAAAACTCACATCGCAACAGCTCGCAAGCAGACTCGACAATTCCAAGAATGAAAGATTCTCACTCTTCATTGTGAACAACCTTCGCCGTCAAGCTGGAGACCTTTTCTTCAAGTGAAGAGATTTTCTTCATATAGCCACTGGCCTGGCTAGCCTTTTTAATAGCCATCTGAGCTTGGCGTTTAGCCAAGGATAGGCGAGTCTCAAGGTCAGAAATCCTGGAAGAATATTCTTCGCAGTGACTACATCGACTAGGAGTCGACGAAATCTGAGGATCGAATCCGCGAGCAGAGGAAGGAGCAGGAGGATGAGAAGAAGGATCACTGTCACGCATCGACTACAAAAAGAAAGAAAGGAGAAACAATTTTAGAAAGGCAGCATAAAACTTCTTACGAAGTGGATATATTTACATAAAAGTACAACCCTATGACTAAGGTTCTCGGGTTGTACCTACTTGGAGTCTTTTACATTCAAAAGGAGAAAACTAAATACTACAAAGAAGCTGAATCTACGCCACCTCAGCATTGTGCTCCATGGAAGAAGGGGGTGCGGCCAGTTCCTCGCTAGAAGTCGATGGTGGCACTAGAGCTTTCGGCGCTGGAGATGGTGCAGCAGGCACAGCAGAGGCTGCCGAAGGAGAAATTGTGTTCAGCAATGTAGGCGCCAACTTCTTCGCCTTCTCGAAAAACACCTTCATCTCGTCGCGGGTATAACCATGGGGGGAGTTAACTTTCTCCCAATCAAAGTCTGTGCCATGCGCAAGAGAAAGGGCAATGGCACCTTCGGCGCCGCGCTTAATGGACAGCCCCTTCAGATGAAGAGTAGGGACTTCATCACTATCAAAAATCTTGGCGAGTTCAGTCAGGTTGCCCTTCGGGATTGCCATCTTTTTCTTCGGCCACAACCCGACGAATAGCCGTGACAGGACGTGGCCAACCAACTCAAAAGTTTCCTGGATAGATATCCAGTTTTCTTCGAGTAGGTTAACCGCATCCATAAGAGGATCATCGTCCGTTTGCAGGGACGACGGAGATACCCCTGTGAATTCTAAGGCAATAGAAAAGAACAGAAGAGACAAGTATCAACAAGTGCACCAGTGCAAAAGGGGATGAAAACAGAAGATAAGTCGACGAACTTACTTTCGACAACAGTAGACATGGTGTGAAGACGCTCCGCCACGGCCTGCTCGCGTTGAGCATGCTCTTTGTTGGCATCTGCTAGCGCCCTCTCAGCCTTCTTCGCCTTGGTAAGCGCAGATTTCTGCGACTTCTCAGCAATTGCCTTAGCAGAGGTCGCAGCATCATAAGCTTTTTGCGAGGCTTTGAGCTCCGCTTCCAACGATGCAATGCGAGCATTAGCCGTCGCTAAAGCAGCTGCAAGAGCAGACGAAAGGAAGTCAGATAAACAGCAAGAGACAAAGTGCAGGAGAAAAGTAATGATTGAATATCAAAACTGTACCTTCAGAAGATTTTGCAACCTTTAGGTACCCCGCACACTCCGTGCCCAGGGCGATAAATCTCTTGACCAAAGCCTGATAAAAGAAGAGTATAAGAGAAGAAGTGCATGAAAGGAAAGAAGGAAAGAAAGAATCGCTCACATCATCAGAAGAAACTGTAGAAGCATGGGCCTCCAGAGAAACCTCGGCTTCTTTGGTCTTCTTCGCGCGTTTGAGGGTTCGGGCTAGAGTTTGAGAAACCTTCTTTACAGAAGCCCTGGTAGTCCTCGGAGCAACATATGGTTCGACAGGCTCATCAGTCGCCACTGGAGAAGGTGGTGAAACAGCTGTCGCGCATGTTGGTGGTTCTTCATCATCACTGCATGAAAAGCATAAGTTATAAGCAAGAGGCAAGTACAAAGCAATTGAAAAGTTCGACTACAATACTTACGATGCTAGCATGTCGAAGTATTCGAGATCTTCGACAATAGCGGGAGCTTTACCAGCCGCCGCAGAACTCGAGGAAGCAATATCGTCGACACGCTTCCTTTTCTTATCAACACCAACATCTTCAGTAAGAGTAGGAGGAGGAGATGTCGACGAGCTAGTCTCATCTTCTGATTCTTCGACATCATCTCCGTCCTGACTTTCGTCAGCCTCGGGGGCTTCAGATGCAGGAGATGCTAGATCAGCAGGAAGGGGCCCTTCCTCTGGAAGAGGGGGACGAGAAATAATGAATTGGTGACCCTGCATATTAATAAATCAGCAGAGTGCAGAGGCAAAGAGTAATGCAAGTCGAAATTAAGAGAAGCTTGACAAAAGTGGATACAGCGATATATACCTCAGGAATCGGGTGCACGGAGTCGAAGAAATCTGCCTTCAGGTCAGCAACTGAGTGCTCTTTGGTGAGCTTGGTGAGATTCCTGACTCGCTTGTCGACATCTTCTTTCGACATCAGATCCTCCGATATGCGAGTAGGGTCTTCTAAGCCAGAATAAGTCCAAAGCTTGGTGAGGCGGTGCTGTAGGGGTTGAACTCGACGTTGTATGAAAAACGCCATGAGTTGGATACCCGATAAAGCACCTCCTAGCCCTGTTTTCAGAGTTTGAATGCGGGATAGAAGAGGAAGAATTTGTGCAACTTCTGAATCTGAGGGAAGAGAGTCCCATGACTTCAATTTTTTCACTTCCTGAGAAGCGTCAAAGGGAGGAAGGCCGAATTCATCTTCAGGAGAGGATTTGCGATCCTGGATATAGAACCACTTTGTCCTCCACCCTTGGACAGATGCGGCCATAGAAAATTCAAGATATTGCGCCTCAGGGCGCACAGAAACGACGGCTCCGCCCAGTTCGGGTCTCCTTGCCAGAGAAACATTAGGGCGGAGTCGAAAGATCGATCTCCAGAGAGCAAAGTGAGGCTCAATGCCCAAAAATGACTCGCAAAGAGTCACGAAGCAAGCAATATGCAAAAGGGAATTTGGTGTGAGTTGGTGAAGCTGCACACCATAAACAAATAGAAGCCCATGGAGAAACTCATGGGCAGGGAGAGAGAAGCCACGGAGAAGGAAAGCAAGGAACATTACCCGATAACCACTCGGGGGCTTAGGGATCCGTTCAGTGCTAGGGAATTTGATGGAGTCCTGGGCGGTGATGAAGTCGTCCGTCGTGGCCTTCTCCATCTCCTTCTTGGAGATGGTGGAGCGCACCCAGCTGGTGGCAGAGGTCTTGGCCATGGTGTTCTTCGTAGCAAGATGTTTCACGCGCATCCAATGTGAATCGCACTCTGGGGCTTCGCAAGAGAGCAAGAGGCAGAGGAGATAAACAATGGAGGCGGCGGAGGTAACGAGCTGGTGAACAGTACGATTCCCCACTATGCCATTTATATATCTTCTGGGAGAAGGATCGTGGGCTGAAATGTGGCGCAAAGATCGGAAATGGCAGCCCACTAACGGTCAAAAATCGTGCAGCCCGTTAAACGGTCACAAAAATCGTGGAAGTTACAGTGATACCCATAAAACGGTCTGCACTAATGAAGAGCTACGTCATTATTGACGCGATAAAATAAATGTATAAAGGTAAAAGGATGGCGCCGACAAATGCTGGAAATATGAGAAAGATTTTTTGATTTCAGCCTTGGGGGCTGACTTAAAGTAGTGAGCTTGAATTCGACAACAAGGTGTTCTTGAAAGTATCTCGAGTTGAAGAACCTCGCAGGTAACGAGTTTCGAGTTGAAGTGTGACGAGCTATGTTATTTCTTGAGCCTATACTCGACAAAATCTTTTTTCGACTATAGCCTCGGGGGCTACTCCCATCGGGAGCGCTGAGCGCGCACCCGACGATATTCATTGGCAGAGCACTGAAGATTGGAAAAGTGTTACTCCCATCGGGAGCGAGTTTTATGGTTGAAGAAACCCGAATATTTTCAGTCAAACTTTGACTGCGACATAAGATTCTCGAGTTGCGTTATCGCAATGAAACTCGAATGCCGTGACTTGTCACGAAGGTAAGACCACAGGATCCGTCCTGTGTGGCCCGGTATACGCACATGGATGTGCTCTGCTGGAATGTATCTGTGTCTACGACGCGAAGAAAATCCTGGTGGATGCACTGGGTACCCTGAGAACCACTGGGACTCATTTTTTGTAAGTCCTAAATGAGGCAAAAGAGTGAGTTTGACCGGTATCCCGAATTCAAGTCCAAGGGGATTGAATTTGAAGTAGGTGACAAGTATCTGTTCCGGCAGTTAACCGACCTCTTGATCCGTCAGAGTTGTCAGGCTTGTTCATCGAGACCCCTTGCGAAGCGAATTATCATTATCATAAGTCAAAAGACCAAGTCAAAGATTTGAAGAAGATGAAGAATTATCCAAGTCGAAGATTTGAAGATTAGAGATTCAACCTGAATCTGCAATTCTGGTAGAATCTCAGGGGCTACTGACAAGGGTATAATTACTAGAGCCCGTTAGTTGAGTACCCCTGAGGCCCGTTAAGCTAGGCCCAATTGTAATGATAGTCGAATACGAGTTGTTACCGTATGTTGATATTTGTAATCTGTATCGAACCCTACCCGATCCTCGAGACCTGGCCACCTATATATAGGGGCCAGGAGGGGACGGTGTAGGGCAGATTGAGAGCAAGCCAGGTTAAACACCCAAGTTTACTTTCGACATACACCTATTTCGACTAACTTTACCTTCGAGTTCATCCGACGCCCTATCTCCCCGATCCTAAGTCCTTCATCTAGGACAATTGTCGAGTTAACCCTCGTCACCCAGTATGTGTTATTTATCTTATGGAGAGACACCACTAGTGAACTGTGGACCCCGGTCCTATTTCCATCATATTGCTATCACCTGTTTACTTTACTCGCACTGTTTACTTTATTCGCATACTTTATTGTTTTCCACTCGATACGCTCATAACCTTTGTTTCAAGCAAACCGGTGAGATTGACAACCTCATCGCAAGTTGGGAACGAAGTACTTGGTTGTGTTGTGTGCAGGTTCCGCGTTGTAGCTAGCAAGCAAAGCTTGGACGAGGCGCCATATATAAATTGTCCGAAGCTGTCGTAAGCTAGCAAGCATCACCTTCCGTCGTTTGTCTCTCCTCTCCAAGAACGATAAACCTTGGTTTCTTAACTGAGGGAAAACCAGCTGCTATACTCATCACACCTTCCTCTTGGGGTTCCCAACGGGCTGGCTATTCACCACGCACAAGGACTGCCAAGCTCACACATCAACTAGGAGCATCAGCTGTTTTTCTGGCGCCGTTGCCAGGGATACTCCTACATCAACTATATTTTCCCCTGTCAACTTGGCACCATTAAATAGCATCAGCTGTTTTTCTGGCGCCGTTGCTGGGTAGAAAGTAGAAGACTTCTGCGAGGGGAGTTTTCGCATGCACATCCTTTACTTTGTTTTATTGTTTTGCTTTACTTTATTTATTTTACCTGCATCGTTTTTTTATCAAAAACCCAAAAAAAATTAGAATCCTTGGTAGTTGTTTTTTACTTGTTTACTTTCGTTTTGCTGAAATGGCCAATCCTGAAAACACCAAGTTGTGTGACTTCACTAGCACAAACAATAGTGATTTTATCTGTACTCCTATTGCACCACCTGCTACTGCTACAAACTTTTATGAGATTAAGCCTGCTTTGTTGAACCTTGTTATGAAAGAGCAATTTTCTGGTGCTAGTACTGAAGATGCTGCAGCTCATCTCAACAATTTTATTGAGCTATGTGAGATGTAGAAATATAAGGATGTTGATAGTGATATTATTAAGCTCAAGTTGTTTCCTTTTTCTTTGAGAGGAAAAGCTAAGGATTGGTTGCTGTCTTTGACTAAGAATAGTATTGATTCATGGGCTAAGTGTAAGGATGCTTTTATTGGTAGATACTATCCTCCTGCTAAGATTATATCTTTACGTAGCAATATTATGAAGTTTACTCAGTTTAATAATGAACATGTTGCTCAAGCTTGGGAAAGAATGAAATCTATGATAAAGAATTGCCCCCACTCATGGACTGACTACTTGGATGATTATCCAAACTTTTTATGCAGGACTGAATTTTTCTTCAAGGAACCTACTTGATTCAGCTGCTGGAGGCACTTTTATGTCCCTTACCTTGGGCGCCGCAACAAAGCTACTCGACAACATGATGGTAAATTATTCTGAATGGCACACCGAGAGAGCTCCACAAGGTAAGAAGGTAAATTCTGTTGAGGAAACCTCTTCCTTGAATGATAAGATTGATACCATTATGGCTATGCTTGCTAATGATAGGACTCACGTTGATCCTAATAATGTTCCTTTGGCCTCTCTGGTTGCTCAAGAAGAGCATGTTGATGTGAATTTCATTAGAAACAATAATTTTAACAACAATGCTTATAGGAACAATTTTGCTAGTAACAATTATAGGCCGTATCCTTCTAGTAATGGTTATGGTAACTCTTATGGTAATTCCTACAACAAAACTAGGGCCGCGCCCTCCGAGCTTGAGGTAATGCTCAAGGACTTCATCGGTAAGCAAACTGCTTTTAACAAGTCTGTTGAGGAAAAGTTAGGCAAAAATCAGGTCACCTTTCAACACGCTATATTTTTATTGCTTCATGCACTATGTGTTTTTCTTGGAGCGTCAGTTGTTTTAGTTTTCTTAGTTAGTTTAGTTTGTTTGTTTGCTGCAATAAATGGTTGGACCCCAACAAATTTCCTTTGGAGAAGTTGCCTTGCTTTTCATTTGCCAAGAACGCTCTAGTTTTCACTCTTATCAAAAAACCGAGTGTTCTTCTTTTTCCGCTACTGCTTTTGGTTTTCGTTTTCGCCTTGATTTGCGTTTCAACCTTGTCATATCTTTTCATCAAGGTGTATTTTTGCCTCTGATCTTTATTGGTTTTCATCAAAAGAGGTGTCTTTAAAAATTTCAAATGGTGTTGGAAAAGAGAAAAAGCTTTGTGCAAAATAGTGGTACAAGAAGGAGCTTGTGTAGACTGCGGCTTAGGCTTTTTTATGTCATGCTTGATGTCTTTTTGATAGTATGCTTAGTGGTTTTGCTGTAGCATAACTTGTCTCAAATAACTGAGATTGCTTAATGAGCCTTTGAAAAATCATGCGTTGTTTTTATTTTATGGAAGCATTATTTTGGTTTTCTCCTTGATGCTTTATTTGGGTTGACTTGGCGCATGCTCACACATGTTAGACTCTTACAAAGTCGCCAATAGCCTTTATGATCATTTAGTTTTTGACTTTCGATGCCACCTTATGCTTCTTTTAATGTCGCTTTGTCGCTTTGCATGATTATGGCCATTATTCCTCTCTTAGTTGGTCGCTCCCAGTCTTTTGCTAGCCCTCACCTTGTACTGAGTATGAGCTCTACTCGTGCATCCAACTCCTAAAAGCCAAAGTTTTCCAAAGTGTCCACCATACATACCTACTAGCAATTTGCTATTCCAAGTAAATTTGACTTGCTTTTATTTTCTCTTCAAATTAAACTCTTATCAGTGTTATGCGAAATTCGGTCAGTAAAGCTCTCACGAACCGGAAGGCACACTTTACTTTTTCCTGTTCTTAAAAATTTGACATTGTGGTCTCTTATGTTGAGTTGTTATGCTTGCAAGTTGTAAGTTGGAGACTAGCCCAACCATGCAGTCATGGGCAAGCTTTCAACATTGCACTTCTTATTTGAGTTGATATCGTGATCTTTTGTTTATGGATGCCCGCGGTGTGAAATGAATTGGGAATCTTGTGGGGATCATGGAGTTTGTATATGTGTTAGGGAAATGCCGGGCCGCTAATCTAAGCCATGCATAATTCATGGTGGAAATTTGCAGCATACTCATGGTGAACATTCGATGACGCATCTCACAATAAAAAGCTAAACAAAAGGCAAATAAAAGAGATGTCGAGGTGTTCATTGTCTACTTGTCCTGTCATTTTGGTGTGGGCTTGTTCCATGTCATCGGGCACGGAGGTACCCCATTGGCGGTTCTCAATGATATGCATATATTTACAATGACAAGAGCCTTGCTTGGGACTCTAAGTAAAGTAGCATGAGGTTTGGGTACTCGTATTCATGGGGCACGAGGTTTTCAACTTATGATTTGTCAAGCATATGCTTCATAATTGTTCTCGCATTAACTTTAACCATTCAAGATGCTTATGATGGGGGCAATGAGAGCTCAAAGCCGGTAAGTACCATAATTTTTGAAGGTTATAAAACTTGCAATCACTGCTTCCCTCTGCGAAGGGTCTTTCTTCTACTTTTATGTTGAGTCACCACCTTCTATCTTTATGCACCATTAAGAGAGCATAGTTGTCATTCTTAGTGTAATATGCATTGTCCCAAAGTTCATTGATTGATTCATATTGTTGGTTTCACTTGTTCTTAAATTATTTGTATCTAGTCGCCCTCTTAAACTTGAAGGTGTCCTATGCATTTATGTTTTGCTCTCTTTGAAGGACAAGCTGAAAACCATTTGTATGTTTTTCCATATGATTTGAACACACGTTTGACTTTCATTGTTTCATTTTCATGATCTTTTGTTTGTGTTCATTTTCTTATTTACAACATGGTTGCTAAGTTCTTATTGTCAAGATTATATCTTCGTGCCCATGTTTTAAGTTCTTATGATCCCAGCTCACAAATGCTTACATATATGATCAAGATTGTGTAGGTGCATGTCACCTCAAAAATTATTCTTTTGTTATCACTTACCTACTCGAGGACGAGTAGGAGTTAAGCTTGGGGATGCTTGATACGTCTCCAACGTATCTATAATTTTTGATGCTCCATGCTTGTTTTTACACCATTTGCCTACTGTTTCGTTACACTTTGTGGCACTTTTATGCATTTTCCGGAACTAACCTATTAACGAGTTGCCACAGTGCCAGTTCCCTGTTTTCTGCTGTTTTTGTGTTTCAGAAGTGATACACAGGAAATATTCTCGGAATTGGACGAAACAAGTTCCTGAAGTCTTATTTTACCCGGAAGCTTCCAGAGATCCGAAGGAGAGTAGGAGGGGGCCCACCAAGGCCCCACACACCAGGCTCACACGGCTAGGGGCCTGGCCGCGTCGCCATGGTGTGAGGGGGCCTGGCCCCTCCTCTGACATCGCCCCTTCGCCTATAAAGACCCCCCGATGGAAAAAACCTAAGTACCCGATCACTTTTCCAGAATACATCGCGATCTGCCGCCACCATCGACCCGAAGATCGGGAGGGTCCAGAAGCTCTTCCCGGAACCCTGCCGGAGAGGGGAATCGCCACCGGAGGTCTTCTTCATCGCCATGCTTGCCTCCGGAGCGATGAGTGAGTAGTCTACCTTGGACTATGGGTCCATAGCAGTAGCTAGATGGTTGTCTTCTCCACCATGTGCGTCATGTTTAGATCTCATGAGCTGCCCTACATGATTGAGATCACCGTTATGTAATTCTACATGTTTGGTTTGTTGGGATCCGATGAATATTGGTGTTTATGATTGAGTTGCTGTACTGAATATTATCTTTTGTTATCTCTATGTTGTTTATGATCATGCATGCTCTCCGTTGTTAGTAGCTATCTTGGCCGAGTAGTTGCTAGTGACTCCAAGAGGGGGTATTTATGCTCGATAGTGGGTTCATGCCTCTATTTAACCTGGGGGAGTGACAGAAACCTCTAAGGTTGTAGATGTGCTGTTGCTACTAGGGAGAAAACAACATTCATATGCTCAAGGGCATATACTTTGTTTACATTACACACTTTGCTTAATGCAATTATCTGTTATTCGCAACTTAATACTTGTGGAGTTCTCAGATTGATTCGCCACAAGTGGATTATTAGTCATAGATGCAGTTGGATGGCGGTCTATGTATTTTGTTGTAATGCCCAGAGTAAATCTCATAGTGATCTTCTTGACATATCACGTTTATCTTTATTCTATCAATTGCCCAACTGTAATTTGTTTACCCAGCATGTGTTATTTATCTTATGGAGAGACAACACTAGTGAACTGTGGACCCCGGTCCTATTTGCATCATATTGCTATCACCTGTTTACTTTACTCGCACTGTTTACTTTATTCACATACTTTATTGTTTTCCACTCGATACGCTCATAACCTTTGTTTCAAGCAAACCGGTGAGATTGACAACCTCATCGCAAGTTGGGAACGAAGTACTTGGTTGTGTTGTGTGCAGGTTCCGCGTTGCAGCTAACAAGCAAAGCTTGGACGAGGCGCCGTATATAAATTGTCCGAAGCTGTCGTAAGCTAGCAAGCATCACCTTTAGTCGTTTGTCTCTCCTCTCCAAGAACGATAAACCTTGGTTTCTTAACTGAGGGAAAACAAGCTGCTATACTCATCACACCTTCCTCTTGGGGTTCCCAATGGGCTGGTTATTCACCACGCACAAGGACTGCCAAGCTCCCACATCAACTAGGAGCATCAGCTATTTTTCTGGCGCTGTTCCCGGGGATACTCCTACATCAACTATATTTTCCCCCATCAACTTGGCACCATTAAACAACATCAGTGGACTCGGCTGCCATTGACCAGGAGGGCTACCTCCATTGACAGTGGCGGTATCCCATGGAGTCTACCTCCGGAGCGTCTGGCGGTAGCAAAAAAGGTTAGATCGGACTAAATTTTGAAAATGAGTTCATTTCGCGTTAAACTTTCATCTTTGGGTCAGATTTGTCGAACTGGCCGCAAAAGGATCAACTAGAAGTCTGCAGTGCCCCAGCTTTAAAGCGTTCAGCTCTAGTATAACTATGACAATACGTCTAGTTGATTTTAGTCATGGGCACATAAATGAGGGAATTAGCCTCGATGACCATCTTGCCCTTATCTGTCCCAAGTGCTCTATCTAATTCTTATCTTGCTTTCTCTGTTGTCTCCCCAAGGAGAGCACTGAGAATAAGCTAATGCTAACAAACACAGAAAAAGAATTGACCTTTTGATCCTGCACGACGTGGACACCTTCAGCACCCAGTCTCTCCAGTTCCTGCTCGTTGACGGTCTACTGCGAAGACGCCTGCCCTCAGGGACATCAGCGACGAAGGAGTCCGGTGAGTAGCGGCTGCCGGAATCGACTTCCGAGGCAGAGACCACCGAACAACGCCCCTGCCCTCGTCCGAGGAGAGGCCCTCCTTGCAGCGGTGTGTCTTGGTGATGGAGCTGCCACGCTGGCGTGCAGGTGCATTGGTGAGCAAGCACGCAGGAAACCCTAACTAATGTGGGAAGAAGACGATGCGATGGTGAAGATTAACAGTGGCGAGTTAGGATTTTCCTGATGGCGGAAGTGCCCTTATTTATAAGCTATCTTTAATGGGCATTTACAAATTCAAGGTCCAGATTAAGCGAGGGCCCAGAGATTCAGTCAGCTAAATAAAAGTAAAAAAATAGAGAGAAAAAGAGAGAGAGAGAGAGAGAAGGAAAAATTATTTATGAAGTTCAAAAAGGAAAAGCTGCGTGAAGAAGACATTTGATTTTTGAGGCTATAAAAGGTTGCAAGCATCCCTTTATAGCCTCGGGGGCTACTCTCATCGGGAGCGCTGGTCGCGCACCCGATGAAATAGGGAAAAGAAGACAATATTTCTGAGCCTATACTCGAAAATATTCGACTATAGCCTCGGGGGATACTCCCATTGGGAGCACTGGTCGTGCACCCGATGAAGATGGAAAATATTGAGTACATATTGAGTAAATCATCGACTTCATTGTCGCAAATATCAGACAGAGAAAGAAGGGATTTGCGACTAGTTGAAGAAAAACAACCTGAAAATTTTGGGTATTGAAACAGCCAAACAAGTCTCACTACAAACTCATGATTCTCAAGCCGCGTCGTCGCAATAAAAAGCTTGAATGCCATGATCGCAAAGATTATGAAGGCAAGACCTCAGGAGGCCTAGTATACGCACATGAATATGCTCTGCTAGTAAATTTCTGTATCCACAATACGAAGGAAAAATCACGGTGGACGCACTGGGTACCCTGAGAAATACTAAAATCCTATCTTTGTAAGTCCTAAATGTGGCAAAAGGCAAGGTCACGCCAGGTACCAGATTCAGGCACGGGGGCTTGAGTTCAAAGTAGGTGTCAAGCTTTTGCTTAGGCAGTTAACTGGTCTCTTGATCCGTCAGAAGCGCCAAGCTTGTTAACCAATTCCAATTGTTTGATAAAAATAGAGAAAGAGAAGAAGTCGAAGATTGATCAAGTCGAAGATATGAATATTTGAGATTCAATGCGAATCTACAATTCTGGTAGAATCTCGGGGGCTACTGACAAGAGTATAGCTATTAAGGCCCATTATCTTAGTACCCCTGGGGTCCGTTAGATAGGCCCTATCATAGATGTAGTCAAAATATGAGATGACATCATATACAAATATTGTAATTTGTATTGAACCCTACCGGATCCTCGAGACCTGGCCACCTATATAAAGGGGCCAGGAGAGGCCGGCCAGGGACAGATTGAGATTAAGCCAATTAAGTACCACTAGTGGAAAACAGAGCAATAGCACCGGTTCATAACCCCGATTAGCACCGGTTTTGGAACCGGTGCAACGCATCCGGGACTAAAGCCCCCCCCCCTTTAGCACCGGTTGCGTTACGAACCGGTGCTAAAGGGTCTCCACGTGGCCGTGTAGACCAGCTCCGGCCGATGGACCTTTAGCACCGGTTTGTAATATGAACCGGTGCTAGAGGATGGCGACGTGGCAGCCCCTGCAGTGTTTGGCTAAAACCCTAATCCCTAGCCTTTTGAAATACGGTTTTTTCGGGTATTTGAAAAATGTTGATGCACATATAAAAGAAACCATCATATATATTACACAATATCATCATACATATAGAGATCGAAGCTAGTATGTGTTATCTTTTATATGATGGTACACAATATCATCATACATATAGAGATCATACACAATATCATCATACAATATCATCATACATTGTACACGTTCATGAATATATACACAATATAATTTCAGCTACGATTTTCCAAAATCGTAATGCCGATGGTATTCACCGGTTGGTACTATGACCTCATCAAGTAAGAATCCCGCCAGTTCCTCTTGAATTGCTCGTATACGCTCAGTTGCTAGAAGACGATCCCGCTTCAGTTCAATCTAATGTAAAGAAGGGGGTCAATATATATGAATGAAGAAACTCAACATAAATGATGGTAATAAAATAAAATTGTGAATATTGTTTACGTACATCTAGTTGTTCTAGTCTTCTCTTCTCACGACAAGTCTCTCGCATGAACTCGCAGACATAGAATCCACATAAATTATTCCCGTCTTCTTGCTTCAAGCACTTTACGAGAATAGAGTTCAATCAAAATAATAATCAAGGATGATAATGGTATTGAAACTAGAACCAATGAGATGCGCGGACCTAGCTAGTAGTACTTACCAGGTACTTGTTTAAATTCAAGCTCATTTCTCCAGGGACCCGGTGCCTTAGCCGTGAACCGTTTCCAAGCATTGCCCGGCAAAGAAAATGAATAAAGAAGTTAGTAATTACTTGATATCGGGAAATGAACGAAAGTAGCTGATATAGTGCCATGCATAATGATTGAAATTACCGCTGGAGTGTATCAATCATGTCCCCGAATGTCTCAAGGGATTTTTTTTTCGAGTCCATGACTAATACTCGTCCTCTATCAAGTTCAATAACTAGCAGAATAAAATGATAGCTGCGCACACACATAACACACACTTAACATCGAGTAACCAAAATATATAGTAATGTGTATAAGACAGTTAACACACTCACTTGAAATTGTAAGGAAATAGTATTTTCGTCATGGTTTCTTGTTTCCTTAATGCCCGTACCAAGTTATCCTCCGTGTCCTTGATATGGTTATGGAGAGTTACCTCGTTCACGGTATATGGGTCAATGAACCCAATATCATAGATTTTTCCTCTTTTGCATTCGAGTTTCTTCAATCTGCATAATATAGTGAGTAAAATTATGCATGCAATAAACGAGATGAGATAAAGACTTATAGTTACAAGGAAAAATAATACTTACAAACAATAGGCACTGATCATCGATTTGTCGAGGGCATCATGATTGTATAACTGAAATAATTCAGCAAATTCGATGTTTATGTCGTCGGTTCCACGAAAGTAATGCTCATCATTAATTCCTATTATGATCCAATTCTGCCCACGCTGTGAGGCTTCCAAGTACCAGTTATGCAATTTTCGCATTCTTGTTGGTAGATTCGGAATCTCCTCGGGTCTGACGAGAGGGCTCCCATACCGGTATTTGTATGCTACTACTTCAGCCGTGGGGAAATCACACCTGCTTAAGTATTGAGCAACAGACATACCTGCAGCTTCGGCCTCCTCTTTGTACAGTGCTATGATCTCTGGATCATACTGGACATCGGGAAACACTTGGAGCGGGGGGCAAGAGTTCATCTGTTCTCCGAGCTGAGGAATTGATTTACCTTTCGACCGCTTTGCTGCATCTGACTTGAGAATAGTGCGGTCATAATCTGATGCAAGCCTTGGCTCGGGTTGGTGAAGGTTCTTCAACATTTTTAACACTTTTCGATCTAGAGGAGGCTGCTCGGCGGACTGCTCGGTCTTCTTTCTCTTCAAATTTTCAAAGAAGTTCTTTGATTTCTCTTGTACCTTCGCCGCATTTTCCTCCGGAGTATAGTCGTAAGGTCTCTTTGGAGGAACCTTAGGTACTCTTGGAAGGGGCTCCTGTCGACGGATCGGTGATCGGTTACTCTTGGGAGCGGCGATGGTACGCTTCTGCTTTTGGCTCTGAGCCTCAGTGGGTGGAGGTGGCGGAGACGGCTCACTAGCTGGCGAAGGCTGGTATGCTGGAGAAAGCTGACGCGGAGATGGTGGAGAAGGCTGACGCAGAGATGGCGGAGAAGGCTGATGTGGCGGTGGAGAAGGGTGACGTGCTGGAGACCTTGGCGTCCAATTTGGAAGCACGATTAATTCCTTTAGCCATAGAACAGTGGTCTTCTTGGCTTCTCCCAGCTCGTACAAATCCCCTTCACCCGCAGGGTGGTCAAGCTTCAGCTGCTCAAATCCGCCCATAACTTCATCCACCCCGGCAACAGCATAGCCAGGTGGAATCGGACGACAATGATAAGTTGAATCAGGTCCAATGGGTAAGGCATAGCCGACCGCCACCTTCATGGTTATGTTCACGACCTTCACATGTAGCTCGCAAGATGTCGACTCCGTGATATCATCCACTGGGTAGCGGATCGCCGATTCATCATCATCCGCTGGGAGGTCCGTGGAAGCCACGCTGCTTTTCCGCTGAGATGGTGGGCCGGTAGCATCATGTCCGGCTTCTATCTGTGGCTGAGATGTGGCGGTTCCTTGCTGGCTTATCCGATTTAACAAGTCTGATTGCCGCTTCAGCTCTTGTTCTATCTGAGACATGCAGTCTGCTTCCCTTTCCTTTCTTCTCTGACGGCTTCTATCGGGAAATTTCTTCATTTCCATGGGAAACCCGAGTTTCCACGGTTTGGAGCCCGGAGTGGTTCGTGTTCGTCCTGGGTGTTCATCATTCCCAAGGGCACGCGTGAGCTCGTCCTTCTCTCTATCGGGATGGAACCTTCCCTCTTCAACATCCTTTGATGCGCTTCTAAGGGCATCAATGGGAAGAGGGTCTTCGTCATGCTTTTTTGTGTATACACACTTCCCTTCCGAGTCCAACTTCCCTCCATGCCCGTAAAACCAATCCCTTGACCGATCATTCCATTTCAATGTCTCCGGAATGATCCCTTTGGCAATTAGATCGTCCTCCATCTTCTTCCACTTAGGCTTGCCAGTCTTGTAGCCTCCTTGCCCCATAGTATGGTGATACTTCTTTTTAGCAGCATTTTTCTTATTTATTTCTAACCTTCGCTTAGCTGCCTCTGAAGTCTTGTACTCCACGAATGCGTCCCAGTGATCTTTTATCTTCTCATATTGTCCAGTGAACACCGGAGTCTTTTTTTGGTCGACAAAATCCTTGTACAATCTTTTTTTCCAGTTGTTGAATTGTATTGCCATCCTCGAAAGAGTCCACTTCTTGACTTTCCGCTCTATGATATTCAGATGACGATCATCGTCATCTGAATCCTCCTCATTTGAATCCTCCTGATTTGGATCCACCTCAGTTCGATCCACCTGTGGCGCCTCTGGTAGGGTAAAATTAACCATGAGCTTCTTCCAAAGAATATTCTTCAATCTGTTGTGGACATATTTAACTGGTTCCGTCTTTGTCTTCTTCCATTCTCGAAGGGTGATCGGAATGTTGTCCCTAACAAGAACTCCGTATTGTCTTATAAATTTACTTGCGTGAGCCGCGGGAGCAATCGGTTTGCCATCTTCACCGATTTCTTCTATTCGGTACCTTTCATGTTCTTCCAACCTTCTGGCCGGACCTCTTCTATTTACAGAAGAGTGGCTCGATCCAGAGGGCTAAAAGAAGAAGGAGCGTTAATATATGTATATACACAAATCAAATAATCCAACTATACAACAAATGCTTAATTTATTATTAATACACATCTACCTCGCCGGCGCCTTCTCCCTCATCTTCGGCACCTTCTCCCTCTCCGGCACCTTCTCCTTCATCGGTGCCTCCATCCACTCCGGCACCTTCTCCCTCTCTGGCACCTTCTACTTCACCGGTGCCTCCATCCTCTCTGGCACCTTCTCCCTCATCGAAGCCATCTCTACGATTTCGTTCGTCTCCCTCACCGGAGTTGTTTAGAAAGACCGAGGTGACATCGTCGTCATTATCGCGGATGATGTCCTCGATAATATTTTCCTGGAAGTCGTCTCTTCCGAGATCCATAGTTTCTGCAAAGAATTATTACAAATTATTATAATGATACAGAGACCAAAAAAAGGGGGCGTTGGCCGAGCGCCGGCGCGGTGGGGGAAGATTAGGTCTTCCCTCCCCACCACGCCGGCGCCCGGCCAACGCCCCCATTTTATAACCTAAAAAATGTAAGACCTAAAAAAATGTTCACGAGTTTGATGCATGCAAAATGTCCTCGATCAAGTTTCATGTCAAATCAATATTTGTAGTGTTGTGAGTAAAAATCTCGTGCAAACCCTAAATAACTAAATAATTAATTAAATACCCTATAATGAACTAGAGAAAATTCCTTATATGACACTACTTGTAAATTATGATTCCTTATATGACACTCAATTTTTTTGCATTCCCTAGATGACACTCGGTGTAAATTTCCCTAATCTGTTATACTATGTGGAATATCGGATGGTGCTTTCTTTTCTTTCTCTCGCGGAGGCTACTTCGATCTGTCTTACACATGCAGATGCATACAGGAATTAAGCTCGATGAATCTCGTTGTATTAAGCTCGATGGATCTCGTTGCGAAGTCTAGTGCGGTGTGTCGTGCATAACTAAATAACTAAAAAACTAAAAAAAAATAGCTAACTAAATAACTAAAAAAATAGCTAACTAAATAACTAAAAAAATAGCTAACTAAATAACTAAATAACTAAAAATAGCTAACTAAATAACTAAAAAATAGCTAACTAAATAACTAAAAAACTAAAAAAATCAAAAATAACAAAAATCTAAAAAATCAAAAATAACAAAAATCTAAAATAACTAAAATAATTAAAGTAAAAAAAACCTAGAATAACTATAAAAAAAGGTGCTCTCGAACCTTGCAGGAACGCGGGTGGCCGGGCTTGGCGCGTGGGCGAGCGGGCGGCGCGGGTACGTGCGGCGCGGGGGCGAGCGTCGTCGTCGGCGGCGCGGGTCCGGCGTCATCGGTGGCGAGCGGCGCGGGGGCGAGCGGGCGCGGGCGCGTCGGTGGCGGGCCGGCGCGGGGCGCGTCGGTGGCGGGCGCGGCCGGGGGCGTCGGTGGCGGGCGCGGCCGGGGGCGTCGGTGGCGGGCGCGGGGCGGCGAGGGGCGAGCGGGCGCAGCGTCGGCGGCGACGAGTGGGTGCGGCGTCGTCGGCGGCGAGCGGGCGCGGGACGCAAAAATCCGGCAGCGTAACGGCGTCCAGAGAGCTCCTCGCGCGGGACTTAGGCGTTTTGCGATGCGGGAGAGGAAGAAGAAGGGAGTTATAAAGAAAGGCACCTTTAGCACCGGTTTGTGGCTTGAACCGGTGCTAAAGGTCCTTTAGCACCGGTTGAAGCCACCAACCGGTGCTAAAGGTCCTTTAGCACCGGTTGATGGCTTCAACCGGTGCTAAAGGGTGCTTTCTGGGAACTGCACCGCCACCCCCTTTAGCACCGGTTGGAGCCACGAACCGGTGCTAAAGGGTGTTTTAAAATTTTCAATTGTTCCCGCCAAATTCTTTTGATTAGTTAAATTTAATTTTCTATTTTCTTTTGATTAGATATATTTGATTTTCTTTTTTCTTTTGATTAGTTAAATTTAATTTTCTATTTTCTTTTGATTAGTTATATTTGATTTTCTTTTTTTTTTGATTAATTATATTTGATTTTCTTTTTCTTTTAATTAGTTATATTTGATTTTCTATTTTCTTTTAATTAGTTATATTTAATTTTCTATTTTCTTTTGATTAGTTATATTTGATTTTCTTTTTTCTTTTGATTAGTTATATTTGATTTTCTATTTTCTTTTGATTAGTTATATTTGATTTTCTTTTTTTCTTTTGATTAGTTATATTTGATTTTCTTTTTTCTTTTGATTAGTTATATTTGATTTTCTTTTTTCTTTTGATTAGTTATATTTGATTTTCTATTTTCTTTTAATTAGTTATATTTGATTTTCTTTTTTCTTTTGATTAGTTATATTTGATTTTCTTTTTTCTTTTGATTAGTTATATTTGATTTTCTTTTTTCTTTTGATTAGTTATATTTGATTTTCTTTTTTCTTTTGATTAGTTATATTTGATTTTCTATTTTCTTTTAATTAGTTATATTTAATTTTCTTTTTTCTTTTAATTAGTTATATTTGATTTTCTTTTTTCTTTTGATTAGTTATATTTGATTTTCTTTTTTCTTTTGATTAGTTATATTTGATTTTCTTTTTTCTTTTGATTAGTTATATTTGATTTTCTTTTTTCTTTTGATTAGTTATATTTGATTTTCTTTTTTCTTTTGATTAGTTATATTTGATTTTCTTTTTTCTTTTGATTAGTTATATTTGATTTTCTATTTTCTTTTAATTAGTTATATTTGATTTTCTTTTTTTTATTAGTTATATTTGATTTTCTTTTTTCTTTTGATTAGTTATATTTGATTTTCTTTTTTCTTTTGATTAGTTATATTTGATTTTCTTTTTTCTTTTGATTAGTTACATTTGATTTTCTTTTTTCTTTTGATAGTTATATTTGATTTTCTTTTTTCTTTTGATTAGTTATATTTGATTTTCTTTTTTCTTTTGATTAGTTATATTTGATTTTCTATTTTCTTTTGATTAGTTATATTTGATTTTCTTTTCTTTTGATTAGTTATATTTCCATGAGAGGAAAAGGGCGGGAAGAAAAGGGCGGAAAGAAAAAGGGCGGGAAAACGATTGAACAGGAAAAGAATGGCAATCTCTTTGACAAGGTGAACCAGGAGATGCGTCATAATATTAAAGAAGGATGGCGAGAACACCAACTCAAAACTAACAAGACATTGGGCCACATCCTTCTGTAACCTTGGTAGCATATCTGGATTGATTACCTTCTGAGATATTGCATTGAGGAATGCACATAGCTTAACAATGGGTACGCGGACATTTTCCGGTAGAAGCCCCCTTAATGCAACTGGAAGCAACTGCGTCATAATCACGTGACAGTCATGAGACTTCAGGTTTTGGAATTTTTTCTCTGTCATATTTATTATTCCCTTTATATTTGACGAGAAGCCAGACGGCACTTTAATACTTGAAAGGACATCAAAAAAGATTTCCTTCTCTGCTTTTGTAAGAGCGTAGCTGGCAGGACTTAAGTGACGCCCTTTATCCGTCTTGCTCTGTGGATGCATGTTGTTTGGGTCTTTCATACGTTGTTGATCCTCCCGTGCTTCTGATGTATCTTTTGTTTTTCCATACACGCCCAGAAAGCCTAGCAGGTTCACGCAAACATTCTTCGTAACGTGCATCACGTCGATTGAAGAGCGAACCTCTAGGTGTTTCCAATACTCAAGCTCCCAAAATATAGATTTCTTCTTCCACATGGGTGCGTGTCCGGTAGCGACGTCATTTGGAACAGATTGACCGCCAGGACCCTTTCCAAAGATTACTTCTAGGTCCCTGACCATATCAAATAAATCATCACCAGTACGGAGATCAGGCTTTTGCCGGTGATCTGCCACACCTCTAAAATGCTTGCCTTTCTTTCTTACGGAATGCGTGGTCGTAAGAAATCGACGATGCCCCAAGTACACAATCTTCTTGCATTTTTCCAAATATATAATGTCAGTCTTATCTAAACAGTGCGTGCATGCATTGTATCCCTTGTTTGTTTGTCCTGAAAGGTTACTAAGAGCAGGCCAATCATTGATGGTTACGAAAAGCAACGCTCGTAGGTCAAACGGCTCCTGTTTGTGCTCATCCCATGCACGTACACCTGGTTTGGTCCATAACTGTAAGAGTTCATCAACTAATGGTCTTAGATACACATCAATGTCATTGCCGGGTTGCTTCGGACCTTGGATGAGCACTGGCATCATAATGAACTTCCGCTTCATGCACAACCAAGGAGGAAGGTTATAGATACATAGAGTTACAGGCCAGGTGCTATGACTGCAGCTCTGCTCCCCAAAAGGATTCATGCCATCTGTACTCAGACCAAACCTTAAGTTCCTTGCGTCGCCTGCAAAGTCCGGGTAGTCTCTCTCAATTTTTCTCCACTGCGACCCATCAGCGGGGTGTCTCAACATCGCGTCTTTCTTACGGTCTTCTTTGTGCCATCGTAACAACCTGGCATGCTCTTTGTTTCTAAACAGACGTTTCAACCGTGGTATTATATGAGCATACCACATGACCTTGGCAGGAACCCTCTTTCTGGGGGGCTCGCCATCAACATCACCAGGGTCATCTCGTCTGATCTTATATCGCAGTGCAGTGCATACCGGGCATGCTTCCAAATTCTCGTACTCCTCACCGCGGTAGAGGATACAGTCATTAATGCATGCATGAATCTTCTGAACCTCTAATCCTAGAGGGCAGAGAACCTTCTTTGCTTCGTACGTACTGTTAGGCAATTCATTATCCTTTGGAAGCTTCTTCTTCATTATTTTCAGTAATTTCTCAAATCCCTTATCAGATAAACCAGTCTCTGCCTTCCATTGCAGCAACTCCAGTGTGGTACCGAGCTTTGTGTTCCCATCTTCACAGTCTGGGTACAACTTCTTTTTGTGATCCTCTAACATACCTTTTAACTTCCGCTTCTCATTCACACTTTCTGCTTCTCTGTGTGCATCTACGATGGCCCGACGAAGATCATCATCAGGCTCATCTGATGCCTCTACATCTTCAGCTTCTCCTGTCCCTTCAGCTTCAGCTTCCTCCGTTGCAGTATCACCATATTCAGGGTACATATCATCATCCTCTTCTTCATCATTGTCTTCCATTATAACCCCTCTTTCTCCGTGCTTGGTCCAACA
Organism: Dactylis glomerata; assembly: GCA_007115705.1. Lineage (NCBI taxonomy): Eukaryota > Viridiplantae > Streptophyta > Magnoliopsida > Poales > Poaceae > Dactylis > Dactylis glomerata. Next base: position 337,769 of record QXEO01000628.1, read on the forward strand.
ATTATAGCTAGGCATGAAACCTTTCCGAAGCAGGTGGGCGTGAATGATTTTCCAGGAAGAGTACTCCTTCTTGTTCCCACAGTGAACACATGGACAACACATAAAACCATTCTGAATATTTGCCCGAGCCACATCGCCAAAATTACAAAGACCTTCAATGAACTCGGAAGTGCGTCGGTCACCATACATCCATTGTCGTTCGTTCATCTGCGTCATATAATTAGGTTTACTAATACTATTACCGAACATCATAAATAGTAAAATAACGAAACATGCATTTGTATCAATGACAAATGAAAGGATAGAGTTGCTAACCTCGATCGAGGAGGAAAGAACAAGGACAAGACCTAAGTATCGCTCGGGCACCTCATATCATATTTATTTTATGTGAGCTTAAGTAGCATCATGCTCTTCGGCATTTCATCAAACACCTCTTGTGCATAAGGAAAAAAAATCAAACTAGCACACCCCCTCACACCTTCCACAGGAAAAAAACAGAGGAGAGGGCCGGTGGGTGGCTGTATTTATAGGCAGGACCTCTAGCACCGGTCCATGCCCAAAACCGGTGCAATAGGGCAGCCTTTAGCACCGGTTCGTGCCACGAACCGGTGCTAAAGGTCTGGCGCCTGCCACGCGGCAGACGCGACACCTTTAGAACCGGTTCGTGCCACGAACCGGTGCTAATGGTTCCTAACGAACCGGTGCTAGAGCTCCACGGGCTCCATTTAGCTTTCTGGCAGCTCGAACCGGTGCTAAAGCACCCCTTTAGTTTGGGTTCGTAAGCCAACCGGTGCAAATGACGTTTGGAGCAAAAAACGAAAGCCCTATTTTCTACTAGTGTACTACGCTTATTCTCGACACACACCAAACCTCGCCTTGTTTGTCTAATCTTTTACCTTCGTGTTCATCTGACACTCTCTTCCCCCGATCCTAAGTCCTTCATCTAGGACATTTGCCGAGTTAACCCTCGTCACCGCCTAAAGAAATCCATTTATGGATTAAAGAAAGCCTCTAGACAATGGTACCTAAAGTTTAATGAGACAATTAAAAGATTTGGATTTAAAGAGAATGTTGAGGACAACTGCATTTATGCAAAGTTTAAAAGTGGGAAATATATTTTCCTAATTCTGTATGTGGATGATATCTTGCTTGCTAGCAGTAATGTCAGTCTACTACTAGAAACAAAGAGGTTCTTATCCTCAAATTTTGACATGAAAGATCTTGGTGAAGCTTCATATGTTTTGAGCATAGAAATTCACCGAGATAGAAAGAATGGAGTGTTAGGACTATCACAGAAGGCATATTTATAAAAAGTTCTAAAGAAATATAATATGCATAAGAGTAATGCCACCTGCTCCTATAGTCAAGGGCGGCTGTTTTGGGCAATTTCAATGCCCCAAGAACCAATATGAGATCGATCAAATGAAAGCAGTACCATATGCTTCGGCTATTGGAAGCTTACAGTATGCACAAGTGTGCCCTCGCCCTGACTTAGCTTTTATCATCGGGGTACTCGGTAGATATCAAGCAAATCCAGACATAGAGCACTAGAAGATGATAAAGAAAGCATAGCGCACGACACAAAAGACCTCATGCTAACATATAGAAGATCTGGTTCCCTAGAGATAAGAGGGTATTTAGACGCAGATTATGCGGAAGACCAAGATGATAGAAAGTCCACGTCAGGATACGTGTTTACTCTCACGGGAGGGGCTATTTTGTGGAGAAGCTACAAACAGTCGATAGTTGCATCATCCACGATGTATGCAGAGTTTATATCATGTTTTGATGCCACGAGGCAGACAATATGGCTAAAGAAATTTATACCCGACTTGAAAGTGGTTAATTGCATTGACAAACCACTAAATATGTACTGTGAAAACCAGCCCATAGTATTCTATGCTCACAACAACAAGTGGAGTAAAGCTACCAGACCAATAGAGATAAAGTATTATGTTGTGAAAGATAAAATCCAGGATCAAACTATAAATCTTGAGCATATAAGGACAAAGAATATGCTTGAGGATCCGCTAACAAAAGGCTTACCACCCAATGTGTTAAAGGAACACTTAGCCGACATGGGTTTAAGGGAAAGCCTATGATTCCTGGATCATAAGAGGCCCAAAAGTAACAGAATTTGTTTCAAAACAGAAAAGTATATAGTGGCTGTCTGATTCGAGCGACAGTTGAGCTATGATGATGAAACATGCTCTATGTACTGATCCGTGATGAAATAAGTAAAGTGTAAAGTATAAAGTTAAAAGTAAAGTTGAGATCAAGGGGGAGAATATTAGATTGATCTCAATCGTGACTGAGCCCAATGGCTCGATCACGCCCCTTGACTGCGCCCTGATCGGGGGCGCCCGATCCTTTATGGACAGTGGGCTCCTATCGCCACACTATATAAAGGGTGGGGGGCCGACCTGCACGCCTCACGAGGTTGACCGTGCGCTGCCCCCCCCCCCCACCAACATCCCTACCGATCTAGGGTTAGCGCGAGCCGACGGGAAGCACCGCTGCCACCGCCGCCACCACACACACACACTCTCTCCGCCACCCATCGCCATGGCCACCGGCTTGAGCTCCTCGAGCCAAGGATCAGGTAGACACCTCTCTCCCTCTCTAATCTCTCTCTCTTAGACACATGTCAAGATCTCACAGAGATATAACTACCGTAATTTTTCTAGAGCTAGTAGATCCATAAGGCATGTTTAACAATATGAACATGATTATTTTATTGTTGGATACATGATCATACAAATAGAGAGGTCTTCTTTTATGCTCTCTAGTGCAGATTTTGCAACACTTTTTTTGCGAACTCAAAAAAAAGACCTCTCCTGTTATGGATTCCCGTTATAGATTCCCATTTTCCCCAACACTTTTATACCTTTTTCTAGGGGAAAATAGGAATCTATAACGGGAATCCATAACCAGAGGGCTCAAAGATCTCGCTCATCACTAAAACAGATGCAAGGTCTCTGGCGTAATCAGCACAACCAACACATCATCAGCGTGCAGGCGTGTCAAGCTAGATCATGTGCAATCTCACTACAGGAACTAGGACGGTAGCTGAACTCGTAGGATTCGATACATCCGTCCCTAGCTTCACGGATCATGACACCTAGACTAGATAAGTCTTAACTTCCGTTCTTCAGTGCATTCACCAAGCTAGGTGCAACACAAGAGCTGCTGCTCGCTCTACCGCAGCTTCACAAGCTTCAGTTTCAGTTTGTACCGCAGAGCGGATATGTCTCTTTTTTCCAGCCGCCGCCACGATAAACTCACCCGTATCATCTCTTGCAACAAAACCCTAGGCACCTGTCTTGATATTCTCAATGGAAGAAGCATCAAATTTACCTTAACATGATTCAAAGGGGGTGTTTATATGTCATCCGAAACTGTATGCAACAAGCCAAAAACAACGAATTGCTTTTCATTGATTCAGAAATACGATACTACAAATCTACAGTACATGCGATCGAGCACACGAAACAAACAAAATTCTGGTGCTGGGGATCTTGGTGTCGTCCTCGAATCATCCTTAATTACATGGCAAATAGGGTATCGCTCTCTCGCTCCACATGAATCCGTGGGGAACTCTCCTATTACAGAATCTGATCCAGGAAGACCTAAGTAGCATCTAGAACTAATCTACCCAGCCTCTTCCTCCTCGAGGTATTTCATGTATTCGGCAATCTCCGCTTCCATCTCCTTGGGAGGCGGGTGGACCGTGGCGATCCTCGCGGCGCGCTTGGGCCACTCCTTTTTCCGGTCGTACTTGCTGAGCTTCCTCGCTTGGAAGTACTCCTCCACCAGGTCCTCCTCCGTCATGGCGATGAAACGCAGCGCCTCCGCGTACATTGCCTGGAGGAACGCCATCCCCACGGTCATCTCCTCTGTCTCCTGCGCCTGCGCTCTGGCATCACGAGCACCGGCGACGGCAACTGCAGGCGGCTTCGCCGCAATCGCTCCTTTCTCCATGCCTCTAGCTTCTCTCTCTCTTGGGCCTTGCACCCGCAGTCGTGCTTCTTTGAAAATAGAACGCCTGCAGTCGTACTTATAAGGGATTGCAGTCCAACGCAGTTTTTCCACATACCTATGTGGGTACTTGTCTTATCCAACGGTGTACATTGTTCCATGATGCGTGTTATTCACTTTTACAGTTACATCCTTTACAGAGTACATTTTCATACTCCTATGAGAGCCAAAGTGTACACGGTACATAATCTCTCTCCTTATCCATCCACACCACCAACTCCAACTCTCTCTTCCCCATCTCTCTCCACGAGTTGGGCGCTGGGCGGTCGAATGCACAGGGGCGTCGATTTCCGTCGTCGGCGTGGCCGCCCGTGTCGGGGAGCGGGCGCACGGTGGCGGTGTCGGTGACGCTGGTGGGCAGCGGCACGGTGGGGTTGCTGCCGATGAACGGGTATCCCTCGCCGCTGGCGGGGGCTCCGACCGGACGAGCCGCCGCGGTGCCCACCGTGGGCTCCAGCGGGAACCCGAAGTGCGGGTGCGGCGTCGTGGTCGCCTGCTGCAGCTCGTGGGACGGCAGGTCGTCGGCCCCAGCGGTCGGCGTTGGAGCAGAGGAGTGCGGAGACGCCGGTTGCGGAGCGGAGAAGTGCTGCGACGCCGGCGCCGGCGGCGCCGGAGAGATACCGAGGTGGTGGCGTTGGCGCGGCGACGCAGCAGGGCCATGGTAGTATCCTCGGCGCACAGCCACAGGGCCAGGGGAAGGCTGCCGCAAAGTTTTGTGAGCACGATTTCATACAATGTTGCTGCAGTTCCCCAAGCTCCGTAGATTTCTTGAACTAATTACAGATTGCCCATCGATGAACAGAGCTAATCGTCGATGTATGGCATGCATGCAGCGGTGGACGGCGACAGGTTCATGGCAGTGAAGCTTGGGATCCAGAACACGGCGGGGGACGAGAAGCAGCAGGCGCTGGCGCTGCGCATCAAGGGTGACCGGGCCATCTTTTTCAACTGTCGGATCGACGGCCACCAGGACACGCTCTTTGCGCAGGCCTACCGCCAGTACTACCGGAGCTGCATCATCTCCGGGTACCGTGGACTTCATCTTCGGCGATGCCGCGGCCGTCTTCCAGCGCTGCGTGATGCTCGTCAGTGACCCGCTCCCGGGGAAGCCCGGCGTGGTGACCGCGCACGGCCGCCGCGACCGGCAGCAGACCACCGGCTTCATCCTGCACCGGACCCGCATCGTGGCCGATGACAGCCTCGCCAGCAAGTCGGCGACGGTGAAGACCTTCCTTGGCCGGTCGTGGAAGAGCGCCTCCAGCTTGCTGCAGTTCCCCAAGCTCCGGGGGATGCCGCCGACGAGGAGGTTCCCGGAGAGATCGGGGTGCTGCAGGCTGCGTCAGCCGGCACCGCCCAGCTCGCCGGGGATGGCGCCGCCGAGGCGGTTGGAGGCTAGCGAGAGGCGGCGCAGCCCGTGGAGCGAAGAGGAGGGTGGGGAACAGGGATGGCCGGCGGCGGCGAGTTCGCCGGCGGGGTGGGAGCAACGGTGGTCGGTGGAATTGCTTGAACATGTCCGACTTGTTAAACATAAATTGGTTCCAGATTATGTTGATATGAACGTGAATAACATATTCTGATGAAACTGAACTGATGAAAAAGTAGGGATTGGTAGATTAAAAATTATAGTAATCTAGGGGGCTTTCTACAATGTCTAAAACCCAGAGCACAGATCTCAAAGCAAGCCTGTATGGTACAAGATAAGATCAAGACCCACATCCATATGTGGTTTTACTTTATCGGATTGCAGTACTTCTGCTCGGAACCGGATTTGATCGCACGAGGGTTGCGCTGATCGTACGAGCCATGGAGCCAGCCGGATAGCTGTTGGGCCATTAAGCAGGATATTTTCTTAACGCGGACTTTTGGCTCATGGATGCTACACACCCCTATAGATCCACCGCATACATTCTGCTTTGAGATGAGTAAACTAAGAAAGCTAAAATCCATCTATTGAAAATACATCGATTTACTTCTGCGTGTACCTGACAAAGTACTGTTTTTTTTAACACAAAAAATTTCATTCAATTAAGAACATTTTACAGATAGGAGCGTGAAAAGAATCACGCTGGATACATAGAGAATATCCCTGCTTGGACATTGTCCTGTGACAGAGCTTAAGCAACGAACAGCCAAGGACCTAGTCTGAATTCTCAACGCCAAACGAGCCTGATGATGGGCTTTAACATTTCTGCTCCTGTTGATGTGAGAAATGTTGCTGTACCTAAAAGAAGAAGAGGCTTGTATTGCTGCCAGCTGTGGCCTGATCTCCCAATGCCCCTGAGCTGCAAATACTGTGGTTGCCGTAGCGGCCGAAGCCAATACAGAGCAATCAGTATAGAAGTGAGGGTCTTGGACCTGTAGTAGATCTGCTAGCTTTGTTGCTAGAAGTAGACCATAAGTCTCAGCCTGTAGTGGAGAACTTGTGGGAGGTGAGAGCGCAGAGACATGTAGCTGACGGAGATGTTGGTTCTCCTGAAAGTGGATGATTACTCCTAAACCTGCTTGGCTTGTTGTTGAATCTTGTTGCTTCTCCCACGCAGCGTCACTGAAAATAGCATTCCCTGCTGGAAAATCAGAGCCCTGAACCTGAGGAATCGGTGGAGATGGTTGCCTGCTATTTGGAGACTGCTCTTTGTTGTGATGATCATTATAGTTGAGGACCTCTATTTTGGTTGCCTTGATAATGGCATCAGTCGCTCCAAACACCTGAGAAGGTTGGCTTGATTTCCTACAAAACAGACTGTCGTTTCGAGCTTTCCATAGACACCACAAGAAAGTATACAGTGTAGTTGTATTTATTTGAGGATGCCTAGAAGCAAGTAAAGCATGTATCATATTAGGGACTGTGTCATGATGTTCAGCTAGGATTTCAGTTTTAATGAACCAAGGAAAACAGTACCAGGCTGCTTTCGAAAATGGACATAGAAAAAGCATATGCATTTCATCTTCTTGATTACCACATCAAGAGCAATTTTTATTGATGTGTTTGGAATACCTACTTGCCCTTTTACCAGTGGGAAGCGCTTTCCTGAGAAGCCTCCAAGCAAACGTTTGAACTCTAGGCGCCATTTCTTTATCTTCCCAAACCTGATTAAGAAGGGAGATGATCTGTGGGGACACAGTTTTTGGACGTTGCCTTGGTGGAAGTTGGAGATTGTTATAGCAGTGCTTGTATGCGCTTTTGGAGGAGTGATCACCTGCAGGGGTTAGTTTCCAAACAAGTGTATCTTGTCCATCTACATCAATTATAGGCGTTTGGAGAATTGCATTAGCAGCTTCTGGGCTAAACAGAGAAGTAATTAAGTTTTCATTCCAATGTTTTCCGCCCGGTACCCAAAGATCTTTAACAAGAGCAGGGTAAACAAAGGGTTGTTGTTGTATTATGAGGTGATCATAAATAGTTTCCCAACCTACAAACCAAGGAGAGCTCCAGACAGAGCTGCTGCCATCAACAATCTGACATATGGAAGCTGAAATCAAAATAGGCTTTACCTTGAGGATTGCCGACCAAAAGGCTGATTTTGGCACGTTTGACTTAGCCCTCCAAATGGATGTGTCATGGTGATACTTTGCTTTGAGTATCTGAGCAACCTGATTTTGCGGCTCCTTTGCCAATTTCCAAGCTGCCGATAGGATTAGACCTTGATTGATTGCTTGCAAATTTCTAACACCAAGTCCACCAAATTTTTTTGTAGTACACACATCAGCCCAGGCTCTGAGGCATAAGCTTTTAGTTGTCTGATCATCTTGAACTCCTGTCCACCAAAAATTCCTAATGATGGCTGTTAGTTTAGCGAGGAATTTTTTGGAAAATAGAATGTTGGACATGTAGTAGACAGGTATAGAAGAGAAAACAGATTTTATAAGAGTTAATCTGGCTGCATGTGAGAGTCTATTGGCTTTGCACGCACTAAGCTTGGATTTAAATTTATCGTAAATAAAGTTGTAAGCCGCTGATCTATCCTTGGATGGTAGAACAAGTGGATGACCTAGATGAAGAAAAGAGTCGTCAATGTTTGGCACCGGAAAAATTCTTTTGATATCTTGTTTGACCTGCAAGGGAACATTTTTGCTAAATAAAATTCCAGATTTACTCCAGTTCGGAGTTTCCCCTGATTCCTGACAGAAATGGTCTATTAGATTGAAAATAATGTCAGCTTCTTGGACATTTGCTTTGCCACAAACAATCAAGTCGTCCGCATACATCAATGAGTGAATTGGAGGGCAATTTGGTCCAAGAGAAATACCTACGAGGTTGTTGGCTTGCAAAGCATCCTGTAGCGTCAAAGATAGTTCATTCACTGCAAGGACAAAGAGACACGGCGACAAAGGACAACCTTGCCTTATTCCTCTACTGCTTTTGAACTTTGCAAAAGATTGACCATTAATGATGACGGAGAATGTTGGTGAAGAAATGCAAGCATGAACAAGTTTTATGAAGTGAGCATGAAGCCCTTTGCGAGTAAGCGCTGAAACTATGAAATGCCACTCTATTCTATCAAAAGCCTTTGCAAGATCAATTTTTAGCATAAAGTCAAAGGTATTCCAAGAGGACAGTGAGAAAGAGTGAGCAATTTCTTGTGCCACTATAATATTGTTGGTAATGCGTCTACCTTGAATAAAAGCTTGTTGAGAAGGGTGAATGTACTCCGGCAAGTGCAATTTTAATCTGTTGGCTAGAGATTTTGCAATAATTTTGTAAATGACATTGCACAAGCTTATGGGTCTAAAATCTGAAGGCATATGACAAGCAAGTTTCTTTGGAATGAGGGTAATCTGAGTATCATTGAGATGAGGTGGCATAATACCTGCGGTATAAAAATTCCTTACCACTTTGGTGATATCATCTCCTATCCAACTCCAAACCGAAAGGTAGAAGCCCACATTGAATCCATCGGGTCCCGGAGAGGCATTTTTCTTCATTGCTTTGAGAATTTCCCATATCTCCTGCTTGTCGGGGATCGAGTTGGTGAATTCGTTTGTATCTTGCGGCATTGTTGTTTCCAAGTTGGGCCTGTCATTGTTAGTGGAAGAGGAGCGAAAGATAATTTTAAAATAATCAACGAACTCCTTTGCAATATCCTCCAGGTCAAACAGATTATTTCCATTAGTGTCCTTAATGGAAACAATATGATTTCGACGCTTACGCTTTTGAACAGCATTGTGAAAAAAGGACGTGTTTCTATCACCTTGGGTTGCCCAGTGTTTTTTTGCACGTTGGCGATAAAATTCAGTGAGCTTCATCAAACTATCTTCATATTGGGAAACTAACCTTGCCTGAAGGGAGTGATCCTGGAGATGCACCGGCTTCATTTGAATATCATTAATCTGATTTTGAATACAGTCAAGTTGCTGTTGTAAGGGTTTTTTCTTCTTGCACCACCTTTTCAAACTTCCTGCAAGATTAGCGGTTCTAGTATGGAAAGGTTTGTTAACCGAAGTAGCCCAAGTATTTTTTGCAATATCTTGAAAGTCTTCCTCAAAAGTCCACCAGTTCTCAAATTTGAAATGAAGTTTAGGCCTACGATACTGGGAATGGGTAGAAAGCAGAATAGGCGCATGATCACTCAGAGAGTGAATGATTGGAAGATTAAACACATTAGTATTTGGATATATTCCACACCATTCTGCATTAGCAATACAACGATCGAGCCTTTCAAATATAGGTTTAGAGGAAAAACGCATATTTGTCCAGGTATAAGCAGGCCCACTAAACCCCAAATCAAACAGACCACATTGCTTGATATAAGAATTGAAGGCACGCATGTGATACTTATTTACATTAGTAGAAGTGGACTCCTCATTACACATGATGTTATTCAGATCACCTAGACAAACAACTGGCTTCCCTAGATTGGCATTAACAAAATTTAAAACATGATCCCATATCATTCTAGTGTTGTGATGATGGGGATCTCCATAAATGCAAGCCAGGGCAAAATCCACATATATTAGTAGTTCTATTGACAACTAAAGCTAATATCATATAGCGGTTGGAGAACTTGACAGAGACACACACTTCATCAGATCAAAGCAACCAGAGTCCGCCCGAACGACCATTGGACGGAACCACAAAACTATCAGCAGTGTTAAAGCGAAAATTAAGATGTGAAGACTTGTACCTGGATGTTCTTATTTCTGAAACAAAAGTGATTTGCGCACCCGTGGAGTTCATCAACCTAGCAAGGTACTCCATCTTAGTGGAGCTATCGAGGTTCTTACCCATACCTCGGCAGTTCTAGCCGACTATCTTCATGGCTGCAGCGGGGGCGGCAGCGCGACCAGTGGCAGCAGGCACTGTGCCAGTATCTGGAGGTCGGCCTCCTCTAAGGCTGGTACCAGTGCATCACCCACTCTCACCCCACTATAGCCTCGCCACGTCAGCTTTTACCCTCACTCTCACCCCACTCTCACTCCCACGGTGCCAGTGCACGGGCTATAGTGCCAGCTCTCACTTCTCTCTCCTCCACATCAGCTTTTCTCTCTCCTCTCTTTTACAACATTCAAAATAATGCAAGAAAATTATTTTATTCAACTAAAATTGTTACGAATCAGATCGCGCCACGTCAGCTAGCCGTTACACTATCGCCCGCCTATCGCCCCGCCTCCCGCCCCGCTATCGCCCGCCTATCGCCCCGCCTCTCGCCCGCTACCGCCCAGCCAACGCACCGCCCGCCTCTCGCCCTCTCTCGCCCGCCTCTCGCCCCCTCTCGCCCCGCTAGCGCGAGCGCCGGCCGGGCGGTATCGCCCGCTACCGCCGGGCGATGGGGCCGGCGCCCGCCGCTCCGCTATCGCCCGCCTCTCGCCTCCCGCCGGGCGGTACCGCCCCCGCTACCGCCCGCGTTGGCACCAGCCTAATAGCCGCTGCATCGGGTGGTTCTCCAAGTGTGTTCGACATGAGCCACATGTCAGTACAAGAGTGACGTGGAAGAAATCTGCAATTTGTATTTTACACATGTCTGCGTTTGTTGTCCATAGCAGCTCGTTCATAACAGTGTGTAATCAAGGGGTTAATTAACAAATTAAATTGATTATGTGATTAACGAATTGATTAGTACCAACTCTGATATGTCCGAGTACAGAGAAGGGTAGTATTTTGCCAACTTTGGGTCTAATGTAATAAACTAAGTATGATATGCGTCTGAACTAGGTAGTGATTACATAATGAGGGTAGCTATATATCAAAAAAAAAGAAAAAAAAGAGGGTAGCTAAGTAAAAAAGATAGCAGACCCGCAAAGGTTGAATTTGCGGCGCTCTTCTGCAGCTAGCATGCCGGTGTACAGAATGGCAGCAGGGGAGGCCGCGTTGTTGAGGCATCAACGCCATGGACGCCGGTGAGCTCCGCGCACGCCAGCCATCTTCCCAACAAGGTCGCAAACAGGTGGAGCCCATCAAGACACCTGGAACCTGACGGCCATGTCGACGTACCCGAGCGCAGCCCGCCTAGGATCTCGTCCGGACGAGAGCTCGCCATGGCGTCAGGGCGGTGTAATCAGGTCGGGGAGCTCACTCCGAAGTTGCACGTACTGACGCCGCCCATGTCGCACGGACCGACGCCCCCAGGTCGCACGGACGTACACCGCCTAGGTTGCACGGACCGACGACGCCCAGGCCATCGCCTCCCTTCTCGCCGGTACTGACCCCACCCAGGTCCGATGTCGCCACTCAGGTCCCACGGCGCCGCCTAGGTACCAGGCCGGGGTCGCTCTGTCCACTCGTGCTCCTGGCTACTCCGGCAAGGGAGTGCTTCATCCGCCCGATCTCCTCCACCGCGTCGTTCCCGTACTAGTGGCCACCCACAGCGCCGGCGTGAGGATGGGCGGCAAGGGCGTAGGCTGAGAGCGGCGAGGAACCATGTCGATCCAGGAGACGCGAAGGAGAGCTCGAGAGCGAACATGCACGCCATGTCGGCGGCGGTGAAGCCCATCTCTTCCTCCACCGACTAGGACTTCCACCATACCATGGCTCCACCTTGGAGCTCACCCAAACCGGAGGACAACGCGGACCACAGCTGCACATAGGATCTTTATGGTGCCATGGCTCCGATCAAAGACCACCAGCGCGCCATGGCTCCGCCGCCTGCGCCAGAGGGATTTGCGAGACGGCCTGGGCTGCTCCCAGATCAGGAGGCCTCCGCACCGCGCCCCTGGCCATGGCTGCACGAGGCATCGCCAGAGGAGAGCCCGATGCAGGAAATCGCCAGTCGCTCCCGACTCCGGTGAGGCGCAGAGGCGACCGACTCCGGTCTGGAAGGGACGCGCCGCCGGCACTGCTGGCCATGCGCCGGGCGCGGGTGGCTTCCTAGTGACGAGGCAGGGGGAGGAGGGGCCATGGAGAGAGAGGGGTGGTTTCCGGCATCTGGTTGATGGGTGGCGAGAAGGAGGTGGTCGCCGGAATAGGGGTGTCCCTCGGTGGTGGGGGGCTACCGTGGCTAGAGCTCACGAGAGGGGAGCATCCTAGGCACACAGATCTTAGCCAAAACAAAAGAACAGAGGAAAATACATGTCTCTTACTTCTATCGTGGGTGGGGACCACATCACAGGCTTATGCGTGGATGTAAAGGCATCCAACGGGCTTATTGACTTTTGCGTTCAGGGAAGGCACAGGAGGTTTATTGAGGTGGAACAGGAAAGGTACGAATGTCAGAGAAATTACGAGACAGATACATTAGAAATATCACATATACCAGTGGGTCTAGGACATGTGGCAGGCTTAGACGTTGGGGGTTGGAGCACCCGGGAGCCCCTTTGTAATTCTCGATATTTTCTTGCCTATATTATGCTCCCAGCCCAACTTTTGTATAGCCATTAATTTTTTTTTCTCTAGTCACCCGAGAAAATCTTGTGCTTGTTGCAAAATTTATCCTTGCATTTTGTAAAGGAAAACGTTCACACTAGTAACGATATAGGCAAAACAACGGAAAATACAATAGTTACACGGAAAGTGTTATTGGCATATGGGCACCAGTGATCCCTTCACTTTCAGATCTTTTAAAATTTCAAAACCGAACATTTCTATGTTTTGGAAAATTATGGCTTTAAATCTATAGAAAGATACATACAGGAGGAGCATGGTCAAAAAAGTCCCGTTAAAAAATACTTTATATTTTAGGAAATACAAAAAGACAAATTTCTGACAAAAAGATATATTATTTTACTACTACTTTAGTACTATTTACTATCAGAAATTTGTCTTTTTATATTTTCCAGAATACAATGTATTTTTTAATGGGACTTTTTTGCATACACACCTCCTATAAATATCTACCTATATATTTTCACGCCATAATTTTTGGAGACATGGAAATGTGAGATTTTAAAATTTTCAAAATTCTAAATGTGAAGGGAGCACTGGTGCTCATGTGCACCAAATCCCTCTCCTTAGTTACAAAACATTAAAAAAATCGAAAAAAGGGAAGTAATGAACCACATATGTAGATAGTATCATGAAACTTCATTGAAAGAAGACGATGGCTCACAACACAAAAATGAACCAAACAAATATAAAGAGCAAATCTAATCATATAGGAATGCTATATGACCCCATGGTGAAGAATACTTAATACACACCCACCATGTTCCTTTGCAACCATACATGATTTGTCTTACTTCGAAAGTCAAGAAAAATGTAAAAAATAGGCATCCCGTGAACTTTTTTTGTGTACGTGACATACGGCAATACAACTTAAAATAAAGTTTTTTTTTGTTTTTATGCTGTTCCGACTCATATTGTGTTTCTTATGATTTTTCATTGTGGTCAATATGAACGTACTTATTTATATACCAAACATAAATTCTAACAACATAAAAATATTCAGGGTGCAAAATAACTTTTTCTACGCCCTCGGCGTTGAATAGCATGTCTACCCATCCTTGTAGATTTTATATATACTGAAGCTGCATAAAGTATAATGTGCTATATTTAGTTGATCAAATCATTTCAACCAACACATGTGTTAACACTGTTTCCAGGGAACTCTTAAGCCAATATGGGGTAAAGGAATATTTGATACTAGACCGATCGTTAGAACAGTTCTTAAAATGAATATAGTTTGTTGGGTACATAATTCCTATGCTTTCAACCTTTGATGTAGTCAACTGAAGGTAGTCCTTTCTCCATTGATTAAATCAGGAAGATAACCTCTCTATATGGGTGAAACAAGAGTATCCTAATTTTGGACAAACAAAGGAAAGACTATATATAAAGTCACACTCATCCATGTCTCCGCTGCCAAGTTCTTGTTTATTCATTGCTTTCTTGTTCTCTCTTGAGATCTCCCCTAAGAGATATACCTCAGTTTTGATTTTTAAAATGGGGAAGCCTCAACCTCTGCATATCCTTCATTTTGATAGTCACCACCGGAGTTCCGTTCAAGCTCTGCTTCGGCCTGACCGTGATGAGAAGACGCAAGATGCATGGAGACAACAGTTTTTCCCCTAGTGGATCAAAGTAGTCTGTAAAATTCCGACCATATACATGGGAAATCGTCAAAACCTAGTAATGTGGTGACAATGAAGGATTAAAGACTATACTCCATGAAAGTTATATGGTTGTAAACATCCATTAACACGACTGGCTAGAAAGCCCATGTAGCAGGGTATGCGACGTATTTGCTGTGCAAAGTGAGCCTGTTGTAGTGATTAAGAACTTCATAGTTCTGTCAATCTTTTGTGTCAAAAAAAGTTCTGCCAATCTTGATGCACTTGACAGTGTATCAACCTTACTATACTCCCTCCGTCAGGAATTACCCTGCATTCTGTGTTTGGTCAAAGTCAAACTTTTCAAATTTTGACCAAACATATTGGTAAAACTATCAATAACTATGAAACCAAATACATGCAATATGAAAATATATTTTATGACAATTCTAATGATGGTTATTTTATATTATAAATATTAATATTTTTTCTTATACGCTTAGTCAAAGTTTATAAAGTTTGATTTTGACTAAAACCAGAATGTAGGGTAATTCTTGACAGAGGGAGTACCAAGAAAGTCATCAACTCGAGTAAACTTTAAATTTTAATGGACACGCCTGGAATTTTGTTTGATGATCCTGACTATTTGTCCTTTCTTTCTTACCGTATTGGGAAAATACTTCCAAACATATGGTTAGCCAGTATTGCTTATCTTAAGTTCAAGAGTGCACGGCCCTCTGTTGCATTTATCCAATAGTCATATGATATAAATCCAACAGTCGAAATCATAATTTGCGCCACACAGTCAAATGTGTCACACTAGAAATAAACTAAGTTAGTTAGGATGTTAGTCTTTCTATGCTTAATTTTGTGAATGAATTTTATGTTATATAAATTGGTATGAATTCCTATATACACCACATGATATCAAGGTCAATGAAGGCGAGCAATTAAATAATCAAAACATATATATGAAAATATAGATTTGACGATGATTACTACAACATAAATTATTCTAACGCAAAGTACATAGCATGCATATATTGTCAACTTATAAATGAGTCTCAATCACAAGACACTTCACTATTTGCTCAATATGTATTCTAAAAGTGTCTATAAATATACAAGAAACCACTATTAAGTTGAACTGTACACTTTAGAAATCTCTACCATGATATTTAGGAATATTAAAATAGATACGACACACATGGGCATACAATTTAAATTATAAAAAATAAAGGAGATCATATTTACATTATATATTTTAAATTTAAGCAAATTTGTAAGTGATATACGTTACAACTGCATAATAAACAAGGGTATTATTATTATTAGCAACGTCCAAATGTTGTTAACTATGTAAACTCATTAATTAATAGAATATCCCTTAAACATATGTCACGATAAAATAATTAATTAATAAGTGTAAAAGTTTAATGTAAATTATATAGGATTTATTCGTAATCAGAGGTCCGGTGATGGCCTTGATGGCCAGGTTCTAGGGGAGGCGAAGTCAGTCCGGAAGACTCTGTGAGACTACTCTAGTCGGGAAGTCGGCGATTCTGTAGAGCGTGGGACTAGCCACCGTGAATGCGATGGAGAACATACCGCCGACAAAGGAGCCGATGACGCGCCTGCCATGGAAGCTATCCGCATTCTCCATCACCTGCGTCTCTCCGACGACGACATCGAACACAGAGCTCAAGCCCTGATCGGCGGAGGGGGTGAGGATGGAGGGAAGTAGCGGTCGGCGGGCCCGAGACCGCGCCTGTCCTGGCAAACTGCCAAGCAGTTGGCACGATCCAGGCAGGATTCGAGGAGGAAGAATATGCGCCGCCACACATCCTCCGGAACATCTCCCCACCTTTCCATGGTCTTTGCTTATTCTGGATTCTTCTCTCTTCTTGGTTTCTTGGGTTCTTGTTGTTGAAACAGGACGGTGAGCTGAGGCGGGGCGGGGTGGGTATTTGGGTTTGAAACTTCGAATCGAGGAGGACTGCTTCCTTAAATGGTTGACTACTGACGTCACAATGTTCATCTCTCAACCAAAAAAAAAACATAAAGTTCTTGGCGTGTCGAGTACTCGAGTTGGCACGACTGATAAACGGCACACGCTAATAGTCTACAATGCAACAATTTCTGATACCAGCCCAACCAACACACTCATCATCAACGTGCAGGCTTGTCGAGCTAGCTCATGGCAATCTCATTACCTAGATCAGATAAGTCGTAGGATTCACCAATCACTAAGGCTTCATGGATTCGAAAGAAGCGATACTACACCGTTCCAAGCTTCATGGATCAGGAGACCTAGATCAGAATATCAGATAAGTCATAGTAACTTCCGTTCTTCAGTGCATTCACCAAGGTCTGGCAATCAGATTCAAAGACAACACGGTGCAACCCAAGAGCTGCTGCTCCCTCTACCACAGCTGCACAAGCTTCAGTTTCAGCTTGTAGCAAAGAATGGATATGTCTCCGTTATTCGGCCGCCGCCACGATGAACTCGCTCGTAGTCGTATCATCTCTTGCAAAAGAACCCAAGGCACCTCTTTTGTATTCCCAATGAAGGAAGCATCAAAGTTTACCTAGCATGAGTGCATGACTCGGAGGGGGTATTTATATGTCGTGAAAGTATGAAGTGAGCAACATGATAACCGAAACTGTATGCAACAACAACGTATTGCTTTTCATTGATTCAGAAATACGATACAACAATAACTACATAAGATCGGGCACACCGAACCTACAATTCTGGTGCTGACGAGCTTGGTATCCACCTCGAATCACCCTTACATGACAAAAAATAGGGTATCGTTCACAAGCTCCACATGAATCCACGGGGAATTCTCCTAGTATTAGGGTGTGTTCGTTTTTTGGATGGGGTGGAATGGAATGGAACCATTCCATTCCACTATCACGGAACCGTTCCATCCCTGTGTTCGGTTTGGATAAAGAATGGAATGGAACCGTTCCATCCCTGTGTTCGGTTTTGGAATGGGATGAGAATGGAATGGAATGGAATTATTCTAAACTCGATTAATTATTTCCTAAATTGGATTAATTATTACTAAACTTAATTAATTATTATTAAACTTAATTAATTATTGCTAAACTTGATTAATTATAGCTAAACTTGATTAAATTAGAGGGAGACACTGTGCGTTCCACCTCGTCCGGCCGAATTGGTCGGACCGGTTGGTTCCGCATCTAGAGGGAATATACCCTTTTGTGGAATCACCTAATTTCGTTCCTCGCTCAAACCGAACACAAGAATGGCTTCTAGGAATGGAATGGAACCATTCCATTCCACCCCATCCCAAAACCGAACACACCCTTAGAGAATAAGGATGAGAAGATCGGATCTTGGAACACCGAAGTAGTAGCATCTAGAACTAATAATCTACCCGGCCTCTTCCTCCTCCTCGAGGTACTTCATGTACTCGGCGATCTCCGCCTCCATCTCCTTGGGCGGCGGGTGGACTCTGGCGATCCTCGCGGCACGCTTCGGCCACTCCTTTTTCTGGTCGTACTTGTGGAGCTTCCTCGCTTGCCAGTACTCCTCCACCAGGTCCTCCTCCGTCATGGCGATGAAACGCAGCGCCTCCGCGTACAGCGCCTGAAGGAACGCCGTCCCCAGGGTCGTCGATCGTCTCCTGGGCCTGCTCTCTCGCATCACCGGCACCGGCGAAGGCAACTCCGGACATCGCCGCAGTTGCTCCTTTCTCCATGCCTCTAGCGTGTCTCTCTCGCCCACAGTCGTGCTTCTTTGAAAATAGAACGCCTGCAGTCGTACATCTATATCTATATCTATACTACTTATAAAAGAGTGAACAAAAACTTTTCTATAGCCACCCCACCAAAGTACACGGGGCTACTAAAACCGCACGATTAGGGGCACTGCACCCAATCCAGCCATACGATTTGCCTAACCATTCCCGTTTGGTGTACTTAGCAAATAGGTTTGACGGACTGGTACTCATCCGGCGTTGACATCACCCATCACACACACCTCAATCAAACAATAAAAGGAAACCACTCGCACGTCGCGATCACCGCCCCCTAACCCCGCCTTTTGTGTAGCCACGGAGCCTGACGCCGGCCGGCAGCACCGTCGCCTCCCTAAACGGAGCTCACACAGCCGCCCTCCCCATAGCGCTTGGACGACGCCCTCGACGCAGACGCCCTTTCCGCCTTCCTGGACGGCGCGCCTGGACGACGCCCTTTGTGCAGCCACCCTCGCCGCCTTCCTGGACGGCGCCTGGACGAAGCCCTTGATGTAGCTGCCCTCGCCATCTTCCTGGACGGTGCCTCGACGGCAGGCAACACATGTGTCTTCCTTCAGTGAACTCGCCGCATCGCACCGTCGAGTGGACGGCCGCGCCTCCCTGCACCAAAAGAGAACTTCGCCATCCTGTAAAAAAGGTGATGGTGAATCTTTCTGTACAAATTGATTGCTTGCACTACACAGATTGATTGCTTGCATGCAACACCAACATAACTAGGAACATTAGTTTAGCAACACCTGTGGCATATATTACAGTAACTAATAAAAAAGATTGGCAAGTGACCTTGTTTCAAATGCAGCACATGTGGCAGTCCTGTATGCATCAAACATAACCTTCATTAGGCACGATGCCATATAATAAGAACAAAAGAAAGAAATCATGTCGCATTAAAGCAAACAATGCAAAACCTAGCATGCACATGTTTGTAATTTGCTATACAGTTAGGATTATCTCAGTTCACAGGTACTTTGCTTGCCATATGCCTTGTTCGCTTTGCTATTCAGAGCTGAATGTATTGGACAATGGTTTTTAATAGCTACAGATTCAGTTTATTATTGTTCCTTTTTTCAGTTTGGCAGGCTGACAACAGTAGATAGACAGACACATGCTCCTTTAGCAAAATAAAATTGATATCATATAATGAAAATCTCATCGATAAATTACCAGTTTTGGCTTCTTTACTTGATGAAATGGCGGTCGAACCATCCTTCTGTCGCTGACCAACCGGACCCTCGACGCCACACGTGCCACGACCCGCCGTCCTGCCCTGAGCAGCCGTCCTGCCCTGAGCAGCCGATGACCTCGAGGCCAACCAGCTCCTCGCCAACACCAGGTGCCACAGGCTCTACTCTTCTATATGACTAATTCCATTGCCCAGTTCCTGCAATTACATACCGATTGTTTTATCATTCCCTTCCCTGAACCGTCACCACACCAACCAAAATTATTAAGAAGTGTAGTTGTTTTAAGAAGAGAGAAAAAAAGACATGATAGCAGATAGTGAAAAACAGTGCAGACGAATGGAGATCCCCATTTGCATCGTAATCTTACTGTCATATAAAATACGATTTGAGAATTTGAAAGGTATCTATTGTCAATCTGCAACAAGTACAATTTGCATCTCCAAGTAACCATGTATTTTAACTTAAGCACACACCAGCAATAGGTTTGTTAGAATAGTATATGCACTTCTGATCCTCCTTCTGCGTAATCCATAAATAGAATCAGACAAATATACCACTGTTTTTCTAGCGACAAAAAAAAAACACAGTTTAGCATAGATACAAGAAAATATGCAGGATCAGGAGACTTCAGCTGGTACACGTGAAAAAACAAAGCTAGGAGAATAAATATGAGACTACCATCCACCAACAAACTCAAGATCGGTGGGATATACCACATTTGTGTTTAATTCTTGCGAAAATTCAGAGGCAGAGATATATTATTTATATTTACTCGGAAAGGGTACGGCAGTATAGCCCTCTGGACACAGTGGTTGGAGACCATCAAAGCATGGCCGCATCTGCTTCTCAGCTTATTTCTCGGCTGGATCTGGATAGGGCAATGAGGGCATGGTCGCATGGAGGCGATGACCTATAAGTCAGAGATGCATAGTTCCTAGAGGGATGCATCACGACGGAAGTGCGAAAGAGCATGGTGAGGCGCGGATATTGGCAATACACGAATGAGTCATGCAAACTTGTGCAAAAATAAATAAGAATTTTTTTATCTAGACATCCTTATAAGAATTTGATCATACAGATACTTATTATAATGCACCATGTGAAGAAATATGCAGATTTAAGTCATTTCTTATTTGAGTAAGCAGAGAAAATAACAATTTGTAGCACAAGCAGATTTGTGCCATGGCAAATAACATGCACAGTTACTCATCTATGACCAAACTCACAAAAGGAAAAATCAATCAACATGACAAGTGTAGAATAATCTGACAGTGAATAAGCAAAACAGTAGAAGGATTTAGACAGGGAAATCAGGAACCAGAGAGGACGCGTTCATTGGTGGTTAACCTGGCTAGAGGGATGCAGGCGTGGTCAGTGATGCGGAAGACCCTACTCTGATGGGGGAAGGAGCTCATTGGCGCCGGTAAGAAGGCGTGGCTGGCGGAGCGGAGGCCTACGCAGAGCCATCGAACGCGCGGCCGCGGCCGTGGATCCGGTGGAGAAGAGGTTCGCCCCTCCACCTCCAATGGCACCTAGCGCTAGGTCACCTCTCACCTGGCCTTCCGCAAGTGCTGCATGGTCTCCGGTCGCCTGGAGGAAGCGGCGGGAGGCAGGGGAGCGGTCAGTCCGGTCGCCGGCGGTGAGGGGGACTGGGGGGGGGGGGAAGACGGGAGAATCGATTATAACCCCTCCTGTTCATCTGACTTTGCTGGTACACCCCTTTCTTCGTCTGCCTTGCTTATAAGCCCCCTAGTTGCTCTAAATGTTGACCATGGTGCCCCTTTTCATGTTTAGCTGGTCATTAAGCAACTAACAACGATTCTCGCTGCCATTACGGTGAGCTCAACCTCCACGCAGTCGTCCCCTACCTCGGCCGCGCCTCCCGTGAGGGCCTAAGCCCTAGCTCAAAAGCTCCTCCCGCCGGTAGCCCAACCTGCTCGCAACGCTGCCATTCCCGTGAAGATCAACGACCTCCGGGCATCCAGGCTTGCGCATACAGAGGACGGCCAGAACGCCCTCGACACCTCCAGAGCCGCGGTCGTTTCTCCCTCCATCTGCCTCCATCGCCATAGCCCGTCCCCAAACGAATCCACGTCCCTCTCCGCGCGGCCCGGATCGAATCCCCTTCCCTTGTGGCTTCGGTCGCCCCTAATAGGCCAGGGGATCTGCAGGCCAAATCCCGTGACGAGAAGATAAGGGGGAAGATTTCAGTCATTAGTTCATCTATTTAACTACTGATTCAGAATCAATCGATAAATCAATGCCTAAGCGTTCAAAAGGGGCTTATGATCAAGAGGCAAATCAATATGGGGGCTCAGAAGTGAGGAAGACCAAGAAAGGGGTATATAAGCAAAGGCAGTTGAACTGGAGGGGTTATAATCAATTCTCCCGGGGAAGACAGTGGGGACTGGGAGGAGAGTGAGATTCTAAGAGGCAGGAGGTGATGCGGGCGACGTGTGGAGTGTCCGTTTAGCGAGTGTACGCGTGGGCTTTCCTTTTCCTTCTCATACGATTTTCGAAAAAAAACTCAAGACTTCAAAGCTACTACTCCCTCCGTTTAGAAATATAAGATGTTTTAGCTTTGTGAAGTGAGTGTATCTAGATATTTTTTAGTGTATAGGTTCGCTCGAATCTATACACTATAAGATGTCTAAATACACTCACTTCATAAAACTAAAACATCTTATATTTCCGAACGGAGGGAGTATCATTTTAGTGGACATCGAACTAACTGATGATAATTAAATAATTCAAGATTTGGAAGCTAACAAAAATGATGCATATACTAAATTATGGTACGGCATACAAATAAAAGGTTGTCTCTATTTTGGACATGCTTCCAATACTTCCTAATGCTGTTCTGACTATATGGGTATGCATCTTGTCACTGACATTACAGTCTTAATTGATTTTTTTACAGGAATATTAGTTGATTATTTATTCAACATAATGTAACATTTTATATATGCAATGGTTTGTTGGGTTACTTACTTTTTAGTTTCATGCACTCAAGGGACGATGAGTCTAAATTTTCCAATAACGGGTGGGTACTTATACCTTGCTCATTTACATAAATTTAGGACCTCTTTGAATTCGCTCCGCTCCATCGACTTCCAAGATCTGCACGAAGCGCGGGAGCCCGGGTTTTGCAGCTCGCGAAAATGAATTCCAGCTGACTCAGCTTCGCTCTTCTTACGCCTTGGAGTTGTAGCGTTCCATGCCGCTCTATCCGCTCTGAGAGTTCAGCCGCGGAGCTAGAGCGGATCCGAACAAGTCCTTACATATGGTTTTTTTTACAATACTATTGTATAATGCATGTGTTGCTTTGTTTTAAACAAAGAAAACAATTTTTGATACCTATACTGCAGTACGAAGAGAACGAAGCTTTAAATAACATCCTTTTTTTGCGAATACGCTTTAAATAACATCCTAACAATGAAACAAAACATTATAGGTTGCATAATTAGTGGAAATTTAAAAGAGAAACATCATTAAAAAGTAACTAATAGATAATGTTGCTTAGTTATTGTTTTTACGTATTTTGGTAACTTATTATAATATTACAAGTTTTACGGTGATTGGCATTTTTTCAAACCGTTGATCGAGCCGATCTAACGGTGCTAAAATTAACGGAACTGAACGGAAAATGAACGGAACTCAACGCTGCTAGAAATCGTGGGACCGGAACTAAAAAACGTGGGCCCAAAATTAAAAATATTTATTTAATCTATTTAGTAAAAAGCAAACGTTAGATTTCTTCTCGTCCTCTGCCTCGTGCGATGGACGCGTGTCCTTGTGGGGCCCGTGCACCTTATCTTCTTCCCTATCTTCTCTTTTCCCAAATCGTGATTTCACGTGAGACCACTCCAACGCGCACCGCCGTCCGTCCGCCCGCTCTAGCCGCTGCTCGCGCTCGCGCCATGGGCACCGCAGCCCGCGCCATGGGCACCGCCGCCCGCGCTCCGTTCTTCACGCGCCTCTGCCGAGCCGCTAAAGCAGCGCTTCAACCGCTGCCTCCTCCGGCTCTCCGACCGCCGCTGTTGAGGGCTCTGAGCCTTCGTGGCCCGCCGGTGTCGGCCTTTTCACTGCTAGCGTCACCGGTGAGGACGACGATGCAGATGACCTCGGCCACCGCCCAGCGCCCTTGCCATCTGCGGCCTCATGGCCGGCCTACGTGCCGCCGCCGTCGAGGCGCCTCCGACTCTGGGTGATGCTGTTGCTGCGAGGGGCCTCCTACTGAGGGCGGCGCTGCTACAAGGCGCCTCCGCGGCCTCAGATGCAGATGGCCGCGGCCACCACGGAGCGTCGCTGCTACAATCGACGCCGGCGGCTGCTACCATCGACGCCGGCGGCTGCTACCATCGACGCCAGTGGCTGCTACCATCGACGACGTCGGCTGCTACCATCGATGCCGGCGGCTGCTACCATCCACGCCGGCGTCTGCTACCATAGAAGCCGGCGTCTAATACTCTCCGGTGGCGGCGACATCTCTGGCGACGCCTCTCTGCTACTAGCGGTGGGGCGCTCTGCTACAAGCGGCGGGATGCGTTGCTACCTTCTCCGGGATGCGCTGCTACAAGCGGCGGGATGAGCAAGAACCTGCTGTCGGGCCACTTGCCGAGCACGCTGTTGTGTCTGTCCGGGATCGAGGTGCTCAACATCGCCTACAACCAACTCACGGGGGAGCTCCCGGAGCTGGTGTGCGACCTGAGGTGGATCACGAACCTGTCCGTAGCATTCAACTTCTTCTCTGGGATCAGCCAGGACTGCTACCGGCTGGCGGGGCGGAGCATGTTTGCACAGGCAAATGATTTACACGTGAAGGAGCTTAATACGATGTATCTTATTGCTGCAGGCTTCATATTTTACACCTGAATGTGATGATCATTTAAATCCTAAAGCAAACAAAGTCCAAAGAAATAGACCGCCGTTGTGCAACATCTTCCACCAAAGAGTGATGCCTCCTGATATCAAACTTGTTCAAGCAAATAATGATTTCATCTGTGTTATTATTACCCATTGATGCACTAAAGTCATGTAGTGGACGATGGTATCACTTGTGCTACATGTTGTCCAAAAGGCATTACTTCATCACTAGTTATGTACTAAATTTTTGTAAAAGATGAGAATTTCGGTTTTTCCAAACTAGCTTCCCTTTATTTTCGGTTGTCAAACTAGCTTCCTGGTACTTTTACTGTGACTCGGTGAGCGTTGAATGAAGAAGCAAAAGCAAAAGCATGTATCAGGTGGCCTTCAGGTTATTGTACTGGTCAATTGGATATCATTCAGCTTATGGTTTCTTTGTAAGGTGGATCTATTGGAATATCATTCAACTTTTGTTTTTTATGTAAGATTGTGTCCTGCACGCATATGTAATGGCATACTATCAAGCATGGTGGCATGCGTAATTTTATCTCCATGTTAATTCCAATCACTATTTCCAAAAAAAAAAACCATACCAGCCTAGCAGCAAGAAGGCTAGGATAGTGTCTACCACTGAACTCAAAATAGGACAAAGTTGTGTCCAAACCATCTCACGATTCAAATAGAGAACTTCATTCATGAACATGAAGAATATGGCTACAATAAGTTACAACAACATACATCACACACACCCTTATACATAATGTAGACATCAAGACCCTTTTCTGGATTGATGACACCACTTAAGAACAATCAAACTAAAGAATCATTTAATTATTTGCTCAGGCCAGAGCAAGTTGTAAACCTTCCATCCTTGTCATTGCCAATGCCTCAAATTCCTTGGCGTCGGAACAATTCTTGCAAGCTCACGCTTACCAGGACAGCTTCCATGGCCTCGATATGCAGTTTTTTCATATAATGTCTGCAGTCTGACTAGTAGCCTACTAATTGTAGAACAGGATCATAGCAAATCTCAAGCTGGCCATTAACAAAAGCACAGAAGGATTAGGTAGCAAATGCATAACCGTGCCACAAAATAGTAAGTTGAAACAAATGAGCAGAATGCTACTGGCAAGGCAATCAACAGCATTGACGGTAATCCTTCTAGTTATCACTTACGAGTTGGATACATTTAAAAACAAGTTATAAACTTTTCCAATTAGCTCAATTGTAATAGATGGAAGACAAGGAATAGACCATGCACAATATTAATCCAGATACCAGGTATAATAGAAGAGAGGTGAACACATCTGCAAGTAAGACATAATGTATGAGCTTTCTGGAATACTAACGCTGCAACAAACAAGTATAAATTAACATTCACAGAAGTTGCAGTATACTAGTAACAAGATCTAATCTTAGAAAGCTAGGAATCTAGAAAAAAAGATTAACCAATTTGTTAGTCCATAGAAAATAGTCAAGTGGGATCAGAACTTAGTACTAGCGGTAGCAAACATCCACAAGAACTTTGTACCAATAAGAAAAACATATAAGTGTGAAGCAGACCCAGTAATGGTAAGATGGATACAAATCAACAGGAAATTTTACAAATAATAAAATCACAATTGTTAAAGAGAGAATAATGGATTTATTTCTGCATTCAGCTACCAATAGGAGGTCCATTGGATCTTTTCTTCATAACATGATATCAAAGTTTGATAGCCAAACTAGCCAGGAACAGATAAGGTAAACTGATCGCTGTTTGGAATCTAACAAAACAGCATGAAGAAAAACTCTATGAAAAGACTGAAACATGGTCTACAAATTTTATTCAGGGTGTATCTCAAAATTATGCTTGCATAAAGATAAGAATTAAATGTAAACTCACTGCAGTAGACAGCCAAAGGTGTATATAAAAGTTATTCTGAACCTATCAATGCACCTGAACAAACAATTTAACAATCAGAAGTTTTATCACAGTACAAGGATATAACCTAAAAGATTGATTATATTATTACATGAGACTTGATCAATGATTTAAACAATGAACAATACTAGTTAAGCGTGACCAGTACTGTTCTATTCTAGGAAGCATCAACTGGATTTTGCACATGATGAAAAGCGAACACTTCTGTTCCTCTCGACAGTATCGTATCATTAATTAAATCAACAAGAGCTAATTCTATTTTTAGACTATAGATGATTTTAATTCACAACAAATCAGCACTGCATCATAGCTTCAGAGGTGTGACAAGCATGTTGTCAAATTATCAGGAACTAGTGCGCAGCTACCGGAGGGAATGTGTACCTCCACAAGCAGTACCGGAAACCTGTCGACGGTAAATCCAGGTCGATCACCAGTGGCCAAAGTCGGACGGCGGCTGCAAAGGGCGACGAGGGCGCTGGCCACCCAATCCAATCAAGTTGTAGACTGCGGCGGCTCCGATCCCACCAGTGAGGAGAGCGGCGCTGGTGTTGCAGCGGAGGAGATGAGGAAGGGGCTGCGGCCACGATCCCATAGATGATGATGTGGTGCCGTTCGATCCCGCGGTCGAGGAGGCCAGCTCTTGAGGTTGGGCGCGCCGGCAAGATACCTGGCCGCGGCGCTGTCCGACGGCGGCGGGAGTTGAGGCGTCCAACTTGGCCGCGGCGGCACGACAGCGGCGCGGCGACGCCGGGGCAACGTGGCCGCGCGCTTCTCCAGGCGGCGGTCTTCAAAGACTACACGACGACTAGATCAAGGCGGCGGCGGCGAGCCACCGTGGCGGCTGTCTTCTCCAGGCGACGATCTCCAATGATGGCGGCGAGGCGTAGGGGAG
This sequence comes from Dactylis glomerata, assembly GCA_007115705.1. Lineage (NCBI taxonomy): Eukaryota > Viridiplantae > Streptophyta > Magnoliopsida > Poales > Poaceae > Dactylis > Dactylis glomerata. The sequence goes on from QXEO01000628.1 coordinate 364,880, forward strand.
CGCATCGACTCGATCGGGGGCGGCTGCACATGGTTTTTTTTATCGAACCCTAGCCAGCGATAATATGTTCTTCAAAAGGGCCTTTTTAATCGACCGATCCAAGGATGTTTTCTGATCGTGAATCAATATAATAAATTGATAAAAGTTACTACTGATTTGATCTAACGGTTACGAATAATTTAGAGTTGACGGAACTGAACGAAACATTTGTTCCGTGCCAATTACTGTAAAACAGCTCTTATAATATATATGAATGTGTATTGTGAGTTTTACGTGAATACATATGTGTGGATCACATAGTAGGACATGAAACATTTTAAGTGCTAGCTAAAGAAATACAAAATTTAAAATACATATTTATATTTAAATTATAAGGCGTGCGTTGCACGTGCATACTTACTAGTACTAGTTGAATGCCCGTGCATTGCTACGGGCTCTTAAGATATTTTTCATGCCCCATATGTATATATAATGAAAATGAATATTCTAAAGTTTCAACAGCAACACAATTAAGCCGAGGAAAGGCAATTGCGGGTTACTCAAATTACATACTTGATTTTGGAACATATGATGTGGGTATGTTACAGGAGTATTGTGTTTCCCATTTAAATCAAGAGTCCTAATATCTGGTGTTATTTTTGAAGAAAAAGTCTAACATTTATGAGCATAGAAGAGTTTATGATAACAGAGAGGAATAATAGGATGACGTATTCATAAGAATATGTTGATCGGATTGTACATTCCGAAAGAGTGGTGGCACCTGCAGAACTCATCTCAATTTAAAAAATATTGCACAAGCTGAGGTAAAACTATCCGTAAGATGTTTGGTAATAGTTGCTCACCACACTAACAGCCTCTTGAACTATGTTCTGATTCTCACCATATTGGCTTTTTAATTTATTTAACGCTATTTTTTGAACTATGATTCCTGCAGCAAGGAATTTCTCCACATGTCGTTAATTCCTTACGTGCAGACCTGAATCTTTATTTTGACAGCATCCAACAGGAGGCTTCTGGATACCCCTTCTGCCTGTAGGACCGTGCTCTACTGTAGAGATTGTGATGTTGCTATATACACATGTTTCGGTGCATCAAAAGTTACTGCTTACGATTGCTGACAAGCAACCGTAAGCAGTAACTTTTGATGACAATTCTAGTGGATTTACAACAGAAACACTCAAGGCAAGGAGAAATCCTACATTCTAGTTTTTAGGTGAAAGCAGTGTATCTATTCCCAGCGAAAATGTAATCAGTGGAGATTATTCTAGAATCCAGATACAACAATCTCTAAAAAATATACCAATACAACAATGGTCAACTGGAATATGGACAACAATGAAATTACATTTTTTGTTCGAGACCCCGCAGACGTCATTGTATTAAGATTGAAGAGTAGTACCTGTGAGATGCAAGTTAAAAAAAAATTGCTATCTGACAAACAATTCAACTGCATTGTCTTGCAGTGCATTGCGATGAAACCTGAACAGAATTACCGTCAAGAAACTTCTGTCAGGTTGCCGGCCAAGGGCATCCTCCATCAATCCACATTTGAATACACATCCATGAGGCCACTCTCGACATGGGGGCTGGTCTTTGGTCCAGCATTCACAATAAGGCCATGAATCTGCTGACCTTCTTTGGCTGCTAGAGATACCAAAGCAAGCTAGCTGTTTGCTAAGTATTTCACGGTGTTGGCGTCCAACATGCTCCTTATCTACTTAAACAGAGCAATGAGCCAAAATGTCAGCAGCACTATTAGAACTACGTTGGACATGCCTCACCACCACCTCCTGAAAGCCGGCAAGTCTGTTCTTTATTTCCTGAACCAAAGATCCAGTTGCTGATCGGTCCAGCTCAACAGCTTTGATTTTACTCACTACATTGACATTGTCCATCTCCTCAGCTCCTCTGCCAGAACAAGAGACTGACGACATGCCAACAACTCCACTGTTTCCACGTCTGTGACATTGTCCACCTTAGATGCACGTGCTACAACGACATTGCCGTCATGGTTCCTCTGGTTCTGAAGAATGGTTCCGCATCCGCCTAACCTTTTCTCAGGATTTAGCGCTCCATCAGAGTTTGCTATCCTCGTCCCACCTGGAGATCAACGCGACCTCACCGACAGGACCATGCTGAGCCTGAACTGCACTGACATGTCCTCATCGTCAAAGGAGGAAGCGGAGAATATGAGGGAGTTCCAGGGGACGGAGTCACGGACGCGCATTCCATCAAACACCCAGGCGGCGACCTCCTTGCGGCCATAGGCTTAGCCGATTTACGTGATGGGAAGCCTTTTTTATCTTGCGCGCTGCAAATGCTGCTGCGAGGCAGCCCGTCGCCTCCTTCCTTCCCCTGCCCACCTCTGATTCGCTGCTGCGAGACCGGCCCGCCGCCTCCCGCTCCCTGCCCGTTCCGCGCTTTCCTTCCCCTGCCCACCTCTGATTCGCTGCTGCGAGACCGGCCCGCCGCCTCCCGCTCCCTGCCCGTTCCGCGCTGCTCTTCACCTCCCGCCGCCATCTAAGATCCTGGTTCTGCACTATCTATCCTTTCCCACCGCCGTCATCTCCTTTTCCTGGATGCTGGAGCGGGCCTTGGGCTTGTGTGGCGGCCGCCGACTCAGATGGATACACGGGAGAGAGACGAGGGGAATTGAGGATAGGATTCCTGAGGGCTACAGTACAAAGCGAAGCGCACTCGGTACCGACAGGGCAGAAAACCGGAACGGATCTTCAGTATGAGGACGGACGCGTGATTTTTTTTGACGTACGAAAAAAGACCACTGGTTTTTTTTTGACCTACCACGGTTTTCTGACCATCGCGTTCTCAATCCGTATTATTAGTTTAGATATAAGGGATTGCGGTCGTACTTGTGACCGGAATCGGATTTGATCGCACGAGGGTAACGAGCCATGGAGCCAGCCGGATAGCTGTTGGGCCATTAAGCATGATTTTTTTTTGCCTATTATGCTCTGATATGTCTCAAACGTATCTATAATTTTTGATGCTCCATGCTTATTTTTACACCATTTGCCTATTGTTTCATTACACTTAGTGGTACTTTTATACATTTTCCGGAACTAACCTATTAACGAAGTGCCACAGTGCCAGTTTCCTGTTTTCTGCTTTTTTGTGTTTCAGAAGTGATACACAGGAAATATTCTCGGAATTGGACGAAACAAGTTCCTGAAGTCATAATTTACGGGGAAGCTCCCAAACATCCGAAGACCTGACGGAGGGGGGCCATGTGGCCCCCACACACAGGGGCGGCGCGGCCTGGCCCCTGGCCGCGCCAGCCCCGTGTGAGGCCGCGTGGCTCCACCTCTGACAGCCCCCCTTCGCCTACATATACCCCCTGACGAAAAAAACCTAAGGGCCCGATCAGTTTTCTAGAATACATCGCGATCCGCCGCCGCCGTCGACCCGAAGATCGGGAGGGTCCAGAAGCTCTTCCCGGCACCCTGCCGGAGAGGGGAATCGCCACCGGAGGTCTTCTTCATCGCCATGCTTGCCTCCGGAGCGATGAGTGAGTAGTCTACCTTAGACTATGGGTCCATAGCAGTAGCTAGATGGTTGTCTTCTCCACCATGTGCTTCATGTTTAGATCTCATGAGCTGAACTACATGATTGAGATCACCGTTATGTAATTCTATGATGTTGGTTTGTTGGGATCCGATGAATATTGGTGTTTATGATTAAGTTGCTGTACTGAATTATATCTTTTGTTATCTCTATGTTGTTTATGATCTTGCATGCTCTCCGTTGTTAGTAGCTATCTTGGCCGAGTAGTTGCTAGTGACTCCAAGAGGGGGTATTTATGCTCGATAGTGGGTTCATGTCTCTATTTCACCTAGGGGAGTGACAGAAACCTCTAAGGTGGTAGATGTGCTGTTGCTACTAGGGAGAAAACAACATTCATATGCTCAAGGGCATATGCTTTGTTTACATTACACACTTTGCTTAATGCAATTATCTGTTGTTCGCAACTTAATACTTTTGAGGTGTTCGGATGATATCCCCGAGGGTGGATTATTAGTCATAGATGCAGTTGGATGGCGGTCTATATATTTTGTTGTAATGCCCAGAGTAAATCTCATAGTGATCTTCTTGACATATCACGTTATCTTTATTCTATCAATTGCCCAACTGTAATTTGTTTACCTAGCATGTTATTTATCTATGGAGAGACACCACTAGTGAACTGTGGACCCCGGTCCTATTTTAATCATATTGCAATCACCTGTTTACTTTTCCCGCACTATTTACTTTACTAGCACATTACTACTGTTTTCCACTCGATACACTCATAACCTTTGTTTCAAGCAAACCGGCGAGATTGACAACCTCATCGCAAGTTGGGAACAAAGTATTTGTTTGTGTGTGTGCAGGTTCCACGTTGCAGCTAGCAAGCAAAGCTTGGACGAGGCGTCATATATAAATTGTCCGCTGCTGTCGCAAACTAGTCCGCATCACCTTCAGTCGTCACCGTCTCTCTTCTTCAAGAACGATATTAAACCTTGGTTTTATAACTGAGGGAAAACTAGCTGCTATACTCATCACACCTTCCTCTTGGGGTTCCCAACGGGCTGGTCATTCACCACGCATCAAGCTAATTTTCTGGCGCCGTTGCCGGGGAAGAGAGAAGACTTCTGCGAGGGGAGTTCTTCGCACACACATTCTTTACTTTGTTATTTGTTTTGCTTTACTTTACTTTATTTTACCTGCATTGCTTTTTATATCAAAAACCCAAAAAAATTAGAATCCTTGGTAGTTGTTATTTCTTTACTTTAGTTTATTATGTCGTTCCCTAAGTTCGTTCTGGAGGACCTCTCAGTAGGAAGTGGTTCGATTATTGGCAAAAGTAACATTGAGGAGTTCTTTAATCACATTAGTATGCATAAGGAAGTTGAGGAAAAGTCTTTGGTTGAGTTAGCTCCTAGTTATGAAGTTGCTTCTGCTCATTTAGTTCACATGTTAGAAGCCAGGTTTGCTAGTCTTAATCCTTTTATGCAATACATGTTCCTTAAGCTTGATGAAATTGAGGATCCCGAAAAGAAAGCTTTCATCTTAGAAACCTTGCGCACAGAATTTAGAGATGTTGCAATTGAGGCTAGGAAAGTTTTTAAGAAGTTTAATAAGCTTGGCTCGCCTGTTAAGGTTGTTTGTAAGCCTGATGATTTTAAAACACCAATACCTTATGAACTTATAGGAATTCATGATGCTTGGGAAAAGAACTCTAGTTGGATTTGCCCTGAAAATCTTTTCGATGAAAGTAGTGTGCCAAAGCGTGATCGTAAAGGAGTTTCAAAAACTCAGTTGAACACATTTTCCTTCATTGTTGAAAAGATCTCTGCTGTTGATTTTAATGCTTCATCACTTGATATTACTTGATTCGCAATTTTCTGCGCCTAGCTCAAAGGCGTTAAAGAAAAGCACTCTTGGGAGATAACCCATTGTTTACTTTTCAGTAATTTTTCTTTTATTTGAGTCTTGGAAGTCATTACTACTGTAATGACCGCTCCTTATCTTGTTTATTTCGTTTTTGTGCCAAGAGAAGCCTCTAATTTGAGTGAGGTAAGGATTTGGGGTTATTGATGTCCTGAAACTGTTTTCGGTGCTGCACCGTAAAAATTCGTGAAAATTCTCTGTTTATCTTTTGGACCTGCGATTTCTTGTCCATATGCCCCAGGTTATATCCAAACTTTTCTTAGTTGAACACTTTTTGATTTGAGCAACGGAAAATCCCTCAAAAATTCGTCCATTATCAGCTATCCAGTTTTGACAGATTTCTGCCAATATTTGTTTTTGCCACTTTATCGCTTTCTTTTGAGTTCTTTTTTATCATGGAACTCTTGTGGAAGCTGCTACAGTAGTATATACTTTATATGTGGTGGTTTTGGGTTGAAACCTGAAGCTAAAAGAGGTTGAATATATTTTATGCTTACACTAATGTTGCTAATAGAATTGTGTTTAGTTTCGTATGAAGGAAGTTTTCAAGTGTAGGGATTGGAGAATGATGAGATGAGTTGAAGAATGGACAAAAGCTCAAGCTTGGGGATGCCCAGCACCCCAAGAAATATCCAAGAAGTACAAGCGTCAAAGCTTGGGGATGCCCCCGAGGCACCCCTTCTTCATCGGCAAAAATCAGGTCACCTTTCAAAACACTATATTTTTATTGCTTTATGCACTATGTGTTTTTCTTGGAGCGTCAGTTGTTTTAGTTTTCTTAGTTTGTTTAGTTTGTTTGTTTGCTGCAATAAATGGTTGGACCCCAACAAATTTCCTTTGGAGGAGATGTACTCGTTTTCATTTGCAAAGAATGCTCTAGTTTTCACTCTTATTAATCGAGCATTCTAGTTTTTCTGCTACTGCTTTTGGTTTTCGTTTTCGCCTTGATATGCGTTCAGATCTTGTCATATCTTTTCATCAAGGTGTATTTTTGCCTCTGAACTTTATTGGTTTTCATCAAAAGAGGTGTTTATAAAAATTTCAAATGGTGTTGGAAAAGAGAAAAAGCTTTGTGCAAAATAGTGGTACAAGAAGGAGCTTGTGTAGACTGCGGCTTAGGCTTTTTCATGTAATGCTTGGTGTCTTTTTGATAGTATGCTTAGTGGTTTTGCTGTAGCATGACTTGTCTCAAATAACTGAGATTGCTTAATGAGCCTTTGAAAAAAATCATGCGTTGTTTTTATTGTATGGAAGCATTATTTTGGTTTTCTCCTTGATGCTTTATTTGGGTTGACTTGGCGCATGCTCACACATGTTAGACTCTTCCAAAGTCGCCATTAGCCTTCATGATCATTTAGTTTTTGACTTTTGATGCCATCGTATGCTTCTTTTAATGTCGCTTTGTCGCTTTGCATGATTATGGCCATTACTGCTCTCTTAGTTGGTCGCTCCAAGTCTTTTGCTAGCCCTCACCTTGTACTGAGTATGAGCTCTACTCGTGCATCCAACTCCTAAAAGCCAAAGTTTTCCATTGTGTCCACCATACATACCTACTAGCAATTTGCTATTCCAAGTAAATTTGACTTGCTTTTATATTCTCTTCAAATTAAACTCTTACCAGTGTTATGCGAAATTCGGTCAGTAAAGCTCTCACGAACCGAAAGGCACACTTTACTTTTTCCTGTTCTTAAAAATTTGACATTGTGGTCTTTTATGCTGAGTTGTTATGCTTGCAAGTTGTAAGTTGGATTCTAGCCCAGCCATGCCGTCATGGGGCAAGCTTTCAACATTGCACTTCCTATTTGAGTTGATATTGTGATCTTTTGTTTATGGATGCCCGCTGTGTGAAATGAATTGGGAATCTTGTGAGGATCATGGAGTTTTTATATGTGTTAGGGAAACGCCGGGCCGCCAATCTAAGCCATGCATAATTTATGGTGGAAATTTGCAGCATACCCATGGTGAACATTCGACGACGCATCTCACAATAAAAAGCTAAACAATATAGCAAATAAAAGAGATGTCGAGGTGTTCATTGTCTGCTTGTCCTATCATTTTGGTGTGGGCTTGTTCCATGTCATCGGGCACGGAGGTACCCCATTGGCGGTTTTCAATGATATGCATATACTTACAATGACAAGAGCCTTGCTTGGGACTCTAAGTAAATTAGCATGGTTTGGGTACTCGTATTCACGGGACACGAGGTTTTCAACTTATGATTTGTCAAGCATATGCATCATAATTGTTCTCGCATTAACTTTAACCATTCAAGATGCTTATGATGGGGGCAATGAGAGCTCAAAGCCGGTAAGTACCATAATTTTTGAAGGTTATAAAACTTGCAATCACTGCTTCCCTCTGCGAAGGGCCTTTCTTTTACTTTTATGTTGAGCCACCACCTTCTTTCTTTATGCACCATTAAGAAGAGCATAGTTGTCATTCTTAGTGTGATATGCATTGTCCCAAGGTTCATTGATTGACTCATATTGTTGGTTTCACTTGTTCTTAAATTATTTGTATCTAGTCGCCCTCTTAAACTTTGAGGTGTCCTATGCATTTATGTTTTGCTCTCTTTGAAGGACAAGCTGAAAACCATTTGTATGTTTTTCCTTATGATTAGAACACACGTTTGACTTTCATTGTTTCATTATCATGATCTTTTGTTTGTGTTCATTTGCATGTTTACAACATGGTTGCTAAGTTCTTATTGTCATGATTATATCTTTCATGCCCATGTTTTAAGTTCTATTGATCCCAGCTCATCAATGCTTACATATATGATCAAGATTGTGTAGGTGCATGTCACCTCAAAAATTATTCTTTTGTTATCACTTACCTACTCGAGGACGAGCAGGAGTTAAGCTTGGGGATGCTTGATACGTCTCAAACGTATCTATAATTTTTGATGCTCCATGCTTGTTTTTACACCATTTGCCTATTGTTTCGTTACACTTAGTGGTACTTTTATACATTTTCCGGAACTAACCTATTAACGAAGTGCCACAGTGCCAGTTTCCAGTTTTCTGCTGTTTTTGTGTTTCAGAAGTGATACACAGGAAATATTCTCGGAATTGGATGAAACAAGTTCCTGAAGTCATAATTTACGGGGAAGCTCCCAAACATCCGAAGACCTGACGGAGGGGGGGCATGTGGCCCCCACACACAGGGGCGGCGCGGCCTGGCCCCTGGCCGCGCCAGCCCCGTGTGAGGCCGCGTGGCTCCACCTCTGACAGCCCCCCCTTCGCCTACATATACCCCCTGACGAGAAAAACCTAAGGGCCCGATCAGTTTTCCAGAATACATCGCGATCCGCCGTCGCCGTCGACCCGAAGATCGGGAGGGTCCAGAAGCTCTTCCCGGCACCCTGCCGGAGAGGGGAATCGCCACCGGAGGTCTTCTTCATCGCCATGCTTGCCTCCGGAGCGATGAGTGAGTAGTCTACCTTGGACTATGGGTCCATAACAGTAGCTAGATGGTTGTCTTCTCCACCATGTGCTTCATGTTTAGATCTCATGAGCTGCCCTACATGATTGAGATCACCGTTATGTAATTCTATGATGTTGGTTTGTTGGGATCCGATGAATATTGGTGTTTATGATTAAGTTGCTGTACTGAATTATATCTTTTGTTATCTCTATGTTGTTTATGATCTTGCATGCTCTCCGTTGTTAGTAGCTATCTTGGCCGAGTAGTTGCTAGTGACTCCAAGAGGGGGTATTTATGCTCGATAGTGGGTTCATGTCTCTATTTCACCTGGGGGAGTGACAGAAACCTCTAAGGTGGTAGATGTGCTGTTGCTACTAGGGAGAAAACAACATTCATATGCTCAAGGGCATATGCTTTGTTTACATTACACACTTTGCTTAATGCAATTATCTGTTGTTCGCAACTTAATACTTTTGGGGTGTTCGGATGATATCCCCGAGGGTGGATTATTAGTCATAGATGCAGTTGGATGGCGGTCTATGTATTTTGTTGTAATGCCCAGAGTAAATCTCATAGTGATCTTCTTGACATATCACGTTATCTTTATTCTATCAATTGCCCAACTGTAATTTGTTTACCCAGCATGTTATTTATCTATGGAGAGACACCACTAGTGAACTATGGACCCCGGTCCTATTTTAATCATATTGCAATCACCTGTTTACTTTTCCCGCACTGTTTACTTTACTAGCACATTACTACTGTTTTCCACTCGATACACTCATAACCTTTGTTTCAAGCAAACCGGTGAGATTGACAACCTCATCGCAAGTTGGGAACAAAGTATTTGTTTGTGTGTGTGCAGGTTCCACGTTGCAGCTAGCAAGCAAAGCTTGGACGAGGCGCCATATATAAATTGTCCGCTGCTGTCGCAAACTAGTCCGCATCACCTTCAGTCGTCACCGTCTCTCTTCTTCAAGAACGATATTAAACCTTGGTTTCATAACTGAGGGAAAACTAGCTGCTATACTCATCACACCTTCCTCTTGGGGTTCCCAATGGGCTGGTCATTCACCACGCATCATGCTCCCAGCCGAACTTTTGTATAGCCCATTTATAATGGTCCAGCCCATTAATATATTAACACCGGAGGAGATTGGTGAGCTTATTGCTAATCTACATGAACCCCACGCGCGGGGATGGCTGTTCGCGGTGCTCAAGGATTTGCCGAGAGAGGCTTTGATACGGGTGGTGGTTACCCTATGGGCTCTCTGGCATGCTAGGAGGAAGATCATCCATGAAGGACAGTTCCAAAGCCCACTTTCGACGCATCTCTTTGTTGAGCGTTTCCCCAGTGAGCTTGGACAACTTGCACCTGTACCTGTGTCGAAACCGGTGAGATCGGCGCCGGGGCCAAAGTGGATTGCCCCACTAGCGGGTTCTGACAAGGTAAATGTAGACACAGCTGTGTCAAAGAATTTAGCTACGGGTGCGATTGCAGCTGTTGCTCGAAGCAGGGAAGGCACTTTTCTGGGTGCGTCTGCGGTGGTGTTGAGGGGGGTGACAGACCCTGAGACCCTGGAGGCAATGGCTTGTCGAGAGGGCCTGAATTTGGCGGCGGACCTCCTTTTATGAAGGATCACGGTGGCTTCGGACTGCCTAAACCTGGTTCGAAGCATTGGTGGAGAGGGAAAGGGCTTGTATGGTCATATTGTGATGGAAATAAAGGCAAGAGTAGATGATTTTCAGCATGTTCGGTTCGTGCACGAGAGGCGAACAGCGAATGTTGGTGCACATATCTTGGCACGAGGTTCAGTGTCTAGAGATGTAGGTCGCCATGTATGGTTTCAATCTCCACCCGAGGGTGTTTGTACAAACTATAACGTTATTTGAATAAAGGTGGGGAAGTTTTCTCAAAAAAAATTCAGAGAAAAACTTTTTCTTGTGGCAAAATTTATCCTTGCATTTTGTAAAGGAAAAGGTTCACACTAGTAATGACATAGACAAAACAACTGAAAACGCAACAGTTACAAAACATTTTAAAAATCAAAATGTGGAAGTAATGAACCAAATGTGTAGCAAGTATCAAACTTCATCGTAAGAAGACGACCGCTCACAACACAAAAATAGACCAAACAAATATATAAGAACGCTATATGACCCCATGGTGTAGAATACTTAATTCACACCCACAATGTTCCTTCAACCGTACATGATTTTTACATCACGAAAATTTTGTCTTACCTCAAAAGTCAAGGAAAACTTAAAAAATAGACATAGCGTAAACTTTTTTGTGTGTACGTGCAATGTTCAAGAAATCGTTTATCGTTAACTTCTCGGCTGGTCTGAGATTTGAGATTAATCGCTTATCGGCCGATTAATCGATGTTATCGATCGACTATTTATCGGCTAGATTTTCCATAAATCCCAAGTTTTGGCACCAGAAGTTCAAAAATATGCTATGCACAACCAACATTGGAATATTGGACAATAGTGTTACTTTGATTCCTTGCATCTAAATTAACAAAAATGGCAAATCGAGCTAATGTACACATCTACTCCCTCCGTTCGGTTTTAATCAATACCAACAGATCGGATGGGCGGCTGCAGAATGCATCGATTAAATGTGGACAGAGGGAGAGGGAGTACAAGACTATGGGCTCAAATATCGTCTCTCGGACAGATAAATCGGCTACCAAATCGCGATAAGTGGCAAAATTCAGGATATTGTGGCCAAAATATCGGCCATCACATTGGTATATCGGTATGGGCGATAAATCAGACCGATAAGCTGTAATCATATCGCTCACCCAACGATTCACGATTAATCGGGAGATTAATCGGCATATCGACCGATTTTTTGAACATTGTGTACGTGACATCTGAAAATACAACTTAAAATAAATTTTTCTTTGTGTTTTTTTACGCTGTTGTGACTCGTATATTGCGTTTCTTATGATTTTTCATTGTGGTCAATATAAAATGTAATTATTTATATACCAAACATAAATTCTAACAACATAAATATTCGGGTGAGAAATAACTTTTTCTACGTCCTTGGCGTTGAATAGCATGCCTACACATCCTTGCAGATTTTATATGTACTGAACGTGCATAAAGTATAATGTGCTATATTTAGTTGCTCAAATCATTTCAATCCAGTGGCGAACCCAGCCCAAAAACTAAGTGGGGACCCAAGTGAGTGGGGGCCTAGTTTTGAGGCTGACTGGGGGCCAACTAGTCAAATTTTAGCCTATATAGTGCAAAAATACAAAAAAAATGAGTGGGGGCCTAGCCCCCAGCAGCCCAACGTGGGTCCGCCCCTGTTTCAACCAACATGTGTGTTAACACGTAAGATGACCTTCTCACCTAACGGTTTCTAGGAAACTCTTAAGCCAACATGGTCTAAAGGAATATTTGATACTAAACCCATCGTCAGGGCAGTTCATGTAATGAATATAGTTTGTGGGGTACATAAATACATAATGCCTAAGCTTTCAACCTTTGATGTAGTCAACAAAGGGTAGTCCTTTCTCCATTGATTAAATCAGGAAGATAACCTCTCTATATGGGTGAAACAAGAGTATCCTGATTTTGGACACACAAAGGAAATACTACATACAAAATTCACACTCATCCATGTCTCCGCTGCCAAGTTTCGATCTGTTTCTTCATTGCTTTCTTGTTCTCTCTTGAGAGATATCCTTCAGTTTGATTTTCCTTCGGCCTGACCGTTATGAGAAGACGCACAATATGCATGGAGACAATAGTTTTCCCCCTAGTGGATCAAAGTAGTCCATGTAATTCCTACCATACACATGGGAAATCATGAATTAAAACCTTGTAATGTGGTGACGATGTAGGATCACAGAGTATACTCCATGAAAGTTCTATGGTTGTAACCATCCATTAACACGACTGTCTTGAAAGCCCTTGTAGCAGGGTATGCAACGTATTTGCTGTGCAAAATGAGCCCGTTGTAGTGATTTAGAATTTCATAGTTATGTCGATCTTTTGTGTAGAAAAGATTCTGTCGATCTTGATGAACTTGCTGGTGTATCAACCTTATTGTACCAAGAAAGTCATGAACTCGAGTAAAGTTTAAATTTTAATGGACACGTCTAGAATTTTGTTTGATGATCCTGACTATTGGTCCTTTGTTACTTACCGTCTTCGAAAAATACTTCCAAACATATGGTTAGCCAGTATTGCTTATCTTAGGCTCAAGAGTGCACTGCCCTCTCTTGCATTTATCCAATAGTCATATGATATAAGTCCAAAGGTCGAAATCATAATTTGTGCCACACTATCAAATGAGTCACACATTTAGAAATTGACTAAGTTAGTTAGGATTTTAGTCTTTCCATGATTAATTTTGTGAATAATTTTTTTTAATATAAATTGGTATGAGTTCATGTATACACCAGATGTTATCAAGGGCATTGAAGGCAAGCATATTAAATAATCAAAACATATATATGAAAAATTATTTGACAATGATTACTACAACAGAAACTATTCTAATGCAAAGTACATAGCATGCATATATTGTCAACTTATAAATGAGTCTAACTCGCAAGAAACTTCACTATTGACTCAATATATATATTCTAAAAGTGTCTATCATACCAGAAACCACTAATAAGTTAGACCGTACACATAAGAAATATCTACCATGATATTAAAGAATATTAAAATAGATACGACAGACATATGGGCATACAGTTGAAATTATAAAAAATCAAGGAGATCATCTTTACATTATATAATTTTAATTTAAGCAAATTTGTAAGTGATATATGGTACAATTGCATAATAAACAAAGGTATTATTATTAGTAACATCCAAATGTTGTTAACTATGTAAACTCATTACTTAATAGAATATTATACCCCTTAAACATATGGTATGATAAGAAATAAGTATAAAAGTTTAATGTAAATTATATGTAATTTATTCGTCATCAGAAGTATGGATGTCCTTGTGACTACAACTGCCCGATAACTCTGCGCGAGGCCGAAGCTTTGCTGATGATGTGACATGCTTTTACAATCGCACACATGATGAGATTCGCCACCGACAAATTGATGATGAACCTTCCACCCGCAAAAAACCTAATGACCAACAAACAAAGGAAGACTGGTCGGCCGTCCAAGCATTGATAGCCTCTTGCACAGATCAAGGTTATCTGACTACTATTGTCTTTGTTCTTTTCATGCACTATGTACCACTCCTTGTACATTGTAATGAAAAGTAGGTCCGTCTGTTTTTTCATCAAAACAAATAAAGGAAGCACATCGTGTTCTCAGCCAACACAATTTACAGACAGCATTGCCAAAGATGGTGGTTATGTCGCTCTTGACGATTGGAGTTAGTAGCGGGGGCAGACCTCTCCCCACACGCCAAGCAACGGGTGTGGTCGAGGTACGATCTTAGTAGTAAGAAGATGTGATCCCACTCGAATTATTATCTCATTTTAACAAAGTTTTGTGCAAGCTAGCTACGAAATATCCTTCTTCCATGAGTGAAAACATATGCAAAGTAGAAATATTGTATACATTTCAACACCTCTGCTTCTTTCCGCAGTTCAGGCCGAGAAGGCCCCAAATGCACGATCAGAAGTGAAGAAATGTTCCATACCCAGAGGAACCTAGTGCAATTGTCTCGGTACTAGTTGCAGACAAATGCCCTGCCAAGATAGGAGAGATGTGTTGCTCTGGATAAACCCAATGCAAACGGAGTGCACCTGAAAAGTATAAGTAGCTTACGGTTCGGTAGAAATGCCCCATATTTTTCTTTCCTTTTTATCCTATTTTTTTTGGATTTTTGATAGTTTCTGGCATTTTCAGAATTTTTCCCGGTATCTTCCTCATAGTCTCGTGATTTTTTGAGAAAATTGAGGTCCTTTTTTGAAGCAAGGGGACCTTTCTACAAATTTTAGAACATTGGGTTCCTTTTAAAAAAATGATGTGGAGCTCCTTTGTAAAAAATTACATCCTTTAGTATGCTATATGTATTTTTTAGGATCTGCCAAAACAAAAATATGTGCAAAGACCCCAATTCAACCCATCCTTCTGCTCTATAGGCTAGGGAGAGAGCCATATGACCCGACAGATTGCCTTGGCGCTTAACGGCTTAAGGGCTTGAACTCTACTTGGATAGCGGGATGGTGTTCTCCACAAATGGCTCAGATCATACCTCATCAATCGAATCGATGACAACAACGGTTTCTCCTTGCTCCGTACATAGACCCTTACGGTTTCTGTCCAGAGAGGCAACTACTTATAAAGATGTCTTCTCGCAAAATCGTACTCCTTCCGTTCCTTGTTATAAAATGTATAGTTTTTCACATGAATATTAACGCACATGCTAAAAGGGCAATTTTTTTTGCTTTTAAATGTTAATCCCCCTAGATGATTGAGATGAGACTATAGAAAAAATAAGAAAATCTTGGAACCTGTCTCGCCCAATCTGATTGACTCCTAATTTTGCATAGAAAACCCCACAATCCCACAATAAACTTTATATTCTGAAATTGTAAATGAACATTATTCTTTGGTCTTCCAGTGCACATGGTTATTTGATCTTCTCCAAAATATTCATAGAAACCAGTAGTGAGAGTGGATATAAAATTTAACAACTCCATTCTACAATTCATCTTTGATGTTTCGAAGATCTGGCTGGCAGTTGTGGTGCCTTCCGGCATGATCATTGTAAGCCTGATCTCTTGCTCGTGTAAGAGCATCTCCAACAGCTTACCTAAATTTGGATAAGAGAGCATCTAAAAGCTATTTTAGGTTAGTTGGGTGAAAAGTGTTTCTCCAAAAGTGGTCCTCCACCAAAAAAATTAGGTGATCACCCAAATTTTGTCACCACCTACCAATATATGGGTAAGGCAACACACAATTTAGGTAAGGTGCCACGTCAGAATTTTGGAGGCGGGAAGGGCTAACCGCTCGCCTGAACTTTCGCCTGTGCGCACTGCCGCCAGTGTCGTCGCCTCGAGCATTGGTGACCGTCCGAATGTGCCGTTCCTCCGCGCCCCCAACCTCTGTGACACCCGCCTTCCTCCTCCTGGACCGCACGGCTCTCCTCTTGGTCGGGATCGAGCCAGGGAGGCCGCGCCCGTCGGCGCAGTGCCGACTTCGATTCGACACGCCCGCTTGTGGCCTCCCACCTGCGAGCTCCACCATCGGCCCCCACCGCGTCCCATGTCAAGCTCGGGCCCTGATTCGGCGGGGCATCGGGCTGGGCATGGTCGCCGCACCTCCAGATCATGGAGCTCCGCCGCAAGGAGAGTGCCACGTGGAAGCTCATGTCCACCATGGACAGGGAGGAGATGCGCGGCAGCGTCCGAGGCTTCTCCTGTGAAGGGCACCGACGGACAGGGAGGGAGGTGGGGGCTGCGGGAGATCGGCCAAGGATATCGGAAATGATTTGGAGGTTGGACAGAGAAGGAGGAGAGACTAGAAGAAAAAAGGGGAAAAAGACTATACCACTGACACGTGGGTCCCACATGGAAGACAAAATTTTGGTAACCACTTTTGGATAAGCTGAAACTTTTTTGGTTATCCATATCCTCTCTTCCTCACCTATCTCCACTTTGCTTATTTCAAATATAGGTAAGCTGTTGGAGATGCTCTAATGCCACCGGTCATTCTACGTAGATACAAAGTAAGTAACCTCAAGAAGTCATTGGATCCCAGCAGCCAAGCGTGAGCTCGAGCCCATATCCACGCCCAACCCTCCAGCAGCCGCAAATCGCAAAATGGAGCTCGCCAACGAGCGCTCCGCAGCGACGCCATGGCTGGCGGCCGCGTCTCGCGGATAAGCTCGCCGACGGGCCCTCCGCAGCATCGCCATGAACCGAGCCTGCATCTGAGCTCGCCGATGCGTGCTCTGCTGCATTGCCCGCGTGCCTATTTACATAAATACATTTGGGATTCAGAGCAGTGATCGTTTCCATAGTCAGGAAACTCTCGGAAGATCGAAGAGAACATTGCCTTGAACAGAAGTGTGTACCATGACCGCGTCCGTCCCAAACTTAGGCTTCTAAGACTGTGACAGTGATCGAGAGTAATACTAACCCACTATGTTCTGCCACCCAATCAAGCCAAGCCAGGGTACCTGATAGAGCGATCAAAGAACGAAATAGCCGTCGAACAAACATCAGCAGTGGTGAATGTATAAGCAATTTACCATAAGATTTAATTCGATATAACCAATAATAAAGAATAATGATAATTGCAGGAATTAACCTAATCATGCATACTAGCTGACAAGGGTATAGATAATAGAGTCCGTCAGTTGAGTACCCCTGAGGCCCGTTAAGCTAGGCCCAATTGTAATACTAGTCGAAATACGAGTTCTTATCGTATGTCGATATTGTAATCTGTGTCGGATCCCACCCGATCCTCGAGACCTGGCCATCTATATATAGGGGCCAGGAGGGGACGGTGTGGGACAGATTGAAAGCAAGCCAAGTTCTACACCCACGTTTACTTTCATATCCACCTTGTTTGACTGTTTTTACATTCGAGTTCATCCGACGCCCTATCTTCCCGATCCTAAGTCCTTCATCTAGGACATTTATCGAGTTAACCCCTCGTCACTAGCAGAATAGATGAACAGATCACATCTAAAACAGATAAAGAGATCACATCTATTCCAAACGCTAGTACAAGAAATTGTAACAGAAACTGAAAAAGATAGGTACAGATTGCATACGGTGCTGCAGGAGGATTCACGTTCGCGTTCAGATTCGCGTTGGCGTTGAGGTTCGCGTTAGCGTTGGCACCAGCGTCGTCAGCCATGTCGTCGATGTAGAGGCTGCTGATATCCGGGAAGAAGTCCTCGTCGAGGAAGGAGTCGTCGATCGACGTGATGCCGTCAGTAGTCGCGCAGAAGCACTCCCCAAAAACCTGATCGCGCCTCACCCGTACAGGTTCACAAGAGGCGGGGTTCCAGAGGCCTACTGTCCCGTCGTCCGGTGCACGCCGGAAGAGGGGGTGGAGAAGGTGTAGCGGCGGCGCAAGGCTCTAGAGACGAGATACGGGATGTGATACAGCGTGATTAGGGTTTGTGCCTAAGCCTGCTTATATAGCCCACGTCCGTGATTAGAGAAATAACTCGCGCAGTAATTTTCCCGAACAGCAAAAAGATAAGTAAGCTCGGCACCGAGGCACAATTCCGCAAACCGCGGCGCACGCGCATCATGACGAGGCGAGGCGAGGCGTGGCGAGGCGGGCGGCGGAGGAGGAGGAACGCGCGTGTAAGCCTCTCTCTTCTCTCACTTTAGGAGGTAGTAGAACACCTCACTATATATATTGGTGTAACTCTCCTCAAACTAGCAAGGTGGAACTAAACTTTGGTGCCACCCCTTGCTAGGCATGAATAGGCCATGAGAATTTCAGAATTTGTTTGGGCCATGGACCAAAGCCCATAACCAAATTCCAACAATCCCCCACGGTTTGGAGCTTATGCGTCATTGATACGTCCAAAATGTATCTACTTTCCCGAACACTTTTGCTATTGTTTCTCCTCTAATTTGTGTGTTTTGAATATAACTAACGCGGACTGACGCTGTTTTCAGCAGAATTGCTCCAGTGTCTCGTTTTTGTGCAGAAATCCAACTTTCAGTAAAAATTCGGGAAAAATCATCAAAAATCCTATTTCACCAGAAGACCCACGGAGCCAGAAGACGAGACGGAGGGGAGGCTCGAGGGCCCCACATGCATAGGGGGCGTGGCCTAGCCCTGTCCGCGCCCACCTGGTGTGAGGACGCCTCGGCCGTCCCCTCGACCTCTCCTTTTGCCTACATATACCCCCTGACTCGATTATATCGGAGAGACGGCGTTTTTCCCAGATAGACTTCCGCTGCGCCGCCGCCATCAGAAACCGCGATTCGGAACCAGAAACTCCGTTCTGGCACCCTGCCGGGACGGGGATTTGGAGGAGATCTTCATCACCATCATCACCGACGCCACTCCATCAACCATCCATGACTCCCCCATCCATGTGTGAGTAATTCCCCCGCTGTAGGTGAGGGGATGGTAGGGATTGGATGAGATTGTTCATGTAATTTAATATGAGATTGTTAGGGCATAGTGCCTAGTATCTTTATTTAGTGCCTATGACATTGTTGCAATTTGTTGTGCTTAATGCTTGTCACTTTGGGCCCAAGTGCCATGATTTCAGATCTGAACATGTTATTATTTCTATGATGATACTTGTTGTTTATGGTCTTACCTACAAGTTGTATACACATATTGTTGTCCGGAACCCGAGGCCCCCAAAGTGACAGACTTTGGGATAACCGGAGGGGATGGCTATGATGTGAGGATCACATGTGTTCACCGAGTGTTAATACTTTGCTCCGGTACTTTATTAAAAGGAGTACCTTAATTACCAGTAGTTTCCCTTGAGGCCCTGCTGCAACAGGCTGGTAGGACAAAAGATGTCGTGCAAGTTTCTCCTTGTGAGCACGTATGACTATATACGGAACGCATGCCTATGATTGTTAGTACTAGGATGCTTTATCATTATTTATCTGCAATCCCCATGTCTCATTGATTTCATGAATTATCTTATCCATGCAACGCCCATACATCCATCCCTATGCCTACAGTATTTGTTCCTACTGTTTACTACCGTTACTATTACTGCTGTTATTTTACTGCTGTTGTTACTGTTTCACTACTATCACCACTATAAAACTGTTGCTACTGATAAACCACTGCGAGCAAGACTGTTTCCAGGTACAGCTGAATTGACAACTCGTCTGTTAAGGCTTACATATATTCTTTGGCTCCCCTTGTGTTGAATCAATAAATTTGGGTTTTTACTTCCCTCGAAGACTGTTGCGATCCCCTATACTTGTGAGTCATCAAGACTATTTTCTGGCGCCGTTGCCGGGGAGCATAGCTTTATTTGTAAGTTCACTTGGTATTCATATTGTTCGCCGCAATCCTTTCATCATGGGTAAACCTCGTGATGGAAAAGTTCCTATATTGCCATCCACTACAAAAAGAGGTACAACTTTGAACACTTCTGTTGCTTTTGATTCACTATCTGTTATGAGTAAGTTGCTTACACCACCACATGCACACGCTACTGCTACTACTTCTGCTGAGTTTGAAAATGCCACTGATAATTTAGATGATACTTCTACTGTGCTTGATGAGAGTGGTTCACTAGGTTCCTTTTTAGATGCTACTATTGCTAGAGCTAAGTTGGGAAACACCACTATTACACCTGTTAGTTCACCTGAGTCTAGGGAATGTCCTGGTGATGATTTTGATGACGCTTATATTGAGCTTAATGATGACTTTATTGATGAAGCACGTGCTACTCGTAATGCCGTTGAAGTTAAAGAACTCCTTGCTAGACGTACTGTTAGATATAATTTGTCTCCTGATCCTAAGTTTGCTGCTTCTCCCATAAATATTAGAGACAAGGATTATGATTTCTCTTTGGATTTATCTTATATATCTATTGTTGAGAAAACTCCTTTTTGTGGTACTAAAGATGAGAGTGCTATGGAGCACATGAATGAGCTTTCTACTTTGAGTAACTTATTTTCTGATGATATTAAGCTCCGCACTTACTTTGTTGCTAAGATTTTTCCTTTCTCGTTGAAAGATGCAGCTAAAACTTGGTTTAATAACTTGTCTCCTGGATCTCTTAATAGTCCTATTGCTTTGGTTAATGCTTTCTTTTAGAAATATTTTCCTGCTAGTGCTCAACATGCTGCTGTGCAGAAAATCTTTGATTTTGAACAGGGAAAATGAGAGATATTGCCTGAATCTTGGACAAGGTTTTGTTCTTTAATTAGAGCTTTACCTAAAAACCATTGCCTAAAAATCAACTCCTTGATATATTTTATAATGGACTAACGGATGAATCTAAGACATATTTGGATAGTTGTGCTGGTTGTGTTTTTAGGGAAAGAACTCCGGCTGAAGCTGAAGAATTAATGGCTAAAATAAGCCGGAATCATGATGATTGGACTCTAGTAGAGCCAACACCAGCACCAACACCTACGCCATCTACAGAGCCTACACCTAAGAAGAGAGGGATTATTGAATTAAATGAAGAAATAATAAGGGAAGCCAAGAAATCTCTTAAGGAGAAAGGTATTAAAGCCGAAGAAGTTTAAAATTTACCTCCTATAGAAGAATTATGTAAGCCAATCCCTCACTCATATACAATTGAGGTACACTCTCTCCAACGCTTTGATGAAAGAGATATTCCTTATTCTAAACCTCCTGACCAATGCTTAGATGAATTTGATAATTTTATTGTTAAGCAAAATAATTTTAATAGAATGGTGCAGAATCATTTGTTGGAAAATTCTAGAGCTATTAACAAGTTGCAGGATATTGTGGAGAGAACCTCCAATGATGTGAAGATACTTGTTAAATATTTTCAAATGGTTCAAACACAAATTGATCAGCTTACCAAGGTGCAAAAAGACTTGCTAGTTAATGCCGCAAGAGAGAAGCAAGCATGTAAAATACGCACAAGAAGTGGTGCTACTACTCAAGATCCATTATATCCTGAAGGACATCCTAAGAGGGTCGAGCAAGATTCTCAACGTACTTCAAGTGATGATATTCCTTCTACGAAGAAGAAGAAGAAGCATAAAACAACTACAGAATCATCTAATGCAGGTAAAGATCCTAACAGTGTTTCTATTTCTGATGCTGAAACTGAACCAGGAGATGCTTCCGATAAAGATGAAGTTGAAGAAGAACCAGAAAAGATTGATAAGAATGCAAAGTACACCAAAGAAGACTTCATTGCCACCAAGCATGATAAAGAGAGAGAATCTTGGGTGCAGAAACTAATGCCTTTTCCTAGTAAGAAACACAAGTCCAAGGAAGAAGAATACTACAACAGGTTTTGTGAATGGATGAAACCTTTATTTTTGCAAATTCCTTTGACTGATGCTATTAGAATGCCTCCTTATGCAAAGTATATGAAAGATATTGTTACTAACAAAAGGAAGATTCCTAATGAGGAAATTTCTACTTTACTTGCTAATTATTCTTTTGATGGTAAAGTTTTGGAGAAGCTTGGAGATCCAGGTATACCAACTATTCCTTGCTCCATTAAAAATAACTATGTTAGAACTGCTTTATGTGATTTGGGAGCTGGAGTTAGTGTCATGCCTTTTTCTCTTTATAAGAGACTTGATCTAGAAAAATTGGTATCAACTGATATATCTTTGCAAATGGCTGATAAGTCTACTACTATTCCTATTGGTATATGTGAAAATGTTCCTGTTCAAGTTGCTAACAGTTGTTTAATATTAACTGATTTTGTTGTGTTTGAAATGCCTGAGGATGATAATATGTCTATTATTCTTGGGAGACCTTTTCTAAATACTGCAGGTGCTGTTATTAATTGCAATCAGGGAAAAGTAACTTTTAATGTCAATGAAAAAGAGTATACGGTTTATTTTCCCAAGAATATTGATAGGAATAATGCTCCAAACTCAATCAAGCATGTTGAGACCATCAAAGTTGGTCAAATTATTTGTTCAGAGCAAAAGCCCAAAGAAGAATATGAAATTGTTATAGTTGGGACTATGTCTGTTGATGACCCACAAGTATAGGGGGTGTATCATAGTACTTTCGATAAATAAGAGTGTCGAACCCAACGAGGAGCAGAAGGTGTTGATGAGTGGTTTTGATCAAGGATTCACTGTAAATACTAGCAAACAGGTTTTCAGGGGTATTTGGTAATACGAGTAAATAAAGTGCGAGTAAATAAAAGACAGTAGTAACAATTGCAGCAAGTGGCCCAATCCTTTCTTCAGCAAAGGACAAGTCGGTTGTGTAACTTATAATAACCAAACGTTCTCGAGGACACACGGGAGTTTCTGTCAAGAGCTTTCGCTTCATAAAGCAATAGTCTTTATTGGTTTGATAGGTGTTATGGGGGTGAACCTGTGCTAGCGCACTACCCTTACTAGGATAAATACACACTTGTGATTATACCCCTTGTAAGCATCCGCAAATACAAGAAAGTAATTAAGATAAATCTAACCATAGCCTTAAACTCTAAGATCCTACGCTCCCTGATGCAAAGGTTTCCTAAGGGAGGTTTAGGTTTCTGTCACTCCAGCAACCCCACAATTGGTAGCCAAATACACAATGCATCTCACTAGGCCCATAAATGGTGAAGTATCATGTAGTCGACGTTCACATGACACCACTAGTGAAATAGCACCACAACAATATCAAACCATTAAATATTTCTCAACAATAATTCACTATTAACATCTTGACTTCTCCCATGTCCTCAAGAACTAAACGAACTACTCACAAGACATCATATGGATCATGATCAGAGGTGAAATAATGGTAAATAATAATCGGAACATAAACCTTAATTCAACGGTTCCACTCAATAGCATCAACTACAAGAGTAATCAACACCGGGAAAGTTTCCCCTATGAATATAGCAAGATCCAACTCAAGATGTTACAGCGGGATGGCATGGTGATGGTGGAGATGAAGGTGCTGGTGATGGAGATGATGATGATGATGATCCCGATGAAGTCCGGTGCGATGATGATGACAATGGCGACGATCTCCCCTCTCCGGGAAGGAATTTCCCTGGCAGATTTCTGCCTGCCGGAGAGCTTTTCTCTCTCTGGTGTTTTCCGCCCCACAGAGGCGGCGGTGTCTAACTCTGAGCCCCCCTTTGACTTAGGTTTTCGGGGACGATGAAGTACGCGAAGGGGCGATGGCAGAAGTGGGCCAGGGTGGCCTCACATAGGGCTGGCGCGGTTAGGGGTCAGGCCGCGCCACCCTGGCATGAGGGCCCCTCCTGGCTCCTCTCGACTCCTCCTTCTGGCTTCCTGAGTCTTCTGGGAAAATATAATTTCCTAGTATTTTTCTGGAATTTTCCTGATCTTCAAAATATGGTGCCTTGATGGTCCTTTTTCCAGCAGAATCCTGACTCCGGCAGCAAATCCTCCGATGATCATCAAACATGTGAAAACAAGGGAAATAACATAAGTATCAACTCAAAATATGAAATATATCAATGAATAACAGTAAATTATGATACAAAATAGTGATGCAAAATGGACGTATCAACCCCCCCCCCCAAGCTTAGACCTCGCTTGTCCCCAAGCGAAAACTAAACTCGGTAAACATGACCACAGGTTTATGGAGTGAAGTGTCGATAATCAAAATACAGACAAGAAGCATCACATTCACCAAGGCACAAATTATAATAGACAGCAACTTCCCTTTATAAGATGTAGACTTGCAATAGGTAATAGGGAATCACATGTAAAGATGCACAAGGTAAACTATAATTGGCAATGGCAAACCTTAGTTCTTGGTCAAAGAATGATGAACAAGCTATTCTTTCTTTTAAACGGAGCCTTTTAAAACAGAGCTAATATAGCAAAGACCATATGCTCAACAAAATAAACTTTTGCATTCATAGAAAGCTTTCAAAGATATATTCCTTCAGACAAAAGCATTGTACAAAACAAGGAAGATAGTAAACATGATTAAACAAATCAACATATGGATGAGTGAAACATAACAACTCAAATGCTTGCTTGAGATAGAGGGGAAATAGGTTGACTCAACATAAAAGTAAAAGATAGGCCCTTCGCAGAGGGAAGCAGGGATTAAACATGTGCTAGAGCTTTTCATTTGTAAAATAGAGGTAAAAATTGTTTTGAGAGGTGGTTGCTTTTGTCAATGACTAGCAACGGAGTTCTTGATATCTTCCATACTAAACAAGTGAGAGCGGTTCCGAGATGTTTGATTAATTGGCACATTGGTGCTCTTTTATAACTTTGCACTCCTCCCCAGCTTTTTCCTTTCTCAAACCATGGCTAACCGATTCCATCGGATGCCAACCAACTTTCACATACCATGGAGGAGTGCTCTTTTCTTTCTTTTCTTTTTGAGATTATAATGGTCTGACCAGCTCCCTTGGAAAATTAATGACGAGCAGATGAAGCTGCCTAGTCGAGGGGTACTTAATTTAGTATGGAAGATAACAAACCCATCCACTACGTCCTCATGAGCTAAAAACAGTGGCACAAAATGAGAAGTGTTTGAAGGTTTTTGAAAGGTAGCACATGAAAATTTACTTGGAATGGCTTGAAATACCATGCATAGGAATTTATAGTGGACTCTTTGGAAGTGACTTGGCTTTGGGATTTGGATGCACGAGAAGTATTTCCTCTCAGTACAGGTTTTTGGCTAGCAAGGTTGGGTAGCAAGCATAAAAGTTGCATGAAACAGACAAACATACATATAATAAGAACAATCATGCAAACTCCCTTGAAGGCACAACGATTTTGACTTCAGGAATAACAATGCTTATAAGCCAAACATAAAGGATAAACTGAAGTGATGTAACTACAAGCACTTCTTTATTCTTTTCTACTCAAACCTCAAGGTAAAGTTACTACTGACCAAGCTAGGTTTGCCAAAACCAACTAAATTTACTCATGCTCCCAAAGTGATACCAATACCAATACCAATCAACAAGACTAGTCATACAAGAGAGATTGCAAACTAACATAAAGTGTGTGAAAAGTAAATGATAAAACTTCTCATTAATATTTTATTACCGCAACTCACGCCAAGGGATACATAGATAACCAACTAAGGAGGATACTTCCAAACTGCAAACTATTCTATAAGATAACTTCTCTATTCATGATATGACTCTACTTGAAATGTAAATGAGCAAAAGGTAATGATGTGATACCGCGGCAATCCCCCAAGCTTGGAACAAGCCAAGGGGATGCCTATACCGATGACAAATTATTCGTGTGGCGGCGGCGGTGGATAATCTTTAATAAGCTTCTCAATCAAATCTTTCAGATCATCAATCTTGTCACTGAGATTACGGATCATCTCAGAATTGTGCTCAATACGGTTCATGAACCTGTCAGCAAGAGAATCCCAGCTCTTGGAATTATTTCCCCATCCTTCTTCACTCTTGGAGCTTCCTATCCCTGCATTGTTAGAACGATCTATATCCCAGCCAGAGGGTAATCGTGATCTGGGCACCTTTTGAAACTGATGCTCATGAATTAGAGTATGGAAAGGATTTTGGCCTAACAGAGATGTCCGTGGAGCTAAGGTGTGACGCGGCACACCCCCTCCGGTCCTTATGCGAGCACTCTTCTTGAACTTGTCATGATCTGTCACCACCCCTATGCTGGCAATCATGGTGTTTGGCCTTGAACTTTGATCTTCCTCCTTGTCTTCACTTTCAACCTCTTCTTTCAGCCGAAAGTCTTTGGTGTCATCTTCCGGAGGTGTCTTCTCCTTGTCATCGCTTGAAGAGGCCATGGCTCCCCCAAGCTTAAGATCAACTCCTGACAGAAACAGCTCGAAATAAAACATGACGAGAAAACGATATACAAACCTCGGGACTCTGGGGGGTTAAATAGGCGAAAATTATACATCGAAATGAAATCACAGGAGGAAACCGGGACGGAAATGAGTTCCAGGGTGTTCTCACACCTGGGTGGCGCGGCCAGGTGTGGGCCCGCGCCACCTATGTGTGAGAAGCCCACGGACTCCTTTTCCTGCCCGTTTTCGTCTCGTGATTTTTCATATTTAGTAAAAATAGCAAAAATATTAAAGGAAGAGCTTTTCGCGAAACTTCTCTGACTAGAACTGTTACCTATTCAAAAACGAACTTTGCAGGTACCTGCAATTTGTCTTGGATGAATTCTTCCGGAGAAACTGTTTCAATAACATCAACATTTTCATTATAAGAATCTTCAGAAATATAATGTTTGAGTCTTTGCCCATTCACCACTTGTGTAGAGTCATCTTTTAATGAAGCAATCTAAATAGCACCTGAGCGGTACACTTCCACAATAACATATGGTCCTTCCCATTTAGAGAGTAATTTTCCTGCAAAAAATCTGAGATGAGACCTATACAATAGAACTTTCTCACCAACATGAAACTCTCTCTTAAGAATTCTCTTATCATGCCATTGCTTGACTTTATCTTTGAAAAGTCTGGCATTCTCATACGCTTCGTTTCTCCACTCATCTAAAGAACTCAAATCTAACAACCTCTTCTTACCGGCTAGTTTAAAATCTCTATTAAGCTCTCTCACTGCCCAAAAAGCTTTGTGTTCTAATTCTAAGGGCAAGTGACACGCTTTCCCATAAACCATCTTATAAGGAGACATACCCATGGGGTTCTTATAAGCAGTTCTATAAGCCCATAAAGCATCGTTTAACTTACTAGCACAGTTTTTCCTAGATCTATTGACAGTCTTCTGCAAGATAGACTTGATTTCTCTATTAGAAAGCTCTACCTGCCCACTAGTTTGGGGATGATAAGCAGAAGCAATTCTATGATTGACATCATATTTAGCAAGAGTTTTTCTAAAACCACCGTGAATAAAATGAGAACCTCCGTCAGTCATAAGATATCTAGGCACACCAAACCTAGGAAAAATAACATCCTTGAGCATTTTTAATGAAGTCTCACCATCGGCACTCTTTGTAGGTATGGCTTCTACCCATTTAGTAACATAATCAACAGCAACAAGTATATGGGTATAGCCTTTTGAAGGAGGAAAAGGACCCATAAAGTCAAATCCCCAACAATCAAATGGTTCAATAACAAGAGTGTAACTCATAGGCATTTCATTGCGTCTAGAAATATTACCAACTCTTTGACATTCATCACAAGATAAAACATACCTTCTGGCATCTTTAAAGAGGGTTGGCCAATAAAAACCTGATTGTAGAACCTTTTGCGCGGTTTTATCTCTAGCATGATGCCCTCCATAGGCGCTGCTATGGCATTTTCTTAATATCTCTTGTTGCTCATATTCCGGTACGCATCTTCTCATAATACCATCAACTCCTTCTTTATATAAGTGTGGGTCATCCCAAAAATAATGCCTCAAATCATAAAAGAATTTTCTTCTTTGCTGAGCTGTAAAAGTTGGAGGCAAATACTTGGAAACAATAAAGTTAGCATAATCAGCATACCAAGGAAGGTCTCGCGAAGTTACATTTATTGCAGCCAACTGTTCATTTGGAAAACTATCATTAACAGGAATAGGATCAAAAGAAATGTTTTCCAATCTAGATAAGTTGTCAGCCACGGGATTTTCAGCACCTTTCCTATCTACGATATGCAAATCAAATTCTTGTAAAAGCAACACCCATCTAATAAGCCTAGGCTTAGCATCCTTCTTAGTCATAAGATATCTAATAGCAGCGTGATCAGTATGAATAGTAACTTTAGAATCAACAATGTAAGATCTAAACTTATCACATGCAAAAACAACAGCAAGAAACTTTTTCTCAGTAGTAGCATAATTCTTCTGAGCAGCATCAAGAGTCTTACTAGCATAATGAATAGCATTCAACTTATTATCTACGCACTGTCCAAGAACAGCACCAACAGCAAAATCACTAGCATCACACATAATTTCAAAAGGTAAATTCCAATCAGGTGGTTGAACAATAGGAGCAGTAGTTAAAGCCTACTTAAGAGTTTCAAAAGCTTCCTTACAATCATCATCAAAGACAAATGGTACATCTTTTTGAAGAAGATTAGTAAGAGGCTTTGAAATCTTAGAGAAATCTTTAATAAACCTCCTATAGAAACCAGCATGACCAAGAATACTACGAATACCTTTAACATCTCTGGGACAGGGCATTTTCTCAATTGCCTCCACTTTTGCTCTGTCAACTTCAATACCTCTTTCAGAAATTTTATGTCCGAGGACAATTCCTTCATTTACCATAAAGTGGCATTTCTCCCAATTAAGAACAAGGTTAGTTTCTTCACATCTCTGCAAAACTTTATCAAGGTTGTGCAAACAATTATCAAAAGAAGTTCCATAGACGGAGAAATCGTCCATGAAGACCTCCACAATTTCTTCACAAAAACCATGAAAAATAGCAAACATACATCTTTGAAAAGTAGCAGGAGCATTGCATAAACCAAACGACATACGTCTATAAGCATAAGTTCCATAAGGACAAGTAAAAGTGGTTTTCTCTTGATCATCCTTCTTAACAGCAATTTGAGAAAAACCAGAATAACCATCAAGGAAACAAAAATGAGTCTTCTTAGACAATCTTTCTAACATTTGATCTATAAACGGTAAAGGATAGTGATCCTTTTTTAGTAACCTTGTTTACCTTTCTATAATCAATGCACATTCTATATCCAACAACTACCCTTTGAGGAATAAGCTCGTTATTCTCATTAGGTACAACAGTCATACCTCCTTTCTTAGGAACACAATGAACAGGACTAACCCATCTACTATCAGCAATAGGATAAATAATACCAGCATCAAGGAGTTTTAATACCTCATTTCTTACCACATCCTTCATCTTGGGAATTAGGCGGCGTTGATGCTCCACGACTGGCTTCGCGTCTTTCTCCATATTAATGGCATGCTGACATAAAGTGGGAGAAATCCCTTTTAAATCATCAAGAGTATATCCCATAGCTCCTCGGTGTTTCCTCAATATCTCCAATAGTCTTTCTTCTTCCTTTCCTGAAAGTTTAGAGCTAATAATAACAGGATATATTTTCTTATCATCTATATAAGCATATTTAAGATTATCAGGCAAAGGCTTTAATTCGAACACAGGATCTTCCTTAGGTGGCAAAGTGGTACCAAGATCCTCCACAGGTAGATTATGCTTGATTAATGGTGGTTGACGATGAAGAATGTCGTCAATCTCTTCTCTTTCCTTGCTGAAAACATCACTTTCGTGATCTTCCATGAATTGCTGCAAGGCATTATTAGGAGCAAGAGCAATAGAAGCAAGCTGTTCAACTCAAAAAATTTCATTAGGCGTGTCATTTTCATAAGAAGTCTTAGTAAACTTGGAAAAATTAAACTCATAAGACTCTCCATTAAACTTAGTAAAAAAATTCTCCTTCTTACAATCTATCACAGCGCCACAAGTGTTCAAAAATGGTCTACCAAGAATAATAGGACAAGTTTTACTAGCCTCCTTACCAAGTACTAGAAAATCAGTGGGGTATTTAGTCTTACCGCAAAGAACTTCCACATCTCGAACAATACCAAGAGGCCAAACAGTCTCTCTGTTAGCAAGCTGAACAACCACATCAATATCTTCAAGTTCACAAGCGCCAATCTCATGCATAATTTCTTTGTAAAGCTCTGCTAATGCCAAACTGACGTGTAGCAGACAGTCCTTGTGCGTGGTGAATGACCAACCCGTTGGGAACCCCAAGAGGAAGGTATGATGAGTATAGCAGCTAGTTTTCCCTCAGTTAAGAAACCAAGGTTTAAAATCGTTCAGGAGAAAAGCAGACAGCGACGACTGAAGGTGATGCAGACTGGCTTAATAACACTCTAACAAGGGCGCCGTTTCACGATAAAAATGAGTTGGCGAGTCTTCAGCTAGTAGCAACGCGGAACCTGCATACAACACAACCAAGTACTTTGCTCCCAACTTGCGATGAGGTTGTCAATCTCACCGGTTTGCTTGAAACAAAGGTTATGAGCGTATCGAGTGGAAAACAGTAGAGTATGCGAGTAAAGTAAACAGTGCGAGTAAAGTAAACAGGTGATAGCAATATGATGGAAATAGGACCGGGATCCACAGTTCACTAGTGGTGTCTCTCCATAGATAAATAACACATGCTGGGTAAACAAATTACAGTTGGGCAATTGATAGAATAAAGATAAACGTGATATGTCAAGAAGATCACTATGAGATTTACTCTGGGCATTACAACAAAATACATAGACCGCCATCCAACTGCATCTATGACTAATAATCCACTTGTGGCGAATCAATCCGAGAACTCCACAAGTATTAAGTTGCGAACAACAGATAATTGCATTAAGCAAAGTGTGTAATGTAAACAAAGCATATGCCCTTGAGCATATGAATGTTGTTTTCTCCCTAGTAGCAACAGCACATCTACAACCTTAGAGGTTTCTGTCACTCCCCCGGGTTAAGCAGAGGCATGAACCCACTATCGAGCATAAATACCCCCTCTTGGAGTCACTAGCAACTACTCGGCCAAGATAGCTACTAACAACGGAGAGCATGCAAGATCATAAACAACATAGAGATAACAAAAGATAATATTCAGTACAGCAACTCAATTATAAACACCAATATTCAACGGATCCCAACAAACCAAACATGTAGAATTACATAACGGTGATCTCAATCATGTAGGGCAGCTCATGAGATCTAAACATGAAGCACATGGTGGAGAAGACAACCATCTAGCTACTGCTATGGACCCATGGTCCAAGGTAGACTACTCACTCATCGCTCTGGAGGCAAGCATGGCGATGAAGAAGACCTTCGGTGGTGATTCCCCTCTCCGGCAGGGTGCCGGGAAGAGCTTCTGGACCCTCCCGATCTTCGGGTCGACGGCGGCGGCGGATCGCGATGTGTTCTGGAAAAGTGATCGGGTACTTAGGTTTTTTCCGTCGGGGGGTCTTTATAGGCGAAGGGGCGATGTCAGAGGAGGGACCAGGTGGCCTCACGCCAGGCTCGCGCGGCCAGGGGCCTGGCCGCGCCACCCTGGCGTGTGGGCCCCTGGTGGCCCCTCTCCTTCTCACCTTCGGATCTCTGGAAGCTTCCGGGTAAAATAAGACTTCAGGAACTTGTTTCGTCCAATTCTGAGAATATTTCCTGTGTATCACTCTGAAACACAAAAACAGCAGAAAATAGGGAACTGGCACTATGGCAACTCGTTAATAGGTTAGTTCTAGAAAATGCATAAAAGTGCCACGTAGTGTAATGAAACAATAGGCAAATGGTGTAAAAACAAGCATGGAGCATCAAAAATTATAGATACGTTGGAGACGTATCAAGCATCCCCAAGCTTAACTCCTGCTCGTCCTCGAGTAGGTAAGTGATAACAAAAGAATAATTTTTGAGGTGACATGCACCTACACAATCTTGATCATGTATGTAAGCATTTGTGAGCTGGGATCATAAGAACTTAAAACATGGGCATGAAGATATAATCTTGACAATAAGAACTTAGCAACCATGTTGTAAACATGCAAATGAACACAAACAAAAGATCATGAAAATGAAACAATGAAAGTCAAACGTGTGTTCAAATCATAAGGAAAAACATACAAATGGTTTTCAGCTTGTCCTTCAAAGAGAGCAAAACATAAATGCATATGACACCTTCAAGTTTAAGAGGGCGACTAGATACAAATAATTTAAGAATAAGTGAAACCAACAATATGAATCAATCAATGAACTTTGGGACAATGCATATCACACTAAGAATGACAACTATGCTCTCTTAATGGTGCATAAAGATAGAAGGTGGTGACTCAACATAAAAGTAGAAGAAAGGCCCTTCGCAGAGGGAAGCAGTGATTGCAAGTTTTATAACCTTCAAAAATTATGGTACTTACCGGCTTTGAGCTCTCATTGCCCCCATCATAAGCATCTTGAATGGTTAAAGTTAATGCGAGAACAATTATGATGCATATGCTTGACAAATCATAAGTTGAAAACCTCGTGTCCCATGAATACGAGTACCCAAACCTCATGCTACTTTACTTAGAGTCCCAAGCAAGGCTCTTGTCATTGTAAGTATATGCATATCATTGAGAACCGCCAATGGGGTACCTTCGTGCCCGATGACATGGAACAAGCCCACACCAAAATGACAGGACAAGCAGACAATGAACACCTCGACATCTCTTTTATTTGCCTTTTTTTAGCTTTTTATTGTGAGATGCGTCGTCGTATGTTCACCATGGGTATGCTGCAAATTTCCACCATGAATTATGCATGGCTTAGATTGGCGGCCCGGCGTTTCCCTAACACATATACAAACTCCATGATCCCCACAAGATTCCCAATTCATTTCACACTGCGGGCATCCATAAACAAAAGATCACGATATCAACTCAAATAAGAAGTGCAATGTTGAAAGCTTGCCCCATGACAGCATGGCTGGGCTAGAATCCAACTTACAACTTGCAAGCATAACAACTCAACATAAGAGACCACAATGTCAAATTTTTAAGAACAGGAAAAAGTAAAGTGTGCCTTCCGGTTCGTGAGAGCTTTACTGACCGAATTTCGCATAACACTGGTAAGAGTTTAATTTGAAGAGAAAATAAAAGCAAGTCAAATTTACTTGGAATAGCAAATTGCTAGTAGGTATGTATGGTGGACACTTTGGAAAACTTTGGCTTTTAGGAGTTGGATGCACGAGTAGAGCTCATACTCAGTACAAGGCGAGGGCTAGCAAAAGACTGGGAGCGACCAACTAAGAGGGTAATAATGGCCATAATCATGCAAAGCGACAAAGCGACATTAAAAGAAGCATAAGATGGCATCAAAAGTCAAAAACTAAATGATCATAGAGGCTATTGGCGACTTTGTAAGAGTCTAACATGTGTGAGCATGCGCCAAGTCAACCCAAATAAAGCATCAAGGAGAAAACCAAAATAATGCTTCCATACAATAAAAACAACGCATGATTTTTTCAAAGGCTCATTAAGCAATCTCAGTTATTTGAGACAAGTCATGCTATAGCAAAACCACTAAGCATACTATCAAAAAGACATCAAGCATGACATGAAAAAGCCTAAGCTGCAGTCTACACAAGCTCCTTCTTGTACCACTATTTTGCACAAAGCTTTTTCTCTTTTCCAACACCATTTGAAATTTTTAAAGACACCTCTTTTGATGAAAACCAATAAAGATCAGAGGCAAAAATACACCTTGATGAAAAGATATGACAAGGTCTGAACGCAAATCAAGGTGAAAACGAAAACCAAAAGCAGTAGCAGAAAAAGAAGAACACTCGATTTTTAATAAGAGTGAAAACTAGAGCGTTCTTTGCAAATTAAAGCAAGGCAACTTCTCCAAATAAAATTTGTTGGGGTCCAACCATTTATTGCAGCAAACAAAAAAACTAAACTAACTAAGAAAACTAAAACAACTGACGCTCCAAGAAAAACACATAGTGCATGAAGCAATAAAAATATAGTGTTTTGAAAGGTGACCTGATTTTTGCCGATGAAGAAGGGGTGCCTCGGGGGCATCCCCAAGCTTTGACGCTTGTACTTCTTGGATATTTCTTGGGGTGATGCATGGGCATCCCCAAGCTTGAGCTTTTGTCCATTCTTCAACTCATCTCATCATTCTCCAATCCCTACACTTGAAAACTTCCTTCATACAAAACTAAACACAATTCTATTAGCAACATTAGTGTAAGCATAACATATAATCAACCTCTTTTTGCTTCAGGTTTCAACTCAAAACCACCACATATATAGTAAATACAACTGTAGCAACTTCTCCAAAAGTTCCATGATCAAAAGAACTCAAAAGAAAGCGATAAAGTGGCAAACACAAATATTGGCAGAAATCTGTCAAAACTGAACAGCTGACAAAGGTCGAATTTTTGAGGGGTTTTCTGTTGTCAAATCAAAAAGTGTTAAACTAACAAAAGTTTGGATATAACCTGGGGCATATGCACAAGAAATCGCAGGTCCAAAAGATAAACAGAGAATTTATACGAATTTTTTCGGTGCAGCACCGAAAATAGTTTCTGGACAGCAACATCCCCAAATCTTTACCTCACTCAAATTAGAGGCTTCTCTTGGCACAAAAACGAAATAAACAAGATAAGGAGCGGTCATTACAGTAGTAATGACTTCCAAGACTCAAATAAAAGAAAAAGTACTGAAAAGAAAACATTGGGTTATCTCCCAAGAGTGCTTTTCTTTAACGCCTTTGAGCTAGGCTCAGTAATTTGAGAAGATGCTCACATAAGAAATATGAATGGAAGCTAAAAAGAGCATCAAGGAGCAAATATAAAATACATTTAAGTCTAACCCATTTCCTATGCATAGGAATCTTGTAAGAAAATAAATCAAAGAAGCACATAGTCACAAGTATGGGTAGATAAAACAAGAGCAACTTCAGAACTTCCAATGTAAAGAGAGGTGTTTTAGTAACATGAGAATTCCAACAACCATATTTTCCTCTCTCATAATAATTTTCAGTAGCATCATGAACAAACTCAACAATATAAATATCACACTCATCCTCCTTTGTTAAGCATGGAGGGCTATCAAATAAGGTATTAGTTAAAGAGTTACTCTTATTGGGAGGTAGACATGGGTAGCTCCATTCTTCCTCCTCTTTTTCATCCAATGAGCTTCTAGTTTCAGCAATTTCTTCTTCCATAGGCTCCTTCAAGGCATTAGTCACTTCCGTTGGAGAGCATCTATTAAGATATTTAAGAATATAGCCATTCTCTTCCTTGTAATTATCAAAGCAAAATGTAAGTATATCATAAACCTCATATTTATATGGTGCATCATCAATATTTTCAAGCAAATAAGCAAGTTCGAATGCACCCTTCCAAGCAATAAATTCTTCAATTTGTTCCACATCATAAAAGTCATAATTTCCATTAATATAAGAAGATATGGTAACATCATCATTATACTCACATTGAAAAGGAAGGTGTTTATACCTCCTACAGCAACAAGATCTATCAAAGCAATAGGTAACATTATAAGTAGAGCACACATTTCTAGCAATGATATATAATCTATTGATTTGTTCCCATAAGTGTTTCCCTTTTTGTGACAAGCGGTGTTCATCATAATAATTTTGCTTCTCTTCCGTGAACCCACCTTGCCAAAAAGAATTAGTTTCAAAGAAACCAACCATTGATAGAAAGCATGATAAAGCAAGACAATAACAGACCAACAAAAATAACAACTACCAAGGATTCTAATTTTTTTTTGGGTTTTTTGATATAAAACGATGCAGGTAAAATAAATAAAGTAAAGCAAAACAATAAAACAAAGTAAAGGATGTGTGTGCAAAAAACTCCCCTCGCAGAAGTCTTCTACTCTTCCCCGGCAACGGCGCCAGAAAAGAAGCTGCTGATGCCAAACTGACGTGTAGCAGACAGTCCTTGTGCGTGGTGAATGACCAGCCCGTTGGGAACCCCAAGAGGAAGGTATGATGAGTATAGCAGCTAGTTTTCCCTGAGTTAAGAAACCAAGGTTTAAAATCATTCAGGAGAAAAGCAGACAGCGACGACTGAAGGTGATGCAGACTGGCTTAATAACACTCCAACAAGGGCGCCGTTTCACGATAAAAACGAGTTGGCGAGTCTTCAGCTAGTAGCAACGCGGAACCTACACACAACTCAACCAAGTACTTTGCTCCCAACTTGCGATGAGGTTGTCAATCTCACCAGTTTGCTTGAAACAAAGGTTATGAGCGTATCGAGTGGAAAACAGTAGAGTATGCGAGTAAAGTAAACAGTGCGAGTAAAGTAAATAGGTGATAGCAATATGATAGAAATAGGACCGGGATCCACAGTTCACTAGTGGTGTCTCTCCATAGATAAATAACACATGCTAGGTAAACAAATTACAGTTGGGCAATTGATAGAATAAAGATAAACGTGATATGTCAAGAAGATCACTATGAGATTTACTCTGGGCATTACAACAAAATACATAGACCGCCATCCAACTGCATCTATGACTAATAATCCACTTGTGGCGAATCAATCCGAGAACTCCACAAGTATTAAGTTGCGAACAACAGATAATTGCATTATGCAAAGTGTGTAATGTAAACAAAGCATATGCCCTTGAGCATATGAATATTGTTTTCTCCCTAGTAGCAACAACACATCTACAACCTTAGAGGTTTCTGTCACTCCCCCAGGTTAAGCAGAGGCATGAACCCACTATCGAGCATAAATACCCCCTCTTTGAGTCACTAGCAACTACTCGGCCAAGATAGCTACTAACAACGGAGAGCATGCACGATCATAAACAACATAGAGATAACAAAAGATAATATTCAGTACAACAACTCAATCATAAACACCAATATTCAACGGATCCCAACAAACCAAACATGTAGAATTACATAACGGTGATCTCAATCATGTAGGGCAGCTCATGAGATCTAAACATGAAGCACATGGTGGAGAAGACAACCATCTAGCTACTGCTATGGACCCATGGTCCAAGGTAGACTACTCACTCATCGCTCCAGAGGCAAGCATGGCGATGAAGAAGACCTCCGGTGGCGATTCCCCTCTCCGGCAGGGTGCCGGGAAGAGCTTCTGGACCCTCCCGATCTTCGGGTCGACGGCGGTGGCGGATCGCGATGTGTTCTGGAAAAGTGATCGGGTACTTAGGTTTTTTCCATCGGGGGGTCTTTATAGGCGAAGGGGCGATGTCAGAGGAGGGACCAGGTGGCCTCACGCCAGGCTCACGCGGCCAGGGGCCTGGCCGCGCCACCCTGGCGTGTGGGCCCCTGGTGGCCCCTCTCCTTCTCTCCTTCGGATCTCTGGAAGCTTTCGGGTAAAATAAGACTTCAGGAACTTGTTTCGTCCAATTCCGAGAATATTTCCTGTGTATCACTCTGAAACACAAAACAGCAGAAAACAGGGAACTGGCACTGTGGCAACTCGTTAATAGGTTAGTTTCGGAAAATGCATAAAAGTGCCACGAAGTGTAACGAAACAATAGGCAAATGGTGTAAAAACAAGCATGGAGCATCAAAAATTATAGATACGTTGGAGACGTATCAAGCTCCAAGGGAATAGCACTTGCACTAGCACCAATATCACATAAACCATAATAGCAATGATCTCCAATCCTGACCGAAATAACAGGAACACTTGTTTTCCTATGCTTTTTAGGATGTGAGAGAATGTTAGAAGCATCTTCACAAAAAAGAATATATTCATCCCCTACATCTTTAGTAACAAGATCCTTCAATATAGCTACAGGAGACTTAATAGTAATTTGCTCATCAGGTTCCGCAGCTTTCTTAGTACTTTTATTAGGCACACTTACCAAAGTAGAATATTTCTTTACCTTAGCAGGGAAAGGTGTCTTCTCAAAATAAGGCTCATGCACAATGCTATCAACAGTACAAACTTCAGTAGCTGCAGCAGGTATATGACTAATAGAATCTTTATAAGGCGCATGATATTTGTTCCAATCTTTCTTTGGAACATCAAGATAAGAGGCAAAGGCCTTAAGACAATTAGCAAGTATTTGTGAATCAAGACCATAAGCAGTGCTAACACTATGGAAGTCATCGGTACCCATAAAAGATTTAATGCATTCATAATCATAGTTTATACCTGACTTCCTACCTTTGTCGTTTTCCCAACCTTCAGCGTTCTCTTGTATACGGTCAAGAAGTTTCCACTTAGCATCTTCTTTCATATGAGTAAATGATCCAAATCAAGAAGCATCCAAGTAATCCTTATCAGGAAGAGTAAGCCGCGCATAAAAATTATCAATAACAATATTATTGGGGAG
Organism: Dactylis glomerata; assembly: GCA_007115705.1. Lineage (NCBI taxonomy): Eukaryota > Viridiplantae > Streptophyta > Magnoliopsida > Poales > Poaceae > Dactylis > Dactylis glomerata. Next base: position 403,106 of record QXEO01000628.1, read on the forward strand.
CTCATGAATGGGGCATTTGAGCATTAGTAACTTCAATCTCCCCCACGCTTGGGCAATACTCTCTCCATCATGAGGCCAAAAATTATATATCCGGTTACGGTCTTTATGAATTTCACTTGGAGGATAAAACTTGGAATAAAAGAGAGGTACAATATCCTCCCATGCCATAGATGGACCATCTTGGAGTAGTCGATACCACTCTTCAGCTCTGCCTTTCAATGATAATGAGAATAATTTCTTCTTGACTTGGCTTGGTGAAATACCTGCACATCTGAACAACTCGCATAATTCATGTATAAATAATAAGTGATCACCCAGATGGACAGTTCCATCTCCTGAATAGCAGTTATCCATAATACGCCCAACAATTTTCATAGGTATTTTAAAAGGATCAATTTCAGCAGGTGGTGGCGGTGGTGGTTCATCCACATGTGCAGCAGTAGTAGTAGATGTGTTTCCAAATAGGAAACCAAATGGAGAGTTCTCCATAGCAGAGTAAAATAAAAATAAAAGACAAAATAAAAATAATACTCACAGTGACGGTTACCTTTACCAATTCCACTCTTCAATAGCGCTACACTCCCCGGCAGTGGCGCCAGAAAATAGTCTTGATGACCCACAAGTATAGGGGGTGTATCATAGTACTTTCGATAAATAAGAGTGTCAAACCCAACGAGGAGCAGAAGGTGTTGATGAGTGGTTTTGATCAAGGATTCACTGTAAATACTAGCAAACAGGTTTTCAGGGGTATTTGGTAATACGAGTAAATAAAGTGCGAGTAAATAAAAGACAGTAGTAACAATTGCAGCAAGTGGCCCAATCCTTTCTTCAGCAAAGGACAAGCCGGTTGTGTAACTTATAATAACCAAACGTTCTCGAGGACACACGGGAGTTTCTGTCAAGAGCTTTCGCTTCATAAAGCCAATAGTCTTTATTGGTTTGATAGGTGTTATGAGGGTGAACCTGTGCTAGCGCACTACCCTTACTAGGATAAATACACACTTGTGATTATACCCCTTGCAAGCATCCGCAAATACAAGAAATTAATTAAGATAAATCTATCCACATCCTTAAACTCTAAGATCCTACGCTCCCTGATGCAAAGGTTTTCCAAGGGAGGTTTAGGTTTCTGTCACTCCAGCAACCCCACAATTGGTAGCCAAATACACAATGCATCTCACTAGGCCCATAAATAGTGAAGTATCATGTAGTCGACGTTCACATGACACCACTAGTGAAATAGCACCACAACAATATCAAACCATTAAATATTTCTCAACAATAATTCACTACTAACATCTTGACTTCTCCCATGTCCTCAAGAACTAAACAAACTACTCACAAGACATCATATGGATCATAATCAGAGGTGAAATAATAGTAAATAACAATCTGAACATAAACCTTAATTCAACGGTTCCACTCAATAGCATCAACTACAAGAGTAATCAACACCGGGAAAATTTCCCCTTTGAATATAGCAAGATCCAACTCAAGATGTTACAGCGGGATGGCGTGGTGATGGTGGAGATGAAGGTGCTGGTGATGGAGATGATGATGATGATGATCCCGATGAAGTTTGGTGCGATGGTGATGATGATGGCGATGATCTCCCCTCTCCGGGAAGGAATTTCCCCGGCAGATTTCTGCCTGCCGGAGAGCTTTTCTCTTTCTGGTGTTTTCCGCCCTGCAGAGGCGGCGGTATCTAACTCTGAGCCCCCCCTTTGAGTTAGGTTTTCGGGGACGATGAAGTACGCGAAGGGGCGATGGCAGAAGTGGGCCAGGGTGGCCTCGCACAGGGCTGGCGCGGCCAGGGGTCAGGCCGCGCCACCCTGGCATGAGGGCCCCTCCTGGCTCCTCTCGACTCCTCCTTCTGGCTTCCTGAGTCTTCTGGGAAAATATAATTTCCTGGTATTTTTCTAGAATTTTCCTGATCTTCAAAATATGGTCCCTTGATGGTCCTTTTTCCAGCAGAATCCTGACTCTGGCAGCAAATCCTCCAATGATCATCAAACATGTGAAAACAAGGGAAATAACATAAGTATCAACTCTAAATATGAAATATATCAATGAATAATAGTAAATTATGATACAAAATAGTGATGCAAAATGGATGTATCACCTATCAAAGTTGAGGTAACATAAGCATTTAGTGAAGTGCAAAGTTTTGCCTCATATAAAGTTAGTTTGGTAACATGACTTGATCAACCTTGTTAACAAAGTGATTTATATGAATGAAACTTTGTTTTCACCGCATTTACTCTACCTCACCTATATTTGCTTTCGTCAATTTTATTCCTTTAGTTTAGTTACATGATTAAGAGTATCTCAGAGTTGCTGCATACTTGGTTTTGATTTGCTTGAAGTCATTTTGTCTTCATTTTTCTGAGTTTTTATCGATATGCCAATTTCTGAAAAATCCTCAAAAATAAAGTTTCTCGAAAAATTCCAGAAAATTCTTTATAAATTTTTATGTCAAAAATGGGACAGAGAGACACCTGGGAGACACCAGGAGAGGCTTCCACGCCACCTCCCACACAGGGGGCGCGTCCCAGCCCTGGCCGCGCCCACCTGGTGTGAGAGGGCCCCACCTGGCCTCTCACTTATCTCTTCCTCCCCTACTCTTTCTCTCTCCTGAAAACAACGACACACCCTGCTCAAACCCGAGTTCTTGCTGTTCTTCACCTCGAATTTTTGATCTCCTTGCTCAGCCCATCATTTCTGCTGAGATTTGGAGCATTTGCTCTCCGGTATGTGACTCCTCCGCTTGTCCAAGTAGAATTTCTTTTGGTGAAGTATTTCTTGAGTATTTTAGCATTGTAGGTGACAGGATAAATGAGTATGCATGCTTGTTCTATTGCTTAGAAATGTTATTTTGATGCATGTTAGCTCTCTAGTAACTCACTATAGTAGTTTCCTACGTTTGCTTGTCTCAAAATCTTTTTTTAGGTTTGTTAAAAATTTCAGAAATGGAGGAGAATGCATATCAACTCTCTCAACATGAACTAGAAGTGCATGAAGTTATGAAAGTTCACCGTGAAGAGAGGGTCTTTCCCTCACACTATCCATGCTCAGAGTTCATGAATGCTGCCGGAATTCTGCAGGATTTTCAAACCTTACTCTCTAATGCGGGATTGGAACATTTTATTGAGGGTGAACCTCCCCAATATATTAAACTAACAATGTCTGTGGTGCAGGATTTCAGATTTAGTTGGTCCACTTCTAACCCCATGGTTCATTATAAAATCTATAACAAATCTGTGGACTTGCCTCTTGATGTTTTCTGTACAGCTATTAGAGTACCACAGTGGGGATCGCTCGAGAAGATTAGGGGCCAGCCTAGGCCATTGTTGGAACTATATGAGGAGATTTGCCAAGGAAGAAGCTTCACAGGAGAGGGTGGTAAAACTCGAAATATTCATTTCCCATCGATTCAACATTTTGCCTTCTTTATTACCAAATGTGTTCTTGCTAGGAAATCTGCAAGTAAATTATCTCTCCATGATCTAGCTTTTATTGCTGCTGCTTTGAGACGTGATAGGACTTACCATTTGGGTGCCTTAATAGCTTTCCGTCTTGATGTTAATCGTGAGAAAGGGGGAATCTGTGGGGGACTTATAGCTTCACGCATGTTAGCTTTGCATGGTGTAATGCCTCATTTCCTAGATCTGCAGTTCCCCGAGGAGAAACTTGATCTTAGTTCTATGATTCATCATAAGTTTATTTCTCCACCTGCTAGTTTGATTAATTTAATATTTGAGCTAACCTTTTTCAAGAATACTACCTGGAAGGTAGTAAAGACAGATCGATCAGTCCGTTTGCCTGCTGTTCGACTGTATTTTATCGTGTGGCGCAATTATAACCTAGTAGTAAGTCACTGCATAAGATCTGAGTGACAGAATTATTGAGTATTATTTAGTGATCAAAAGGGAGCAAAGAAAGAAGAATCAGATGACAGTTTTGTTCATCCAAATGACCTTGGCTATTGAAAACATCAGCCGTGGCATATGCATGGAACAGTAGCAGCTGCATGCAATGCAATGCATTCAAATATCAGCAACTCTACCGATATCAGCTAGCTAGTTAGCTTGAAATGTGCGTGGTTTGAACTATGGATCTCCAACCAGGTATAAATTACATACGGATATCTATACGTATATAGGTATCAGGACCCTACCAATGGAAACGGCTAAGTGCCTCATTGAGTGGAACAACTCCAGGATAAGAGGTTCGCTGGCTAACAACCGCGACGGTGGCGCTGATCACCCTTATCTTTTTATCTCCATCCGTGGCTCATGGTAGACGGGTAATATATGAAGGCCTACTGGTGCGATCACTGAAGAGGTTGGAGATACTGATAACACATACACCTATACGTCCACTTCACTACCACATACACACACTTTCATCCACGCACATCAGATCTCGCCGACGAACACACCTCAATTCCAATCTAGGCCCGGTGCTCGCCACTCCTTCCAGCGTCCACTGGGTGACTTTCTTCAAGTTGCTCAGATCGATGGCGTCACGTGGTAAGTAAATAGCATGGAGGTAGCATGCGGCATCAGTATTTTTCTCCTTGTCTATTTCATTTGCGTTGCAAGTTTGTGGTGTCTCTCGGCTCTACGTGATCTATATCGCCGCCGTGGGTATTGCTTGATATGATCTGGAAAATTGGTGTCGCCCCGGCTCTACGCGATTTATCGCCGCCGACGGGATCTTTAAGATTTGTGATATCCCGGCTCTACGCGATTCATATCGCCGCCGATGAGATCTTCAAGATTCGTGATATCCCGGCTCTACGCGATTTATCGCCGCCGATGGGATCTTCAAGATTTGTGATATCCCGGCTCTACGCGATTCATATCGCCGCCGATGAGATCTTCAAGATTTGTGATATCCCGGCTCTACGCGATTTATCGCCGCCGATGGGATCTTCAAAATTCGTGATATCTCGGCTCTACGCGATTCATATCGCCGCCGATGGGATCTTCAAAATTTGTGACATCTCGGCTCTACGTGATTCATATCGCCGCCGTGAATATTGCTCAATCTGGAAATTGGTGTCATACCGGCTCCACGCGATTTATATTGCCGCCGATGAGATCTTCAAAGTTCATGACATTTTGGCTCTACGTGATTCGTATCGCCGCTGACAATGTTCATGATGTTCAACTCACAACGTTTTGTGACTATATCCAAAGTACTAGTGCACCAGCTCACTTGTATATGAATGGAATGATCTCCAAATTATTCATGGAAGAAATACGTCATGTGATAGATAATATAAAAATTATGGTCATCTACACCGGAATAAGCAAGGCCAATCTCAACAATTTGGCACGATCCACATGAGCCAGTGATCCAATATTTAGTTTCAGTCTAGCTTATTCTATTCCGCGACCGACGAGGCCGAAAACTATAAATACATCTTGACCGACGAGGCAGGATGCACACCGTTCGTGACTGACGAGGCCGAACGCATATTTTGAGACTTCATATGAATTTGCTAGTCTGATGGGAAAAGCATCCATAATTTGTTGATTTGGTTGCAGTTATATAAATATTTGCATATTACACGCCTGTGGAGATATGAGATATGAGCTATGAGTTTGATGAGGACGACGACCATTGAATGCAGCATAATCGGAGGTCTTTCATGGATATAGATCCGTGAATGTAATTAACTAGAAGTCCTCTCGAGGCTCTAGGAGTCAAGAATTACACAATCGTCTTATGTATGTCAGATGTTACACAAGGAATATGTAAAAAGAGACTTGTATGTTTTTCTACAAATATCAATAAAGACTACAAGTTTCCACTGTGTGTTCTTTGTGTTTGCCTTATTTTAAATTGTATACGATCGTATACTGGCATGCCCGTACTTCAAACCGTCAGCGCCGAGAAACTTTTTTTTGTTTATCTCGCGTAAAACAAATGGCACGCCCGGTGGGACATGGCTCTCCTCCTATCTTCGCTGCTCATCATCGGTCGTCAGAATCTGCTCATGTTCTATCTCTTTGACACCAGTCCCATAGCAAGAGTTTGTGTTGTAAATTTTAATGCGGTGAAGTTCTAACCGATGTACATCTCGTGCAGATGAGGGCTTCACCAGTGTTGGATCGAGGGATGTCAGAAAGCAGTCAGAGAAGCAGCCAGAAACTTACGTTTTCCAGTTTGGTTCGATAGCACCAGTAGTAGTTTCAAGCATTGGTTCCAACACGCATGTATATCAGGCAGAGTACTCCTCTCAGCTAAACACTACCAAGAAGATTTGTAAGCACGCAGCTGCAATAGCTAGGGAAGAGTACCAAGCATTGACGAGTGATGTAAGAAGACTACTGAAGCACGACGGAGTTGTTAAGGACGTTTGCAAGAGACAGTGTTACCCATATGCTCCTAAGCAGTTGACGTCTCCAGACTTCGGTGAAGCTGAGCTCCTCCAAGACTTGGAAACTATTAAGCATCGCCTAGACTTTGATATTTCGCGTGCTCGGGCTGTAGGTAACAAGATTGAACAGATGGATGATGTTACACAAAGGAAAAGGAATGATTCCCGAAGAACCCAACAAGAGTCGTGCTCTGCCAGGTTCGAGGATGGCGAGAATAGAGTAAGGCGAACCAGCAGGATAGTACACGGGGTGAATACTGCATCATGTAGCATGACAACTGTAAGATCAGTGCAAAATTCGGACACAGAGTGGGAACCACCAGTTGTTCTTCATGAGTTCTCCTACTCCTCAGATGAGGAAATTTTACCAAATCCCACTCCTTCGTTCATGAGGAATTCAAGGTATCTAAAGGAATTTTCAAAGGGGCATGCTCTAGTAAATGGAAGAAAGGATGCAACAGCATCGGCATCGTGCCTCCCATTGACATTAAAAGGTGACCAAACCCCGGAGGACAAAATCTTACTGCGCGCAAGTGATTACAGCAGACCTTATGCTAGCATCAGTTCTCGACTCCCCGCTGATCAACACCAGGTCAAAGAAATTGCAGAACGAAGTGGAGCTGTCACGCGGTTGAGAAACATTGCCCGAGGAACCACGATATTTTCACATAACAGTTCTAAGGATGAATACACAAGTGATGAAGATTTAGACTCAGAATCATCATCATCATGGAAAATAGATGATTCTCCTATTTACCCTGAGTCGGCAACCTCAGAGTCCTTGGAAGATCAAGATGTAATAGGTTCTGTGAACCTTGCATCTGTGCAAGTTCATTCTGATCACGATGACCTAACAACTGCTGCACGAGTTGCCATAGAAAATCACAATGACCTTCCACCAGTCTTGACTGGAAAAGAGGGAACTAAACCTCCCGATAATCATGAAGCAACTTCAAGTGCCCAACTTATGGGAGCACAGGGGCCAGATTATGGCAGAAGAATAGATTCTATTGATGCGAAAATCGATCAACTATTCAGCATGGTTGCAAACCTTTCAGTGAATGGGGTACAGTCTGTATATCCGCCTCTGCAAGTTATAGACCCACAAGTTGCTGAACTAGAGGCTATGGCGCAATCTCACCATACACCTCGTGCACATGGAGGTTTCGAGCAACCTCAGTCTCTGGGAGGGGTACATCGCAATGTGCCAGTTATGCCTCCACACTCCACATCAGCTGCGCTTGCACTACCTGGCACGCTAAAAAATTATCGTGACATAGCCGAAGAGTTAATCAACAGAAGAATGAAGCAAATAGCAGAGGATCAGGCTCCTAAAGCTCTCGAAAATGAGCTAGAGAAGCCATATGAGGCATGGCACGATAAAGTGGCCTTTCCCGCTGGATGGCATCCGCCTACATTCAGGCAGTTTGATGGAAATGGAGATGCAAGGGAGCACCTTGTATATTTTGAGGCAGCCTGTGGTGACACAGCTAACACATCCTCCCTTTTACTTCGACAATTTTCATCATCTTTAACGGGTCCAGCTTTCCATTGGTATAGCCGCCTCCCCGCAGGTTCAGTACGCAATTGGCAGACAATGAAAGATCTCTTCAAGTCCCACTTTATTAGGATGAGTAAAGATACGTCTCTGCTGGAGTTATCACAGATAAAACAAGGAAGAGATGAAACAATTGATAGCTACATTGTTCCTTTTCGTAATAGCTACGTATGTTTGACTAGAGAAATGCACCCAGAAGATGCTGTCGACATGTGCGTCCATGGAATGCAACAACATTGGTCACTGGAGGTGTCTCGGCGTGAACCAAAAACCTTCAGTGCTCTTGGTAACGCTGTAGCTGCCACTAAGTTGGAGTTTGAAAAGGCTCCCCATATCATGGAATTGTACAAGAATGCCGGCACCTCGGACTACACAAAGAAATTTCAGTCCACGGCAAAACCATTTGAAAATGGCAACAAGCCTAAAGTACTGCAAGTGGAAAGTAATACTATTAGATTATCTGAAATAGTTGCAGGACCTCGTCAAAACATGCATGTCTTCGGAACAAGGAACGAGCAGGGGCAGCGACCTCGTCCTAGCATTCAGGAATTGCTCATGAAGCAATACATATTTCGGAGAGAGTTGGTGAAAACTTTCTTCAATCAGCTACTACAACAAGGGGCTTTAAACTTGCCTGAACCACGGCAACCGGATCAAGCAGGGATGACCGAAAATCCTCTTTATTGCCCATACCATAGATATGTTGGTCATGTGATTGAAGATTGTGTTGCCTTTAAGGAGTGGTTGCAGAGGGCAGTTGATGAACGGAAATTAAACTTGGATCCAGAAGCGGTAAATCCTAGTTTTCATCAAGTCAACATGGTATCGGTTGGACAAAATGAGGTATCACAAAAAAAAGAACACAAAATCTACATATTGGATGCCTTTTACTCAAGTTGAGTCTCAGTTTGAGAGGCTTCGTCTTACCCCAATTTTCGAATCTACCACTCAATTATAGAATAAAAGTACATCATAGACGCTATCAAGGAAATGTACGTACATCATAAAGTCTCAACTTCTCTTCATGCGTCGCACACACCCCCGCGCACCCTGTGAAATCATCATATCCGAGTCACCGACGTATGCCACCAAGTTTTATTCCCAAGTCTCAAGGCGATGAGTCATTCCCTCGAGTGAAACCATCGCGGCATACTTTAAACCATGTTTTTTTTTCACAAAATTGGGAACTGTCATCTCACACTATACAAGGCGAAGTACCTGATATGCCAGGGTCAAGTGCAATTTTATTCTCATGCAATGGTCGGACCGCATAATCTGAGGATTGGTCCCGCTCCAGCTACTTAGGCGATTTACAATTGCTCGCAACGATATGTATTTTGCCTTTATTTTGAACCATGAACTCTTGGACGGCTGTGTGCATCTTGTTATGCAGAGGTCGGGTTGTAATTGCTGAACAAGTAATAAAAGCCCTTTATCGAAGAAAAAAAGTGAGGAGACATATGATTCAGAAGGCGAAGTAATATTTTTTTTACACGTCAAGAACATAAGAAAATGGAAAAGGATGTAGTGCCAAGTGAAGAGAGAATGGAAGAACCATGAACTTGCGTGGAGGAAGTGAATTGTCTGAGCGCATGAAAACTAGGGGATACAAAATAAATAAGACAAAATTGTTTTACGCGTGAATTGTCTGAGCCTTTTATAGTAAAATTTCATCTGTTGGCATCCGTGATTTTTCTATCTTTCTTATTGGAGAGGTTTTTCCACGTTAAAATCTTGTTTCTTCTGCCTTTTATTTTGATCTTGTTTGTTCTATTACTTGTTGTAATTATAACAATAAGTTTTCTAAAGGGACTTATAAAAGGGGCTATAGTCAGCCCCATATAAAACAAAGGGCTCCCCTTACCAGTGTACTGTGGCACATGAGTATTGTTGCAAACGAGTTTGCTTGCTTCGGCAATGTTGGGCGAAGTAGCAATTTTCAGTTCGCACAAAGCTCGGAGAAACACTCTTTACACGAAGCATGCAGGCAGCATGAGAGCAACAACAAAACATCGGTCCATATCCCCTACTTGGGGCAAAACTATAGTCATTAAAGAGACCAAGACCAACCAATGAACCAAAGGCATACAGATGCCCGAGACCAATCATGAGCAGTCACAGGAGTCACCTGAGATACAGAAAACTCTTGCAACATTACTCACGGGTCATCTCATAGTCTTGCAATTGAAGGCGGAGCTCACAAAACAAACAATAGAAACAATATCTTCTTTCATTTGGCTCTTTTCTACATCTTTTGTTTTTTTATTTTATTTCTGGTGTCCCGATTTTGTGCTCTTGTTTATTTTGAAGGAAAATTTATAATGTGCATTGAAATTGGTATGATGTTTTGCCATAACCGTCGACACACATAAGGGGCAGTGAAACATAACAGTATAATTCATGTGGATCCTTGAACTCTTCCAATCTCCACTGGCTGGCACTGTGTCTACATAACAGTCGCAGTAGAGTAAATAATATTCCATGAGAAACGGCAGGTCCTTTCGCCTTGTCTCAAGATTTTATTTAGAAACAATGACTTGGCGTGAAATTCTCTGGTTGGCACCAAGCAGCAGTACGGTCGCAGAGAAGTTCCATGGTGCTGGCATTTCGTCAGAACTTGGAATATGTATGCCAGTCATTGCATCAGTAATCCCTTTGGCTGGCGCCATTCTGGTCGCAATGGGATTAATTTCTTTATAACACGGACGCACAGCATGGACTTCGGCTGTGGCTTGTCTGATTCAGATTTAACTTGACCTAGACAATATGTATATATATAATCACCTTATAGTATGGACTGACACCGAAACACGGTACGGACTTTCGCCGTGATCTTGCCGAAACACAGGTTTTACTCATGGATAATAATCAAGTAGCCTATACTATTTACTATTACAAAAGGATGCATACAGTGGATGCATCACTAGAATCATCAAGAGTAAAGAAACTTGCTGATCTACAAAAAGGTGACTTTATGGAGGAAGTTTGAAATTTCATGATGCTCACTCAACAAAGCATCTTATTCTTGCCACCGAACACATGCATGTACGGTTGGTGAAACCTAGCGTAGATCGATTTACAGCAGATGGCTGCTAACAAGAGAAAGAAGATACCTGTGAAGACAACAAAAAAGAGAATTAGATGTACATGAGAATCACGGTGGAGGAAGCCAAGCTCCGTTCCGCGGCGGCGTATGCAGAGTAAACTTGCGAGAGAGTCTTTAGAAGTTGGCCTTTGGGCTACGGCACTATTTATAACGGAGACAGTTAAGATTATGATGCTATGGAATTAACCATCCAGGCTGGTTTTGGACTTCGCATATGCTCTACGGTTAGGATTGTTGGTTGAGATCTGAATTATTCCAGTAAGATATGAAACATATTCTGTTTCGCCAAGCCAAGTACAAACTGCTCCGCGTTTGAACTCAACTTGGCGAGGGGCATTTGTTCGACTATATTTTATCGTGTGGCGCAATTATAACCTAGTAGTAAGTCACTGCATAAGATCTGAGTGACAGAATTATTGAGTATTATTTAGTGATCAAAAGGGAGCAAAGAAAGAAGAATCAGATGACAGTTTTGTTCATCCAAATGACCTTGGCTATTGAAAACATCAGCCGTGGCATATGCATGGAACAGTAGCAGCTGCATGCAATGCAATGCATTCAAATATCAGCAACTCTACCGATATCAGCTAGCTAGTCAGCTTGAAATGTGCGTGGTTTGAACTATGGATCTCCAACCAGGTATAAATTACATACGGATATCTATACGTATATAGGTATCAGGACCCTACCAATGGAAACGGCTAAGTGCCTCATTGAGTGGAACAACTCCAGGATAAGAGGTTCGCTGGCTAACAACCGCGACGGCGGCGCTGATCACCCTTATCTTTTTATCTCCATCCATGGCTCATGGTAGATGGGTAATATATGAAGGCCTACTGGTGCGATCGCTGAAGAGGTTGGAGATACTGATAACACATACACCTATACGTCCACTTCACTACCACATACACACACTTTCATCCACGCACATCAGATCTCGCCGACGAACACACCTCAATTCCAATCTAGGCCCGGTGCTCGCCACTCCTTCCAGCGTCCACTGGGTGACTTTCTTCAAGTTGCTCAGATCGATGGCGTCACGTGGTAAGTAAATAGCATGGAGGTAGCATGCGGCATCAGTATTTTTCTCCTTGTCTATTTCATTTGCGTTGCAAGTTTGTGGTGTCTCTCGGCTCTACGTGATCTATATCGCCGCCGTGGGTATTGCTTGATATGATCTGGAAAATTGGTGTCGCCCCGGCTCTACGCGATTTATCGCCGCCGATGGGACCTTCAAGATTTGTGATATCCCGGCTCTACGCGATTCATATCGCCGCCGATGAGATCTTCAAGATCCGTGATATCCCGGCTCTACGCGATTTATCGCCGCCGATGGGATCTTCAAGATTTGTGATATCCCGGCTCTACGCGATTCATATCGCCGTCGATGAGATCTTCAAGATTCGTGATATCCCGGCTCTACGCGATTTATCGCCGCCGATGGGATCTTCAAAATTCGTGATATCTTGGCTCTACGCGATTCATATCGCCGCCGATGGGATCTTCAAAATTTGTGACATCTCGGCTCTACGTGATTCATATCGCCGCCGTGAATATTGCTCAATCTGATCTTGGAAATTGGTGTCATACCGGCTCCACGCGATTTATATTGCCGCCAATGAGATCTTCAAAGTTCATGACATTTTGGCTCTACGTGATTCGTATGGCCGCTGACAATGTTCATGATGTTCAACTCACAACGTTTTGTGACTATATCCAAAGTACTAGTGCACCAGCTCACTTGTATATGAATGGAATGATCTCCAAATTATTCATGGAAGAAATACGTCATGTGATAGATAATATAAAAATTATGGTCATCTACACCGGAATAAGCAAGGCCAATCTCAACAATTTGGCACGATCCACATGAGCCAGTGATCCAATATTTAGTTTCAGTCCAGCTTATTCTATTCCGCGACCGACGAGGCCGAAAACTACATATACATCTTGACCGACGAGGCAGGATGCACACCGTTCGTGGCTGACGAGGCCAAACGCATATTTTGAGACTTCATATGAATTTGCTAGTCTGATGGGAAAAGCATCCATAATTTGTTGATTTGGTTGCAGTTATATAAATATTTGCATATTACACGCCTGTGGAGATATGAGATATGAGCTATGAGTTTGATGAGGACGACGACCATTGAATGCAGCATAATCGGAGGTCTTTCATGGATATAGATCCGTGAATGTAATTAACTAGAAGTCCTCTCGAGGCTCTAGGAGTCAAGAATTACACAATCGTCTTATGTATGTCAGATGTTACACAAGGAATATGTAAAAAGAGACTTGTATGTTTTTCTACAAATATCAATAAAGACTACAAGTTTCCACTGTGTGTTCTTTGTGTTTGCCTTATTTTAAATTGTATACGATCGTATACTGGCACGCCCGCACTTCAAACCGTCAGCGCCGAGAAACTTTTTTTTTGTTTATCTCGCGTAAAACACCTGCACCTCTTTTGTTTAACCTTGATCGCAGGAATGGATGATCGCTCACGGAGGATGAGCTCGATGCATACGTAGAGGAGCACCCGCCGCATGTGCACGATGAGGAGGGTGCCGAGGAGTCAGGGCAGCCTTCCAACATTGCGAACTTCCCGTACGAGCAACCTTATTATGATTATGCGCCATCAGCTTCATCTTCACGAGAGCCGGGGAATGATTACACCCAAAATGACCCACCGGCCTGGAGCAACTACCGGAGTTGGGATTGACCTCCACTTAGGCCAAAAGCCTAAGCTTGGGGGGAGGTACGCCGATGATTCACTCATCTACATATCATATTTTGTTGGTCCTTTGTATATTCATGTTTCGCTTTCTTTATTGTTCTCATTCTTATTTCTGCTTTCCAAAACACAAAAATACCAAAAATATTTCCGTTGTTTCTCTATATTGTTTCTTTAGCTTTCTGCCTTTGGTTTGCTTTACTTGCTATTTGAAAAATCCAAAAATATTTCGCTTTGTTCACTATTTCCTTTCGCTCTTATTTCAAAAAATCGAAAACCCCAAAAATATTTGTTGTTCTTCTTCGGTTTTGTAAAGTTTGTTGCAGAGTTAAGTCTCTCGTTACTCTATTGGAGCTTGGTATTCACTTCATATTATTTAAGCCACACAAGTGAAAGGCAATAATGACGACATATGACAATCCGAGATGTGGTAAGAGGCTGGTATGAACTCTATTTGTTTTCATTTTTGTACATATACTCATCTATGTGGACATGCTTAGTCGGTTCATGTAAGGTATATGTTATCTAATAGATGCTTTGTAGTTCTTGCTTTCATATGATTAGTTTCAATTTACTAATAGTTTGTGGCATGTCATATAGACGCTTGCATGCATTGTTTTATTCATAATATGGTATGTTATTGTGGTATCCTCCTCTGAAAGTTTCATTTGAATCGACTTGGCACATGCTCAAGCATGCATATGACTAAATAAAAAGTCAATTAAGCCTCGATGATTTAATTTACCTCAGAGTTCTTGTATCATTTTTATGCTTATATTAATTTTGTTTTGTCGCAAGCATGATTATGACAGTTATTGCTCTCTCGATTGTCACTTCCTAGTCTTTGCTAGCCTTCACTTGTATTGAGTATGAGCTCTACTCGTGCATCCATTTACCAAAAACCAAGTCTTCCAAAGAGTCCACTATAAATTCCTATGCATGGTATTTCAAAGCCATTCCAAGTAAATTTTTATGTGCTACCTTTCAAAACTTTCAAATACTTCTCATTCTGTGCCACTGTTTTTAGCTCATGGGGACGTAGTGGTCGGAATTGCTATCTTCCATATTAAATTAAGTACCCCTCGATTAGGCAGCTTCATCTGCTCGTCATTAATTTTGCAAGGGAGCTGGTCAGATAGTTATAATCTTAATCTTAAAAAAAGCACTCCTCCATGGTATGTGAAAGTTGGTGGGCACCCGATGGAATCGGTTAGCCATGGTTTGAGAAAGGAAAAAGGTGGGGAGGAGTGCCAAAGCTTTATAAAAGAGCACCAATGTGCCAAAATTTCAAAGAACTCGGAACCGCTCTCACTTGTTTATTATGGAAGATAGCAAGTCCCCATTGCCAGTCGTTGACATAGAACAATCACCTCTCAAAATAAATTTTTATCTCTGTTTTACAAATGAAAAGCTCTAGCACATGTTTAATCCCTGCTTCCCTCTGCGAAGGGCCTTTCTTTTACTTTTATGTTGAGTCTTCATCTTCTAACTTTAAAGCACTTCTTGAGAGCATAGTTGTTATTCTTAGTGTAATGTGCTTGTCCCAGAACACGGTTAATTGTGGTATAACTTTGATGCTTGTATCTTTGATATATTTACTTCTAGTCTTCCTTTGGACTTCAGAGGTGCCTCAGCATTTATGTTTTGCTCCACAAATAAAGGCAAGCTGGACACCACTCTTCCATATCATTTATGCATATTACAATCTTGTAGCTTCTTATGTTCATGTTACTTGTTATTAGTATGTTGGCACTCTTTCATAGCTTGCTTGACTATGAGGTAGCATTAGCTGCATATTTCTTATTATGAATTGCGTGAGTACTTGATCATATAGTTAGTATATATACATCTATGAAGCAAATGTGTTCGTGAAAGTTTCTTTTATCGCTCTCAGTTGTTAACTGAATTGCTTGAGGACAAGCAAATAGCTAAGCTTGGGGGGAGTTGATACGTCCAAAATGTATCTACTTTCCCGAACACTTTTGCTATTGTTTCTCCTCTAATTTATGTGTTTTGAATATAACTAACGCGGACTGACGCTATTTTCAGCAGAATTGCTCTGGTGTCTCTTTTTTTGCAGAAATCCAACTTTCAGTAAAAATTCGGGAGAAATCATCAAAATCCTATTTCACCAGAAGACCCATGGAGCCAGAAGATGAGACGGAGGGGAGGCTCGAGGGCCCCACACGCATAGGGGGCGCGGCCTAGCCCTGGCTGCGCCCACCTGGTGTGAGAATGCCTCGGCCGTCCCCTCGACCTCCCCTTTCGCCTACATATACCCCATGACTCGATTATATCGGAGAGACGGTGTTTTTCCCAGATAGACTTCCGCTGCGCCGCCGCCATCAGAAACCGCGATTCGGAACCAGAAACTCTGTTCTGGCACCTTGCTGGGACGGGGATTTGGAGGAGATCTTCATCACCATCATCACCGACGTCACTCCATCAACCATCCATGACTCCCCCATCCATGTGTGAGTAATTCCCCCGCTGTAGGTGAGGGGATGGTAGGGATTGGATGAGATTTTTCATGTAATTTGATATGAGATTGTTAGGGCATAGTGCCTAGTATCTTTATTTAGTGCCTATGACATTGTTGCAACTTGTTGTGCTTAATGCTTGTCACTTTGGGCCCGAGTGCCATGATTTCAGATCTGAACATGTTATTATTTCTATGATGATACTTGTTGTTTATGGTCTTACCTACAAGTTGTATACACATATTGTTGTCCAGAACCCGAGGCCCCAAAGTGACAAAAATTGGGATAACCGGAGGGGATGGCTATGATGTGAGGATCACATGTGTTCACCGAGTGTTAATGCTTTGCTCCGGTGCTTTATTAAAAGGAGTACCTTAATTACCAGTAGTTTCCCTTGAGGCCCTGCTGCAACAGGCTGGTAGGACAAAAGATGTCGTGCAAGTTTCTCCTTGTGAGCACGTACGACTATATACGGAACGCATGCCTATGATTGTTAGTACTAGGAAGCTTTATTATTATTTATCTGCAATGCCCATGTCTCATTGATTTAATAAATTATCTTATCCATGCAACGCCCGTACATCCATCCTTATGCCTACAGTATTTGTTCCTACTGTTTACTACCGTTACTATTACCGCTATTGTTTTACTGCTGTTGTTACTGTTTCACTACTATTACCACTATAAAACTGTTGCTACTGATAAACCACTGCGAGCAAGACTGTTTCCAGGTGCAGCTGAATTGACAACTCGTTTGTTAAGGTTTACATATATTCTTTGGCTCCCCTTGTGTCGAATCAATAAATTTAGGTTTTACTTCCCTCGAAGACTGTTGCGATCCCCTATACTTGTGGGTCATCAGTCATACTCCATGGCCTTTCATGAGTTTATTAGAGAGCTCCCAACTCCCATAGACTGCGACGTTTGACAGTCAGACTCACACTAGTAGGAAAACCCTTATAGGTGGGATGTATTTTTGTGGCGCACTAGCCAGCAGTGCGCCACAGAAAATAATTCTGTGGCGCACCTGTCCTAGTGCGCCACAAAAATACAACATTTCTGTGGCGCACCAGAAGGACGTGCGCCACAGAATTTTGGTGGGGGCCCACTCCCTGCCAGCCCCAACCATTGGTTCCACTAATTCTGTGACGCACCAGACCAGATGCGCCACAGAATTTGTACATTCTATGGCGCATCTGGTCTGGTGCGTCACAGAATTAGCACATTCTGTGGCGCATCTGGTCTGGTGCGTCACAGAATTAGCACATTCTGTGGCGCATCTGATCTGGTGCGCCACAGAATTAGTGGAATGGGGTCACCGCAAGGGTCGTCGTGGAATGGGGTCACCGCCAGCAGATGGCCGCATTGTATGGCCTTACAACCTACCCCCGTGGTTGTGCACCTGTTGGTCTGCCCGTCAACAAGCACCTTGACAGGATCGATGGATGGGGTCACCGTGAGGGTCGTCGTGAAATGCATATCAACTTCACTGGTCGACGCGCCGACTTTGATAGAGCAAACCTAGTCGCGCATGCAACTGATCGACCCTTGGGTAGAAGAGCACATGCCAAGTGGACCAATGCTTCTTCATTACCGACCCGCCAAAGCCTACCCGGGTTGTCGTGAGAAGAGGCAAAAGGAACATCATCGAAATGGATGGAGTCGCCAACGAGCAATACTTTGACATGTATGTGTGTGGGCATATTATTACTATGTATCACTTATCCAACGGTAGCATATTATTACTATATTATTTGTGCTTATTTACTTTATAAAATATATTATAATGTATAAGAATGTAATAGCATTCTAAAAAGTTAATTAAAAAATAAAACAAAAATATATTTTTAGCATGATACAAAAATATTATTTGTGCTTATTTACTTTATAATATATATTATAATGTATAAGAATGTAATAACATTCTAAAAAGTTAATTAAAAAATAAAACAAAAATGTATTTTTGGCATGACACAAAAATATTATTTGTGCTTATTTACTTTATAATATATATTATAATATATCATAATGTAATAACATGCTAAAAAGTTAATTTTAAAAATAAAATAAAAAGTTAATTAAAATATATCATAATGTAATAACATGCTAAAAAGTTAATTTTAAAAATAAAATAAAAAGTTAATTAAAATATATCATAATGTAATAACATGCTAAAAAGTTAATTTTAAAAATAAAATAAAAAGTTAATTAAAATATATCATAATGTAATAACATGCTAAAAAGTTAATTTTAAAAATAAAATAAAAAGTTAATTAAAATATATCATAATGTAATAACATGCTAAAAAGTTAATTTTAAAAATAAAATAAAAAGTTAATTAAATATATCATAATGTAATAACATGCTAAAAAGTTAATTTTAAAAATAAAATAAAAAGTTAATTAAAATATATCATAATGTAATAACATGCTAAAAAGTTAATTAAAAAAATAAAATAAAAAGTTAATTAAAATATATCATAATGTAATAACATGCTAAAAAGGTAATTTTAAAAATAAAATAAAAAGTTAATTAAAATATATCATAATGTAATAACATGCTAAAAAGTTAATTTTAAAAATAAAATAAAAAGTTAATTAAAATATATCATAATGTAATAACATGCTAAAAAGTTAATTTTAAAAATAAAATAAAAAGTTAATTATAATATATATTATAATGTATAAGAATGTAATAACATTCTAAAAAGTTAATTAAAAAATAAAACAAAAATGTATTTTTGGCATGATACAAAAATATTATTTGTGCTTATTTACTTTATAATATATATTATAATATATCATAATGTAATAACATGCTAAAAAGTTAATTTTAAAAATAAAATAAAAAAATTTGGGTCCCAGGACTCGAACCTGGAACCACAGGGGGTTTGAATAGGTTGGCTAGCCGAAGCCACTAAGGTAGAGAGGTGCTTGTGTCTTACACAGGTTCGTTTGTTTTTAACTGTATCTCAGCGCATCATTTCACCGTGCGTGCGCTACGCGTATCCTCATTTAGGTTAAAGTGCCCCTTCTTTTCCCCCGCCGCCGCCCCCTTCTTTTCCTCATCGATTCAGATCGCCATCGCCGTCGCAGAGGAGCCCCGGCCGCCGCCATCCCCGAAGAGGCGCCCCGGCCACCGCCGTCGCAGAGGAGCCCCGGCCGCCGCCATCCCCGAAGAGCCGCCGCCATCTGCCGCAGGTACGCTCCCGTGCCGCTCCCTCAGCTTGCTCTCTGTGCGATAGTAGCAGGAGAGGAGAGCTCGAATCGGTTCATACGGGCGGGGGATGGATCTTTTTTTAGGAGACTCCGGGGCGGGATCGATTAGGCCGCGGGGGTTGGGGATCTTGCGAATCTTTTTCTATCAGTGGATGAAATTGATCGACCCAGGAGTTCTCCATTCCAGGTTACCCAGACAGTCTCTTTCAACAATCCGTAGTTGATCCATGCCAGCAAAGGGTTCCCCAAACTGGCCTTCAAAATTTATGCATATAAGTACAGGATCCGAGTTATGTTGCCGCACATAGTTTTTTGTGTTGATATTTTGTCAGAGACTGCTGGGCGGCTTGTAGGATTGCCAGTACAGTTTACATTTCTTCTTGTTGAGTTCACAAAATTTACTTAGTTAGGGATTTTTGACGTGGAACTGTTCGAAAGGAAGAAGATGATTTAGATGGCTTTGATCTCAGTAGTAGCATCTTATTTTTTTGAAGCACACTATTAGTGCTCAGATTTGGTTTGAATTGATTGAGTGTTGTGTCACGACTGGCTGCATGTTCAAATCCCATAATATAATTTCTGTTTTTTGCGCTTCACCCTTTGTTTCTGTTCAAGTGTTGGTGCCAGGAGAGATTCACTGCAGCAGTGATTAATTCAATTGATTTAAAAACATATTCTAATTGAACGAATTGTTCTGTGCTAGGAAACTCTTAGGTAATAACTATTCTATTATACAAGATTTTACAACACCTGCTAAACAGTACCAACTTCATGCAACTAAACATTCATCAAAAGGCGAGGCAAATAAAGCTTTTCTCCGAGTATTGAAATATTCATCAGGGGCAGTTCTCGAGGTTAGTTTCCTCACTGTAAATTCTTCCCGGCTACTACTACTACTCAAGTACATCACATGAATTAGCACATTGTCTTGTGTAGTGACATTAGTTACGTGATAGCTTTCACCTACATAGATACACTGTTGTCCACTAGATGGAAAATATGTTTGATTTGTCTAGTTTTATTTGTTAATGGTACATATGCACATTTATCTTTCAATCATTGTCTACCTCATGATACATAATATATGCATGGATATATATAACTAGAACCTCATTGTCTACCTCATGATACATAATATATGCATGGATAATATATGCATGCATGGTATATATGCATTTATCTTTCAATCATTGTCTACCTCATGATACATTTATCTTTGTTAGTTAACAACATGTTCTTCTGGATATATATAACTAGAACCTGTGTGTTCTTCTGGATATATTATTATTCACATGCTCAATACTCTGTCTGACCTACTTTTTCTCTCTGCTTTTAGGTACGCCATGGTGCGCCGCAAGATCACCACCTACGCGATGATGAGCCGACGCCCACCACCACCCCCTCCCCCTCCGACGCCGCCTCCAACGCCGCCACCTCCAGCGTCCGACGGCGAGGAGGAGGAAGTCCCCGAGGTGGACTACCCGGAGGACGAGGAGGAGAACGACCGCCTGGAGGCGGAAGTCCAGGCGGAGATCGACGACATGGAGTGGGCCATCTCGGACCCCGAGAATGAAGAACAGGCGGCCATCCACGCCTCGTGGCGTTCTCTGCGGATGGAGAACAAGGAGGCGGCGCGCGACGACGAGATGGACGGCCTGCTTCTTGAGTCGGGGCTCAAGGAGTCCCGCGACCGCCACGCGACGGAGGAGGGAGCGCGCAGCTTCATGGAGTTGGAGCGGCGGCGCCTCTTGGCGCTGCTCGCGGAGGACTCCGGTCGCCTCCATAAGATTGTGGAGGATGACTTCCTCCCCGCCCCCGCCGCCGCCCCCGCCGCCGCCCCCGCGACGAGGAAGCGCGTGAGGGCCAACGACGACGAGGCGGGACCCTCTAGGCGCTAGAACTTTTTTTTCGTATTATGAACTGCTTATATATGATCATATGAACTGCTATGTTTTATTCTAGGCTTATGAATCCTTGCCATAGTATTTGTGATCATGCAAGCATGCTTTTGAACTTTGTCATTCCTTTTCGTTGCATATATAACATATATAATCCATTCTAGGCTTATATATGATCGATCGTCATCCATGCTATGTTTTATTCTAGGCTTATGAATCCTTGCCATAGTATTTGTGATCATGCAAGCATGCTTTTGAACTTTGTCATTCCTTTCGTTGCATAACATATATACTCCATTCTAGGCTTATATATGATCGATCGTCATCCATGCTATGTTTTATTCTAGGCTTATGAATCCTTGCCATAGTATTTGTGATCATGCAAGCATGCTTTTGAACTTTGTCATTCCTTTCGTTGCATAACATATATACTCCATTCTAGGCTTATATATGATCGATCGTCATCCATGCTATGTTTTATTCTAGGCTTATGAATCCTTGCCATAGTATTTGTGATCATATGCAAACATGTTTTTTAACTTTATCATTCCTTTCGTTGCATAACATATATACTTCATGTCTATACAGAGATGTCTTGTGGTACGTGGTGTACAGTGGTCGGGTTCTAGGAGTCTACGAGGAGTGGGAGGACTGCCAGGCACAGGTGACCAACTTCAGCGGCAACTGCTACAAAGGGTACAAGACAAGAGAGCTCGCGGTCTCCAAGTGGAGGAGACACGTGTGGAAGAAGAATCGGATGAAGTTCTTGATCATGGTCTCGATCTTGCTCATCGTCGTCGCCGGTGTGATCTATTCGAACTTTTTTTTCGATGTTGGACTTGCTTATATATGATCGATCGTCATCCATGCTATGTTTTATTCTAGGCTTATGAATCCTTGCCATTGTATTTGTGATCATGCAAGCATGTTTTTGCACTTTGTCATTCCTTTCGTTGCATAACATATATACTACATGTCTATAGAGCTACAGGTAGAGCTACAGGTAGAGCTACCTTTCTCTACATGTCTATAGAGAAAGGTGTTGTTATATGCCTTGTGTCCATAGAGATGACGTGGTACGTCGTGTTCGAGGGGCGGGTTCCAGGAGTCTATGAGGAGTGGACGGACTGCAAGGAACAGGTGCACAAGTTCCAGCGGCAACTGCTACAAAGGCTACCCGACTCAACAAGAGGCGGTTGCCAAGTGGACGAAGCACCAGTCGAACAAGAGCAAGATGAAGACCTTCATTGTGCTCTCGCTCTTGCTCACCATCGTCGGAGCGGTACTCTATTGCATCCTAGTGTAGGCGGCGGCCGGTGTCACTTCATTTATATCTTGAGATGATGCACTTAATTTGCATGGATTATGAGCTGTATGGAGATCTATATATGTATGATGAGTTGTATATGCATGGAGCTATATGAAATCTGTTAATATTCTATATGAAATGAGTTTTATATGGAGATATATAATTGTGCTATATGAAATCTATTGATATATCTGTATACTGCTATATTATATCTGTTAATACCTATATATATACACCAGACAGAATAAGTTCTGTATAAAACCTGTAATATTTCTATGGCGCACTAAAATGAAATTTTGTGGCGCACCTAATTTTGTGGCGCACCAAACCATAATGCGCCACAGAATTTCTTATTTCTGTGGCGCATTAGGGCTTAGTGCGCCACAGAATTTCTTATTTCTGTGGCGCATGTGCTGGTGCGCCACAGAAAGCTTATTTTTGTGGCGAAGATTCTGTGGAGCACCACCCATGCGCCACAGAATGCATATTTTGGTGCGCCACAGAAGAGGTTTTCCCTACTAGTGTCATATAGGTGTGTTCTTCAAAAGATGTTCTGCAGGACAACATCTTTGCTATAAACAAGCCACTTAGAACACATTAAGATAAATATCAACCTGCCATGCAGAATAGGAGAGTATTGCATCTATATGGAGTGGTAGTATAATGTAAGGATACTCTCCTCTTAGCTGACCAACAGCTTGTCTCCCAACTCTAATTCACGGGATCTCCGATCACGTAGAGTGGGTTACCACTGTGGATAACTCAAAGTGTGGGTCTCAAACCCATCTCCCTCGATGCATTATCTATCACATTGCATGATAGACCCTTTGTGAAGGGATCTGCCAGATTTTTAGATGTTTGGATATAATCCAACACAATAACTCTAGAGTTTCTCATTTTTCTGACAGATTTCAATCTCCTCTTCACATGTCTTGATGACTTCATATTGTCCTTAGAACTGTTTACTTTGATGATCGCAGTTTGATTATCACAGTTCATAGGAATTGCGGGTATAGGTTTTTCAACCACAGGCAAGTCCATCAAGAGCTCTCGAAGCCACTCTGCTTCAACAGTGGATGTGTCTAATGCTGTGAGTTCTGCTTCCATAGTTGACCTCGTTAAGATGGTCTGCTTGCAAGACTTCTAGGAAACAGCGCCACCACCAAGCGTAAACACATAACCACTTGTGGCCTTAGTCTCATCAGCATCAGAAATCCAATTTGAGTCACTATACCCTTCAAGTACCCTTGGATACCCAGAGTAGTGAATCCCATAGCTCGCAGTGCCATTCAAATAACGCAAAACTCTTTCAAGAGCCTGCCAATGAACATCTCCGGGATTTGACACAAATCGACTCAACTTGCTAACAGCAAACGAGATGTCAGGCCTCGTAGCGCTGGCCAAATACATAAGCGAGCCAATAATCTGAAAATATCTTAGCTGATCTTTAGCATCCTTAGGATCTCCCTGATTCTTTTGAACCAACATGCTAGAATCATATGGCGTAGGAGAAGACTTGCAGTAGCTATACCCAAAAATGACTCAAGATCTTTTCCACATAGTGAGATTGAAGCAGTGTTATCCCACCATCGTCATCTTTCAGTAGCTTGATGTTCAAGATCACATCAGCCACTCCTAGATCTTTCATCTCAAAACAACGAGATAGAAAGTCTTTGACCTCCTTGATAACATCAAGACTGGTCCCAAAAATCAGTATATCATCAACATACAGACATAAGATGACTCCCTCGCCCCCACCATGGCGATAGTACACACACTTGTCAGCTTCATTAACAACAAAGCCTACAACAGTTAAGGTTCTTTCAAACTTCTCATGCCACTGCTTAGGTGCTTGCTTAAGACCATACAAAGACTTCAGCAACTTACACACCTTTCCTTCTTGACTACCTACCACAAATCCATCCGGTTGATCCATATAAATCTCCTCATCTAACTCTCCATTTAAGAAAGCCGTCTTAACGTCCATTTTATGAACAAGAAGACCATGCGAGGCAGCCAGAGATAGTAGTACTCGGATAGTGGTCAATCTGGCCACAGGTGAATAAGTATCAAAGAAGTCTTCGCCTTCTTTCTGGGTATAACCCTTAGCAACAAGGTGTGCCTTGTACTTTTCAATAGTACCGTCAGGTCTAAGCTTCTTCTTGAACACCCACTTACATCCTACAGGTTTGCACCCATAAGGACGATCAGTAATTTCCCAAGTTCCATTTGCCAAGATGGAATCCATCTCACTGCGAACAGCTTCTTTCTGGTAGTCAGCATCTTGAGATGCATAGGCTTCTGAAATAGAAATGGGAGTGTCATCCACGAGGTATACAATGAAATCATCACCAAAGGTCTTTTCAGTCCTCCGTCTCTTACTCCTAGTAGGAGCTTTATTGTTATCCTCCACAGGATTTCAGAATGTTCTATCGAAATGGTGGGTTCAGGAATTGTAAATAATTCTTGACTAGATGAACTAGGCATCTCCTTATTTGATGAGCTAGATGAACCTTTTATTGGAAAGATGTCCTCAAAGGAAGTCGCATCATTCGACTCCATAATAGTACCAACACGCATGTTAGGTACTTCAGATTTCACTATCAAAAATCTATAGCCAATGGTGTGAAACGCATATCCCAGAAGAACACAATCCACGGTTTTTGGTCCAAGCTTTCGCTTCTTGGGTATTGGCAAGTTTACCTTTGCCAAACAACCCCAAGTCCGTAAGTAAGAGAGTTTTAACCTTTTATTTTCCCATTCCTCAAATGGTGTAATTTCATTGTTCTTAGTGGGAACCCGATTTAGGACATGACACGCAGTCAAGATCGCCTCCCCCCCACCATGCCTTGGAGAGACCCGAAGTGTCTAACATGGCGTTAACCAAATCAGTTAGAGTACGGTTCTTTCTTTCAGCCACCCCATTAGATTGGGGTGAGTAGGGAGGCGTCCTCTCATGGATTATACCATGTTCCGCACAAAAAGAATCAAATTCATTGGAAAAGTACTCTCCACCACGATCGGACCTAAGCCGCTTAATCTTTCGATCAAGTTGGTTTTCTGCTTCAGCTTTATAGATTTTGAAAAAGTTCAAAGCTTCATCTTTAGATTTCAAAAGATACACATAACTGGTGGAATCATCAATTCATATCATGAAATATTTCTTTCCACCTTTTGTCAACTCACCATTCATCTCACAAAGGTCTGAATGAATGAGCTCTAGTGGTGCCAAGTCTCTTGCCTCTGCAGTCTTGTGAGACTTGCGAGGTTGCTTTGCTTGCACACAAACTTGGCACTTAGAGCCCTTGACATTAGTAAATTTCGGAATTAAACTCATGTTGGCTAGCCGCGTCATGCAACCAAAGTTAATATGACAAAGTCGTGAATGCCAAATATTGGACTCATTATCATTGCAAACATGATTAATAACTTTAGTGCATAAGTCTGACAAAGAAAGGCGGAACAAGCCTCCGCACTCATAGCCTTTTCCAACAAATTGTCCATACTTTGATATTACAACTTTATTGGACTCAAAAATCAACTTAAAACCATCTCGACACAGAAGAGATCTGCTGACGAGATTTTTATTGATGGAGGGAACGTGATGCACATTCTTCAGCTGTACGGTCTTCCCCAAAGTGAACTTCAGATTTACCGTACCAACACCTTGAACAAAATGATGTGAGCCGTTTCCCATCAGCATGGAGCCAGCCCGTTGCTACTCGTGTGATGATGACGTGCAAGCAGTAAGTCCTTGTGCGAGGTGATGACCAGCCCGTTGGGAACCCCAAGAGGAAGGTATGATGAGTGTAGCGGCAAGTTTTCCCTCAGTTAAGAAACCAAGGTTTATCGAACAGGAGAAGGGAGACGATGACGACTGAAGGTGTTGTGGAACCTGCAAACACACAAACAAATACTTTGCTCCCAACTTGCGATGAGGTTGTCAATCTCACCGGTTTGCTTGAAACAAAGGTTATGAGTGTATCGAGTGGAAAACAGTAGAGTATATGCGAGTAAAGTAAACAGTGCGGAAAAAGTAAACAGGTGATTGCAATATGATTAAAATAGGACCGGGGTCCACAGTTCACTAGTGGTGTCTCTCCATAGATAAAATAACATGCTGGGTAAACAAATTACAGTTGGGCAATTGATAGAATAAAGATAACGTGATATGTCAAGAAGATCACTATGAGATTCACTCTGGGCATTACAACAAAATACATAGACCGCCATCCAACTGCATCTATGACTAATAATCCACTCCCGGGGATATCATCCGAACACCCTAGAAGTATTAAGTTGCGAACAACAGATAATTGCATTAAGCAAAGTGTGTAATGTAAACAAAGCATATGCCCTTGAGCATATGAATGTTGTTTTCTCCCTAGTAGCAACAGCACATCTACCACCTTAGAGGTTTCTGTCACTCCCCCAGGTGAAATAGAGACATGAACCCACTATCGAGCATAAATACCCCCTCTTGGAGTCACTAGCAACTACTCGGCCAAGATAGCTACTAACAACGGAGAGCATGCAAGATCATAAACAACATAGAGATAACAAAAGATATAATTCAGTACATCAACTTAATCATAAACACCAATATTCATCGGATCCCAACAAACCAACATCGTAGAATTACATAATGGTGATCTCAATCATGTAAGGCGGCTCATGAGATCTAAACATGAAGCACATGGTGGAGAGGACAACCATCTAGCTACTGCTATGGACCCATAGTCCAAGGTAGACTACTCACTCATCGCTCCGGAGGCAAGCATGGCGATGAAGAAGACCTCCGGTGGCGATTTCCCTCTCCGGCAGGGTGCCGGGAAGAGCTTCTGGACCCTCCCGATCTTCGGGTCGACGGCGGCGGCGGATCGCGATGTATTCTAGAAAACTGATCGGGCCCTTAGGTTTTTCTCGTCGGGGGGTACTTATAGGCGAAGGGGCGATGTCAGAGGTGGAGCCCGGGGCTCTCACACAGGGGTGGCGCAGCCAGGGGCCAGGCCGCGCCGCCCCCTTGTGTGGGGCCCTGGTGGCCCCCCTCCGACACTTCTTCGGATCTCTGGAAGCTTCCGGGTAAAATAAGACTTCAGGAACTTGTTTCGTCCAATTCCGAGAATATTTCCTGTGTATCACTTCTGAAACACAAAAACAGCAGAAAACAGGAAACTGGCACTGTGGCACTTCGTTAATAGGTTAGTTCCGGAAAATGTATAAAAATGCCACTAAGTGTAACGAAACAATAGGCAAATGGTGTAAAAACAAGCATGGAGCATCAAAAATTATAGATACGTTTGAGACGTATCAAGCATCCCCAAGCTTAACTCCTGCTCGTTCTCGAGTAGGTAAGTGATAACAAAGAATAATTTTTGAGGTGACATGCACCTACACAATCTTGATCATATATGTAAGCATTGGTGAGCTGGGATCAATAGAACTTAAAACATGGGCATGAAAGATATAATCATGACAATAAGAAACTTAGCAACCATGTTGTAAACATGTAAATGAACACAAACAAAAGATCATGATAATGAAACAATGAAAGTCAAACGTGTGTTCTAATCATAAGGAAAAACATACAAATGGTTTTCAGCTTGTCCTTCAAAGAGAGCAAAACATAAATGCATAGGACACCTCAAAGTTTAAGAGGGCGACTAGATACAAATAATTTAAGAACAAGTGAAACCAACAATATGAGTCAATCAATGAACTTTGGGACAATGCATATCACACTAAGAATGACAACTATGCTCTCTTAATGGTGCATAAAGAAAGAAGGTGGTGACTCAACATAAAAGTAGAAGAAAGGCCCTTCGCAGAGGGAAGCAGTGATTTAAACATGTGCTAGAGCTTTTCATTTGTAAAACAGAGAGATAAAACTTGATTTTGAGAGGTGGTTGTCTTTGTCAACGACTGGCAATGGGGTTCTTACTATCTTCCATACAAAAATAAAGCAAGTTTTTGAGAGAGAGATTGGCACTCTTGTGCTCTTTTTTATAAAACTTGGCACTCCTCCCCACCTTTTCCTTTCACATACCATGGCTAACCGATTCCATCGGGTGCCCACCAACATTCAAATTCTTTGGAGGAGTGCCTTTTTCCTTCTTTTTTTCTCTTTTTTTTCTTTTTGGAATAAGCAATATGGAAGATAGCAAATCCGACCACTATGTCCCCATGAGCTGAAAACAGTGTCACAAAACAAGAAGTGTTTTGAAGGTTTTTGAAAGGTAGCACACGAAAATTTTACTTTGGAATGGCTTACAAATACCATGCATAGGAATTTATAGTGGACACAATGGCAAACTTGGTTTTTAGGAGTTGGATGCACGCGTAGAGCTCATACTCAGTACAAGGCGAGGGCTAGCAAAAGACTGGGAGCGACCAACTAAGAGAGCAATAATGGCCATAATCATGAAAAGCGACATTAAAAGAAGCATACGATGGCATCAAAAGTCAAAAACTAAATGATCATGAAGGCTAATGGCGACTTTGTAAGAGTCTAACATGTGTGAGCATGCGCCAAGTCAACCCAAATAAAGCATCAAGGAGAAAACCAAAATAATGCTTCCATACAATAAAAAAACAACGCATGATTTTTTTAAAGGCTCATTAAGCAATCTCAGTTATTTGAGACAAGTCATGCTACAGCAAAACCACTAAGCATACTATCAAAAAGACATCAAGCATGACATGAAAAAGCCTAAGCCGCAGTCTACACAAGCTCCTTCTTGTACCACTATTTTGCACAAAGCTTTTTCTCTTTTCCAACACCATTTGAAATTTTTATAAACACCTCTTTTGATGAAAACCAATGAAGATCAGAGGCAAAAATACACCTTGATGAAAAGATATGACAAGATCTGAACGCATATCAAGGCGAAAACGAAAACCAAAAGCAGTAGCAGAAAAAGTAGAACGCTCGATTTTTGATAAGAGTGAAAACTAGAGCGTTCTTTGCAAATGAAAACGAGTACATCTCCTCCAAAGGAAATTTGTTGGGGTCCAACCATTTATTGCATCAAACAAACAAACTAAACCAACTAAGAAAATTAAAACAACTGACGCTCCAAGAAAAACACATAGTGCATGAAGCAATAAAAATATAGTGTTTTGAAAGGTGACCTGATTTTTGCCGATGAAGAAGGGGTGCCTCGGGGGCATCCCCAAGCTTTGACGCTTGTACTTCTTGGATATTTCTTGGGGTGATGCATGGGCATCCCCAAGCTTGAGCTTTTGTCCATTCTTCAACTCATCTCATCATTCTCCAATCCCTACACTTGAAAACTTCCTTCATACAAAACTAAACACAATTCTATTAGCAACATTAGTGTAAGCATAACATATAATCAATCCTCTATTTGCTTCAGGTTTCAACTCAAAACCACCACATATATAGCAAATACTACTGTAGCAACTTCCCCAAAAGTTCCATGATCAAAAGAACTCAAAAGAAAGCGATAAAGTGGCAAACACAAATATTGGCAGAAATCTGTCAAAACTGAACAGCTGACAAAGGTCGAATTTTTGAGGGATTTTATGTTGCTCAAATCAAAAAGTGTTCAACTAATAAAAGTTTGGATATAACCTGGGGCATATGCACAAGAAATCGCAGGTCCAAAAGATATACAGAAAATTTTCACGAATTTTTACGGTGCAGCACCGAAAACAGTTTCAGGACAGCAACATCCCCAAATCTTTACCTCACTCAAATTAGAGGCTTCTCTTGGCACAAAAACGAAATAAACAAGATAAGGAGCGGTCATTACAGTAGTAATGACTTCCAAGACTCAAATAAAAGAAAAAGTACTGAAAAGTAAACAATGGGTTATCTCCCAAGAGTGCTTTTCTTTAACGCCTTTGAGCTAGGCGCAGAAAATTGCGAATCAAGTAATATCAAGAGATGAAGCATCAAGCTCATAATTTGCTCTAAGAATAGAGTCAAAAAGTAATTTCTTTCTTTTCCTAGGGAAGTGTTCCATACCTTTCTTTAGTGGAAATTGATACTTGATAGTGCCTTCCCTCATATCAATGATAGCACCTACAGTTCGAAGAAAGGGTCTTCCCAAAATAATAGGACATGAAGCATGGCATTCAACGTCCATAACAAGAAAATCAACGGGAACAAGGTTATTGTTAACCATAATAAGAACATCATTAATCCTTCCCAAAGGTTTATTCTTAGCAACATCAGCAATAGGAACATCAAAATAACATTTTTCAAGCGGTGGTAAATCAAGCATGTCATAAATCTTTCTAGGCATGATGGAAATACTAGCACCTAGATCACATAAAGCATGGCAATCATAACCATTAACATGCATATCAATGATGGGTTCCCAACCATCTTCTAACTTCTTGGGAACAGAGGCTTTTTGCTTCAACTTTTCATCCCTAATCTTTATAAGAGCATTGGTAATATGCTTAGTAAAAGCAATATTTAAAGAACTAGCATTGGGAGTCAAAGCAAGCTTTTGCAAGAACAAAATTACTTCAGATATATTGCAGCCATCAACATCAAAATCATTAAAAGAAATAGAGCTATCATCTCCCACACTCTGAAAAATTTCAACACTCTTTTGAGAAAAAGTTTTGGCAGTTTTAGGCTTTTTAACACAAGGAGTGGGAGTTTTCTCTACACCAATCAAAGTAAGAGGGTTGCTATCAGTAGGAGCAACATCATTAGAGGTAGTAATAGTACATACCTTCATCTCTCTAGCCATCTCATCTTCTCTTTCCCACCTGGCATGCAATTCCGCTAACAATCTAATATTTTCATCAATTCCAACTTGGATAGCATTAGCGGCAGCAAAAGGATCAGGCTTAGCGGACATTCTATTAACCAAAGAAGATTGCACATTAGACAATAATGAAATATCGGTTTCAGCTTTGGAAGCCTTAGCTTGTAATTCAGGAACAGCCTTGTTTAAATTTTCAAGTTGATGACTTATAGTCCTCAACAGAGCTGATTGCTCCTCCATAGTCTTGGTGAAAGCCCTGTTCTGCTCATATTGGATCTGCATAAAATTCTTGGTAGCCTTTTCAAGTTCAAAAAGTCTTTCTTCACTAGGCATTTTAGGTCTACCAAGATAGCTATTATCACCATTAGAAGGAAACGGCCTATAATTGTTACTAGCAAAATTATTCCTATAAGCATTGTTGTTAAAATTGTTGTTTCTAATGAAATTCACATCAACTTGCTCTTCTTGAGCAACCAGAGAGGCCAAAGGAACATTATTAGGATCAACATGAGTCCTATCATTAGCAAGCATAGCCATAATGGTATCAATCTTCTCATTCAAGGAAGAGGTTTCCTCAACAGAATTTACCTTCCTACCTTGTGGAGCTCTCTCGGTGTGCCATTCGGAATAATTTACCATCATGTTGTCGAGTAGCTTTGATGCGGCGCCCAAGGTAAGGGACATAAAAGTGCCTCCAGCAGCTGAATCAAGTAGGTTCCTTGAAGAAAAATTCAGTCCTGCATAAAAAGTTTGGATAATCATCCAAGTAGTCAGTCCATGAGTGGGGCAATTCTTTACCATAGATTTCATTCTTTCCCAAGCTTGAGCAACATGTTCATTATCGAACTGAGTAAACTTCATAATATTGCTACGCAAAGCTATAATCTTAGCAGGAGGATAATATCTACCAATAAAAGCATCCTTACACTTAGCCCATGAATCAATACTATTCTTAGTCAAAGAAAGCAACCAATCTTTAGCTTTTCCTCTCAAAGAAAAAGGAAACAACTTGAGCTTAATAATATCACTATCAACATCCTTATATTTCTGCATCTCACATAGCTCAACAAAATTGTTGAGATGAGCTGCAGCATCTTCAGTACTAGCACCAGAAAATTGCTCTTTCATAACAAGGTTCAATAAAGCAGGCTTGATCTCATAAAAGGTGGTAGCAGGAACAGGTGGTGCAATAGGAGTGCAGATAAAATCACTATTGTTCGTGCTAGCAAAGTCACACAACTTGGTGTTTTCAGGAGTACCCATTTCAGCAAAACGAAAGTAAACAAGTAAAAACAGCTACCAAGGATTCTAATTTTTTTGGGTTTTTGATATAAAGCAGTGCAGGTAAAGTAAAATAAAGTAAAGCAAAACAAATAACAAAGTAAAGAATGTGTGTGCGAAGAACTCCCCTCGCAGAAGTCTTCTCTCTTCCCCGGCAACGGCGCCAGAAAAAGTGCTGCTACTCGTGTGATGATGACGTGGAAGCAGTAAGTCCTTGTGCGAGGTGATGACCAGCCCGTTGGGAACCCCAAGAGGAAGGTATGATGAGTGTAGCGGCAAGTTTTCCCTCAGTTAAGAAACCAAGGTTTATCGAACAGGAGAAGGGAGACGATGATGACTGAAGGTGTTGTGGAACCTGCACACACACAAACAAATACTTTGCTCCCAACTTGCGATGAGGTTGTCAATCTCACCGGTTTGCTTGAAACAAAGGTTATGAGTGTATCGAGTGGAAAACAGTAGAGTATATGTGAGTAAAGTAAACAGTGCGGAAAAAGTAAACAGGTGATTGCAATATGATTAAAATAGGACCGGGGTCCACAGTTCACTAGTGGTGTCTCTCCATAGATAAAATAACATGCTGGGTAAACAAATTACAGTTGGGCAATTGATAGAATAAAGATAACGTGATATGTCAAGAAGATCACTATGAGATTCACTCTGGGCATTACAACAAAATACATAGACCGCCATCCAACTGCATCTATGACTAATAATCCACTCCCGGGGATATCATCCGAACACCCTAGAAGTATTAAGTTGCGAACAACAGATAATTGCATTAAGCAAAGTGTGTAATGTAAACAAAGCATATGCCCTTGAGCATATGAATGTTGTTTTCTCCCTAGTAGCAACAGCACATCTACCACCTTAGAGGTTTCTGTCACTCCCCCAGGTGAAAAAGAGACATGAACCCACTATCGAGCATAAATACCCCCTCTTGGAGTCACTAGCAACTACTCGGCCAAGATAGCTACTAACAACGGAGAGCATGCAAGATCATAAACAACATAGAGATAACAAAAGATATAATTCAGTACATCAACTTAATCATAAACACCAATATTCATCGGATCCCAACAAACCAACATCATAGAATTACATAACGGTGATCTCAATCATGTAAGGCAGCTCATGAGATCTAAACATGAAGCACATGGTGGAGAGGACAACCATCTAGCTACTGCTATGGACCCATAGTCCAAGGTAGACTACTCACTCATCGCTCCGGAGGCAAGCATGGCGATGAAGAAGACCTCCGGTGGCGATTTCCCTCTCCGGCAGGGTGCCGGGAAGAGCTTCTGGACCCTCCCGATCTTCGGGTCGATGGCGGCGGCGGATCGCGATGTATTCTGGAAAACTGATCGGGCCCTTAGGTTTTTCTCGTCGGGGGGTACTTATAGGCGAAGGGGCGATGTCAGAGGTGGAGCCCGGGGCTCTCACATAGGGGTGGCACGGCCAGGGGCCAGGCCGCGCCGCCCCCTTGTGTGGGGCCCTGGTGGCCCCCCTCCGACACTTCTTCGGATCTCTGGAAGCTTCCGGGTAAAATAAGACTTCAGGAACTTGTTTCGTCCAATTCCGAGAATATTTCCTGTGTATCACTTCTGAAACACAAAAACAGCATAAAACAGGAAACTGGCACTGTGGCACTTCGTTAATAGGTTAGTTCCGGAAAATGTATAAAAATGCCACTAAGTGTAATGAAACAATAGGCAAATGGTGTAAAAACAAGCATGGAGCATCAAAAATTATAGATACGTTTGAGACGTATCACCCGTGCGACCTGATAAGAAGAAAATATGGAAATATCAGCACATATATGTATATTGGCACTAGTGTCTATCCACCATTCAGGCGAATGACAAACTGAAAGGATAGTAGGAAATATACCATACCCAGCATCCTTCATATCGGTATCACCAACAACAACATTGGCAGAATTGCTACCGTTTCCATGTGAACGCTTATCAAAGCGTTTAGGGCAGCTAGGAGCCCAATGATTCGGATCACCACACACATGGCAGGATCCTTTCTTCTTATACTCAGTCTTCTTCTTGAAGTTGGTGGTCTGCGAGGCCTTGTTCTTGCCGTTAAACTTTCCCTTGCCCTCAAACTTATTCTTATTCTTGGACTTGTGGGACTGGAAGTTATTTTTCTGCACCACATGTGCACTATAACTTCCATCAAAACCTCGAACACGTGTATCCTTTGCTCTCGCCTTTTCCTCAACATGAAGAGAACCAATGAGATCCAAAACGGAAAACTCATGTCTCTTATGTTTCAGAGAAGTAGCAAAGTTCCTCCATGAAGGAGGAATCTTGGCAATAATGCCACTGGCCACGAACTTGTCCGGTAAGGTACACTTGAACTGCTCGAGTTCTTTGGCAAGAGACTGTATCTCATGAGCCTGCTCCACAATGGGACGGTCATCAGTCATCTTATAATCATAGAATTGCTCCATGATATACAGCTCAATGCCAGCGTCAGAAACACCAAACTTGGCTTCCAGCGCATCCCACGCATCCTTGCCATTATCAAATGACATATAGGTGTCAACAATGTTGTCACCAAGAATGTTGAACAAAGCCCCCATAAACATGGTGTCGACTTTCTGAAAAGCTTCCTCCTGAGCAGGAGAAAGATCTCCCTCCGGTTTGCCAAGAGTGGCGCTATAGCAGCCTAGGTTTTTCAACCATAGAACTGCTCTCGTGCGCCATCTCTTATAATGGACACCATCAAAGGGAGGCGGCCTGGTAGCCGTGGCCAAGCCAGTTGGACTCAGTTGCCTATAATCAGGTTTTTGGATTGGTGAATATATAAGCAATTTACCATAAGATTTAATCCGAAATAACCAATAATAAAGCATGATGATAATTACAGGAATTAACCTAATCATGCATACTAGCAGAATAGAAAAACAGATCACCTCTAACACAGATAAAGAAATCACATATATTCCAAACTCTAGTACAAGAAATTGTAACCGAAACTGGAAAAGATGGGTACAGATTGCATACGGTGCTGTAGGAGGATTCACGTTCGCGTTCAGATTCATGTTGGCGTTGAGGTCCACGTTGGCACCGGCGTCGTCAGCCATGTCGTCGATGTAGAGGCAGCTGATGTCCGGGAAGAAGTCCTCTTCGGGGAAGGAGTCGTCGGTCGACGTGATGCCGTCAGTAGTCGCGCAGAAGCGCTCCTCAAAAACCTGATCGCTCCTCACCCGTACATATTCACAAGAGGCAGGGTTCCGGAGGCCTACTGTCCCGTCGTCCGATGCACGCCGGAAGAGGGGATGGAGAAGGTGTAGCGGCGACGCAAGGCTCTGGAGATGAGATACGGGATGTGATACGGTGTGATTAGGGTTTGCGCCTAAGCCTGCTTATATAGCGCCGGTCGGGTAAGACGTAACCGCGGCGCGCGCGGGATGTGATACGGTGTGAGGAGGAGGAGCACGCGTGTAGGTCTCTCCTCTTCTCTCACTTTAGGAGGTAGTAGAACACCCCACTATATACATTGGTGCAACTCCCCTCAAACTAGAAAGGTGGGACTAAACTTTGGTGTCACCCCTTACTAGGCATAAATGAGTCATGAGAATTTCAGAATTTGTATTGGGCCATGGACCAAAGCCCATAACCAAATTCCAACAAGCAGAACCAGCTGTGTGTTGGTCTCACTCTCACTGCCACGACAGGTTTTGTTTTTCCTCCTTTCTCATGTTTGAAGAAATAGTGAAATACCCTGACCCATCGTCTGCTCTGTCCAAAGCAGCAATGTCGGCACAATGTCCTTATTGCTCTTTAAACGTGATTTCGTGCTCCTTCACATCAACATCCGAGTAATGGACCCTGCGATCGAATCCTGCACCACATATCTCCTATCCATTAATCGTGTCCATTTTCCAATCCAGGTACACCATCTGTGCAACAAACTCGCCTACACGGCACTCCCCTACAAAGCAGAGTCACATGGAACTGTCCCTACCGATGGACCATTATCCTGATGGCCGTAGACATGATCATGATGGTTGTGCTGCCCGAAAATGAGTTAGTACCAAATACCAGGCCCTCGCAGCCTCACGTAGTGCACATTATAGCACATTGGCTTTGATACCACAAAGAGAAAGCTACGAGCGTCATAAATGCAAATACTGTTCGAACACGATTGAGAATGACAAGTGCGGCCAAAGTTGAAATCGTGTATGGTTCAGTTCCTACAAACCTCACATGTCAATTCCTACAAATGAAAGAGAACGTTATCAGTTATCCCACACCTTGGACTATATGGTTTCTATATATTATAGTTTGCGCTGCAAAATAATGACCACGCGATTTTATTAAAAAAGAAACTGTAGCATCACACCCGGATAATATCAACTTCATGTACCACAATTAATAAGCGAGGTGTTTCTCGCAGAAATAGAAGATACATAATCAATTTCATGCATCACACCATGAATATTAAATTCCAAAAAAAAATCCCAGATATAGATAATGAAGTGTCTATAGAAATGCAAAAAATTCAACTCCAAAGACCTTATATTCTAGGCTACACAAAAATGGTAAATCTCATGTGTGAATGCAAAATTTAAAACAAAAACTTTAAACGAGTTCTCTCTAGTAGTTTCTCTCTTTCTTTTCCTGCAAACTTATAGATAACTTTCATGCATGGTTTAGTTAGCTAACTTTCATGCATGGTTTGGTTCAATATTTTTTGGAAAGAGCTAGGTTACATATTTTAACACCAAATAATGCATTTGGAACATGAGCTCACCGGAGCCCTTTATTTTCAAAATTTAAAAATAATATTTTAAAGTTTTAAACAAATCTGAAAATATATATTCTTATAGGTAATGATGTATACTACAAGCATACAAGAATTGAACTTGAAATACATTGTATTATAAGCTACACAAAAAAGACAAAATCTGACAAGATTTGACGTGTACTGTTCACACACTTAGATATATAATTTTGTCTTTTTTTGTGTAGAGTTGAATATAACGTATTTTGGATTGGTACTTTGCACACTCAAAGTATATATCATTCTCTATATGTACACATTTTTTATAATTTTTTGAAAATTTAAAATGCATTTTTTGAATGTTCAAAATAAAGGGCTCCGGGAAGCCCACGAGCCAAATCGACGCACTCACTCTTCCTACTAGACATACA
Source organism: Dactylis glomerata (assembly GCA_007115705.1). NCBI lineage: Eukaryota > Viridiplantae > Streptophyta > Magnoliopsida > Poales > Poaceae > Dactylis > Dactylis glomerata. The sequence continues at coordinate 440,999 of QXEO01000628.1, forward strand.
TTTTTCCGATAAAGAGTATTTTATTACTTAAAAGTTTTAAGCATACACCCGACCTCTGCATAACTGAACATAGACGTAAGATGAATAAGAGCTGCAACTATTGGAGTAGATTCAATAGTGGGTTACCCACCGGGAATGGTGTTTGGCTCCCAGGTGCATATGCTCTTTTTATTTGAATGTAATATTTGACATATTTTGAAATGTTAAAAAAAATTAAACAAAAAAATCGCACGTACGATCTTCACATGTTGTGTGTGCACAAAGTCGTTTCACGAAAAATCGACTTGTCGTTTGGCCTACGTAAAAAATGACAATTTTTGGTGCCTCAAACAAGACATTTTATGGTACATGTTTTGTTTTTTTACACCGACCATGAGCAATGTCGTTTTTTCGTGAAACTTTACGGATATGGATTATGGAGATGTACATGTAAAATTTTTTGTTTGAATTTTTTGGCACTTCGAAATATGTTTTTTTTTAGCATAGTGAGTATATGCACATGGGAGTCGAATTGAATTTTTGGTTACCCAGGTCTTGAACTTGAGAGCTTTGATATCATACTAAACTGATGAGCTAGACAATTTAACCAAAAGTTTAAATTGATAAAAAAGGCTAAGTTATATATTTTGACACGTCGTAATGTTTCGTTTCAGCTGAAATGGAGATGGGGAGCAATCCTTGGTATTCTAAAAAAGTTTATCTAAATGTATGCCAAACAAATTATTTTCTGAAAAAGTAAGAGCATAACTGTAGTTATTTTTTCTTAAATAATGAAAATCTAAATTTGCGTCCATAAGGTTTTAAGCGTCAGCAACCGTGTTCCTCTAATCAAACTACTAAGTGAGGGGAGCTAGACTCTTTTTTTCTAACTTAAAGTAAGCCAGATCTGTTTGCTGGATCACCTAGACCACTCGTGGTCGATAGATCATCCAAAGTTTCTGCAAGACGCAGCGGTATCGAGACATGTCGAGGGGAAAAGCACGCATCTTTCTGTTGCCCAAAGCTATCGTTCTCTCTGCAGGTTTAAAGAAGAATCGGATGCGGAGCCACGTCACATGAAAGGTACATCTAATCCATCGGAGCCGATAGGTAACACGTTTCGGCCTTTGGGGTCCCTGTTTGGTTATCCGAAGAACGGCATCGCATTCCGTCCTTTAAATCGCTGTCGAAATCGGCACGAGTTCTTCGTTTTCCTGGGGCTCACAGGTCCCATCCGCCATGAAGAAGACGAGCCAGCGCAGCATCAACATTCAACAACCTGCGCATCGTCTTCTATTTAGCCAGCGCGGCCTCTCTTCTTCTCGCCCACCCCACATCCCTTTCTCTCCCGTTGGCAGCAGCAGCAGCAGCAGCGCATCCTCTTCCCCTGTTCGCGTGTCCAACAGGTGAGAGCTAGAACGCGCACTCGAGAAGCTTCTAGTACCACTTGCATCTTGCTCTGTTTATGGCATGCGCTTGTATCCCGTTGAAGAGATCTGCATAAATAGTAGCCACCGTTATCGTACTAGTTTTCTGGGGTGCTGTTGCAATTTGCTTAATCACTCGACGACGTGATACCAAGTCTTAAATTAGTCCTGCAGATTTTCTGAAATTACTCCGCTGTTGTCGGTGCCGTCAAGGGCCTTTTTAATCATTTTTCACCCGTGAAGGGGCTCTGTCGAACTGGGACGTGGGCAGATGTTTCTTGTTGCCTCTCTCTGCTTCGTCTTCTGATCTTCTCGCCGTTCGCTGGAGTGACTGAGCGGGGGACGGAGCTCGCGTGGTTCCTCGCCGTGTGGCTTTCGTGTTCGTGTGCGACCCGTACGAGGTTGTAGCCGACTCCTGGAGATATCTTTCTTTAAGGAAAAGACAACCCCTTCGTCTTCTTCAGAGCGCGCGCAAGGTGTTTGCTTCTTTGTGTCAGTTGTTTCCACTTGGATTAGTCCGTGGTAGGTAGTTGTTCGATCTGCTCGTAGCATTGCATTTTGCCGTGATTCTAACTACTTGCTCCGCTTCCCTTAGTCTCTTCGATCTGTACAAAGCGTTTCCAGGTCTGTCCGTTGCTAAAATTCTGTAGCGGTTGAAGATTATCTATGAATTATTCTTAGCATCTGGTAACTTTGATGCAGTGATTTAGCTACATGATTGGGTTTGGATATAATTTGTGAAAATCTTATAGCAAGTGCTGTTTTTAGGCGGTTTTTTGTGTTTACTTATGTTTTTGATCTTCACTTCTTTTCCTCCTTTAGTTTGGCAACTGTTTTGTTCCATTCAGTTAGCAACCTGGTAAACATAGTTTCATAAATAAGGAAAAAATGGTAAGCCTTGTAAAAATCGAGTTTACGAGATAAGCCTGTTTTGCATTGTGATGTTTTTCTTTTGTACGAGTGACCTGAGGAGTTTCAGCCCCACGGATCCATGACTCCTGCCCTCTAGCACCGTGGGATGGAGATTCCTCCACGTAAGGATGTGTGCTACTTTGATAGTTTTTTGTTGTATAATAAAGTGGCCAATCATGATTTGTTTAGACTTTCATTTCCATGTGTATACAATAATTTGACAACTGGCTGGGCACACTTTCTTGTGTGCACAGTTTGATACCCGTCACTCCTAACAACTTCTTAGCGTGCACAGTGGCACAAATCCTTTTGTTCCTCTTTCGTGGTTGAAGAGTAATTTCTACCTTTTGTTGCTTACTTAGTGAAAATTGTTCTCAGTTGTGGCTTGAACTTTTGTTGTTGCTTGTGTTCTATTGTTCGGTTGATCCAGAGGCTGGGAACTTTAAAGCGGAACAGGGTTCATGGAGGGTGGAGGCGCAAGAAATGTTTCGGCGGTAGCAGCACAGCCAAAGGGAAGTGGGGATGATGGCTCATGCAAGCCACTGCCTCCTTGCTGCGTCAAGGCGAAGGCTGGTGTCCCGGAATCTGAGGCCAAGTGTCATGCAACTGTAGTGTCCGGGTGGTTCACGGAACTCCGCTCACGATCTGGTACGTACATTCAGATTGGTCCTGTATTGTTGCATTTGTGGGAACTGCAAGGAAATCATCTGCTGTTCTGATATCTAAAACCAAGTTGCTGCATGTTCAGGTCAAACAAGCAAAGTGCAGTACTTCAACAATCCAATGTGGCCAGGTACTTCTCTGATTCCTGTTTAATCTATGTTATTTTGCCATGGTTTTTCTCAAATAATCCTTGTGCAAATCCTGTTTCTTTTACTATGAAAGTGACAATCGTTTCACTTGTAAGTATCTGTACGCTACTCTTAAACTTTCACATCTGTCATAACCTCTTAGCTGGAAGAAAGATGGTGAAATTACCACTGATCCTAACTGTGAGTGTAACCTACTTGTTCGGTTTAGTGGAATGGAATTTGTTGGTCTATTGCCACCTCATCCCTCCTAAGCTAAGACTGTTAGAATATGACAAATGTAATCTTCCCACCATAACAATGCGATGATTCCATGATGGACTAAACCATCCTAGGATGATATGATAACCGAATGCCCCATAACTGTTTGACTATTCTTAGCTATCTATCCCTATTTGCATTTTGGGTTTCACATTATCTGAGTAGATATGGTCCTAATACATCAAAACTTGTGTCCCTAGAAGAATTTTAGTACACTACATCTTTGAAATTGTGAAACAGCATTTTAGGCTTTACTTTTTGAAGTGCTTTGCAGTTTCTCTGGTTACACCAGGTAACTTCTGATTCTTGTATAGACACTGTCTATGAAAATTCTTGGATCTCTACCCTAACATAACACTGAAGTAATCTACTTGCTTGAGCATGTCAGGGTTGCATTATGTGAAAATTCTTTGATCTCTACACTAGCATAATACTGAAGCAATCTACTTGCTTGAGCTGGTGAGGTTTGTAACAACAGTTACTTCTTCTATACAGGAGAGGCTCATTCGCTGAAAGTAGAGAAGATTTTGTACCAGGGGAGATCCCCTTACCAAGAAGTTTTAGTTTTCGAGGTTATTCTTCATCTTCTTATTGAGTGCACGTGGTCTGAATTGTTGAAACATAGTAATGTGTAACACCTTAAATTGTGTATGCAGTCTTCCACATATGGGAATGTCCTTGTCCTTGATGGTATTGTTCAGCTGACCGACAAGGATGAATGTGCATACCAGGAAATGGTTACCCACCTTGCACTATGCTCAATTCCATCTCCTAAAAATGTATGTATTCTGTTGCCAGCCATATGTTCGTACATACCGAATACTATGAAAATATGCTGTCAACTTGTTGAATATTGCATTTAAACTGAACTGGAGCATTTTTCTCCTGGTACTACGGTAGATGACTCACTTTACTCCAATGCAGGTTTTGGTTGTTGGGGGTGGTGATGGTGGTGTGCTACGAGAAATAACCAAACATGATTCAGTGGAGAGTATAGACATTTGTGAGATTGATCAGCTAGTTATTGATGTAAAAAACCATCTCTTGATTTACTTGGAAATATAACCGTCTAAATAGTTGTGTTCTGATGTATGCCTTCAAACTATGCAGGTTTGTAAAGATTTTTTCCCACATTTATATGTTGGATATGATGATCCTCGTGTTCGACTTCATGTTGGGGATGGTACGTCAAGAGTTAACAAGTTGTTAAGCTGGCGGTATTCTGTATAACGTTCATGGATCTCTTTTCTGTAGCATCTCAAACTTGGCATCATGTCTGCTGACTGCTGGTCTTGATTATGTAAATTTCATAGTGAACTCTCATTTATTTTGCAGCTGTGGATTTCTTGAGGAATTCTCCAGAAGGGAAATATGATGCCGTTATTGTTGATTCATCAGATCCAATTGGTGAGTTCTTGCTTTTACTGCATCATACGTATGGCCCTTTTATTTGATTAAGGATATGGAATTTATTTCATACAGGTTTGATTTACATGGTTCTTTTGTTTACGTACTTGAACTTTTCTTTCACGTTAGGACCTGCTCAGGAACTTGTGGAGAAGCCTTTTTTCAAGACAATTGCTAGAGCTTTAAAGCCTGGTGGTGTTCTTTCTAATCTTGCTGAGAGTATGTGGCTGCACACACATCTTATCCAGGATATGCTCTCAATCTGCCGTGAGACATTCAAGGGTGGCGTGCACTATGCATGGGCAAGCGTGCCAACATATCCTAGGTTCTCTATTTTTCTGCATCTTATGTGCAATCCTTTACTTCCATGTATCCAATTGCTGTTATTTTTACACATGCATATTTTATTTAACTATCAAATTTTCAGTTTCTTCTGAAATTTCAAATATTTCGTAAGAATGTCTGAAACTTTGAGCTAATTTTTTCAGATGTTGCATAAGGTATGAGGAGAAGCTGAAAAAAATCGATTGTTTGAAATTCTAATTATAAGCTACTAGTCTTCCACTGCTAGCTGACTGAAGAAATAGGTTGTAGGTTGGTCGATTAGCCCTTCTTAGATATTCCTTCACATAATCTCCACCTCAGCCAGTGGTGTCTGCTCAGTGCATGTTTTGGCACTCCGATGCCCGAGATCCATAATGAATGATCACAGTCCAACATTATATGCAATGTTCAATTTTTTCCCCTTGTGGCCATCTGGTTGTGCGCATAAGTAATTTTTCAGTCAGCTGTAGCTCCCTATTGTTTAGAGTTATCTGCGTACCCATTTCATATGTATGTAAGCTTACCATCTAAACATGTGGATCTGTAGTGGTGTCATTGGATTTTTACTATGCGCGAAGGAAGGTCCACCGGTGAACTTCTTGACTCCCGTGAATCCAATTGAGAAAATTGAAGGAGCCACTAAAGCTGGAAGAGAAATGAGATTTTACAATTCACAGGTTTGGCCTTATGCCTTATGACAGCCCCCTATTTGCTGTTCTTTTGCCTTAAAAGGTGTTTGTTACCACACTGATGCAAGATTTCCAATAGTATGATTTCGCTGTGCAGTAGTTAGTCATCAACCCCTTTTTTTTGTTTAACAGATTCATAGAGCTGCTTTTATTCTGCCAACATTTGTAAAGAGGGAGCTGGAGGCAGATTGTACTTCTACTGAAAAGGTAAGTTAGTCCCTTATCTGCATTTCGAATCTTTAGAGACTTCTGAATGTCACACTGCCGTGTATTTTCATCTCTCACAGGCAGGGCTAGTCTAGGCTCCCACTGATAATGACAGTTATTACTAATTTTAAACTAAAATGTAACAAGCTGAGCAGAACTGCAGATTTACTTCTATCAATGCATCAACTCTAGTAGTTTCAGATTGGTTAATGGAATACTTGTTGATCCTTTTGCTATTTCACCCCATGACAGGAGAAACCAGAGAAGCCAACCGTGAAACCAGTGAAGATGAAGATAATGCGGGGCAGCGCAATTACCGCTTCCTAGACTCCGGGCAGACGCTCATATGCTATCCATCTTCCATGATGAGCACCAGTGCACCACCGTTCTGTATAAATCCACGTTCAACGCCTTTCCTGGTACCAAATGCAGTAATGACATGATTGTTGTGGACACTTGTGGTGATGTAACATAGTTGCTTGATAGAACTGAGAATAGAATGTCACCGTGTATATGGTATGTTGCGGTTGACTGAATAAAAGGGGGAACAGAGGGGAATGTGTGTTAAAATATTGTGTTTCCTGATTTGCAACATGTAAGCCATGTTACATTGGTGTGTGGGTTCTGACCATCTTTGGCTCTCTGCGTCCCTTATGGGTCACCTTTTAGGCCCGTCAGCTACCTTTTGCAGCTTGTTTGGTTGGAGGGAGTTATAACCAGGGAATGGGAATTCAAGGGGTACTGGATATGATATCTCTCGTATGGTTGGAGGCGATGGGAGTTCAGCACGGTTGGGGAAAGGGAATTCAAGAGCGCAACTCCCCGACATCTCTTCCCTGGGTACCCCCTGGTAATTCAACAGAGATAGGGAATTGGTGAGGTAAAAAAAAACTTGCGTCAGCTGTTTGCCCTCCCGCAATACAAGGAACTGAACAACCTACGAAAATATTTGCCAATACGGGCCAAAATCCTCGTTGAATAAGTTTCCTGCAGCAGCGCCGGCCAGCGGCATTGTTCCTCACGTGAATCCACTAGCTAAACTGCATCTTATCCGTCGTTTCAAGATTTCAGGATTTTGTTAGCTTTCCCATCACGAGTTCACCAGATCTATTCCCCTTTCTAATTTCGTTTTTCTCTGACAGATCGATTTGTTGCATTATTTTTCTCCTTCGCGGGTCATAGAAAGAGTCACCAAAAGGCCCCAGACCTGTACAGCCATATCGTTGCTTTGTTCGGAAAATGTTTTGTGCACATGGGCACCAGTGCTTCCATCACTTGTGATTTTTTGAAATTTTTCAAAACCTCACACTTTTTTGTCTTCAAAAATTATGTGATTAAATATGTAGATAGATTTAGGCACGAGGAGTGTACACAAAAAAAGTCCCATTTAAAAATACTTTATATTTTAAGAAATACAAAAAAGATAAATTTCCTGAAAGTAAACTGATAAAATGACGTACTTGTGTACTACTATTTACAGTGAGAAATTTGTCTTTTTTGTATTTCACAAAATATAAGGTATTTTTTAACGTAACTTTTTTGATTACACTTCTCATGTGCATATCTATTTACATATTTAATGTCATAATTTTAAAATATATAAAAAATGTGAGGTTTTAAAATTTTCAAAAAACCAAAAGTGAAGGGAGCATTGGTGCCCATGTGCACAAAATCTCTTTCCTGTTTTGTTTTGTTTCATCCATTGTATGCTAAAAATTACGTACAGATCTGTATCTTTGGTGCTTTATGATGTAATTGTTGGTTGCCGCCGGCGTGTGTATGTTTGTTTCACAGTCAGGATCACATTTTTGTTTCATCAAGAGAGTGCTTCCATCTAAGGAGCGAATGTATAGAGGGGCAGTAGGCGTCAGTTCACAACAATCAAGATGATGCGTTTATTAGATTGCTAAACTACACCACGCTTTTCTAATTGTGTTTAGTTAGACATAAGTTAATGGTTTATTCCTCACAATCCCACGTCAATTCCCACGCCAGACCAAACTTGGGAATGGGACTAAAAGTCTATTTCCCAGGTAAAACCCCACAACAAACTCCCACCCCTAAACTCCCAATCCCCATCCCAAAGGTTGCCAAACACGCCCCAATTGGGATGACATTTGATGCACCTGTGCAAATACTAGTCTAAATCAGCGAATAAATTATTACTGAGTATCGGTGACGTTTTAACATATATTTTCCACACGTATCAGTCGGAATAGACCAGTACGTGGGCATGTATGACCAATCCTCTAAGAGCTCTAAGCTCCCTAGAATTGAGAGCTTTAGGATGAGTAGTATGTCACTATCATGGGTCCCACTTGCAAGAGAATTAGGATTTTGCTTGTGGCATTGATTTTTGTTGGGCCTTGTAGTTACAAAAAATTCGATGAACTACTAATAATCATCAACAATAGTACAAGCATCCTAGAAAGTAAGAAAAAATACAAATAGGTATCTTGACCATCCAATGACGACTAAGGACACTAGCATGAGTCGAAGGAGTGCCATGATTTTCAGCCCTCCATTTGCTTGAGCCAAGCAAAGCTTGTCGTAGTAGAGATTATTTTAGTAGAAAGATATGAAGTCGGCGTCCTAAGACCCCAAAGAACAGACACACCAAAAAAACAACCATGAACAATGATGGTAAACATAGATTGGAAGAGTCTAACCTGAAACCAAACTAACGATCATAAAAACGACTAGATCCCAGAAGATCTCCAAGACGCACACCTACACACGCCCTCTGCCGGCGCTGGACGCACCGCTGGAACGAGGATAGAGTGGAGAGAACCTTATTCCAATTTCAAGATGCAGCTGCCACCTCACCACTTCAAAAGAAGACATTGAAAAACAACCTAAACAAAGAATGTGAAACCACCCGCCGGCAAGGGGCCATGGTCCGCCTCCAAGGCCCAAGGCCACCGGAGGCGGAGCGGACCGGAGACTTCACCGGTGAGGGGACAAAACCCTAGATGCATTTTGACGATCGTGTATATCCTTGGAGCTCATGTACCAGTTCAGCCCATCGCCATTTTGATCGTGGATCCGATCTTTCTTCTCTTCTTCAACCGCCATCGGACAGGTCAACATGCATTGTACATAAGCTCATCATGTCGATGACGAGACCAAACACACGCCATCGAAAAAATAAACAGGACACAAACAATCAACGATAGAAGCTAAGAATGGCGCAACGGAGCGCGCCAGGACCATCTAGTACTTTGACTATGTATGATCTGTTATGCAGGCAAAACACATTTCTTTTTAAAAGCAAACTAAAAAATATAGATATAAATCATCATAAAAATATGAAGTCATGCATACAATGTGTTAGACACATGTATTTTCTTATGCCATTTCAGAAAGAAAGAAAAACGTATTTTCTTATATCATGTTAATTCACTAGCGAGTTCTTGTTTATGTTTTTTCTTTTTTTGACGAGAGCAAAAGCTTTGTGTAACATCCCAGCACGTAGGACAACTCCGGAGTAGTTTAGAGGGCTTTTGTGTATAGCATCTTAAATTATGGGATTTTTTTGCGCTTTTATCACTAAAAACTAAGGGGAATCGAGTCTCTCTTCGAGGGGGTATGGTATACTCTCGGAGTGTGAAAGAATTCGACATGATCTCTTTTGAACAATTGCTTGTTGGGAATGGGTGAAACTAAACAACTAAAACCCTAGGCATAAGCTATGAATTCAAACTTGAATTTGAATTATAAAAATTTGAATTAAAATTAAAAGACACATTTAGAAAGGATAAATATTTATAATAAAAGAAACTTGGACTTTATTAATCATCAACACAATATACATTGTCTTTACACAATTCTGTGAATAAAAGAATAATTACAATCTTGGAATGAATAAAAGAATATTACAACAATGAATAAAAGAATACAAGAATATTAATTCCTAAAACTACACATCTTCTTTCTTTCCTTTATTCTACTTCTTTTCCTTTTGGTACCTGCAACCAAAAACATGATAAAAACACAGCCAGGGGTAATTACCAAGTGGCAGTCAAAAAAACAAATGCCATTGTTGATAATCATCAACTCATTCAAGCTTATCACCATAGCTCCTAGGAAAATACCCAGGACAGCCGAGACAGGCAAGCAAGCTAGCAGCAGCTCACTCATCAAATGCATGGACAGAGGTGTCAAGCCACCAGGGAACCAGTGCTGGTATAAAAAGATCACTGAGTGTGGATTTGCTCGGCCAAGAACACCAGCCGACCAAGAACAACAACACCACACCAGCAACATCACCACACCATCCAACATCACCACAGCAGCAACCTCATCACAGCACATCACCATCACAGAAACACCAGCACACAATCTACCCTGCTCATGAGTTGAGCAACAGGGAAAGATTCACACCACCAGCACACCATTAATCAGCCAAACTAGCAAAACCAAAGACCAACATGGTTACTTAGTTCAACTAGGAACTAGGTCAAGCAGCTAGGAGGAGCAGGCTTGCCACAAGAAGCAGGAAATCAAAAATATCCAGAAGAACAAGCTACTCTTCAGCAGCAGGTTATTATTAAACCACAGCACATATAAGTGCTGGGAGAAAACCCACAGGTTTATCTCCCAGGCAGGCAGCACATAGCACAGCCACACAGTTAATCAAGCAAAGCTTGATAATAAAAAGGCTTTGGTCATCATTTGGATGTCCAGGAGGCCATGACCTTGAAGACAAGGCCATCCACAGCACCTACACCACAAAGCATGGTCTTATCTGGGAATTTCTCAAAGGAAATACTCACAGAAATAAGAATAAGGCAAGGAGTGGCACATGGGTTGCCTAGGCTAACAAGACCAAGACCTAAACCTAGTAATCCATCAGCCTTGCCAATAAAATTGGTCAAGTTTGAGTAAGCATCTGGGAAAAGTGCACAGGGACACTTTTAAACAAGTAAGCCACCAGCAGATCACCACAAAGGGTGATTGTAACTGTGCACACCTCAAGGAGGCATCACAGTGAAACAGATAGCCAGAGGCTACTGCAAGAACCACAACAGCAGCCACTGAGCCTAGCATCACTGCTAGGATTAACCAAGCTCAATAGAAGCTAGTTTGTATCACTGAACTAGCACAACAGTAGCACTGCAAGAAAGTGCAGTGGAGCTATTACATCACAGCTAAATAAACAGCAACATTCAGTGATAGCTAACACATAGTTATCCATGCACTTGGTGTATGTAATCAAGACCAGCCACTAGCAAGTTCTCAGCCAACTTAGCAACAGCAAAATTGAATAATTAAACAGTATAGGGTCATCATAGTATTCAGTTTGAATTCCAGCAAATTGAATCAGTTAACTAAAACCAGCAAGCTTCAGTTAAAGTGTTAACTGAAACTATGTCTGAATTTAACAGTAGCAAGCACCCATGTTAATCCTACTCAAACTTTAACAGCTAGATTAATGGACAGAGAGGGGTCACTGAGCATGAATCACACACATCATAGCAAGTTCTAGTTCAACAGCACAAGGGCAAGTATGGGGTAGGAACCCTAGTTCATCTGGGAGTAGAACCATGGCCAAGACAAGCTCCCGGGAGATGCAGAGAGGAGTAGAGGAAGAGGAGGACTTACTCAGCGCCCAGGAGGTACCACCGTGGCATGGCGAGGAAGTACCTGCGCGGCCACGATGGCACCAAGCCAGGGGAAGGCGCCGACGACACGTCGGCAAGACACCGCACCCACTGATACGTCCAAAACGTATCTACTTTCCTGAACACTTTTGCTATTGTTTCTCCTCTAATTTGTGTGTTTTGAATACAACTAACACGGACTAACACTGTTTTCAGCAGAATTGCTCTGGTGTCTTGTTTTTGTGCAGAAATCCAACTTTCAGTAAAAATTTGGGAAAAATCATCAAAAATCCTATTTCATCAGAAGACCCACTGAGCCAGAAGACGAGATGGAGGGGAGGCTTGAGGGCCCCACACACACAGGGGGCGCGGCCCAGCCCTGGCCGCGCCCACCTGGTGTGAGGGCGCCTCGGCAGTCCTCTCGACCCCTCCTTTCGCCTACATATACCCCCTGACTCGATTATATCGGGGAGACGACGTTTTTCCCAGATAAACTTCCGTTGCGCCACCGCCATCAGAAACCGCGATTCGGAACCAGAAACTCCATTCTGGCACCCTGCCGGGACGAGGATTCGGAGGAGATCTTCATCACCATCATCACCGACGCTCCTCCATCGACCATCCATGACTCCCCCATCCATGTGTGAGTAATTCCCCCGCTGTAGGTGAGGGGATGGTAGGGATTGGATGAGATCATTCATGTAATTTTGATATGAGATTGTTAGGGCATAGTGCCTAGTATCTTTATTTAGTGCATATGCCATTGTTGCAACTTGTTGTGCTTAATGCTTGTCACTTTGGGCCCGAGTGCCATGATTTCAGATCTGAACATGTTATTATTTATATGATGATACTTGTTGTTTATGGTCTTATCTACAAGTTGTATACACATATTGTTGTCCGGAACCCGAGGCCCCAAAGTGACAGAAATTGGGATAACCGGAGGGGGTGGCTATGATGTGAGGATCACATGTGTTCACCGAGTGTTAATGCTTTGCTCCGGTACTTTATTAAAAGGAGTACCTTAATTACCAGTAGTTTCCCTAGAGGCCCTGCTGCAACAGGCTGGTAGGACAAAAGATGTTGTGCAAGTTTCTCCTGGTGAGCACGTACGACTATATACGGAACACATGCCTATGATTGTTTGTACAAGGATGCTTTATCTTTATTTATCTGTAATTCCCATGTCTCATTGATTTCATGAATTATCTTATCTATGCAACGCCCGTAATCCATCCCTATGCCTACAGTATTTGTTCCTACTGTTTACTACTGTTACTATTACCGCTGCTATTTTACTACTGATGTTACTGTTTCACTACTATCACCACTATAAAATTGTTGCTACTGATAAACCACTGCGAGCAAGACTGTTTCTAGGTGCAGCTGAATTGACAACTCATCGATTAAGGCTTACATATATTCTTTGGCTCCCCTTGTGTCGAATCAATAAATTTGGGCTTTACTTCCCTCGAAGACTGTTGCGATCCCCTATACTTGTGGGTCATCAAGACTATTTTCTGGCGCCGTTGCCGGGGAGCATAGCTTTATTTGTAAGTTCACTTGGTATTCCTATTGTTCGCTGCAATCCTTTCATCATGGGTAAACCTCGTGATGGAAAAGTTCCTATATTGCCATCCACTACAAGAAGAGGTACGACTCTCAACACCTCTGTTGCTCTTGATTTGCCATCTGTTATGAGTAAGTTGCTTACACCACCACACCCACACGCTACTGCTACTACTTCTGATGAGTTTGAAAATGCCACTGATAATTTAGATGATGCTTCTACTTTGCTTGATGAGAGTGGTTCACTAGGTTCCTTTTTAGATGCTACTATTGCTGGAGCTAAGTTGGGAAACACCACTGTTACACCTGTTAGTTCACCTGAGTCTAGGGAATGTCCTAGTGATGATTATGATGATGATGCTTATATTGAGCTTAATGATTATTTTATTGCTGAAGCACGTGCTGCTCGTAATGCTGGTAATGTTAAAGAACTTCTTGCAAGGCGTTCTGTTAGATATAATTTGTCTCCTGATCCTAAGTTTGCTGCTTCTCCCATAAATATTAGAGACAAGGATTATGATTTCTCTTTGGATTTATCTTACATATCTATTGTTGAGAAAACTCCTTTTTGTGGTACTAAAGATGAGAGTGCTATGGGGCACATGAATGAGCTTTCTACTTTGAGTAATTTGTTTTCTGATGATATTAAACTCCGCACTTACTTTGTTGCTAAGATTTTTCCTTTCTCGTTGAAAGATGCAGCTAAAAATTGGTTTAATAGCTTGTCTCCTGGATCTCTTAATAGTCTTATTGCTTTGGTTAATGCTTTCTTTCAGAAATATTTTCCTGCTAGTGCTCAACATGCTGCTGTGCAGAAAATCTTTGATTTTGAATAGGGAAAAGGAGAGATATTGCCTGAATCTTGGACAAGGTTTTGTTCTTTAATTAGAGCTTTGCCTAAAGAACCATTGCCTAAAAATTAACTCCTTGATATATTTTATAATGGACTAACTGATGAATCTAAGTCATATCTGGATAGTTGTGCTGGTTGTGTTTTCAGGGAAAGAACTCCGGCTGATGCTGAAGAATTAATGGCTAAAATAAGCCGGAATCATGATGATTGGACTTTAGTTGAGCCAATGATACGTTGCAAACGTATCAATAATTTTTGATGCTCCATGCTTGTTTTACACCAATTGCTATATATTTTGTCTACACTTTGTGACACTTTTATGATTTATTTGGACTAACCTACTAATAGTTGCAAAAGTGCACAATGTTCTTGTTTTACACTTTGATGTGTAGGAATTACCAAGAATACAAGTGGAAATCTTGTTGGAGTCAAATTGGGACTTTCCAGAAATCTGTGCCAAAACTCTTTTCGAAGATGGTCACGTTACGGGTCGAAGACGGCGTCAAACGGAAAACTCTTCAATTACAAAGTTGTAGAGAATTTCATGGCGAACATTCTGGATATAAAATTCACCTGATTCCGAGTCCGGACGGCCAAGCTAAGCCTGCTCCATTGCGGCCCAAGATGGGGAGACGGGAATCCGAGAGACTATATAAAAGGAGGAACCCTAGCTCGTGGGGGACACCTCCACCCACGAATTTGCAGCCACCAGAGCCACGTTTTAGCCTCCCCCATGGATCCCATCTCCATGGGGGAGGGCTCCCATCAAGCCATGAAGGAAGGGGGCTAAGGGGCGGCGCTCCCCCATGATGCCGGCGGCGGGGAAGGAGTCCCCCGCGCCGCCGCCCGCGCCACCCGCGCCGCTGCCGCCCGCGCCCTCGCTGCTCCTCTTCACCATCTTCACCGCTATCTCCATCACATATGCAGTGGTTCATCCTCCCACACACCTCTGTACCGTCCTATGTAAACATGGTGTTTGATGCTATAATATTTATCATATGATCTATGTCATGTTTCCATAGTTTATTTGTTCTTAGATTGATTTGTTGAATGTCTTTGGTTCATTAGAGTTGTATGTTGATATGGTACTGTCCTTTGGTGTCCATTATATTTATGCGCGTATGGATTAAACATCTTGGGGTTAGTAGTACGTGCAAAAGGAAGGGGGTAGTTCTACCGGAGTGACAGAAACCTGAGGACGCAAACCGGAACATTGCACGTATGGGAGTAAGAGGACCATTAACTTAAGGCTATGGTTGGGGAAACCTTAATGCATTGTTAGTATTTGTGGATGCTTGCTAACAATCCAATCATATAGTACTTGTATTTTCAAGTAGTGAAGTGCTTGTATATTTAGCCTCTCCCACATAGAAAACTGCATCGAAGACAATGAACCCGATTTATTCACTAATTGAACTTAGACAAAGCCACCACTATTACCACTACTTTTCCACACTCATGGTACTATTAGTTTATGGTTACTTAGTATATCTTATTGCTGCAGCACTAACAATTACTTTCTTGTATTTATTATCCTGCAAAGATATCTCTCATACCCTAATCGTTGCTCTAGTTTTATTTCCTAGATGATACAAACGTTTAGTGTGCGTAGAGTTGTATCAGTGGTTGATAGAACTTGAGAGAATATTTATCCTACCTTTAGCTCCTCGTTGGGTTCGACACTCTTACTTATTGAAAAGGCTACACACGATCCCCTATACTTGTGGGATATCAAGACCTTTTCTGGCGCCGTTGCCGGGGAGCAATAGCGTGTGGGTGAATATTCTTGTGTGCACTTATTTGCTTTATCTCTAAATAGTTTTTACTTCTAGTTTTAAGTTGTTCTCTATCTTATATGGATAGGGAATGCGAATTACAAAAAAAATTAGTTGTACTTGTTACCTAAAAACATTTTCAAACAGGAAAGTGATTGGAAAGATGAGTAATGGTTAAGTGGGGGTCGACCTTGAACACTTGTGTTCATGCCTATCAAAACCGAAACAAATCTTTCCATGGAAGCTTTTCAGTTAAAAACTTGTACATATTGTATATATTGTACATATTCATTTGTACCATAAAAGTAAAGTGATAATTGTAGTTCCTAGTTACTTGGAAGTTGATAGTTTTGCTTTGCTGTCCAAAAACAGATTTTTTGTGCTTCACCGTATAAAATGTTTAAAATCACCAGAACGTGATATTGACCTGAAATTTCTTGAGTACAAAGTAATGCTTATTATCTTTCTTTCATTAGACTAACTTTTTCTGATTTGAGTTACGTAGCTGTCTCAAAAAATTCGATTTTCACCGACTGTTCTGTTTAGATAGATTTCTGTGCTTCACTATAAAAAATCATGAAAAATCTCAGAATAGTGTTTTGATCTGAAATTTTTTGTGCATGAACCTGAGATTATGATCTGTCTTTCTTTAGTTTGGAGTTTTTCGATTTGAGCTAATTAACTATCTCATTGAGTGTCATCTTTTTACAGAATGTTCAGTTTTGACAGATTTCTTAGTTTATTCAATATTGTACTTGGTGTTATTAGTTTCATTAGTTTTTCGACGGACAACGGAAATCATGAATACCTTAGTATATACAGTGACTAATGTTGAGTATAGATTATGAAACTTGTCAATGCTTGAAAATTAGTGGATTTTATTTAATGAGTACTAACCCTACTAATGAGTTTTGTGAAGTTTTATGTGGATGTAGCTTATAAGTTCTAATCAATATGGTGATATGAGATGAACAAGAAGACACGAGAGCTCAAGCTTGGGGATGTTTAGGTGCATCCCAAGAATATATTCAAGAAGATATAATCATCTAAGCTTGGGGATGCCCGAGTCATCCCCCTATTCATCAACTAACATGAGGTTGTCTCCTTCATACTCTATATTACCCATCCACATGATATGTATTGTGTTAACTTGTATTATAGTTGCTTTTATATGTCTTGGTTTTATCTTCTTTAGTTTTATTAGGCTCTTTATTTTGTTTTTATTGCTTATTTCCTTTCACTTATAAATTGAAAACAATAAAAATAGTTCCTTTTGTTTTGCTTCTTTGTTTGGTTCTCTATTTTGTGCCTAGCTCAAAGGCGTTAAAGAAAAGCACTCTTGGGAGGTAACCCATTGTTTTATTTTCAGTACTTTTTCTTTTATTTGAGTCTTGGAAGTTATTACTACTGTAATAACCGCTCCTTATCCTTTTTATTCCGTTGTTGTGCCAAGAGAAGCCTCTAATTCGAGTGAGGTAAGATTTGGGATGTTGCTGTCCTGAAACAGATTTTCATACTGTACTGTAAAAATTCGTGAAAAATCTTTAAAAATCTTTTGGACCTGAAATTTCTTGTGCTTATTCCTCAGGTTATATCCAAACTTTCGTTAGTTGAACACTTTTTGATTTGAGCAACAGAAAACCTCTTAAAAAATCGACCTTTGTCAGCTGTTCTGTTTTGACAGATTTCTGCCACTATTCGTTGTTGCCTCTCGAACGCTTTCTTTTTGAGTTCTTTCGATCACGGAACTTTTGGGGAAGTTGCTACAGTAGTATATGCTTTATATGTGGTGATTTTGAGTTGAAACCTGAAGCAAAAGATGTTGATTCATTGTTATGCTTACACTAATGTTGCTAATAGAATTATGTTGAGTTTTGTATGAAGGAAGTTTTCAAGTGTAGGGATTGGAGAATGATGAGATGAGTTGAAGAATGGACAAAAGCTCAAGCTTGGGGATGCCCATGCAACCCCCAAGAAATATCCAAAAAGTACAAGCGTCAAAGCTTGGGGATGCCCCCGAGGCACCCCTTCTTCATCGGCAAAAATCAGGTCACCTTTCAAGACACTATATTTTTATTGCTTCATGCACTATGCATTTTTCTTGGAGCGTCAGTTGTTTTAGTTTTCAGTTTAGTTTAGTTTGCTACAATAAATGGTTGGACCCCAGCAAATTTCTTTTAAAGGAGATGTACTCGTTTTCATTTGCCAAGAACACTCAGTTTTTCACTCTTATCGTTCAACGAGTGTTCTTCTTTTTCTGCTACTGCGTTTAGTTTTCAGTTTTCGTCTTGATTTTTGTTCAGATCTTCTTATATCTTTTTATCAAGGTGTATTTTTGCCTCTGGACCATATTGGCTTTCATCAAAATAGTTGTGTTAAAAAAGTTTGAATGGTGTTGGAAAAGAGAAAAAGATTTATGCAAAAAAGTGGTACAAAAAGGAGCTTGTTTAGACTGCGGCTTAGGCTTTTGCATGTCATGCTTGATGTCTTTTTGATAGTATGCTTAGTGATTTTTGTTGTAGCATGACTTGTCTCAAATGACTGAGATTGCTTAATGAGCCTTTGAAAAAATCATGAATTGTTTTTATTATTTGGAAGCATTATTTTGGTTTTCTCCTTGATGCTTTATTTGGGTTGACTTGGCGCATGCTCACACATGTTAGACTCATACAAAGTCGCCATAAGCCTCTATGATCATTTAGCTTTTGACTTTTGATGCCATCTTATGCTTCTTTTAATGTTGCTTTGTCGCTTTGCATGATTATGGCCGTTATTGCTCTCTTAGTTGGTCGCTCCCAGTCTTTTGCTAACCCTCGTTTTGTACTGAGTATGAGCGCTACTCGTGCATCCAACTCCTAAAAACCAAGTTATTCCAATGTGTCCACTATAAATTCCTATGCATGGTATTTGCAAGCCATTCCAAGTAAAATTTTCATGTGCTACCTTTCAAAAAAACCTTCAAAATACTTCTCATTTTGTGACACTGTTTTCAGCTCATGGGGACGTAGTGGTCGGATTTGCTATCTTCCATATTGTTTTATTCCAAAAAGAAAAAAAAAGGAAAGAAAAAAAGGCACTCCTCCATGGTATGTGAATGTTGATGGGCACCCGATGGAATCGGTTAGCCATGGTTTGTGAAAGGAAAAAAAAGGTGGGGAGGAGTGCCAAGATTTATAAAAGAGCATAAAAGTGCCAATCTCTCTCTCAAAAACTTGCTCATTTTTGTATGGAAGATAGTAAGAACCCCATTGCTAGTCGTTGACAAAGACAACCACCTCTCAAAACCAAATTTTTATCTCTCTGTTTTACAAATGAAAAGCTCTAGCACATGTTTAATCACTGCTTCCCTCTGCGAAGGGCCTTTCTTTTACTTTTATATTGAGTCTTCACCTTCTACCTTTATGCACTATCTAAGAGAGCATAGTTGCCATTCTGAGTTTAATGTGCATAGTCCCAAAGTTTATCATTGTTTGATTTATGATTATGGTTTCACTTGTTTTTAAATTGTTTGTATCTAGTCGCCCTTTTAAACTTGAAGGTGTCCTATGAATTTATGTTTTGCTATTCCATGAAAGACAAGCTGAAAACCACTTATTATGTTTTTCCATATGATTTGAATACACGTTTGACTTTCATTGTTTCATTATTCATGATCTTTCGTTTGTGTTTCTTTTTATGTTATAATATGTTGCTAAGTTTTTATTGTCAAGATTATGTCTCTTATGCCCATGTTTTTAAGTTCTTTGATCCCAGCACTCAATGCTTTACTTAGATGATCAAGATTATGATGGTGCATGTCACCTCAAAAATTATTCTTTTGTTATCACTTACCTACTCGAGGACGAGCAGGAGTTAAGCTTGGGGATGTTGATACGTTGCAAACGTATCAATAATTTTTGATGCTCCATGCTTATTTTACACCAATTGCTATATATTTTGTCTACACTTTGTGACACTTTTATGATTTATTTGGACTAACCTACTAAAGATGAGAGTGCTATGGGGCACATGAATGAGCTTTCTACTTTGAGTAATTTGTTTTTTGATGATATTAAGCTCCGCACTTACTTTGTTGCTAAGATTTTTCCTTTCTCGTTGAAAGATGCAGCTAAAAATTGGTTTAATAGCTTGTCTCCTGGATCTCTTAATAGTCATATTGCTTTGGTTAATGCTTTCTTTCAGAAATATTTTCCTGCTAGTGCTCAACATGCTGCTGTGCAGAAAATCTTTGATTTTGAATAGGGAAAAGGAGAGATATTGCCTGAATCTTGGACAAGGTTTTGTTCTTTAATTAGAGCTTTGCCTAAAGAACCATTGCCTAAAAATTAACTCCTTGATATATTTTATAATGGACTAACTGATGAATCTAAGTCATATCTGGATAGTTGTGCTGGTTGTGTTTTCAGGGAAAGAACTCCGGCTGATGCTGAAGAATTAATGGCTAAAATAAGCCAGAATCATGATGATTGGACTTTAGTTGAGCCAATGATACGTTGCAAACGTATCAATAATTTTTTATGCTCCATGCTTGTTTTACACCAATTGCTATATATTTTGTCTATACTTTGTGATACTTTTATGATTTATTTGGACTAACCTACTAATAGTTGCAAAAGTGCACAATGTTCTTGTTTTACACTTTGATGTGTAGGAATTACCAAGAATACAAGTGGAAATCTTGTTGGAGTCAAATTGGGACTTTCCAGAAATCTGTGCCAAAACTCTTTTCGAAGATGGTCACGTTACGGGTCGAAGACGGCGTCAAACGGAAAACTCTTCAATTACAAAGTTGTATAGAATTTCATGGCGAACATTCTGGATATAAAATTCACCTGATTCCGAGTCCGGACGGCCGAGCTAAGCCTACTCCATTGCGGCCCAAGATGGGGAGACGGGAATCCGAGAGACTATATAAAAGGAGGAACCCTAGCTCGTGGGGGACACCTCCACCCACGAATTTGCAGCCACCAGAGCCACGTTTTAGCCTCCCCCATGGATCCCATCTCCATGGGGGAGGGCTCCCATGAAGCCATGAAGGAAGGGGGCTAAGGGGCGGCGCTCCCCCATGATGCCGGCGGCGGGGAAGGAGTCCCCCGCGCCGCCCGCGCCGCTGCCGCCCGCGCCGCTGCCGCCCGCGCCCTCGCTGCTCCTCTCCACCATCTTCACCGCTATCTCCATCACATATGCAGTGGTTCATCCTCCCACACACCTCTGTACCGTCCTATGTAAACATGGTGTTTGATGCTATAATATTTATCCTATGATCTATGTCATGTTTCCATAGTTTATTTGTTCTTAGATTGATTTGTTGAATGTCTTTGGTTCATTAGAGTTGTATGTTGATATGGTACTGTCCTTTGGTGTCCATTATATTTATGCGCGTATGGATTAAACATCTTGGGGTTAGTAGTATGTGCAAAAGGAAGGGGGTAGTTCTACCGGAGTGACAGAAACCTGAGGACGCGAACCGGAACATTGCACGTATGGGAGTAAGAGGACCATTAACTTAAGGCTATGGTTGGGGAAACCTTAATGCATTGTTAGTATTTGTGGATGCTTGCTAACAATCCAATCATATAGTACTTGTATTTTCAAGTACTGAAGTGCTTGTATATTTAGCCTCTCCCACATAGAAAACTGCATCGAAGACAATGAACCCGATTTATTCACTAATTGAACTTAGACAAAGCCACCACTATTACCACCACTTTTCCACACTCATGGTACTATTAGTTTATGGTTACTTAGTATATCTTATTGCTGCAGCACTAACAATTACTTTCTTGTATTTATTATCCTGCAAAGATATCTCTCATACCCTAATCGTTGCTCTAGTTTTATTTCCTAGATGATACAAACGTTTAGTGTGCGTAGAGTTGTATCAGTGGTTGATAGAACTTGAGAGAATATTTATCCTACCTTTAGCTCCTCGTTGGGTTCGACACTCTTACTTATTGAAAAGGCTACACACGATCCCCTATACTTGTGGGATATCAGCCAACACCAGCACCAACCCCTGCGCCATCTACAGAGCCTACGCCGAAGAAGAGAGGGATGATTGAATTAAATGATAAAGTTATGAAGGAAGCTAAGAAATCTCTTAAGGAGAAAGGTATTAAGGCCGAAGATGTGAAGAATCTACCTCCTATAGAAGAATTATGTAAGCCAATCCCTCACTCATCAACTATTGAGGTACACTCTCTCCAACGCTTTGATGAAAGAGATATTCCGTATACTAAACCTCCTGATCAATGCTTAGATGAATTTGATAATTTTATTGTTAAGCAAGAAAATTTTAATAGAATGGTGCATAATCATTTGTTGGAAAATTCTAGAGCTATTAACAAGTTGCAGGATATTGTGGAGAGAACCGCCAATGATGTGAAGATACTTGTTAAACATTTTCAAATGGTTCAAACACAAATTGATCAGCTTACCAAAGTGCAAAAAGACTTGCTAGTTAATGCCGCAAGAGAGAAGCAAGCATGTGAAATACGCACAAGAAGTGGCGCTGCTACTCAAGATCCATTATATCCTGAAGGACATCCTAAGAGGGTCGAGCAAGATTCTCAACGCACTTCAAATGATGATAATCCTTCTAAGAAGAAGAAGAAGAAGAAGAAGCATAAAACAACTACAGAAGCATCCGATGCAGGTAAAGATCCTAACAGTGTTTCTATTTCTAATGCTGAAACTGAACCAGGAGACGCTTCCGATAAAGAAGAAGTTGAAGAGGAACCAGAAAAGATTGATAAAAATGCAAAGTACACCAAAGAAGACTTCATTGCCAACAAGCATGGTAATGAGAGAGAACCTTGGGTGCAGAAACTAATGCCTTTTCCTGGTAAGAAACACAAGTCCAAGGAAGAAGAACACTACAACAGGTTTTGTGAATGGATGAGACCTTTATTTTTGCAAATTCCTTTGACTGATGCTATTAGAATGCCTCCTTATGCAAAATATATGAAAGATATTGTTACTAACAAAAGGAAGATTCCTAATGAGGAAATTTCCACTTTACTTGCTAATTATTCTTTTGATGGTAAAGTACCTGGAGAAGCTTGGAGATCCAGGTATACCAACTATTCCTTGCTCCATTAAAAATAACTATGTTAGAACTGCTTTATGTGATTTGGGAGCCGGAGTTAGTGTCATGCCTTTTTCTCTTTATAAGAGACTTGATCTAGAAAAATTAGTATCAACTGATATATCTTTGCAGATGGCTGATAAGTCTACTACTATTCCTATTGGTATATGTGAAAATGTTCCTGTTCAAGTTGCTAACAGCTATTTGATTTTAACTGATTTTGTTGTGTTGGAAATGCCTGAAGATGATAATATGTCTATTATTCTTGGAAGACCTTTTCTAAACACCGCAGGTGCTGTTATTAATTGCAATCAAGGAAAAGTAACTTTCAATGTCAATGATAAAGAGTACACGGTTTATTTTCCCAAGAAGATTGATAGGAAGAATTCTCTAAATTCAATCAAGCATGTTGAGACCATCAAAGTTGGTCAAATTTTTTGTTCAGAGCGAAAGCCCAAGGAAGAATATAAAATTGTTATGATTGGGACTATGCCTATCAAAGTTGAGGTAACTGATACGTCTCAAACGTATCTATAATTTTTGATGCTCCATGCTTGTTTTTACACCATTTGCCTATTGTTTCGTTACACTTAGTGGCATTTTTATGCATTTTCCGAACTAACCTATTAACGAAGTGCCACAGTGCCAGTTTCCTGTTTTCTGCTGTTTTTGTGTTTCAGAGTGATACACAGGAAATATTCTCGGAATTGGACGAAACAAGTTCCTGAAGTCTTATTTTACCCGGAAGCTTCCAAAGATCCAAAGAGGAGTAGGAGGAGAGGCACCAGGGGCCCACATGCACAGGTGGCGCGACCAGCCCCTGGCCCGCGCCACCCCCGTGTGTGGCCCACACTGGCCCCTCCTCTGACATCGCCTCTTCGCCTATAAAGACCCCCCGACGAGAAAAACCTAAGACCCCGATCAGTTTTCCAGAACACATCGCGATCCGCCGCCGCCGTCGACCCGAAGATCGGGAGGGTCCAGAAGCTCTTCCCGGCACCCTGCCGGAGAGGGGAATCGCCACCGGAGGTCTTCTTCATCGCCATGCTTGCCTCCGGAGCGATGAGTGAGTAGTCTACCTTGGACTATGGGTCCATAGCAGTAGCTAGATGGTTGTCTTCTCCACTATGTGCTTCATGTTTAGATCTCATGAGCTGCCATACATGATTGAGATCACCGTTATGTAATTCTACATGTTTGGTTTGTTGGGATCCGATGAATATTGGTGTTTATGATTAAGTTGTTGTACTGAATTATATCTTTTGTTATCTCTATGTTGTTTATGATCTTGCATGCTCTCCGTTGTTAGTAGCTATCTTGGCCGAGTAGTTGCTAGTGACTCCAAGAGGGGGTATTTATGCTCGATAGTGGGTTCATGCCTCTATTTCACCTGGGGGAGTGACAGAAACCTCTAAGGTGGTAGATGTGCTGTTGCTACTAGGGAGAAAACAACATTCATATGCTCAAGGGCATATGCTTTGTTTACATTACACACTTTGCTTAATGCAATTATCTGTTGTTCGCAACTTAATACTTCTAGGGTGTTCGGATTGATATCCCAGGGAGTGGATTATTAGTCATAGATGCAGTTGGATGGCGGTCTATGTATTTTGTTGTAATGCCCAGAGTAAATCTCATAGTGATCTTCTTGACATATCACGTTATCTCTATTCTATCAATTGCCCAACTGTAATTTGTTTACCCAGTGACAAGGGTATAGTTAATAGAGCCCGTTAGTTGAGTACCCCTGAGGCCCGATAAGCTAGGCCCAATTGTAATGATAGTCGAATACGAGTTATTACCGTATGTCGATATTTGTAATCTGTATCGAACCCTACCCGATCCTCGAGACCTGGCCACCTATATATAGGGGCCAGGAGGGGACGGTGTAGGGCAGATTGAAAGCAAGTCAGGTTGAACACCCAAGTTTACTTTCGATACACACCTATTTCGACTAACTTTACCTTCGAGTTCATCCGACGCCCTATCTCCCCGATCCTAAGTCCTTCATCTAGGACATTTGTCGAGTTAACCCCTCGTCAATTGGCGCCGACCGTGGGGACTTTGGGCGTTGGAGTCATGAATTCGACGGCTTTTTCGCTTTTAGCCAACAGCAGTCAAGAAATCGACGGAAGTCAAGAGGTGGAGCTAACCATCGGAAGTTTGAGCATCCTCATCGGGCCGTCGGGTTCGTCCCGCCTTTCGGATCCGACGAAACAAGACCCATCGGCAAACGAGCCTGAAACAACAGCAATAATGAAGTATTTCGACGGCTCATCCAGCGAGGTAAACTCGCCGGACAGCTCAGAAGGAGGGCAAAAAAGGGGAATTTCAGAAGACAACAAAGAAAAGGGCAACCTCAGTACAGAAATCCAACTCGACGATCTCACGATCTGCCTCGACAATATCTCAGACAACTCAACAGACACATGGAAGACAGGGTTAGAGCTTTCTGAAGACAGCGACTCGATCTTTTCAAGCTTTAATAGCAACATCGGCAAGCAGTGCCAGGTACTCACCATTGTGGGCGACAACTCAGAAGAATTCGATGAAAATAACAACCCAGTGATAAACCCAGCAAATATCGACAGAGGAGCAAATCACCTGGCAGAAGGACAAACAGTGGAATCCCTCACAGCCAGGGAGAAAATTTGACTATCAGTCGACGAGTGGAAAATAATAAGAGAAGCCGTAGAACACGGCACACCAATACCATCCAGCTCCAGCAAAGACATGCTTTTTGGGTATCATTACGCCCTCAGGCAGCAAGCAAAGCAATTAGCAAAAGAAAAGGTAGAGATACAAAGAAGAAAAGATTCAGCCATTGCAGCCAGCGAAGCTGCTCGTAGAGCACGAAGCGACGCATCATACAGCAACGCAAGGAAAAATCGTCGACATGGCTCAAGGTATGACAACCTCGAGTACTTCGACAGGCAAAGTATTTCCAAAAACCTCGACTCGTCCTTCCTATCGGTCGACGAGCAGGGAAACATCCTACCAAAAACTCCTGAAGCAGCACTAGTGGCAGCACAAGCATATCTACTTACAACTCGACCAAGTCCAGGAGATCCTAGAGAACATATGCATAGAGCAGCACTAAACGGACTCAATATGGTGGGCCACAAGCTATCAGCAAAAGGAGAAGAAGCACATCACCACAAAGAAGCGCACAAAGCAAGATCACCTCGCCGTCACAATAGTCCTCGGCATAGAAGCAGCAAACGCCGATCTCGATCGCCATCACCAAAACAGCACGGTGGAACTCGAAGATCGCGATCCCCAAATGAAAGGCGCGACTATGAGGATGACGAAAAGGAGATGGGGGCATCGTGCTTTACTCATAGGGTTCACACCACTCCAGTTCCTAAGGGATTCAAGCTGCCTCATGACCAGCAAAAGTACGACGGAACACAGGAACCACAATCATGGCTCGCAGATTACTTACAAGCAGTTCAAATACTAGGAGGAACCAAAGAGACAGCAATGCAAAGTTTGCAGTTACACCTCACCGGAGCAGCAAGGTCATGGTTGAGCAAACTAGATAAAGAATCCATTGGAAGCTGGGAAGACCTCACAAAGCAATTTACAAGCAACTTCAGGTCGACGTACAAACGGCCAGCATCAATAGAAGAAGTCAAGGCATGCGTACAGCAGCGCGACGAAACACTACGGGCATACATCCAAAGATGGAGCCTCATCAAAAATTCAGCAGTCGAAGTTTCAGACGAAAGAGCAATAGACGCGTTCATTATTGGATTAAGGCGAAGAGACCTAGTCGAAGAGATGGGTAGAATCAAGCCAAAAACAGTGTCAGATCTCATGGACACAGCAAACAGATTTGCAGATGGAGAAGATGCGTGCAACAACAAACGGACACGATCTCCAGAGGACGACAGAAGAAACAGATACGGAAGTCAAAGGAGACGATCCCGAAACTACGACACCTACGGCTCTCATAACCAAGTCGCCGCAGGATATAAAGACAACAGTTATCAGGGAAACGACCGCAGAAGCTCGGGATATCGCAGCTACGGAAGAGAGGAGTATAAGAAGTTCCCACCAAGAGAATCCAGAGAGTACAACCCATCACCAGAGGATATGCTCAACGGGCCTTGTCATATACACTCAGCGTTCGTCGACGGGAAGCGAGTATCAAGGCACGCGATGAAAGACTGCACAACATTCTTAAAGCTACAAGAAGCAGCAATAAACAAACAAACCAAGGCAAGATGACAAGGATTCGAAGGTAGTAACAATCCCGCGACAAACCAGCAAGGAAACAACGGAGCTCCTCAAGGACAAGATTAGCAAAACAAGGGACACGACGACAACGACGAAGGGTACATCCCATCAAAAGGACACATTACAGCAATGATACAACCTGTGCCCAAGTCGAACAAAGAAGAAAAGAGTATAACTCGACAAGTCAATCTAGCAATCATGTCGCCTCCAGCTACAACAGAATATCTGCATTGGTCAGAACAACCAATCGAGTTCAACAGAGAGGACCACCCCATAACAGTACCTCGGCCAGGAAACACGCCTCTGGTACTCAAAGCTCAAATCGGCGCGTATGATGTCGACAGAATATTCATGGACGTAGGAAGTGGAATTAACCTGATATACGCGAAAACACTCAGGGCAATGCACATATCATTGGAATTCCTAAAACCAACAGATTGCTCCTTCCATGGAATCGTACCAGGAAGTGCTAATTACCCGTTGGGTCGAATAGCACTCAATATTTGCTTCGGCAATCGACAAAACTACAGGAGGGAAAAACTAGACTTTGAAGTCATGGACTGGCCATCGCAATATCACGCAATCCTCGGACGACCCACGTTTTCGCGATTCATGGCAGTGCCTCACTACACATATTTGGTACTTAAAATGCCAGGACCAAAAGGAATAATCACAGTGAAGGGAAGCTTTGAAGTTTCAGATCTCTGCGACAGGGAATTCCACAAGATGGCGCAAAATTTTGGCGTAATAGCCAACCATGCAGAAAAGGCAAAGAGCGCGACTACAGAAGGCGTCAAGCTACTCGAAGGATGCACCGCGGAGCCCGAAACGAAGAAGCCACGAACAGGAACATCAGGAGAAGACACAGGCGCAGAAGAGAAAGGGAAAGCTACGGCGACATAAGCATCATAAAGACAATAGAGTAGAACAATAAAGGCCGTAAAAGCCACGAGTTATTCCAGGGGCAATGCCCTCTAGATCCAGAACACGGGTCACAGGCCAGATCTCTTGGGTCACCCCATGTATCTTACATTAAAAGTATCAATAAAGACAAAGCGTTCCTCATATTCGAGTTTACGAGTCTTTCAAAGAGAAGATGCGGCAAACGCACGAACCATACAAATACGCCTTGAGAATAAATTTCAGACATATAGTCGCGAAATAAATAATCTCTCGCGTTCCACACATACTTTACAACATCGGGTTGTCAGAATCATCTACGCCTAAAGGATCTAAATAATGATACTCGCGGAAAAATGCAGCATCCGCCTCTAGAAGCCTAGCTACAAGTCTTCGAGCAGGTTGAAGCGTGTTCTCCATATGAACCCGAAGGCTAGCTCCACCTGGAGCTAAACTTAAGGACATCGTGCTATAATTCAATCTGGGGTGCCACTTGCGTATCCACCCGAGAGCAAAATTGGCACCAGCCACTAAGTTCAGTTCTATTAACCTATGAATACGATGGCTGGATCGGAAAGTATCAAGAAGAAGTGGGAAAGTTGCAGGCAAAGGATTACGGGGAAGCATAATGGAGTGCATAGTTGTAAGAGCTCGCCGGCAACCATCAACTGACTCGCCAATGTGCTGGGCACGATCTTGAAGCAATACAATGGCGCTACGGCGTCGAGGATCAGACCATAGAGTCTCATAGCCAGTCGACATCTTCTCCAAAGCAGCATTTCGCTCAGCAACTCGACGTTCTTCAGCAGCAAAATCCAAGCAAGTACCTGCAATGACAAATATATCACAAAAGAAGTGCACAAACAGCCAAAAGAAGAAGTCGAAAGAAAACTCACATCGCAACAGCTCGCAAGCAGACTCAACAATTCCAAGAATGAAAGATTCGCACTCTTCATTATGAACAACCTTCGCCGTCAAGCTGGAGACCTTTTCTTCAAGTGAAGAGATTTTCTTCATATAGCCACTGGCCTGGCTAGCCTTTTTAATAGCCATCTGTGCTTGGCGTTTAGCCAAGGATAGGCGAGTCTCAAGGTCGGAAATCCTGGAAGAGTATTCTTCGCAGTGACTACATCGACTGGGAGTCGACGAAATCTGAGGATTGAATCCGCGAGCAGAGGAAGGAGCAGGAGCATGAGGAGAAGGATCACTGTCACGCATCGACTACAAAAAGAAAGAAAGGAGAAACAATTTCAGAAAGATAGCATAATACTCCATACAAAGAAGATATATTTACATAAGACCACAACCCTATGGCTAAGATTCTCGGGTTGCACTTAATTGGAGTCTTTACATTCAAAAGGAGAAAACTAAATACTACAAAGAAGCTGAATCTACGCCACCTCAGCATTGTGCTCCGTGGAAGAAGGGGGCGCGGCCAGTTCCTCGCTAGAAGTCGATGGTGGCACTGGAGCCTTCGGCGCTGGAGGTGGTGCAGCAGGCACAGCAGAGGCTGCTGAAGGAGAAATTGTGTTCAGCAATGCAGGCGCCAACTTCTTCGCCTTCTCGAAAAACACCTTCATCTCGTCGCGGGTATGGCCATGGGGGGAGTTAACTTTCTCCCAATCAAAGTCTGTGCCATGCGCAAGAGAAAGGGCAATGGCACCTTCGGCGTCGCGCTTAATGGACAGCCCCTTCAGATGGAGAGTAGGGTCTTCATTGCTGTCAAAAGTTTTGGCGAGTTCAGTCAGGTTGCCCTTCGGGATTGCCATCTTTTTCTTCGGCCACAACCCGACAAATAGCCGTGACAGAACGCGGCCAACCAACTCAAAAGTCTCCTGGATAGATATCCAGTTTTCTTCGAGTAGGTTAACCGCATCCATAAGAGGATCATCGTCCGTTTGCAGGGACGACGGAGATACCCCTGTGAATTCTAAAGCAATAGAAAAGAAAGGAAGAGGCAAGTGTCAACAAATACACCAGTGCAACAGGGGACGAAAACAGAAGACAAGTCGAAGAACTTACTTTCGGCAGCAGTAGACATGGTGTGAAGACGCTCCGCCACGGCTTGCTCTCGTTGAGCATGCTCTTGGTTGGCATCTGCTAACGCCCTCTCAGCCTTCTTCGCCTTGGCAAGCGCAGATTTCTGCGATTTCTCAGCAATTGCCTTAGCAGCGGTTGCAGCATCATAAGCTTTTTGCGAAGCTTTGAGCTCCGCTTCCAGCGACGCAATGCGAGCATTGGCTGTTGCTAAAGCAGCTGCAAAAGCAGACAAAAGGAAGTCAGATAAACAGCAAGAGACGAAGCGCAGAAGAAAAGTAATGATTGAACATCAAAATTGTACCTTCGGAAGATTTTGCAACCTTTAGGTACCCCGCACACTCCGTGCCCAGGGCGATAAATCTCTTCACCAAAGCCTGATAAAAGAAGAGTGTAAGAGTAGGAGTGCATGAAAGGAAAGAAGGGAAAAAAGAATCGCTCACATCATCAGAAGAAACTGTAGAAGCATGGGCCTCCAGAGAAACCTCGGCTTCTTTGGTCTTCTTCGCGCGTTTGAGGTTTCGGGCTTGAGTTTGAGAAACCTTCTTTACAGAGGCCCTGGTAGTCCTCGGAGCAACATATGGTTCGACAGGCTCATCAATCGCCACAGGAGAAGGTGGTGGAACAGCCGTCGCACATATTGGTGGTTCTTCATCATCACTGCATGAAAAGTATAAGTTATAAGCAAGAGGCAAGAACAAAGCAATTGAAAAGTTCGACTACAATACTTACGATGCAAGCATGTCAAAGTACTCCATATCTTCTGCAAGAGCGGGGGTTTTTCCAGCCGCTGCAGAACTCGATGAAGCAATTTCGTCGACACGTTTCTGTTTTTTGTCGACACCAACATCTTCAGTAAGAGTAGGAGGAGGAGATGTCGACGAGCTAGTCTCATCTTCTGATTCTTCGACATCATCTCCGTCCTGACTTTCGTCAGCCTCGGGGGCTTCAGATGCAGGAGATGCTAGATCAGCAGGAAGGGGCCATTCCTCTGGAAGAGGGGGACGAGAAACAATGAATTGGTGACCCTGCATATTAATAAATCAGCAGAGTGCAGAGGCAAAGAGTAATGCAAGTCGAAATTAAGAGAAGTTTGACAACAAGTGGATGCAGCGATGTATACCTCAGGAATAGGGTGCACGGAGTCGAAGAAATCTGCCTTCAAGTCAGCAACTGAGTGCTCCTTGGTGAGCTTGGTGAGATTCCTGACTCGCTTGTCGACATCTTCTTTCGACATCAGATCCTCAGATATGCGAGTAGGGTCTTCTAAGCCAGAATAAGTCCAAAGCTTGGTGAGGCGGTGCTGTAGGGGTTGAACTCGACGTTGTATGAAAAACGCCATGAGTTGGATACCCGACAAAGCACCTCTTAGGCCTGTTTTCAGATTTTGAATGCGGGATAGAAGAGGAAGAATTTGTGCAACTTCCGCATCTGAGGGAAGCGAGTCCCATGACTTCAATTTCTTCACTTCTTGAGAAGCGTCAAAGGGAGGAAGGCCGAATCCATCTTCAGGAGAGGATTTGCGGTCCTTGATATAGAACCACTTTGTCCTCCACCCTTGGACAGATGCGTCCATAGAAAATTCAAGATATTGCGTCTCAGGGCGCACAGAAACAACGGCTCCACCCAGTTCGGGTTTCCTTGCCAGAGAAACATTGGGACGGAGTCGAAAGATCGATCTCCAGAGAGCGAAGTGGGGCTCAATGCCCAAAAATGACTCGCAGAGAGTCACGAAGCAAGCAATATGGAGAAGGGAATTTGGTGTGAGCTGATGGAGCTGAACACCATAGACAAATAGCAGCCCACGGAGAAACTCGTGGGCAGGAAGTGACAAACCGCGGAAGAGGAAAGCAAGGAACATTACCCGGTAACCGCTCGGGGGCTTCGGGATCCGTTTGGTGCTGGGAAACTTGATGGAATCTTCGGCAGCAATGAGGCCGTCCGCCGTGGCTTTCTCCACCCCCTTCTCGGTGATGGTGGAGCGGACCCAGTTGGTAGCAGAAGACTTGGCCATAGCGCTCCTGGTGGCCAGATGCTTCACGCGCATACAGCACAAAAGTGCGCTCGGGGGCTCCGCAAGAGAGGAAGAGGCAGAGGAGATCAGCAATGGAGGCGGCGGAGGTAACGAGCTGGTGAACAGTATGATTCCCCACTGTGCCAGTTATATATCTTCTGCGAGAAGGATCGTGGGCTGAGTCGTGGCGCAAAGATCGGAAACGTTAGCCCACCAACGGTCAAAAATCGTGCAGCCCACTAAACGGTCAAAAAATCGGGAAAATTACAGTGCTACCCATAAAACGGTTCGCATTGATGAAGAGCTACGTCTTTATTGACATCATCAAATATATATATAAAGGTAAAAGGATGGCGCCAAC
The DNA here is from genome assembly GCA_007115705.1 of Dactylis glomerata. Classification (NCBI taxonomy): domain Eukaryota; kingdom Viridiplantae; phylum Streptophyta; class Magnoliopsida; order Poales; family Poaceae; genus Dactylis; species Dactylis glomerata. The sequence goes on from QXEO01000628.1 coordinate 473,455, forward strand.
GAATGCTGAAACTTATCGAAGGAATCAGATATGAAGGATTTTTTGGTTATAAGCCTTGGGGGCTGTTAATTGCATAAATATCGAGTGGAACTCTTCATTGAAGTAGTGGACCTGAACTAGAAGACAAGATGTTCTTGAAAGTATCTCGAGTTGAAGAACTTTGCAGGTGAGGTGTTTCGAGTTGAAGTGTGACGAGCTATATTATTTCTTGAGCCTATACTCGAAAAAATCTTTTTTCGACTATAGCCTCGAGGGCTACTCCCATCGGGAGCGCTGAGCGCGCACCCGACGATATTCATTGGCAAAGCATTGAAGATTGGAGAAGTGTTACTCCCATCGGGAGCGAGTTTTATGGTTGTAGAAACCCGAATATTTTCAGTCAAACTTTGACTGCGACATAAGATTCTCGAGTTGCGTTATCGCAACAAAACTCAAATGCCGTGACTTGTCGCGAAGGTAAGACCCCGGGATCCATCCTGTGTGGCCTGGTATACGCACATGGATGCGCTCTGTTGGTATGTATCCGTGTCTACGACGCGAAGAAAATCCTGGTGGACGCACTGGGTACCCCGAGAACCACTGGGACTCATTTTTTGTAAGTCCTAAATGAGGCAAAAGAGTGAGTTTGACCGGTATCCCGAATTCAAGTCCAAGGGGATTGAATTTGAAGTAGGTGACAAGTATCTGTTCCGGCAGTTAACTGACCTTTTGATCCGTCAGAGTTGTCAGGCTTGTTCATCGAGACCCCTTGCGAGCAAATTATCATCAATATAAGTCGAAAGACCAAGTCGAAGATTTGAAGATAAAGTCGAAGAATTGATCAAGTCAAAGATTTGAAGATTAGAGATTCAACCCGAATCTGCAATTCTGGTAGAATCTCAGGGGCTACTGACAAGGGTATAGTTAATAGAGCCCGTTAGTTGAGTACCCCTGAGGCCCGATAAGCTAGGCCCAATTGTAATGATAGTCGAATACGAGTTATTACCGTATGTCGATATTTGTAATCTGTATCGAACCCTACCCGATCCTCGAGACCTGGCCACCTATATATAGGGGCCAGGAGGGGACGGTGTAGGGCAGATTGAAAGCAAGCCAGGTTGAACACCCAAGTTTACTTTCGATACACACCTATTTCGACTAACTTTACCTTCGAGTTCATCCGACGCCGTATCTCCCCGATCCTAAGTCCTTCATCTAGGACATTTGTCGAGTTAACCCCTCGTCACCCAGCATGTGTTATTTTATCTATGGAGAGACACCACTAGTGAACTGTGGACCCCGGTCCTATTTCCATCATATTGCTATCACCTGTTTACTTTACTCGTACTGTTTACTTTACTCGCATACTATATTGTTTTCCACTCGATACACTCATAACCTTTGTTTCAAGCAAACCGGTGAGATTGACAACCTCATCGCAAGTTGGGAACAAAGTATTTGTTTGTATGTGTGCAGGCTCCACAACACCTTCAGTCGTCATTGTCTCTCTTCTCCTGTTCGATAACCTTGGTTTCTTAAACTGAGGGAAAACTTGCTGCTACACTCATCATACCTTCCTCTTGGGGTTCCCAACGGGCTGGTTATCCACCACGCACAAGGACAGTCTGCTCCCACGTCAACCACACACCACCACACGCAGCAGCTACTTTTCTGGCGCCGTTGCCGGGGAGGAGAGAAGACTTCTGCGAGGGGAGTTCTTCGCACACACATTCTTTACTTTGTTATTTGTTTTGCTTTACTTTATTTATTTTACCTGCATTGCTTTTTATCAAAAACCCAAAAAAATTAGAATCCTTGGTAGTTGTTATTTCTTTACTTTTAGTTTATTATGTCTAGTTCAGTTGCTACTACTATGTCCCCCGAGGACATGATCTTTACTTTTAAGCAAAAAGATGAGGAAAGCTTTAAAGAAGCTTGGTCTAGAATTTATGATTGGCATGGAAAAACTAAACCTAAAATGACTTTGAGTTTGCTTCATAGTAGCTTTTACTTTGGACTTTCTCTTCGTTATAGATATGCTTTGGATGCTACTGCAGAAGGAGATTTCCTTCATTGTGATGGAGATCAAGCCTTCAATATTATTAAAAAGTTGATTACAATTTATAGCATGCCAACCTATTTTGATTCCTCTCTTGTGTGCATTTTTAATAGACTTAATACTCTTGAGACTCAGACTGCTAGTTTGAATTCTTGCTACAATACTTTGCGCCAGCATTTTGATTATGTGCCAACAAATACTGAACCTTCGAGTTGGTATCCTACGATTAAAATCACCATTAGTGGTGAAACTTTTCATGCTCGTTGTGATATTATGTCTGAATTTTGTCTCATGCCAAAGGATGTTTATGAATCTTTGAGCCTTTGGAAGCTTTCTGAGGGAGGAGAAGAAATTTCTCTTACTAACAATGCCACTATACTTCCCCTTGGAATAGCTGAAGGAGTCTTTACAAAAGTCCTAGGAAGAATGATATCTACTGATTATCTTGTTATTGAATGCGTAGGAAAAGGACAAATCACACTTGGAAGATCCATTCTGAAGCTCCTGGGCGCCGTCATCGATGTGGGAAAAGGCAATATAACATTTACCTCTCCACCTTGCAATAACCATGTCTTTCCTAGAGTCAAGAGCAAAGGTAAGAAAGGGAGACGTAAGGCACGTGCTGATCCTAGTGCTTCATCTCTTGATATTACTTGATTCGCAATTTTCTGCGCCTAGCTCAAAGGCGTTAAAGAAAAGCACTCTTGGGAGATAACCCAATGTTTTTTTTCAGTACTTTTTCTTTTATTTGAGTCTTGGAAGTCATTACTACTGTAATGACCGCTCCTTATCTTGTTTATTTCGTTTTTGTGCCAAGAGAAGCCTCTAATTTGAGTGAGGTAAAGATTTGGGGATGTTGCTGTCCTGAAACTGTTTTCGGTGCTGCACCGTAAAAATTCGTGAAAATTCTCTGTATATCTTTTGGACCTGCGATTTCTTGTGCATATGCCCCAGGTTATATCCAAACTTTTCTTAGTTGAACACTTTTTGATTTGAGCAATAGAAAATCCCTCAAAAATTCGACCTTTGTCAGCTGTTCAGTTTTGACAGATTTCTGCCAATATTTGTGTTTGCCACTTTATCGCTTTCTTTTGAGTTATTTTGATCATGGAACTTTTGGGGAGGTTGCTACAGTAGTATATGTTATATATGTGGTGGTTTTGAGTTGAAACCTGAAGCAAATAGAGGATTGATTATATATTATGCTTGCACTAATGTTGCTAATAGAATTGTGTTTAGTTTTGTATGAAGGAAGTTTTTAAGTGTAGGGATTGGAGAATGATGAGATGAGTTGAAGAATGGACAAAAGCTCAAGCTTGGGGATGCCCATGCATCACCCCAAGAAATATCCAAGAAGTACAAGCGTCAAAGCTTGGGGATGCCCCCGAGGCACCCCTTCTTCATCGGCAAAAATCAGGTCACCTTTCAAAACACTATATTTTTATTGCTTCATGCACTATGTGTTTTTCTTGGAGCGTCAGTTGTTTTAGTTTTCTTAGTTAGTTTAGTTTGTTTGTTTGCTGCAATAAATGGTTGGACCCCAACAAATTTTCTTTGGAGGAGATGTACTCGTTTTCATTTGCAAAGAACGCTCAGTTTTTCACTCTTATCGTTCATGTGTTCTTCTTTTTCTGCTACTGCTTTTGGTTTTCGTTTTCGCCTTGATATGCATTCAGATCTTGTCATATCTTTTCATCAAGGTGTAGTTTTGCCTCTGATCTTCATTGGTTTTCATCAAAAGAGGTGTCTTTAAAATTTCAAATGGTGTTGGAAAAGAGAAAAAGCTTTGTGCAAAATAGTGGTACAAGAAGGAGCTTGTGTAGACTGCGGCTTAGGCTTTTTCATGTCATGCTTGATGTCTTTTTGATAGTATTCTTAGTGGTTTTGCTGTAGCATGACTTGTCTCAAATAACTGAGATTGCTTAATGAGCCTTTGAAAAAATCATGCGTTGTTTTTATTGTATGGAAGCATTATTTTGGTTTTCTCCTTGATGCTTTATTTGGGTTGACTTGGCACATGCTCACACATGTTAGAATCTTACAAAGTCGCCAATTGCCTTCATGATCATTTAGTTTTTGACTATTGATGCCATTTATGCTTCTTTTAATGTCGCTTTGTCGCTTTGCATGATTATGGCCATTATTGCTCTCTTAGTTGGTCGCTCCCAGTCTTTTGCTAGCCCTCGCCTTGTACTGAGTATGAGCTCTACTCGTGCATCCAACTCCTAAAAGCCAAAGTTTTCCAAAGTGTCCACCATACATGCCTACTAGCAATTTGCTATTCCAAGTAAATTTGACTTTCTTTTATTTTCTCTTCAAATTAAACTCTTACCAGTGTTATGCGAAACTCGGTTAGTAAAGCTCTCACGAACCGGAAGGCACACTTTACTTTTTCCTGTTCTTAAAAATTTGACATTGTGGTCTCTTATGTTGAGTTGTTATGCTTGCAAGTTGTAAGTTGGATTCTAGCCCATCCATGCTGTCATGGGCAAGTTTTCAACGTTGCACTTCTTATTTGAGTTGATATCGTGATCTTTTGTTTATGGATGCCCGCGGTGTGAAATGAATTGGGAATCTTGTGGGGATCATGGAGTTTGTATATATGTTAGGGAAACGCCGGGCCGCCAATCTAAGCCATGCATAATTCATGGTGGAAATTTGCAGCATACCCATGGTGAACATTCGACGACGCATCTCATAATAAAAAGCTAAACAAAAGGCAAATAAAAGAGATGTTGAGGTGTTCATTGTCTGCTTGTCCTGTCATTTTGGTGTGGGCTTGTTCCATGTCATCGGGCACGGAGGTACCCCATTGGCGGTTCTCAATGATATGCATATACTTACAATGACAAGTGCTTTGCTTGGGACTCTAAGTAAAGTAGCATGAGGTTTGGGTACTCGTATTCACGGGGCACGAGGTTTTCAACTTATGATTTGTCAAGCATATGCATCATAATTGTTCTCGCATTAACTTTAACCATTCAAGATGCTTATGATGGGGGCAATGAGAGCTCAAAGCCGGTAAGTACCATAATTTTTGAAGGTTATAAAACTTGCAATCACTGCTTCCCTCTGCGAAGGGCCTTTCTTTTACTTTTGTGTTGAGTCACCACCTTCTTTCTTTATGCACCATTAAGAGAGCATAGTTGTCATTCTTAGTGTGATATGCATTGTCCCAAAGTTCATTGATTGATTCATATTGTTGGTTTCACTTGTTCTTAAATTATTTGTATCTAGTCGCCCTCTTAAACTTGAAGGTGTCCTATGCATTTATGTTTTGCTCTCTTTGAAGGACAAGCTGAAAACCTTTTGTATGTTTTTCCTTATGATTTGAACACACGTTTGACTTTCATTGTTTCATTTTCATGATCTTTTGTTTGTGTTCATTTGCATGTTTACAACATGGTTGCTAAGTTCTTATTGTCATGATTATATCTTCATGCCCATGTTTTAAGTTCTATTGATCCCAGCTCACCAATGCTTACATATATGATCAAGATTGTGTAGGTGCATGTCACCTCAAAAATTATTCTTTTGTTATCACTTACCTACTCGAGGACGAGCAGGAGTTAAGCTTGGGGATGCTTGATACGTCTCAAACGTATCTATAATTTTTGATGCTCCATGCTTGTTTTTACACCATTTGCCTATTGTTTCGTTACACTTAGTGGCATTTTTATGCATTTTCCAGAACTAACCTATTAACGAAGTGCCACAGTGCCAGTTTCCTATTTTCTGCTGTTTTTGTGTTTCAGAGTGATACACAGGAAATATTCTCGGAATTGGACGAAACAAGTTCCTGAAGTCTTATTTTACCCAGAAGCTTCTAGAGATCCGAAGAGGAGTAGGAGGAGAGGCACCAGGGGCCCACACGCACAGGTGGCGCGGCCAGCCCCTGGCCCGCGCCACCCCCGTGTGTGGCCGCCTGGCCCCTCCTCTGACATCGCCTCTTCGCCTATAAAGACCCCCCGACGAGAAAAACCTAAGACCCCGATCAGTTTTCCAGAACACATCGCGATCCGCCGCCGCCGTCGACCCGAAGATCGGGAGGGTCCAGAAGCTCTTCCCGGCACCCTGCCGGAGAGGAGAATCGCCACCGGAGGTCTTCTTCATCGCCATGCTTGCCTCCGGAGTGATGAGTGAGTAGTCTACCTTGGACTATGGGTCCATAGCAGTAGCTAGATGGTTGTCTTCTCCACTATGTGCTTCATGTTTAGATCTCATGAGCTGCCATACATGATTAAGATCACCGTTATGTAATTCTACATGTTTGGTTTGTTGGGATCCGATGAATATTGGTGTTTATGATTAAGTTGTTGTACTGAATTATATCTTTTGTTATCTCTATGTTGTTTATGATCTTGCATGCTCTCCGTTGTTAGTAGCTATCTTGGCCGAGTAGTTGCTAGTGACTCCAAGAGGGGGTATTTATGCTCGATAGTGGGTTCATGCCTCTATTTCACCTGGGGGAGTGACAGAAACCTCTAAGGTGGTAGATGTGCTGTTGCTACTAGGGAGAAAACAACATTCATATGCTCAAGGGCATATGCTTTGTTTACATTACACACTTTGCTTAATGCAATTATCTGTTGTTCGCAACTTAATACTTCTAGGGTGTTCGGATTGATATCCCAGGGAGTGGATTATTAGTCATAGATGCAGTTGGATGGCGGTCTATGTATTTTGTTGTAATGCCCAGAGTAAATCTCATAGTGATCTTCTTGACATATCACGTTATCTCTATTCTATCAATTGCCCAACTGTAATTTGTTTACCCAGCATGTGTTATTTTATCTATGGAGAGACACCACTAGTGAACTGTGGACCCCGGTCCTATTTCCATCATATTGCTATCACCTGTTTACTTTACTCGTACTGTTTACTTTACTCGCATACTATATTGTTTTCCACTCGATACACTCATAACCTTTGTTTCAAGCAAACCGGTGAGATTGACAACCTCATCGCAAGTTGGGAACAAAGTATTTGTTTGTGTGTGTGCAGGTTCCACAACACCTTCAGTCGTCATTGTCTCTCTTCTCCTGTTCGATAACCTTGGTTTCTTAAACTGAGGGAAAACTTGCTGCTACACTCATCATACCTTCCTCTTGGGGTTCCCAACGGGCTGGTTATCCACCACGCACAAGGACAGTCTGCTCCCACGTCAACCACACACCACCACACGCAGCAGTAACATAAGCATTAAGTGAAGTGCAAAGTTTTTGCCTCATATAAAGTTAGTTTGGGAACAAGACTTGATCAACCTTGTTAACAAAGTGATTTTATATGAACGAAACTTTGTTTTCACCGCATCGACTCCACCTCGCCTATATTTACTTGTTCAATTTTATTCCTTTAGTTTAGTTACATGATTAAGAGTATCTCAGAGCTGCTGCATGCTTGGTTTTGATTTGCTTGAAATCATTTCATCTTCGTCTTTCTGAGTTTTATCGATATGCCAATTTCTGAAAAATCCTCGAAAATAAAGTTTCTCGAAAAATTCCAGAAAATTCTTTATAAATTTTTATGTCAAAAATGGGGCAGAGAGGCACCTGGGAGACACCAGGAGGGGCTACCATGCCACCTCACACACAGGGGGCACAGCCCAGCCTGGGGCGTGCCCACCTGGTGTGAGGGGGCCCCACCTGGCCTCTCACTTATCTCTTCCTCCCTAGCTCTTTCTCTCTCCCGAAAAACAACGATACACCAGCTCAAACCTGAGTTCTTGCTGTTCTTCACCTCGATTTTTTGATCTCCTGGCTCAGCCCAACATTTCTGCTAGGATTTGGAGCATTTGTTCTCCGGTATGTGACTCCTCAGCTTGTCCAAGTAGAATTTATTTTGGTAGAGTATTTCTTGAGTATTTTAACATTGTAGGTGGCAGGATAAATGAGTATGCATGCTTGTTCTATTGCTTAGAATTGATATTTTGATGCATTGTAGCTCTTTAGTAACTCACTATAGTAGTTCCCTAAATTTGCTTGTCTCAAAATCACATTTTATGAGGTTTGTTAAAAAAATCAGAAATAGAGGAGAATGCATATCAACTCTCTCAACATGAACTAGAAGTGCATGAAGTTATGAAAGTTCACCGAGAAGAGAGGGTCCTCCCCTCACACTATCCATGCTCAGAATTCATGAATGCTTCCGGAATTCTAGAGGATTTCCAAACTTTACTCTCTAATGCAGGGTTGGAACATTTTACTGAGGGTGAACCTCCCCAATATGTTAAACTAACAATGTCTGTGGTGCAGGATTTCAGATTTAGTTGGTCCACTTCTAACCCCATGGTTCATTATAAAATTTATAACAAATCTATGGACTTGCCTCTTGATGTTTTCTGTACAGCTATTAGAGTTCCACAGTGGGGATCGCTCGAGAAGATAAGGGGCCAGCCTAGGCCGTTGTTGGAACTATACGAGGAGATTTGTCAAGGAAGAAGCTTCACAGGAGAGGGTGGTAAAACTCGAAATATTCATTTCCCATCCATTCGGTATTTTGCCTTCTTTATTACCAAATGTGTTCTTGCTAGGAAATCTGCAAGTAAATTATCTCTCCATGATTTAGCTTTTATTGCTGCTGCTTTGAGGCGTGATAGGACTTACCATTTGGGTGCCTTAATAGCTTTCCGTCTTGATGTTAATCGTGAGAAAGGGGTAATCTGTGGAGGACTTATAGCTTCACGCTTGTTAGCTTTCAATGGTGTAATGCCTCATTTTCTAGATCTGCAGTTCCCCAAGGAGAAACTTGATCTTAGTTCTATGATTCATCATAAGTTTATTTCTCCTCCTACTAGTTTGATTAATTTAGCATTTGAGCTAACCTTTTTCAAGAAGACTACCTGGAAGGTAGTAAAGACTGATCGATTAGTTCGTTTGCCTGCACCTCTTTTGTTTAACCTTGATCGCAGGAATGGATGGTCGCTCACGGAGGATGAGCTCGATGTGTACATAGAGGAGCACCCGCCGCCTGTGCACGATGAGGAGGGCGCCGAGGAGTCGGGTCAGCCCTCCAACATTGCGAATTTCCCATACGAGCAACCGTATTATGATTATGCGCCATCAGCTTCATCTTCACGAGAGCCTGGGTATGATTACACCTATGATGACCCACCAGCCTGGAGCAGCTACCAGGGCCAGAATTGATCTCCACTTAGGCCAAAAGCCTAAGCTTGGGGGGAGGTACGCCGATGATTCACTCATCTACATATCATATTTTATCGGTCCTTTGTATATCCATGTTTCGCTTTCTTTATTGTTCTCGTTCTTATTTCCACTTTCCAAAACACAAAAAGACCAAAAATATTTCCGTTATTTCTCTTTGTTTGTCTTTTTAGTTTGCTACCTTTGGTTTGCTTTATTTGCTATTTTCGGTTGGTTATTTGAAAAATCCAAAAATATTTTGCTTTGTTTGCATTTTTCCTTTTGTTCTTGTTTCAAAAATCGAAAACACAAAAATATTTGTTGTTCTTCTTCGGTTTTGTAAAGTTTGTTGCAGAGTTCAGTCTCGCGTTACTCCATTGGAGTTTGGTATCCACTTTATATTATTCAAGTCACACAAGTGAAGAGCAATAATGACGATATATGACAATCAGAGATGAGGTAAGAGGCTGGTATGAACTCTGTTTGTTTTCATTTTTGTACATATACTCATCTATGTGGACATGCTTACTCAGTTCATGTAAGGTATATGTTATCTAATGGATGCTTTGTAGTTCTTGCTTTCATATGATTAGTTTCAATTTACTAATAGTTTGTAGCATGTCATGTAGACGCTTGCATGCATTGTTTTATTCATAATATGGTATGTTATTGTGGTATCCTCCTCTGAAAGCTTCATTTGAATCGACTTGGCACATGCTCAAGAATGCATATGACTGAACAAAAAATCAATTAAGCCTTGATGATTTACTTTGCCTCAGAGTTCTTGTATCATTTTTATGCCTATATTAATTTTGTTTTGTCGCAAGCATGATTATGACAGTTATTGCTCTCTCGATTGTCGCTTCCCAGTCTTTTGCTAGCCTTCACTTGCACTGAGTATGAGCTCTACTCGTGCATCGAATTACCAAAAACCAAGTCTCCCAAAGAGTCCACTATAAATTTCTATGCATGGTATTTGTAAGCCATTCCAAGTAAATTTTCATGTGCTACCTTTCAAAACTTTCAACTACTTCTCATTTTGTGCCACTGTTTTTAGCTCATGGGGACGTAGTGGTCGGAATTGCTATCTTCCATATTAAATTAAGTACCCCTCGACTAGGCAGCTTCATCTGCTCGTCATTAATTTTGCATGAGAGCTGGTCAGACCATTATAATCTAATTCTAAAAAGAAAGAAAAAAGGCACTCCTCCATGGAATGTGAAAGTTGGTGGGCACCCGATGGAATCGGTTAGCCATGGTTTGAGAAAGGAAAAAAAAGGTGGGGAGGAGTGCCAAAGCTTTATAAAAAGAGCACCAATGTGCCAAAATTTCAAAGAACTCGGAACCGCTCTCACTTGTTTATTATGGAAGATAGCAAGTCCCCATTGCTAGTTGTTGACATGAAATAACCACCTCTTAAAATAAATTTTTATCTCTGTTTTACAAATGAAAAGCTCTAGCACATGTTAAATCCCTGCTTCCCTCTGCGAAGGGCCGTTCGGTTACTTTTATGTTGAGTCATCATCTTCTAACTTTTAAGCACTTCTTGAGAGCATAGCTGTTATTCTTAGTGTAATGTGCTTGTCCCAGAACACGGTTAATTGTGGTATAACTTTGATGCTTGTATCTTTGATATTTTTAACTTCTAGTCTTCCCTTGGACTTCAGAGGTGCCTCAGCATTTATGTTTTGCTCCACAAATAAAGGCAAGCTGGATACCACTCTTTCATATCATTTATGCATATTACAATCTTGTAGCTTCTTATGTACATGTTACTTGTTATTAGTGCATTGGCACTCTTTCATAGCTTGCTTGACTATGAGGAGACATTAGTTGCATATTTCTTATTATGAATTGCATGAGTACTTGATCACATAGTTAGTATATATACATCATATGAGCAAATGTGTTCGTGAAAGTTTCTTTTATCGCTCTCAGTTGTTAACTGAATTGCTTGAGGACAAGCAAATAGCTAAGCTTGGGGGGAGTTGATACGTCCAAAACGTATCTACTTTCCCAAACACTTTTGCTATTGTTTCTCCTCTAATTTGTGTGTTTTGAATACAACTAACACGGACTAACGCTGTTTTCAGCAGAATTGCTCTGGTGTCTTGTTTTTGTGCAGAAATCCAACTTTCAGAAAAAATTCGAGAAAAATCATCAAAAATCCTATTTCATCAGAAGACCCACTGAGCCAGAAGATGAGACGGAGGGGAGGCTCGAGGGCCCCCCACACACAGGGGGCGCGGCCCAGCCCTGGCCGCGCCCACCTGGTGTGAGGGCGCCTCGGCAGTCCTCTCGACCCCTCCTTTCACCTACATATACCCCCTGACTCGATTATATCGGGGAGACGACATTTTTCCCAGATAGACTTCCGCTGCGCCACCGCCATCAGAAACCGCGATTCGGAACCAGAAACTCAGTTCTGGCACCCTGCCGGGATGGGGATTCGGAGGAGATCTTCATCACCATCATCACCGACGCTCCTCCATCGACCATCCATGACTCCCCCATCCATGTGTGAGTAATTCCCCCGCTGTAGGTGAGGGGATGGTAGGGATTGGATGAGATCATTCATGTAATTTGATATGAGATTGTTAGGGCATAGTGCCTAGTATCTTTATTTAGTGCCTATGACATTGTTGCAACTTGTTGTGCTTAATACTTGTCACTTTGGGCCCGAGTGCCATGATTTCAGATCTGAACATGTTATTATTTCTATGATGATACTTGTTGTTTATGGTCTTATCTACAAGTTGTATACACATATTGTTGTCCGGAACCCGAGGCCCCAAAGTGACAGAAATTGGGATAACCGGAGGGGATGGATATGATGTGAGGATCACATGTGTTCACCGAGTGTTAATGCTTTGCTCCGGTACTTTATTAAAAGGAGTACCTTAATTACCAGTAGTTTCCCTAGAGGCCCTACTGCAACAGGCTGGTAGGACAAAAGATGTTGTGCAAGTTTCTCCTTGTGAGCACGTACAACTATATACGGAACAAATGCCTATGATTGTTTGTACTAGGATGCTTTATCTTTATTTATCTGTAATGCCCATGTCTCATTGATTTCATGAATTATCTTATCCATGCAACGCCCGTAATCTATCCCTATGCCTACAGTATTTGTTCCTACTGTTTACTACTGTTACTATTGCCGCTGCTATTTTACTACTGCTGTTACTGTTTCACTACTATCACCACTATAAAACTGTTGCTACTTATAAACCACTGCGAGCAAGACTGTTTCCAGGTGCAGCTGAATTGACAACTCATCTGTTAAGGTTTACATATATTCTTTGGCTCCCCTTGTGTCGAATCAATAAATTTGGGCTTTACTTCCCTCGAAGACTGTTGCGATCCCCTATACTTGTGGGTCATCACCCACCAGCACCAGATCTCACTGAGGGGAAGGCCAAGCAGCTCGAGGCGAAGCTTGAGGTCGCCATGGCCGAGACCCGAGGCGCAGGAGGTGACAGAGCCGAGGGCACAGGGGGGGCAATCGACCAGATCTCATGGACATGCAGGTGCACCGTCGCGGGATCTATCGGTTGTGACCCATCTCGGTGGCTAACTCCAGCGGGAGCGGCCGGAATCGAGCGCGGCGGCGGCGAAGGCGACGCAGTCGCCAGAGCTCGAGCGAGAGGAGGAAGAGAGGTGGACGCGTCGAGTGGCCGGTCGGTTTGACCGAGCCACCTGGTCGGGTTCGACCAGGCAGGCCGGCGCCGACAGGTGGGCCAAGGCCCAACAGGTGGGGCTAGGCCGACAGGTGGGGCTAGGGAGGTTTTTAATCAGTTTCAAAAACAGAAAAATTGCCAAGAAAATAAAGGGTTTTTGAAAAAACTTTTAACACCCAATAAAGAGCAAAAAAATAATCTTAACCTTGCAAAAATAATTCTAAATAATTTTTGAGCTTTTCCATCACATGAATAGTGATTTTATGAATAAGAGAGAAATTGTTCAGAATGGAATTATGGAATTTCCTTTTAGAAGAAAAATTTCTAGAAATATTTTAAAGGGGTAAAAATGGACTTGAGAAATAATAAAACATTAACATCCTAGAATTAAAATTAAGTAAATCCATTCAAGAATTTATCTTAGAATTCTTGAATGAATTTAACCAAATATATACTCTGATAAATTCATAACTAGGGTATATGCACATTTTAATAAAACATCATATAGGGATTAATATTGCCAAAAAGAAAGGGGAATTTTAAAGGACTTTTCTAAAATAAAATGGTGAGATATCTAAGAAAAATCTGGATATAAATAGAACTTATTATCAAAATTAAACTCCATTTAAGAATATTGAATATTATTCTTGGATGAAGATATTGATAACATATATATATTCCTTAAAGTCATAAAAGGAGTATATAAATTCTAGCAAATAGATAAAAATACTTCTGGGGGGTATAAAGGGAACACACACACCCTAAAGCATGCATTATTCGAATCTTTAACCATTGCCCTTATCGGAAAATGATGTTGTTTTCCAGAACCCGAGATCCCGGGTCACTTCAACAAATCCAACTGCACTACCTTGCAGTGTGCAGGCAAGTTCACTCTTGCTCATATCTATTGTTTATCTTTATCAAAGTACTTGCAAATATACATGTGGTATTACTACTGTATTTAAAGCAAAAGTTCTGCTTTCTTAATCAATTTGACTAGTGGTTAGCAACCACGGTGGTTGTTACCCTAGGATGGTGGGCAGTGGGACCATGGTATGGGTATTGGTGGCGGTCCCACTACAACTTGAAAGTTCACCTAGGAAATAATAACCAATGTTGCCAGTGATTCTAGCGCTGTAAATAACGATCAACCATAAGATCTGGAATGGGACTGAGAAGTCAGTTGTACCAACTCCCTTCTACATATCAACGGATGCGCGTACCATAGCTGTTCGTCTCCTGCTGGGAGCAACATGAGGGTGGAATCCCCTTAATGATTCCATGGTACTGTGGTCTATGATGGATTGTAGGCGACCAACGTGGGAGCCCGAGGTCGGAAGCTACCAGTGTGTAGGAGACCGGCGTGGGGAATATCTACCGAGGTCAGAAATACCAATTGGTAGACGACCGGCGTGGGTAAGTTAAATCGAGGTCGGAAACTACCTGTGGGTAGGCGACCGGCGTGGATTGTGTCAATTGAGGTCAGACCTACCACAAGGCGTAGGTGACCGGCGTGGATTGTTTCTGAGGTTGGAACTACAATAGGGTGGGTATGCAGGGTCGCGGAGGAGGACAGTGATTGGCTTGGATCACATGACTAGGCCCCATACAAAAGAAGTATGGACGGGAAAGTACGCCCGGTTGTGCAGCAAGGCATTGATCTCTTATGGGTACAAGTGACCACCTCTGCAGAGTGTACAAAAAGTATCAAGATACTCCCTGTTCCGGGAAGGAGCTACGAACGCGGCAGGAAAGGAGCCCATCGAAGCTCTAATCAACCTGTGAAGGCTGACGGACATAGTTCTTTTGAGTAAAATCAATCTTTGAAGAAATGATTATAAAAACTACATTTGACCTAAGACTTTCAGGTCTATGGTCGTAGCTAGTGCATCAAACACCTCTATACTATTAAATGAACTTGCTAGGTAACGCTCGTTACTCACCCCACTCCCTCTTAACCCTTGCTTAGACTCGGAGGGCTAGAACGAGGAAACTGAAGAAGCCTCTGAGGACATTGAAGAAGTTTACTACGAGGAGCCGGACCTTACCGGTGGAGTCGAAGGCGTGGACTACACCATCGCCTATGGTATCAGCGAAGGAACTGAGGAGGAGACCGACAACTAGTCGCTTAGTGTAGTAACTTAAGTCACACCGAACCCTATAGAATAAAGTGACTTGAGTAGGGCATCATGTTTAGTCTACTACTTTATGTTTTAGTCAAGGTTTGTAATGCTAGGATAGAACCTACTAGTATTCCTCTTTGGACCGAGGAGGAACTGGAGTCTTTTGTAACATTGTGGCTTGTAATCTTTAGTGCTTGAATAAAGACCGCTATGTTTCTGTTGTACCACTCTGAGGGATGTAATATTTGTGAAATGGTACTTCACGAGTGTTATATCAACGACTTGCATACTACAACATGCAGTGGTATGCTGGGTCACCACAGTTGGTATCAAAGCAAAAGCTTTGACCTTAGGTTGGACACCTAGTTAATGGGAACGACCTGTAGAAGTCAAATAGGAATAGTAAAGAGTTCTCTAAAATTATCATGACGTTATTCACTTGAGAATAACAAGGTCATACTTTTTAGTGTTATAATTCTTTATTGTTACTATTATGATGCATCATGTACTAATTTTTTATCTTTTATACTGCCAGGATGGCACGCACAAATCTGTCAAGGACCGTGCAAGTTCGAGATGTGACTCTAGACGACTATGATGGAAACCTATCAGATATTTTACGAGGCATCTTACAGGATTGCGGGTGTGAAACCCGTATCCCTGTCAAGAAGTATGCTTATTACGAGGGTAGAATCTTTCAGAAGTATAAGGTAGGGATCATGCTTCCTGCCAAATTGGGCATGAGCGTGATCATGCCAGCTAGAGAGGCACGCACAGTTAGTGTAGCTTATAAGATAGCAATCATGAAGGCCATAACTGATATCCGTGAACACAAAACAGAGAAGTTATTGGGTACTAAGTTCACGCACATCCCACATGACGAGGAAGGCGAAGATCCTTGTCGAGATAGTTACAAGTTTGCGAAGAGACACCCACATGCCGCAGCAGATCACATGGACAGGTGTAAGCATCTGCTCAGCGTGTTCTATCACGTTCACGGAGCATTAGTGGGAGAGATACAGAGTTTAGTGGAGGAGATCACCGAGTCGACACCTACTCCGTATTGTACGGGGGAGAATTCTGGACCACCGAGGGCACCTACTCTAGCCTTTTCAACTGGAGATTTTATCAACTTAGATGAGGAAGTCGATCCCGAGGAATTGATATGCTTAAATATTTTTGTGCTATGCATGCATGTGTTAGAAAAGGATCATATAAGAGCTTCAAAACGCTATCATAATTCCATGGTTAACTAACATTTTGATGTGTTGAAGTCAACTCGATACCCGATATTTCAAGCACTGAGTATCCTTAATATACATTATTTGCCATTCCAAATGGTTTCATGGTACCCAAACCAAAAAATATAGTTAAGGAAACCATATGTAGCAAAAATGTAAACATGATACTATCATCATACCATTGTGAAAAAATAGTTTGAATAGTCATTGAATACTAAAGGTTTTAACAACATGGGCATTGGCAAGGCGGGGCGACAACATAGGAGAAGTTCAAAGTTCTACCTTGCAAGGTGAAAATCAAGGTCCGACCTTAATTGGTTGTGTCTGGCAATGGTGTTGTTGAAGACATTGTTTTATGAGCAGGGACTTTCTCCAGGATGAAAACTTATGATCTGATCGGGCGATGATGATGCTTGTGCACTGTTTCCTTCTTGAGGCATCGCTATTAGAGAAGTTGGACTTCTGATGCTGTCTTAATGGTGTTTGTACTACTGCTAAAAGGAATAGATCCCCGTAACAGGACTTTTCTTTTCTATAATTTTTCTTCTTCTTTTTGTTGTGTACATCCGTAATGGCATTAGGGCATTGCGTTGTTGCAAAGGCTGAGTATAATTGGTATCTTCATGATATTAATATAACTCATTATTGAAGAAACAACATGGGCATATCATGTGATATAATCAAAAACTACAAATGTAGCTCGAGCTACATGTAGCTTATTAAAAAAAATCAAAAATGGCATTTTAAAGTTTTAGAAAATCTAAAATTGAATCTAGATATGGACAACGTGCAAAATTTCAACTCAAAATATCTTATAGTGGGGGCTGTACAAGAAGTGCCACTAACGCACTATACAAATACCAAGTGATTTTCTAATAAGTAATGAAACAATATGTATGGAAACTCAAAATACCAAGTTTAGGGCGGTGTCAATTTGTATCTTCAAATTTTCCTCATTGGTAGGAGTGATTTTTTTTGGATTTGGATCTAGTCACGCTCGTCGTCTTACATCTCCGGTAATCACTGTTGATGTGTATAAGTGAATTGCCTAGCCCTTTCCATCAGTTCGGACTTTTGGTTGCGTTGGCTAGTGCATGAAGCTTAACATGGTATCAGAGCCCAGGGTCTCGAGTTCGAGTCCTGGTTTTCGCAATTTATTGTAAAATTGCTGTTGCCCCCGTTTTTGTCCACGTGTTGACTTTATCTTCTCCCGTTTGTGTCCACGTGTTGATTTTCTCTTCTCTCGTCCATGTCCACGTGTTGACTTTCTCTTCTTTCGTCACACGTGAGTGGGGGTGTTGATGTGTATAAGTGAATTGCCTAGCCCTTTCCATCAGTTCGGACTTTTGGTTGCGTTGGCTAGTGCATGAAGCTTAACAATCACCAAATCTTCTACATTGTGATCTCATTCCCGACCATTACATAATGAATGACAAGTATTTAGAGACTCGTTCTTAGCGATAGATTGATCTGGTCTGAAACCACCACCCAATGAATGGTCTGCGGCTACTTGTGCATGCTCTATACTCGACAATGTTGGTCAATAAATGCATATCACTGAAGTGTGAGTAGACACACAATGATTATGTTGTGGGTTCCACAAGAATTATACAATGCTAATGATCAGGATCACAATAATCAGGGGTATCTAGCCAGATCGTTCAACTATCATGTCGATTGGACTGACTTTTGTAAGAAATAAAAGATGCAATTGTTTGCAGCTTAGTCAGTGCGCTTGGTGTTTAGACTAGGATATATGAAGCCACTAGGTTAGAGAAAAGTGACATGCTTGCAACTTATCACTTTCCATCACAGTCAAACATGGTTTTGATGTGACTCTTGGCCATTATGGTTGTGTAGACTTTGTACGTCTAAAGATAAGGCCTTTCACAATGGAGTATTTTGGCGGTGTATCCTATGTCATTTGCCGATGTGGCATCATATTAAATAAGAAAGGAGACGTGCAACTCATGCATAGTCATAGGTAAAAAGTATTTCTAGTCCAATCACATACATGCATGAGCCCAAAATCATACAAGGAAAAAACACTTTCAAACAGCGAGGTGATGGATGAGACGGCTAGCTCGACGCATCGAACCCACCTGTACACAGAGGCACCTACTGGTTTGTCAGCGCGTGGCTCTCCCTTTGTGTGCTTTCTTCCCGCGTGAACATGTCGCCATTGCTGCAGGATGCTTCTCCCCACAAGGCATGATGCTCCTCCCTTGCGTCGTTCTCCAAGCCAGTTGTCACCTTGCGTCCAAGGAGATGAGGCCCTACCACCATGGATGGATGTTGTGCTCCTCGATCCTGGGGCAAGGAAAACGAAGAGGCAAAGCGAGGTAAACCGCCGCTCGGCCTCAAGCGCTTCGGTTGGTCGGCATGTGTGCCCCGTTGAAGAGTCCGGGTGCTGCATCTAGCTGGGCTATGTTGGTGACCCTTCTGCCATGGCAAGCAGCAGTTCACATTTAGGGTTGCGTGAGAAATAACTACAAAGTCACCGGATCTAGCTCTGGCGAATCCGATTGATCATTGGCGAGTTCGCAGACCATGAGAACAATGATGGTGGAGATAAGTGAATTCTATGAATTCCTAGATATTGTATACAATGTTACAGTTTGCTACATGTGTGCACTATTTTTGTTGTTTAAGCAGAGATTTATGTGTGTGGTAGAATGATTTTTCTCCAATGTTACATACGTGTTCTTGAAATGTTGCATGTGTTAGGCATAAATGTTAAATGTGTTTGTTTTTTGGTTGCGCACCACGACACGATTTTTATGTTTTGCTACAAAGAAATGGGGATTTGCTACATACTATATTTTTGCTACATGGGCAAGCTCTAAATGTTGCAAAAGTGTTTTGCTACACATGGAAAACTTTTAAATATTCAGAGAAAAATGTTGCAAAACAATGTCGAATTTTATGAAAATGCTACATTTATAGAAAATGTTACGATTCTGGATTTTTTTTGCAATAGTGACCTGGGACCACCCATCCATCTGAAAGCCAAACTGGCTGATGCTACAGTCGGCGGATTTCTAGTGTTTGTCAAGCAACAATGCATTGTAAAGGTTATTTAAAAAAAAATCACTACCTATGACTAACGTGCTAAGAGATAATGCATTGTGAAAGGCCTAATAAAAATAATTCTTGGATGCGCGGTTGCCATTGCATGTTCATGAATGTCAAGGGTCAGCTCAATCAATTGCAAGCTAATGGTTCCTCTAACTAGATTAGTCATATTTGGATGCAGGCCTAGACCTCATGTGTCACCTCTCTGATTGAATCTTGGTGCTTGGTCTAGTTTGTGGCCATCTGTACTTGTCATAGTTTCTTAGGTATATCTAAGTCTACTAGCAGTTCTAGATAGTGATGGCGAACGGAAAGTCAATAGTGTTTGGTTTATCGGAGAGAGATTGTTTCAATATTTATAGGTACGTCACTACTGACAAACTCTTAACATATGTCGGTTAATAGTACGTGGCTTCAGCCTGAGCATGAGAGAGGGGACGGCGTTAAACACGGGATAGTATATAGTTGGAATCTTCTACTTACCCAAATTATTGAAACCTCTCTCAGTTATATTTTTTGTGTTCTAAGATGTGGCAACGTACGCTAGCCGGTTGAGGGTACCGAAGCAGGCCTCTTATCTTAAACACCAGGCTCAGTTTGAGACGTCCTTCTAGAAAAAGTCACTCTATATAATGTCCTGCCTCCGCTCATCAAGATGATCACTCCAAACAGAAGAAGTAACAGCATAAAAGACAACAGCTAGCCAGCATCAGTAGAGCTGAAAACATCCAAAAGCTACAAACTAATTAGGTATGCATGCTAGATCACTTCTATTTAAAGTTTTTGAATTCGATTCAATATTTTTAGCTCGAGAGGTATATACAGCTAAGCAGAGAGCATTTAGTGATCCATTTGTGCCCTCCGTCGATGAACAATATTTCCATTTATTTGAACTTTTGGCTTGTCACAGCAGCAGCAAGAAGACATGCATATCCTTCTGAACTCATATTGATGTTTCTGCAGCACAAATAATTAAGCAAGGGAAAACCATGTACTTTGCAAGTGTGTGGTGCGGCACCATGGCTCTTTTTTTCATCGCCATTGTATTATCCACCAAGTTCTCAAGAGCAAGAAATTCAGGGCACCTTCCACCTCTAGTTAATGGGATTGCTCTCCTAGCACTAGTACCTACCCTTCTGAAGAAAGGACTGCCTGCTGTGTTCAGTGATCTATATGCCAAGTATGGCAGCGTATTCATGCTAAGTTTCTTTGGACTAGATGTAACACTCCTGATCGGACCAGAGGTGTCGGCTCATTTCTTTCAAGGTTTGGAGTCAGAGATTAGCAATGGAAAACTGCTTGAGTTCACGGTTCCCTTGTTTGGCAAAGAGGTTTGTTACGGCCGAGATAACGCTACCCGAATTGAACAGATGCGCTTCAACACTGAAGAATTGAAGGCATCAAAACTGAGGAACCACGTTTCTGCCATGCTACAAGAAGTGGAGGTAATAATATGCATCTATTGGCATGGGAAGTGCCACTCCTTGTTAATTACAGGAACTTAATCCGATGTTATTACAAGAGGAATTAACTAGCTAGCTCTCTGTACGTTGTGGTAGATACAGTATATATCTGATCTAAAAGGCCTGCCGTTCATAATGGTGAAAAACATATATTAAGGACATCTTCTCATTTGAGATTACTTTTTAATTAGTAAATACAAAAGAACATATATGCAGAGTGAAATTTTACAGTCAAACTAGATTCCACAGTTACAATTTCGGCTGCTAGCTACTTCGTATTGTAGGGAGCACCACCGTTTTCGTCACGGCGCTTAGAATTGCTATCTGGACAGAAAACCTCTAGCTAGTACATCTGCTGTCATATACACTAAGAAGATATACATAAATATGGAAATATTCATTCCAATTTAAATTGTACAAAAATTACATGTTGACAAAAATGGAGTAGCGAGACAAGAGAGTGGAACAATGTCGTAGTGACCAAATAGCTAAGATACATGTAGACAATAACCAGAAAGAGAAAAATGTTGGCTTTACTATTCGTGGTAGATCTAGGTTAAACGATGGAAACACCATGCTTTTTTCCATCCATTCTAAAATAAGATAAAATCTTTTTCTTACGAGTTTGCTGTCTAGATGTGTTCTATAGTGAAGAGATCATCTTCAGTTCGAGCCCATTTCAAGGTTAAGAAGACAATATGCTTTATTGGATGAGACTTGGCTATATATGTGGTGTTTCACATGCACCCTTTGGGCCACAAAGTTAATACAACAATTGGAAGGGTTATGAAAGTCTAAAATTTGCAAGTGTAATGGTTCCCTCTGGTGGGAGGGGAGGAGAGGGACACATGTAATGAGTTCAGAGGGAAATGAGGACGCAACTCATTTGACTGTGGAAGAGGAGATGAAAAAACAACGACGAATAATTGGTTAGAAATAAGTGCTCTAGGTAAAAAAATATCGTTAGGAAGGGTTATGATAAGTATATTTTCGCAATGTTACTCCCGTAGCAACGCACGAGCATTTAGCTAGTTTCCTTAATATTCTAGTAGGTGCGTTTTTAATTTCTGGTAGATATGACACCCCAACGGCCTCTCTATAATAAAAACTAACAGTCAATATTCGGATAAGCACCGTTTGGGCCAGCTGGTTCTGTATTCCCGGTGATTTTTTTTCGCATTAATTGGTATGTACGCTTTCCATATTTGCTTGTACGTGTCAAACTATTTTTTGAGGAAACGTGCCAGCCTATTTTGCTTACCTTTTTTTTCTTTTGCTTCTACGTGTCAGCTGTGTTTTGGTACACCGCCGATATTACGTAACTTTTTTTGACTTGTAATCTCTACCGTGAATTTTAAATCTAACAATCACTATTATTCTGATGATGTGGATTAACGTGGTGTCTCTATTTTAGACACCCGTATTGTGCTTTTAGTATATATTAGATTAGATTAGAATTAGATAGATTAGATTAAAATGGGAAAGCCCCAGTCTCTACATCTGCGTCATATACAAGTTGCTAACACTTGCGTTGATATTTTTGTTTGCCTGCACGCAGAGTTACTTTGCCAAATGGGGAAATGAGGGTACAGTTGATCTCAAGCTTGAGTTTGAGCAGTTAATCATGTCCATCTCAACCCGATGTTTACTCGGAGAAAAGGCCAGGGAAAATATATCTGATGAGCTCAACGCACTGTTTCGTGAACTCGGAAATGGTATGACCATGATTGCTTTCTTATTCCCATATCTCCCAACTCCAGCAAACCGCAAGCGCGATAGAGCACGCATCAGATTAACTCAAATGCTGTCTGATGTGGTGGAGTCCCGTAAGAGCTCTGGCAGTGTCGAGGAGGACGCACTGCAGAAATATATTGACTCCAAGTATAAAGATGGCCGCTCTACAACGATAGCAGAGGTAGTGGGACTGATCATATCCTTGGTATTTGGTGGAGCACATACAAGCTCTATCGACAGTACTTGGACTGCAGCTTGTCTACTCAGCAATCCAACGTTCTTAAGGGACGCCGTTGAGGAGCAAGATCAGATCACCAAGAAATACAAGGATGGTCTAGACTACAATGCCTTTATGGAGATGGACACACTTCATAATTGCATCAAAGAGGCGCTAAGGATGCACCCTCCAGCGCCAATGCAAATTCGCAAGGCACATAGGCACTTCACAGTGCATACGAAAGAGGGCGAACAATATGGAATCCCAGAAGAGCACGTCGTAGTAAGTCCTACTGTTGTGAGCAACCATATTTCTTATATCTATAAGGACCCTCATGTATATGACCCCCACCGGTTTAGCCCAGAAAGAAAAGAGGACAAAGTAGGTGGCATGTTCTCTTACACGTCATTCAGTGGTGGTCGGCACACTTGCACCGGTGAGGCCTATGCTTACATGCAGCTTAAAGTGATATGGAGCCATTTGCTGAGGAACTTTGAATTCGAAATGATCTCTCCTTTCCCAAAGATACACCGGAGCAAGGTCGTGTTAGAGCCAAAAGGAAATCTGTTCGTAAGATATAAGAGAACCAGGGACGAAGCTAGAAAAAATTCTCAATGGGGTCAGCTCTATAGTTTCTTGAATTTACTGGTATCATCTTATACAAAATCATGATACTTAGTACTAATTAGTGAAGGGATCTCCAAAAATTATTGGGGTCAGCTGACCCCAATGCCACTATGGCAGCTCCGTCCCTGAAGAGAACTGTTGTCACTTATTGATCTACTCGTGTGCAACCTATATATGTATATGCATCCATGTTTCCGTAGTTGTAATATCCATGTAATTGTGTAACTTGTCAACTGTTTGTACTGGGAGATGGATAACACTTTAGTACCGTTGACTAACTTTTCCCACCTCTGTGTCATAAATTATGACCCTCCATTTGTGTACGTAATTTCAGTACTTCAATTTTTTTTCAATAAAGAATGCGCTATTATTTAAAAGAAAGTATCATGCGGATACATTTCACAAAAGAGTACACCCGGTCTCTCCATAATTAAGTTGCACAACTACAGCAATACCATCGAGAAGAACTGAGCCGCCGCCACAGCTCCTACTCCACCGTAGATTGGTTCCTCTTCCTCCGGCCGGCCTCCCTGGTGCCAGGAAGGGTGGGGAACCCAATCTATGTGTGGAGACTTTAGTAAAATTAGTATTTTCCAATAGATTAAGTTAGAGTTTCGTAGTCAACTTTTTTGGTCTCCACATCAATGGAGATGACATCTTCTATAATAATTGATCTTCGGTTCTTCCTTCGACGACGAGATCTTCTTTCCGACGTCAGTGGAAGTGTTGGAAGATCAACTCTCTCTAGGTATGGTCCTTCAGATCTTGCTTCGCCGGATCGATCTTGGATCTTTTCTCATGGTTGCCACGAGGAGTATTATCCTCGCAATATTTGTTCCGGCTGCTATGTCCTCGACAATGGTGATTCGCGTTCTTGGCTCTCCAGCGACGTCGACCAGGATGTTTGGTTACTTCTCCCTGGCATACTGGTGTTGGTACTCTTGCCGATGATGATTGACTACTTCAATGGTTGCGTGCGTGCACGTAGCCTTGGTATTATGGCTCAAATTAAAATTATGGGAGAACCTTCGTTGGTATTTTCAGGTCTATGATTTGGTATCTATCTTCGGCTGCCTCCAAGAAAGTACAAGATTATGTCATGGAAGAAGAAAGAGTTCGAAGATCTTGAAGATTTTCTAGTTTTTTTTTGAACTTTATTTTATAACAGTTGAAGTCGGTTTGTGGATCTCTATCATGTACTATTTGTTACTTATGAATATATGTGGTATTAATTGTCAAAAAAGATACACAGCCGCAACAAACTAAAAAAAATACACAAAGGCAAAATACAATACACATGTACTACTAGAACTCATAGAATGCCTATGGTGGTGGAAAGTCAATCTAGAGATCACGCTTCCATCCATGTGGAATAAAAATATCACTCACCATATCCTCCAACCGTGTAGACACGTGCATAAACAGGTTGCTATTCTTCACAGTTTGTAGAGACGACTACGAACGGATTGTTTATGGATGTTGCATAGGATGTTACGATTTGCTACATGTGTGCATTGTTTATGTTGTGTAAGCAAGTGCTACAATGATTTATGTGTATATGACACCGAGAGATTGCTCCAATGTTATATACATGTTCCAGCAATGTTGGGTGCAACAATTTTTTTTGTTGCAGACTGTGACACGATTCTTAGATTTTAGTCCAAAGAAATGGGGATTTGGTATATATGGGGTATGTTTTTGCTACATGGACATGCTTGAAATATTGCAATAAAAAGGTCTACAAGTCCCTAGTTTTTATAAATTTATAGAATAATGTTGCAAACGATGTCGTAATTTTCAAAATGCTATACACAGAAAAGATATTATGTTTGATTTTTTTTACTACGGTGACATAATTTTTGCAGCAATGATATTGGGAACCTGCATGTGGAAACAAACCAAACCGGCTGATGATTCCTAGGGCGTGCAAAAAAAGTGTGCTAGTAAGGGGAATGGTGTTTTGGCTCCCATGTGCATATGTTTATTTTATTTAAATATAATATTTGATAGATCTTAAAATACAAAAAAAATTCAAATGAAAAATTCGCACGCACGTCTTCATATGTTGTGTGTGCATAAAGTCGTTTCACAAAAAATCGACTTATCATTTGGCCTACGTAAAAAAGACAAATTTTGGTATAAAAAACAAGACAATTTATGGTATATGTTTTGTTTTTTTACACCGACCGTGCAATGTTCTTTTTTCGTGAAACTTTACGAACGCATATGGATTATAGAGATGTACATATAATTTTTTTGTTTGAATTTATTGACACTTTGAAATATAACTTTTTTGGTAAAGGAAGCGTATATACATAGGAGCCGAATTGAATTTTCGACGCCAGCAACAGGTTCTTTGCTTCCGTCGACGGCGTGCCCGCGGGCCGTCCAATCGCGGTGGCGGGAAACCAAAAGCGGCGCCTCCCGCCCTCTAAAAACAAACAGCAACATCCATCGCGCCATCATCACCCCACTGACATACGGCCCCACTTCCTCATACCAAACCCGTCCCCACCCCTCAGAGACTCTAACCAAAACTAACCCGTCTCCCCACCCAGAAAACGCCCTCCCGTACCCTCGTCGCCTTCACCTCTTCCCCGGAGATTCCCCATTAAAATCTCGCCTCTGCCATTCCCCATCTCTCCCCAAACCCCATCACACCTCACGCGCACGCCAGCCCAGCGCTCCCGCCCCGAACCCTAACCCTAACCCTAGCTCGGCCATGGCGGGTGACGGAACCGACACCGACGCCGCCTTCGAGGACGAGGTCGAGCAGACGCTCACCATCCGGGAGTACATGGACGGCATCGAGGCCGAGGAGCTGGTAATAACCCGCCCTACTCTCCCGATCTCGGCTCACGTTTTTTTAATCTTACCTCGATCTGGCGCGGCCGCTCAGTCTCGTCCGTGTGTGTGAAACCCTAGGAGGCGGATTTGGTGCTCGGCGGCGACGACGGCGACGAGTGCACCTACGGCGCCGGCTACCTCAAGCGCCAGGCCGTCTTCTCCTGCCTCACCTGCGTGCCCGAAGGCAACGCCGGGGTCTGCACCGCCTGCTGCCTCGCCTGCCACGACGGCCATGAGGTCAGTCATCCCCCTCCCCATCTCTTCGTAGGACGTTCGCTTCAGTAGAGACTGCTGCTTAGCTTGAGATTGAGTTATAGTATAAGTACGCAGCTGGATTAGTATCTGTAGGGGACTGATTCTGGGGGAAATGCGGATCCTTATTCCTGCTACTCCCTCCGTCCCAAATTAGTTGTCTCAACTATTTAGTGTCTATACATGTGTACCTATAAAAAGCTGAGACAACCAATTTGGGCAGATGGAGTAGTATATTTGCCGATTGATGATGTGTCGTCTGTCGTGGTTGCAGGGCTTATGGCGACTGCGATGCAATTGCAACAACAGTATTTGCACGTTTTTTTTAGTAGTGTATGGAGCTGTGACTTGACGTTTTCTACTAGATTATTCATAGTTTATTTTTGCTATATTAGCACCCATATGTGCTAGCGGTTTTGTTTTTGCTGGAACCAAAGTGTTTGTGTATGAAGTGTGTCAAGACTATCAAGATGCAACACTGGGTTTTGTATTAGCAGTTGCCAAGCTATCAAAGTTGTAAGACATTTCACATTATAGATAGAGTCTGATTGTGCTAAAGTCATCCAGTTTCTGTATCCAATGCACTTTGAAAAGTTAGCTTCGATGTGCTAGTATATCATTATCAGTTTTCACTAGTTCATGGTAGTGAGGAATACTCCTTTTCTGATCAGCCCGGTTCCTTGTTTGCATACAAAGAATTTAGGATTTGTACCGTTATGCTTAATCAGTTACTATCTTCTGCAATCTCTTGGCTGTAATGGAGCACACAACTAATGCCTGAAAATTTTCTCCTGTTTTTTGCAAAGGTTGTTGAGCTTTGGACAAAGCGAAACTTTCGTTGTGACTGTGGCAACTCAAAGTTTGGAGGTCACCTCTGCAAACTGAACCCTGAGAAAGATCCTGAGAACTCAGCAAATTCTTATAATCAGAATTTCAAGGGTTCGTATTGCACATGCAGTAGGCCTTATCCTGATCCAGAAGCCAAGGAGCAAGTTGAAATGATACAGTGCTGTATTTGTGAGGACTGGTTTCATGAGAACCATATTGGTCTTGACTCTGATGATAAGGTATTCTACTATCCACAATGTTCTTTAATGGAATAATATTTGTTAACTGCTTCTTGTAACCCTGTTCTTGTAAGTTTGCATGTGCCACATACCTTTAACTGTGTCCTAGTACTGCTCTCAGATTTTCCCTTGTATTTACCATATTTTTGCTGCTAGATTTATTGTTTTGAATCTTGGGAATCTTGGAAACATAGCATCAACATCTTCCTTACTGGGAAAAGTTGAAACAAATACATTATGTCACTAGTGCTTCTGAGTTTTCGGTGTTACATTGCCTGTCCCTTCTTGTTTTTTCCCCTAGGAATACAATTGCCCATGTCATGTTATGTTACTTGTAATGGAGCATCTCTTTGTGATCAGTCCTGTAACTAAGCCCACATGTTGATGTAGCACATATTTTACTTCTAGGCTTCAGGAGGTGCTGCAAACTGCATGCATGTTTGTGCTTTGTTTATAGTATTACACAGTTTTAGATATCATAGGTAGTTACTAAACATAGTTTGTGCTTAATTGCTTTGCTTTGCAGATACCATGCGATGAGGAAGGGGAGTCACTGTATGAGGATTTCATATGCCATAAATGCTCGCCTGTTTGTTCTTTTTTGAAACTCTATCCCAGTACTATTTGGGCTTCTGGTAAGCAGACTCCTGCATCACAAGCTGTTGCTGCTGAATCAAATGGTATAGAAGGAGGCTATTCAGGTCCTTCTGAGACTGAGAAAAATGGAAATGGTGCTCTTGAAGACCATCAAAGTGCTGAAAAGACCTCTGTTGAGGAGAACTGTACAAAAGATATTGCAGCTTCAGAGAAGTCCAATTTGGGTGACAATTCAGCTGGAAATTGTGACAATTCAGCTGGGAATTGTAAGCTTGGAATGGATATAAATACAAAGCCAGTTGATTCAGAGAAAACTATGCCATTTTTCTTGTCAAAAGGGTGGAGAGAGACTCTATGCAGATGCGGTACATGCACCAACTTCTATGTACAACGACACATTGCACATCTTACTGACAAGGAGGACTCTATTGAGGAATATGAAAAGATGGCCAAGGAGAAAAGGCAGAAGAAGTTGGAGCAGCAGGAAGGAGCTGAAGCTAATTTCATCAATTCACTTAACCATGTCCAGAAGATTGAGATTTTGAGTGGCATCAGTGACATGAAGAATGAATTTCAGTCCTTTATGGTAATACTCTCTGCTTACTTAACTGTCAGTCACTTTGTCTTCAGATGTTGGTAATTTCTGCATGCTGTGATCCCTGGAGTTTCTGTGACTCCATGTTGTGCTATCTATATTGGACCAACCATCAGTAATACAGAGATGGAAATCAAAGTCAGCATAGTTCAGAAGTCCATCTGGACTCCTAAATATCTAAAAAAAAATATGACAATAACAGCAATTTGTTAATGTGTATTTAGTCACAATAAGTTTATTTTTTTCTGATTGTTGAACTAGCTGCTACCCCTCACAACATGATCGAGTTTCTGGCTAGTTAAA
Source organism: Dactylis glomerata (assembly GCA_007115705.1). Lineage (NCBI taxonomy): Eukaryota > Viridiplantae > Streptophyta > Magnoliopsida > Poales > Poaceae > Dactylis > Dactylis glomerata. Next base: position 502,456 of record QXEO01000628.1, read on the forward strand.
ATTACAGTGCTGCCACAAATACAAACATAATCAGACAACCCGGTAGCAACATGATGGTGTGGCTTTATTATTAATCCCCAATCATATGGCGGAGCATCCAGTTTCTTTTCGGAGTTCGGTGCGAGTGGCACAAATTCTCATACAGCTCTAGGCTGAACTCAAAGTTACACTCCTTGTTTCAAAAGTGGAGGACAGTATATTCACATTTAGTTTGATGATGAGAGGTGAATTGAAGGCGCAGTGGTATCCTGGAACATACATGTCCAGTTGAAGCTATAAGAAATAGTTTTTCTTCAGAAAATATGCATCATGCATATTTCTTTCCAAATAAAAGAATCAGGCCAGGCTGCAGTGCCTTATCTACTACTACCTCAGTTTCTTAATCGTTTTGGCAGTTTAAATTGAACTGCCAAAGCGTCTTATATTTGGGAACATAGGGAGTAGATGATATCCCTATGATCAACCATGGCCAAGGATTCTGAGTTGACGAGTCGAGCCAACTCGTCGGGTCCCAACTCATAGACTAATCGTGACTATCTAGACTACTGCTAGACTAGTCGACATGTACTTCAGCAGTAGCTAGCACATAATACTAAAATTGACATAAGTTGAACACAAGTTATAGAACATAATAATGCTAGAACCCGAAGTTCAAGGTGTAGGCCTCAAATTATCTTGTCTAGATGATGAAATGTTTCTTTGAACTTCTGCTTCATCATGTACGTCTAAATATTGCTTCATAGCTCTAAACTTCCTTGTATTTAAGAAGTTTCAGATTTCTTTCTTAACTTCGAGGGATGTCTCTTGATAGTTATCCATGCCCAAATTGAGTTGATTGACTCGAATATCACGACTAGTAGCTCAATCGCTCGACTCTACGAACAAGCTAGTCGACACTCACGTTAAGACTCATAGACTAGTCGCACGACTCGTCTAGACTAGTCGCACGACTCATATCACACAGATGGTTGCCAACACAAACCACAGGTGATTAAAATTGTCACCATGAGATTGTGCTGAAGTTCCTTGGGTTCACAGGGGATTAGGGGAGCCTTGTCCTTGAACCTGATCTAGGCCTGCATAGTAGGATCAGGTTTCTAAAGAGGTCCAACATATTCTCTGGAATCCGTTTGCAGTCGTAAATTGGCTTGCTTGTTTCACCAGTACGTTAGTGTGTAATTAGCTGATTTTTCAGTTTCTATTTCTTTGACATTTCGTTTTTATAAAGAGGGATCCATTTCATTGTTCATATATCTCTATGTGTTATACTTTCACAAGAATACCATCTTATAATTGCAAAGTTAATGACCTTTTCTTTTATCTTTATAGGTTGTAATAGTTTATATATGCATATAATTCATTTCTTTTATTCATGTACCTGATGCGTCTTTTTCTTCTTCTTTGGTACTTTGTGCAGGAATCCCGTGATCCGTCTAAACCAGTCACATCTGATGATGTACAATCTATATTTAAGAACCTTGCTAAGAAGAAACAGAGGTTATCCTGAACTGCTACTGCTCCAGACATTGCTTGAGCCTAATGTCCGGCTGCAGGATAATCTAGTTCTGTGTTGGTACACCAGACTCGAGCTGTGGCTACCACCGCTTATTTATCTACCGTAAGCTGGGCAGTTATCTGTCTACCCGTCTGTGTAGTTCACTGTTAACTTAAGCTGTGGCTACCACTGCTTTTTATCTGCCGCAGTGCCATTGTAGTGCTAAATGCCTAAATGTTTCAGAGTCAACTACTGGTAGTAGATGCCAAATTACTGGTGATGCGAACTGCAAGATCCTTTGAATGTAAACTTTGTTGTGTGGTATTAGACATTGCCAAAACTGTGTGCCCTGTGTGCTGCTCTTTTATTGCCGTCTAGTGCATTTTGCTGCTGAGATAGGGAATGCTCTTTTCGTAACTTGGAAGGAATGGTGGAGGCTGTTGAGAAATGTTTGCCCAAGTGATGCTTATATAGTTTCCCACTTTGAGATGTCTGGAGAGCTGATCTGCAGTTTTTACTTTCCGTTTGGCAAAATGTTCCTTTTTTCCATCGCGCACTATTGATTGAATAGGGTTTTAACGCTGAAGCCAACAGCAGGAACCCAACTCTTAACTAACTAATTAATCCCGTTGCTGATCTTCCAATCCCAAGTTCCCAACAAGCACTTTACGCGCAGTTTAAGCACGCGGTTGGTACATGTTACCGTCGATTCATACATACAGGAGCATATATGTACAAACTTGAATAATCTACACTCCCGTGCAAACTATACTCTATCGACAACGACGACTGAGACCACACAGGTCGTCGAGCCCGTAGAAACAGTCCAACAGACTAAACTAAGAAAGCCGATCAGTCCAAAGACGAAAACAAAGCTGAAGGAAGCTGAATTTAAATAGCTGTTGATGGGGGGTTAGGTGAAGGACATCTCCGATTAGTTAGTAGCTGCGTTCAGCTTTTTGTCTGTAGATGCCTGAAGAGGCAGCATGCTTGCCTGACTAGTCAGTAGCTGACTGTTTTTCGCAGGAACGTTTGGTCTCTTTCACGTCGCTCAGCCCTGAACATGCCTTGATCAATCGGCAGCGGAGTTCTGAGATGTTTGTATTGTATACATACGAAATTTCGAATATATGTTTTACCCGGCCCATATCTACTGGTTGCTTGTGATTATCTATTTGGGATGTGGCTGCGTAAACACTACTCCTGCCGATCCATAAAAAGTGTCAGTGTTGTGTACTAAAGCATCGACACTTAATATGGATCGGATGGAACAATCTAGGATTGTAATAAATCATCTGACACGTATTATGGATCATAGGGAACAATTCTTTTGTCGTCTACCTCTCGCGACTTCAGCTTCAGATGAGAAGGAATCCGTCCTTGCTAGAGTGTTATTTAATTTGTCTCTGCATGCAGTGATGATCGAGAAAAGCTAAGCAGATGCCAAGACCCTAATTAAATTATTTAAGCTATTATGATGGCTAATCCTCGTTAGTTTGTGTTGGTGGTGTGGCCCAGGTTCGCCCCATGAAGCTCTGAGACCGATAGCGTATGCATGTAAGTAAGGATGTCAATGTGTAGGGTATAGATAGGATAGAGAAATAGCATATAGCTGGTGGTTAAACTTCTAGCTGTACTCGTACTTATGGGAACAAAACTTTACCTACAGCCCAATAGTTACCCGTATCCATTGGATACCTAAACGGTTAGATAAAACAGAAGTTATTCATTTTTTTTACATTTATCAATAGCATATTGGACAAAACATCAATTATCCCAACTAAATAACGGGTAGACAAGTACAGGAAAATTATCAAAACCTATAAATCATAGTCTCATACCCATAACACAAGTCAACAAGAGTAGACAAGTCACATGATAAACTAACAATTGATGAAAACTCAACATAGGTTTACAAGCTCACGATCGACAATTTATTCACTATTAACCAACACTATTGGGATGTTCAGCTGCACTGCATAGGACTACATATCAGTAAACCGGGTAGGGTATAGGTATACCTACGGATATAAGCCTATATCTATGCTCTGCCTATGACATAATGAGTAAAGTATGGGTAGTACCCATGCGTATAAAAGTGACGAGCTGCCTGAAGCGCGATATCCCGTTCGCAGTTATGGGCCTGGGGATCCGGGCGTGTCAGAGCAGGAGGCAAATACGGCCCGATATACGTGGACATGAATAGTGTAGTGTATTGGTGTTGGACATGTGGTTCAGTGGTTGGAACAAGGTACCGGTCCGGCGGCCCAAGTCAGCGGTGGGGTGGAACATGACCCATAGCATTCATTTCTAGATCCACCCGTGAATCGACTGGTTGGTTTGTATTCGTCGTCTCGACCGACACCCAGCCACCTCCACTCGCAGCGCCGCCGGCGGGGAGCCACGGAACCTCTTGCTGGACCAAACACAGCCGAGCCGAGCGTGCACCGTGGGTGACCTCATCTGCGGGTGAGGAGATGGAGGAGAAGGAGGCCAACGACGCGTATAGATACTCCATGACGCTCTTTCTAATCCAGACTTGTATTGTTTATTTCTTGGTTAGCATCGTCGGAGATGAAGGATCTGTTGGAGAGACAGATCTACCGGGTGGTGGAGGTTTGGTGCTGGATCCGGTGTAGACTCCAGAGAGGGGATCAAAGGATTGTGTTCCAGGGGAGGCGCTGACTCAGTTTGTGGTTGAGACGCTGCGGAAGTGCGATCTGAAGCTACGTCTGGATGCAGGCGAAGGTAGGCTACATACTGCAGATTTTAATTGTGAAGGTGGCAGAATGAAATTCCTCTTTGGTGAACTCTCGTGTAGATGATTTAGGCGAATCAGTGTCTCTGTTTAGCTTTTTATGAATTTCCTGTTTGGTGAACGCTCGTGTAGATGATTTTAGGCGAAGCAGTGTCTCTGTTTATCTTATGATGAAATTCCTCTTTGGTGAACGCTCGTGTAGATGATTTAGACGAATCAGTGTCTGTTTATCTTTAGATTATGTTGGCATACGGTGTGTGAGAACTGCAGAATTTTAAAAAACTCAATAAATCCTGCCCGCAGTTGCATTCAAAGCCAGGAGCCTCGGTCCCTAGTGCTACCTGTTTTCTGAATGTTCCTATGATGTAGGTACATGTATATAAATCAACGGCCATGGCATTGTGATAACTGATAATTCTTATGTGCCCCACTTCTGTGATACGATTCCGGTACTGCAAGTTAATACACATGTGAACATTTTGCCGCTGATCGAGTTCTGCGAGAAAAAGTGCCTGTGCTTCAGAAGTATGCAACTTAAAAATTTATTTCAATCCAGTAGTCGTTGTGGGATAAAATGGGACTAATTGGTTTCGTCTACCTGTGGTGCTAGGGTGCAGATAGGGAAGGCTCCAATTGAAAAGGCACCAAATCGTGACCGGAAGTCTGCCTTGTAATTAGCTTTGAGGTCGTAAGCTGAACTAAAAGGGAGTTTTTGCCACTATAAAATTTTGACATTTTGCTTTTGCCCCTCCAGTTTCTGGTAATACATCATTTTTGCCACATATGGGGCAAAAACAAAAATGAAAATGGTGAAATTTCATTTTGCTTTTGCCCACTTTGTTGTTGTTCTGATTTTGATTTTGCCCCTTAATGGGAGAAATGGGGCAAAAGGAAAATTTCAAAATTCAGTTTGGCAAAAACCAGTGTGGCAAAAACAAAATTTTCCTGGTGTTGTGGTAGATCTAGTGGTTGGAACGTCATTTGATTCTCTGGAAGAAGCATACGAGTTCTACAACCATTATTCCTAGAAACTGGTTTTGGAGTCAGGTTTGCAAAGAGCAGATTAAATGTGCAGTGCACGAAACGTATACAAGAGATCGTGTGCGGATGCGTGGTACGAAGCGGGGGAAATCCTTAGATTTAATCTATGTGTCTTGTATGTGATTTTTCAAGACATGTGGACAGTAAAGTTAAATGTTTAACATATTTCATATGTCCTCAAACAGGGCACACCATTGAAAGAGAACGGCCGGTTGACAAGATGCCAGTGGTCAGCTTTGATAAGATTGCTATGGACAGAGGACAATGGTTGTTACATCTGTGAGCACCGGTCGGCCCACAATCACAAGTTGTCCAGAACGTGTGGTGAGAAGCTGGATTGGCAGTCGCATCTGTGAGAACCAGGGGCCTTGTAAAGCAGCTTAGGCAGAACAATATTAGTATGGGAAAAGGTATATAGCGTCACTGGAAGTTTCTTTGGGTCAATGGAGAATGTGCCGTTCACAAAGTGGTCACTGAAGAATTCATGCAGCAAGCTGAACCGTGAACAGTCAGACAATGATGCAAAGAAAATGATGGATATTTTTGCAGAGCTCAAAGCATGTGATCCTGACTTCAACTACAATGTGCAAGTAGATGCCTAAACTATGGTAACGACACTAATGTGGGTTTCTGAGAGGAGCCGCAACCAATACAAGTGTTTTGGAGATGTCGGAACATTTCATACGAGGTACATAACTAACCTGTATGACATGCCATTCGGCTTATTCGTGGGTGTGAACAATTACTTCAGAGCATCATATTTGGCGGATGCGGGATGAGAAAGAGAGTTTTGATTGGGACGTGTACTGCTATGATTACGAACACTCTGTTTCTGGCCTGAGCTGCTTTATTAAGACATGTACTCCCATGTATGAACACTTCGTAATTAACTAAATGATTAGTCCCCTAATCGTAGCATAAAGTTACGGGAAACAGAAACAAAGAAGTACACAGCCAAACTTGTCTAATCACAATAACTCTGGGCCAAAAAAAAAACAGCGGACGTGTCTACAAAACTCGGACGGATTAGTGCTAATAATAACCATTCGATCGCTGTGCCTGTTAGATTATGTCACCGTGCCAATTACAGCTGACCACAAGTGTACCATCCTACTGACAAGGTTCTGGCTATGGGTAGCAACAAGCTTCGACACTGCGGCCCAGGAATCTATATAGCCTGGGAACAGATAAGGTGTGTTCCAGCGGGGCAGCATCGGGGAGATACAGACATATACATGATTTTCGGGAGTGTCACTCACGTGGAATACGCCAGGGGTTGGAATCACGAGGTGTTCTGCGTGGCTCAGATTCAGAGCCTCAGGCCGCTCGGCCTCCAAAGCGATTTTTTGGCTCAACTGCCCATACCCAACCTATGCGGCTATAGTACCATCAGGGTACCCATACCCATGTGTAAAATTAACATCCTCATGTGTGTAAGGACATATACACTAGTTGATAAGTCAGTCTTATCTAAGACACTGTATGTCGGAAGATATAAAAATACATTATACAATGAATTATCTATGTTTGTGTGCTACTTTGTTCCGACACGATGAAAACTAAACTAAAAAGACGTGATTAAGTTAAGGCATCTCGTATAATGGAGAAAACATCTTATCTTACTTAACTCCACTATCTTCCCGTTTAGTAATCATCCTACGTGGCACACCTTATAAAATACTCCCTCCGATCAGAAATAACTATCAGTGATTTTGTACTAACTAAGCCACCGACACTTACTTCCGATCGAAGGGAGTAGATAACAAGCAATAAAATATGACTTCCTAGTTTCATAGGCAATAGTAAGCACATATGTTTCGCATATTTAGAAATTTGACTTCTACGACCTAGATATTTTTATTCGAATCTAAAATAGAGTAATTTGTAATATTTGAAAAATCATTTCTAACTTCAGTTATAGGCCACTTTCTCCACAAAATGTAGAGATTATTTTCTGATGATACAAAAGGTATCTATCACCTATAGTAGATCAGATACCTTGTACAGCAGTACAAGTACCGAAGTAGGACTTGCACGTTGTCCTTGTTTCTGCTCTCTCTAAGGGCATCTCCAGCGGGCCGACCCATTTCGGACAGCCAAAATGTCTGAATCGGTCCGTTTGGGTCGGGCCACGGACAGGCTGGGCTGCTTTGTCCGGTTGGGTAGGGGGGAGAAACCAGCAGGCCGACGCATTTATTGCGCCATCCTCGCCGGCATGGCCGACATGACGGCGAGCACGCCGCCCCAACCCCAAAATTTCCACGCCGGCTCCCGCCTGTTTCTCCCGCCGGCTCCCACCTGTTTCTCCCGCCGGCCGAACATTTCCTGCCGGTGCTTCCCGCGCGCGCGCGGTCTTTCCCGCCTCGCCATTCCGGCTATATATACGGCGGCGCGCGGCGGCCATGAGCACAAAAAACCCTCTACCTCCACCTTCCTCCACCTTGCACAATGGCTCCCGACCTCTGCAAGTGGGCCGCGCTCGCCCAGCTAGCGCGGGAGCGCTTCCCGGAGGACCCCGACGTGGCTGGAGCGCTCGCTCTGGCCGCAACTCGTGTCGCCGAGGGCGAGCAGGCCGAGGAGGCGGTCGTGGCGGCGGAGGCGGAGCGCGTGCGCGTACACGCGGCGGTGGCGGTGGCGGCGGCCCGCGGCGTGGCGGACCTGGTGGAGGCAGAGCGGGACATCGCCACGGTCGGCTCGACGGCAGGTCCCTTCCTCTGGTCGTACCTCGCCGCCGTCGACCTCATCGCGGAGGCCGACGACGTGGCCATGGCGGAGGTGGAGGTGGTTGCTGCAGCGCAGCCGCAGGAGGCGGAGGACGACGACCTCGACGGCCTCTTCGACGACGAGAAGGTGGCGCCGCCCACGACCGACGAGCAGGCCGTCCTGCTCGCCTCCTTCGAAACCGCGCGCCGTGAGGAGGACACGCGCCTGTTCATGGCGGCGGAGCGGGAGGCTCTGTCCGCCATGCTCGTGGTGCGTGCCGCCGCCGCGAAGCACGCGGCGGCGGAGATGGCTGCGGAGGAGGCGGCGCTCTCTGCCACCTTGGCGGAGGAGATCGCCAGGGACCGGGCGCGCTGGGAGGCCGACTGGGAGGCCACCGCACGCAGCCGCCGACGACCTGGAGGCCCCACGGCGGGGGAAGGTGGAGCACTGCCGCCGCGCTCGCCAGGAGGCGGCGATGGCCCGCGCGCAGCAGGCCATCGACGACGCCGCCCCCCGCGTCGAGCGGCCCTGGGCCGACGTCGTCGACGTGGACGACGACGTGGCCGAGGAGTAGCCGCGCGAAGGCCGAGGAGTAGGACGGCGGCGCACGCCGGCGAGTAGATACGGCCGGCAGTAGGAACCTTTTTGTATAGCGTCGTCGTAGACACTTTTTGTGTAGCTGACAGTGGGGCCAGCGAGGACACGGGCGGACAGATTGCCTCTCCGGCTTCTGTCCGCGCGGACCCATCGGTGCCCCAAATTTGGGCCGCGGATGGGTGTGTCCTCCCCCCCGGACTAGTTTAGGTCGGCCCGCTGGGTCGTTGTTTTTCGGCCGGTCTGTCCGGACGGACAAATTCGGCCCCGCGGTGTCCGTTTGGGTCGACCCGCTGGAGATGCCCTAACTGACGCAGTGAAGTTTCCCGGCTGCCGCCAGTTTTGTCCATGGGATGGGACCAACTCTGGCATCTTGTCCGACATGGAATGTTATGTTGTTCGTGTCGATCGACGGATCGATTGGCTTCTATTGATCATATACTACAATTGTAGGAGCAGGTAGCGTATGTGTGCCCGTGAGCACGCCCCGATCGAGTGGAGACAGACTGATATGCATATAGAAGGTGCACGGGCCATTGTATTGGCTTGTGTTCACGTGCAGCTAGTTGCTCGCGCGCATGGCTCCAAGTCCCCTACCCAGCACGCCTACCATTGCTATGATTTCGCGGCCGTGGCATGTGGTATCCCGTGCAGAGACAAACTGTGCAAGCGATGACATGCATATGCCTCCTAACCTTGTTCTGCATACATCATTCTGAATATGGTTCCCGACCGACATGATTTTGCTTTATGGATCCTGAAAATGAAGGAACTAGCAGGAAGTCCAGAAGCGGGTGGCATCAAACGAAAGGCAATAGCCGGATTTGGTCAGGGCCTCTTTAGACAATTGCGTGGCTGGAGCGCGAGCGCTCGCGCGCAAAGCCACATTATTCCATAGTAGGTAGGACATGATCGATGGATGGACTCCGAATCTCCGATCGATCGATTCCCGTCGTGAGGCTGTCCGTGCGTGCAGCGGAAGCACGCATGATGCCACCCGATCCCGACCGATCATGCACGCTCTGGCGGCATCATCCGCTCTGCCCATGACAACGGACGAGTGACCCTCTTGCCTTATGGGCGAGGCTAAGATCATGGAACAATGATATTCGATGATCCCGGCCTATTACCTTCTTGAAAGTTTCAGCTTCTTAGGCAGGCAAGCCATCCTCATCTATTTTTTCGTTCGGGCCGTTATCCTTAAAGTCACACGCATAGGCTCACGTGTATGGTATTTCATAGTCCATGCCATCTTGCATGCAATTGACCTCCACGTCACCAACATAATGATCATGAAGATATGTCTCCGATTCATCTCCCTCGATCCCATCCTCCTCAATGTCCAAGTCTTGATGCTCATGATGGTCATTCCTAACCGGGCTCAAAGGTTGTGTCATTGGTGGTTGGATCATTGTTGCGTCTTACACATCGACATCTGGGTCGACATGTGTATCATCTCGAATTGGGGTACTAGCATCACAAAGGGGAGGCATGCCGATTCAAGTCAATTTGTAACCTACCACCAACTTTCTTGTTTGCAAATAACTCAACAGATTTATCTTGCGAGGCCAACACCACCTCCTTATATGCTTGCCTATGCAACTCAGAGTTGACATGCATTCTTTTCCAACGAGTGTGATGTGATAAGCCAACATTATACCTTCCAATCAATTCAACTTCATCATTCTAGTCCATCAAATTCAACTCTCTTCGGACATTTACCACCAATTCGGCAAAACTTGGACTAGTGGCAAAAACGACCACTAACTCCTCCGGGTCACCATATTCGGCGTCTCCCTTCTCAAAAGTGGCATAGTACACATGCTGAACATTCACAATTCTTGTCATCTAGAAACATATATGAACCAAAATGCATCACAACAATATTATTATTACCGCAATAATAAAGCTATGAGAAATTTCATACAAACCCTAACCTAAACCATAACCCTAACCCTAGCCCTAACCCCAACCCTAACCCTAACCCAAACCCTAACTCTAACCCTAACAAATCCCTAACCCTAGCTTACACATCTAAAAGAATAGCAACCACCTATGGTCAATAGAACAACAAAACACAAAATTATTCTCTTACAACTCCAATTTCTAGGGTTGGAAGAAATATGAAGCAAAACAACCAAATCTCAAGATTTTAATTAAACAAAAACGAATGTAACAATGGAGAATACCTTAAGGGATGGGGGATGTCAAAAACCATGGAGAAATCCCTCCAATTCGGAGGGATTTGAGAGGAAGTAGAGTAGGAGGTGAGAGAGAGAGAGAGATAGGAGGGGGCGCTCGGGCTCGATGAGGAAGAATGGATGGGTGGGTGGGGGTCGCGAGTGGTATTGCCTACGGGTGGCCCGGCCACTTATGGTGGCATGGCCCAGGACGCCATATTTCTGAAGCACGGCGTCGTCACCTATGGCGCCATACATATCAGAAGCGGGCCCGTGGAGCTACATTGGAAAATACCATGGCGCCGTGGGGGATGATGCCATGCAACAGAACCACGGCGCCGTGGGGGCGGACGCCGTGCAAAAGGGTTATTTCGTAAAAAAAAATTCAAACCCGGTTCGTTTCGTATTAAAGTTTCACGAAAAGGATCAATTTTCTACTGCAAACTCTATCGCCTGGATAAGATACCTCGTAGAGCCGTACAAGTACGACTTTTTTCGAGGATGGTACAAGTAGGACTTGTACCGTCCCTGTTTCTGCCCTTTCCAACTGACGTAGTGAAGTTTCTCGGGTGCCGCCAATTTTGTCCATGGGACCAGCTTTGGCATCTAATCCGACATGGAATATTATCTTGTTCGTGTGGATGGACCGATCGATGGTAATGTATGTGTGCTCGTGAGCACGCCCGGATCGAGTGGAGACAGAGCTATATGCATATAGAAGGTGCACGGGCCGTTGTATTGGTGCGTGTTCACGTGCAGCTAGCTAGCTGCGCGTGCATGTCTTGACGTTCCCTATACCCAACACCAACGCCACGTCTAGCCCTGCTGTGGTCATGGTCGAAAACCTAGGGTGCGCCATGTTGAAAGTAGACTCTCGAGGAGGACATAGTCGCCGGTGGAGCGCGAGGCTAGCAAGAGGAGGGAGGCGCGGCGCCGAATCAACCTTCCGAAGGCGCGGAGCTTTTTCTCGTCGGTGGCGGCAACGGTGGTGCCGACTCGGTACAACATGGTGGAGCGCTCGAGTCTGGCGAGAGGACGCGCTGGGGAGGCGGATCTACGGCGCAACGGTGAAATCGCGAAATTTTTAGCCGTCGGGAGCTGCGTGCGTTTGCCAAATGATGTCGCGTGTTGCAGCCGACGCCTCAGATTCGGCGTCCCGGATAGGGCAAAACACCCGGCGCACTAATTTTTTTACAGCGCCAGCGCGGATAGTGTCTGTTGGAGAACCAAATTTGTCTTCAGCGCTCTATACCGACGGTTATTATAGCACGACCACAGGATAGCGTGAGTGTTGGAGATGCTCTAAGCGTATGGCGTGTGGTATCCCCGACGTACATAGACATACCGAGTGACATGCTTGTACTGTAGCTCTTACTAGTACTAGTAGAGTATATACGTGCAAAATTCCGGTGCCGTTCGATCGGTGCCTAATCTTCTTCTGCATGTATCATTCAGAATTAGGTTCCCGACATGGTTTTCCATGTATGGTTCTAGCAGTACATGGCACCAGAAATGAAGGAACCAGCGGAAAGCATCACCCTGCATACCAGAAACGGCTGGCATCTTACGAAAGCGAGTATCCAGATTTGATGAAAACCACTCTACGCAATTGCGTGGCTGGAACCACCGTTCGTGCTACGTAGGGCATGATCGCTGGTTGGATGGACATCCAGATCTGGTTCCGATTCGATGATGGACTCATCCGTCGACCGCGCTGTCGTGCACCGATCGGTCCATCTATGCCCGTCGCCATGCCGAGCGTGCAGCGGAAGCACACATGATGCCACCCGATCCCGACCGATCATGCACGCTCTGGCGGCATCATCCGCCGTGCCGATGCCGATGCCGATGCCGATGCCGATGGATGAGTGGCCGTGAGCCCACATGCCCGGAGATCTCGTCAGTGGCTGTCCCACGAAATATCAGGATTTCGCCAGCGACCGACCAAAAGGCAAAGCGGATGAAGATGAAGATGCAGCAAAAGCTACAGCAAAACCAAAAGCAAAGCGCCTGTGCGTGGTGTGCCTGCTGTTTAGGGGCCACGCACCAAACCACACACACAGCCCGCACCACACACACTGCGCAGGCCCCGCCCATGTGCAGGCAGCATGCTTTGCACTTTACCCGCCGGGCCCACCCACGGCGGCCCGCACCAACCCAAGCCGCTCTGGCCTCTGGTCTCTCGTCGTCGTCGCCGTTATATAACGACCCGCGCCCCCGCTCCTGCCACCCCTTAGCAAAAGCTGCAGACCACAGCAGAGTACTCTACTCCAGCCAGGGGCACCTTCTCCGTCGGCGAGCGACCGTGCGAGCGCCATGGGCAACTGCCTGAACAAGGCGTCTAAGCAGGAGATGCGGCGGCGGCGCGGCGAGAGGGTGGTGCCGGAGGAGAGGGAGGAGGAGGCCACGACCACGAGCATAGGCGACGTGCTGCTGCAGCAGCAAGATGGGGAGGAGGAGGAAGTGCCGTCCACGGCGTCCCCGGCGGCGGGGATGAAGGTGAAGGTGGTGCTGACGAGGGCGGAGCTGGAGTGGCTCATGGCACAGCTCAAGAGCGGCGACCAGCGCCTCGAGGACGTCCTCCGCCAGGTCGCCACCGCCCGCACCGGCACCACCGGCGCCGACGACGGAAGCAAGCCGTCGCGCGTAGACGGGTGGCGCCCGCGGCTCGAGCGCATCCTCGAGTGCCACGAGCCCGCCGCCGTCGACGCCTGCTAGACCGTGCGCGATGCGCGCAGCCGTTCACTACCGCTGATTACCGCGTTCTGTGCCTGATCTCCTCCCCTGTGCCGGCTAGCTTTTTGTGCATGGTGTGTGATCGATCCATATGGAGATGCTTCTTCTTTTTTCTGTTTCTCTCCGATGGAAGGAGCGGCCTGATTTAGGATGTACGCCGACTCTGTAGTCTACACTACTATCATGATGTAGCCTGTTAGTTAGAGTAGATTTTAATCTCTTACTGCTGTGTTGTAAGTTGTGGTTTTGGGATCTTGCTCCGCCCTTGTTTTTCTTTACTTTCCATCTAATGTGATCTGGTTTGTACATAGTGTGTGATTGCAAGTGCCAATGTGCAACGAGCGTGCTGCAGTTCTGCATCGGAGAGAGCTGAGACAGTTTTAGCAAATTTTGGTATGCGCATACTCAACACGCCATGTTTCTAACTGAAAGTCTGATGCACAATTGTGTAGCTAAATCCCTCAGCGGTTAAGTTCTGTAGACAGAACACTCAACAGTGGAGTTCATGTCCATGGCGAGCAGAGCAACTTGGATCGAACCACCGAGGCGGAGACGAAAAGCAACACGAAGCTGCTCTAGTCGTTCCTCAAAGCGAAAGCAACCTTTGGTCAACTTTTGGCCACGGTTAAATTTCATTGGCTCCCGACTATCGATGCATGCATGCATGGTTAACATTCAAAGCGGGTCAAAGTTCTTGCACATGCGTTGCCTGTTTTCGTAAGCGTAACCTCGATCGATAGAGATAGATTATTGTTCGGTTTACGGCCGGGGAAGAAGCCGGTGGACGTGATGTTTACGGCTCACCGGCTTTTTCAACCACGAGCGAGACGCCTGTTTCCCGGGTCGCTGCTCTCACTAGTTTAAGCCACGCACCCACTCAAAACAAAACCAAGTATTTTGGCTGCAAACGAGTTTGTCGCTTACCACGTTTGATTGGGAGGTCATATTAATTTGGAGAAAAGATGATAGTTGTTACTTTCATGTATAATGTTCAAGCATCAAAGCCGGTAGCTGGCGATTTTTTTTTAATATTGCACTTTTTTTCAGCAATTACACAAATAGTACGACTATTTCAGCAATTTGGAATCCAGGGCACCGTTTTTTCAGCAATTAGTGCTAGTCGAATTCGGCGGATGCGAGAGGTGGGTGGAGAGATCTGACGAGCGCAGGCAGAGCTGCAGTCGCATCTGGCGGATGCGAGAGGAGGGTGTCGCGTACGGCGGCCGCGACAGCAGCAGCGCTTGCTACACACATCCAACCGGCGACCCATTTGTCTGTTTTAGGTAACGCGCACCTGAGAACTCGCTATTTTCATTAATTTGAAGTGTTTTAAGTCGCGGCAAAATTTCCGGATAGTTTATCTATTAGTAATATTTCTGAATATATATTGGAAGTAACATTTATATTAATATAGAAAGTGCGTGATACATCGACATTACATACCGCAAACTAAAATATAGAAAGTGCGTGATACATCGGTATTACATACCGCAAACTAAAATAGAAATATATAATTCGGGACAACTAAAATTAAGATACAAATATAGTATGAATAACTAAGGCTTGGCGATTCTCTTGCCCTTTGTTGAAGAAGCTTTTTTGACCCAATCGCTAGGCATGAAGTGGTCGTGGTCGTCTAAGTCGTCTTCGTCGTCGAACCATGATGGTGCATAAGATTCTTACTCCTAAACTGTGAGAAAAAATTGGCACCTAGATGTCTCATGCACCACCGGCTCTGCAAGTCAATCCATGGTGTTTCTTCATCGGGATCGGCCTCTTTCAGCGTCTTCACCGCCCTTAGTATACCAGCATGCCTATCATGAATTATGCAAACATTCGGCCTCTCCTTCACAATTGCTATCTTTATCTGTCTGAAGAACCACAACCAGCTCTCGGTGTTCTCGCTCTCCACAAAAGCAAATGCCAGTGGGACGATTTGGTTGTTTCCATCCTGTCCAATGGCCATCAAAATCTGACCCTTGTACTTGCCTGTCAAAAATGTTCCATCCACACATAACACCGATCGACAGTATCTAAATGCTTCGGTGCATATGTTAAACGAGAAAAACACTCGTTCCAAAACCTTCACAGTTGAGTCCTCCGCAAACCATGAGTCTTGGATGTCAACATTGGTGCCCGGATTTCTTTCCTGCAATGTGTGCAACATACGGACAACCGAGTCGTACGAGTCAAAGATTGACCCAAATCGCGTCTCCAACGCCTTCTGCTTAGCCCTCCAGGCCTTACCGTAAGATATGTTGTACTTGTATCTCTGCTTCACTGTCTTCTGGATAGCCTTTACCTCCATAGCTTTGCCCTCAACTATCTGGGTATGAAATAGTCGAGCTACGAGAGTGGAACTCAGGTTCTTATGATCCACCTACTGGTTCATAATAATACATGTGTGCTGCACGTGGTCGCTGACCACCCAGAAGGTGTCATTCTTGCGGAGGTAGCCATGCACCCTACCGGGACATCTCTCCTTCGTGCATTCCACTGTCAAATATATCTTGTTTGACGCGACTGTTTTAAATACCCTCTGCGTGGACATTGCCCAGCTAGTTATTGCATCCTGAAGACGTTGCTTGTCGGGATATAATGAACCGACTGAGATGCTGTTAGGGTGATACTCCCATGCGGAATCGTGTCCCTCGTTCACTCTCATTAAATTTGAGAAGTCCTGATTCCATTCTTTGGGAATCGCGGCCTCCTCCTGATCTTCTTCTTCATCTTTTTCATCAGAGTCAGAAGAATTTATATCATCAGCATCTCCATCAACATCTTCCGCTTACATCTGCTGCTGCAAAACCTCATCTTCATCGTCTGAAAATATCTCCCCACCTCCATCATTTGCGGCTGCACCTAATACATGACTACTCTGCCCTGTTTCATACCTAATGTCGTCGGCATATGACATGGCCACAGCAGGCTCATCAGCTGGTTGCATGCTCTGCCAAGAACCAAAACCAATTGCCTGGCTGCTGTGGCTTGACTCGGCCTCCCCTCCGACTGTAATCGGCTTCGCAACCACAAGGGCGATCGGGGAAGTTTCCCGTCGCTCACACCCTTTCAACCAGCCGATGCACTGAGAGGTACACTCTATCTCTTTCAGCTGACAATATATATTGCTACTTGAGTTGCTCCACAAAGCTTGCAAGCTGACAGTGTACAGCTTACGATCATATCCTAAGAACACCATTAACATCCTTTTGAAATCCCCAATACAGATACTCTAAGGATCACTGAACACCACCTCATGATACACAAAGTCACTAAGATCAGCTCCAGCATCACTGCTACGGACCGCACCGTACCCATAATGAATAACAAATTTAACTAATCCAGACATGACTCCTGCTACATAAAAATTCTACTTCTGTCAACTACACCGCTAAAATATATGTACACAAAATTACACTACCACCATTTGAGAATAAGATTTTTACCCTTGTAGCGTGCGAACCACCACCTCAAAACTTTCTCACGTCACACCACTTCAGCCAGCCGCATCGAAATCAACCTATACAACAATACAAGAACGGCCTCAAGAACACAAATACAACTACTGAGATTTTTACAGCTATTATACCTATATGAGACTAAATGCACCAACTTATTTTCTCCACAAGTTCACTTAAAAACTACACCGCCAAAATATAATGACTGAGATTTCACATAGAAATTTTACCCTTCAAGCGTGGAGACCACCACCTCGAAACTTGCTCACGTTACACAACTTCAAACGCACCTAAATCAACCTGTACAACAACATAAGAACAGCATCAAGAACACAAGAACATCTACAGGGAAATTTACACCTTGAATATAACAAGATCCAACTCAAGATGTTACAGCGGGATGGCGAGGTGATGGTGGAGATGAAGGTGCTGGTGATGGAGATGATGATGATGATGATCCCGATGAAGTCCGGTGCGATGATGATGACGATGGCGACGATCTCCCCTCTCCGGGAAGGAATTTCTCCGGCAGATTTCTCTCTGGTGTTCTCCGCCCCGCAGAGGCGGCTGTGTCTAACTCTGAACCCCCCCCTTCACTTAGGTTTTCGGGGACGATGATGTACGCGAAGGGGCGATGGCAGAGGTGGGCCAGGGCGACCTCACGTGGGCCCCGCGCGGCCAGGGAGCTGGCCGCGCCGCCCACGTGTGAGGGCGCCTCCTGGCCCCTCTCGTCTCCTCCTTCTGGCTCCGTGAGTCTTCTGGGAAATTATAATTTCTGGGTATTTTTCTGGAATTTTCCTGATCTTCAAAATATGGTCTTCTGATGGTCCTTCTTCCAGCAGAATCCTGACTCCGGTAGCATCTCCTCCGATGATCATCAAACATGTGAAAGCAAAAGGAAATAACATAAGTATTATATCTAAATGTGAAATTTATCAATGAATAACAGTAAATTATGATACAAAATAGTGATGCAAATTGGACGTATCAACCCCCCAAGCTTAGACCTCGCTTGTCCCCAAGCGAAAACTAAACTCGGTAAACTTGACCACAGGTTTATGGAGTGAAGTGTCGATAATCAAAATACGAACAAGAAGCATCACATTCACTAAGGCACAAATCATAATAGACAGCAACTTCCCTTTATAAGATGTAACTTGCAATAGGTAAAAGGGGAATCACATATAAGAATACACAAGGTAAATTATAATTGGCAATGGCAAACCTTAGTTCATGGTCAAGGGATGGAGAACAAACTATTCTCTCTTTTAAATGGAGCCTTTTAAAACGGAGCTAATATAGCAAAGACTATATGCTCAACAAAGTAAACTTTTGCATTCAAAGAGAGCTTTCAAAGGTGTATTCCTTCAGACAAAAGCATTATACAAAAACAAGGAAGATAATAAACATGATTAAACGGATCAACATATGGATGAGTGAAACATAACAACTCAAATGCTTGCTTGAGATAGAGGGAAATAGGTTGACTCAACATAAAAGTAAAAGATAGGCCCTTCGCAGAGGGAAGCAGGGATTAAACATGTGCTAGAGCTTTTTATTTGCAAAACAGAGGTAAAAATTGTTTTGAGAGGTGGTTGCTTTTGTCAACGACTAGCAACGGAGTTCTTGATATCTTCCATACTAAACAAGTGAGAGCGGTTCCGAGATGTTTGATTAATTGGCACTTTAGTGCTCTTTTATAGCTTTGCACTCCTCCCCACCTTTTTTCCTTTCTCAAACCATGGCTAACCGATTCCATCGGGTGCCGACCAACTTTCACAATCCATTGGAGGAGTGCCCTTTTCTTTCTTTTTAGAATTAAGATTATAATGGTCTGACCAGCTCTCTTGCAAAATTAATGACGAGCAGATGAAGCTGCCTAGTCGAGGGGTACTTAATTTAGTATGGAAGATAACAAACCCATCCACTACGTCCTCATGAGCTAAAAACAGTGGCACAAAATGAGAAGTAGTTGAAAGTTTTGAAAGGTAGCACATGAAAATTTACTTGGAATGGCTTACAAATACCATGCATAGGAATTTATAGTGGACTCTTTGGAAGTGACTTGGCTTTGGGGAATTGGATGCACGAGAAGTATTTCCTCTCAGTACAAGTTTTTGGCTAGCAAGGTTGGGTAGCAAGCAAAAGAGTTGCATGAAACAGACAAACATACATATAATAAGAACAATCATGCAAACTCCCCTGAAAGTACAACGATTTTAACTTTAAGAATAACAATGCTTATAAGCCAAACATAAGGAAAACTGAAGTGATGTGACTATAAACACTTCTCTATTCTTTTCTACTCAAACTTCAAGGTAAAGTTGCTACTGACCAAGCTAGGTTTGCCAAAACCAACTGAATCTACTCATGTTCCCAATATGATACCAATACCAATCAACAAGACTAGTCACATAAGAGAAATTGCAGACTAACATAAAGTGTGCGAAAAGTAAACGATAGAACTTCTCATTAATATTTCATTACCGCAACTCACACCAAGGGATACATAGATAACTAACTAAGGAGGATACTTCCAACTGCAAACTATTCTATATAATAACTTCTCTATTCATGATAAGACTCTACTTGAAAAGTAAATAAACAGAAGGTAATGATGTGATACCGCGGCACTCCCCCAAGCTTGGAACAAGCCAAGGGGATGCCTATACCGATGACGAATTACTCCCTTGGCAGTGGTGGCGGTGGAACTTCATTGTCGTCGTACTTCCAAGGCAGAGGTCCTCCATTAAAGAAGGATGTCTCGGTCTCCAAAATCCTGAAACTTGCAGCAGCACTCATTTGTTTAAATCTAGCTTCATACTCACAATTTTGGTTATGCAAGTCGTAGAGTTGTGCTTGTAATTGGTTAGTGGTCTCTTGGAGTGAGAGGACATCCTTCCAAAGTTCTGTAGTCTCCTTCTTGTACTTAGCGACAAGCTCTTGATTAATTCTATAGATAATTTCCACCTCGCGTTCCGCCATCTTCTTGTATTTGAAAACTTCCTGTTCCAGTGCTTCCATCCTTGCTTCGAGACTTCCTTCTCCCTTGGGTCCTTGAACATCTTTAATCTGTAACTCCCCATCCTTGAGCGACAACTCCTTCAGATGCATCTTCAGTTCCCTCATATACGGATTGATGGAATCCGCAGGAGGGTTCTCTTTGGATGAGCCAGACGAAGACATTATAACTTCAAGGTAGAGGGCAATTCCTGACAGAAACAGCTCGAAACAAAACACGACGAGAAAACGATATACAGACCTCGGGGACTCCGGGGGGTTAAATAGGTGAAAATTATACATCGAAACGAGGTCACAGGAGGAAACCGGGACGGAAAAGAGTTCCGAGGCGTTCTCACACGGTGGTGGCGCGGCCAGGGGTGGGCCCGCACCACCCCTGTGTGAGACCCACACGGACTTCCTTTTCTCCTAGTTTTCATCTCGTGATTTTTCATATTTATTAAAAACAGCAAAAATATTAAAGGAAGAACTTTTCGCAAAACTTTTCTGACTAGAACTGTTACCTATTCGAAAGCGAACTCTGCAGGTTCCTGCAGTTTTTCTTGGATGTAATCTTCCGGAGAAACTGTTTCAATAACATCAACATCTTCATTATAAGAATCTCCAGAAATATAATGTTTGAGTCTTTGCCCATTCACCACTTGTGTAGAATCATCTTTCAATGAAGCAATCTTAATAGCACCTGAGCGGTACACTTCCACAATAACATATGGTCCTTCCCATTTAGAAAGTAATTTACCTGCAAAAAATCTGAGACGAGACCTATACAATAGAACTTTCTCACCAACATGGAACTCTCTCTTAAGAATTCTCTTATCATGCCATTGCTTGACTTTCTCTTTGAAAAGTCTGGCATTCTCATACGCTTCATTTCTCCACTCATCTAGAGAACTCAAATCTAACAACCTCTTCTTACCGGCTAGTTTAAAATCTTTATTAAGCTCTCTCACTGCCCAAAAAGCTTTGTGTTCTAATTCTAAGGGCAAGTGACATGCTTTTCCATAAACCATCTTATAAGGAGACATACCCATGGGATTCTTATAAGCAGTTCTATAAGCCCATAAAGCGTCATTTAACTTACTAGCCCAGTTTTTCCTAGATCTACTAACAGTCTTCTGCAAAATAGACTTGATCTCTCTATTTGAAAGCTCTACCTGCCCACTAGTTTGGGGATGATAAGCAGAAGCAATCCTATGATTGACATCATACTTAGCAAGAGTCTTTCTAAAACTACCATGAATAAAATGAGAACCTCCGTCAGTCATAAGATATCTAGGCACTCCGAACCTAGGAAAAATAACATCCTTAAGCATTTTTAACGAAGTCTCACCATCGGCACTCTTTGTAGGTATGGCTTCTACCCACTTAGTAACATAATCAACAGCAACAAGTATATGGGTATAGCCTTTTGACGGAGGAAAAGGACCCATAAAGTCAAATCCCCAACAATCGAATGGTTCAATAACAAGAGTGTAATTCATAGGCATTTCATTGCGTCTAGAAATATTACCAACTCTTTGACATTCATCGCAAGATAAAACGTACCTTCTGGCATCCTTAAAGAGAGTGGGCCAATAAAAACCTGATTGTAGAACCTTTTGCGCGGTTCTATCTCCAGCATGATGCCCTCCATAAGCACTGCTATGGCATTTTCTTAATATCTCTTGTTGCTCATATTCTGGTACGCATCTTCTCATAATACCATCAACTCCTTCTTTATATAAATGTGGGTCATCCCAAAAATAATGCCTCAAATCATAGAAGAATTTCCTTCTTTGCTGAGCTGTAAAGGTTGGAGGCAAATACTTGGAAACAATAAAGTTAGCATAATCAGCATACCAAGGAAGGTCCCGTGAAGTTGCATTAATTGCAGCCAACTGTTCATTCGGAAAACTATCATTAACAGGAATAGGATCAAAAGAAATATTTTCCAATCTAGACAAGTTGTCAGCCACAGGATTTTCAGCACCTTTCCTATCTACGATATGCAAATCAAACTCTTGTAAAAGCAACACCCATCTAATAAGCCTAGGCTTAGCATCCTTCTTAGTCATAAGATATCTAATAGCAGCGTGATCAGTATGAATAGTTACTTTAGAATCAACAATATAAGATCTAAACTTATCACATGCAAAAACAACAGCAAGAAACTCTTTCTCAGTAGTAGCATAATTCTTCTGAGCAGCATCAAGAGTCTTACTAGCATAATGAATAACGTTCAACTTATTATCTATGCGCTGTCCAAGAACAGCACCAACAGCAAAATCACTAGCATCACACATAATTTCAAAAGGTAAATTCCAATCAGGTGGTTGAACAATAGGAGCAGTAGTTAAAGCCTTCTTAAGAGTTTCAAAAGCTTCCTTACAATCATCATCAAAGACAAACGGTACATCCTTTTGAAGAAGATTGGTGAGAGGCTTTGAAATCTTAGAGAAATCTTTAATAAACCTCCTATAGAAACCAGCATGACCAAGAACACTACGAATACCTTTAACATCTCTTGGACATGGCATTTTCTCAATTGCCTCCACTTTTGCTCTGTCAACTTCAATACCTCTTTCAGAGATTTTATGTCCAAGGACAATTCCTTCATTCACCATAAAGTGGCATTTCTCCCAATTAAGAACAAGGTTAGTTTCTTCGCACCTCTGCAAAACTTTATCAAGGTTGTGCAAACAATTATCAAAAGAAGTTCCATAGACGGAGAAATCGTCCATGAAGACCTCCACAATTTCTTCACAAAAACCATGAAAAATAGCAGACATACATCTTTGAAAAGTAGCAGGAGCATTGCATAAACCAAAAGGCATACGCCTATAAGCATAAGTTCCATAAGGACAAGTAAAAGTGGTTTTCTCTTGATCATCTTTCTTAACAGCAATTTGAGAGAAACCAGAATAACCATCAAGGAAACAAAAATGAGTCTTCTTAGACAACCTTTCTAGAATTTGATCTATAAACGGTAAAGGGTAATGATCTTTCTTAGTAACTTTGTTTACCTTCCTATAATCTATGCACATTCTATAACCAACAACTACCCTTTGAGGAATAAGCTCGTTATTCTCATTAGGTACAACAGTCATACCTCCTTTCTTGGGAACACAATGAACAGGACTAACCCATCTACTATCAGCAATAGGATAAATAATACCAGCATCAAGGAGTTTTAATACCTCATTTCTTACCACATCCTTCATCTTAGGAATTAGGCGACGTTGATGCTCTACAACTGGCTTTGCGTCTTTCTCCATATTAATGGCATGCTGACATAGAGTAGGAGAAATCCCTTTTAAATCATCAAGAGTATATCCCATAGCGCCTCGGTGTTTCCTCAATATCTCCAATAATCTTTCTTCCTCCTTTCCTGAAAGTTTAGAACTAATAATAACAGGATATATTTTCTTATCATCAATATAAGCATATTTGAGGTCATCAGGTAAAGGTCTTAATTCAAACACAGGATCTTCTCTAGGTGGCAAAGTGGTACCCAGATCCTCCACAGGTAGATTATGCTTGAGTAATGGTGGTTGACGAAGAAGAATATCGTCAATCTCTTCTCTTTCCTTGCTAAAAACATCACTTTCGTGATCTTCCATGAATTGCTGCAAGGCATTATTAGGGGCAAGAGCAATAGAAGCAATCTGCTCAACTCGAAAATTTTCATTAGGCGTGTCATTTTCATAAGAAGTCTTAGCAAACTTGGAAAAATTAAACTCATAAGACTCTCCATTAAACTTAGTAAAAAGTTTTCTCTTTCTTACAATCTATTATGGCGCCACAAGTGTTCAAAAAGGGTCTACCAAAAATAATAGGACAAGTTTCACTAGCCTCTTTACCAAGTACTAGAAAATCAGTAGGGTACTTAGTCTTACCACATAGAACTTCCACATCTCGAACAATACCAAGAGGCCAAACGGTCTCTCTGTTAGCAAGCTGAACAACCACATCAATATCTTCAAGTTCACAAGCGCCAATCTCGTGCATAATTTTTTTATAAAGCTCTAAGGGAATAGCACTTGCACTAGCACCAATATCACATAAATCATAATAGCAATGATCTCCAATCCTGACAGAAATAACAGGAACACTTGCTTTCCTATGCTTTTTAGGATGCGAGAGAATGTTAGAAGCATCTTCACAAAAAAGAATATATTCATCTCCTACATCTTTAGTAACAAGATCTTTCAATATAGCAACAGGAGATTTAATAGTAATTTGCTCATCAGGCTCTGCAGCTTTCCTAGTACTTTTATTAGACACACTTACCAAAGTAGAGTACTTCTTTACCTTAGCAGGGAAAGGTGTCTTCTCAATATAAGGTTCAGGAATGATGCTATCAACTGTACAAACTTCTGTAGTTGCAGCAGGTATATGACTAATAGAATCTTTGTAAGGTGCATGATATTTGTTCCAATCTTTCTTTGGAACATCAATATAAGAGGCAAAAGCCTTAAGACAATTAGCAAGTATTTGGGAATCAAGACCATAAGCAGCGCTAACACTATGAAAGTCATCAGTTCCCATAAAAGATTTAATGCATTCATAATCATAGTTTATACCTGACTTCCTACCTTTGTCGTTTTCCCAACCTTCAGCATTCTCTTTTATACGGTCAAGAAGTTTCCACTTGGCATCTTCTTTCATATGAGTAAATGATCCAAAACAAGAAGCATCCAAATAATCCTTATCAGGAAGAGTGAGCCGCGCATAAAAATTATCAATAACAATATTATTGGGGAGCTCATGAATGGGGCATTTGAGCATTAGTAACTTCAATCTCCCCCACGCTTGGGCAATACTCTCTCCATCATGAGGCCAAAAATTATATATCTTGTTACGGTCTTTATGAATTTCACTTGGAGGATAAAACTTGGAATAAAAGAGAGGCACAATATCCTCCCATGCCATAGATGGACCATCTTGGAGTAGTCGATACCACTCTTCAGCTCTGCCTTTCAATGATATAGAGAATAATTTCTTCTTGACCTGGCTTGGTGAAATACCTGCACACCTGAACAACTCGCATAATTCATGTATAAACAATAAGTGATCACCCGGATGGACAGTTCCATCTCCTGAATAGCAGTTATCCATAATACGCCCAACAATTTTCATAGGTATTTTAAAAGGATCAATTTCAGCAGGCGGTGGCGGTGGTGGTTCCTCCGCATGTGCAGCAGCAGCAGTAGCAGTAGATGTGTTTCCAAATAGGAAACCAAATGGAGAGTTCTCCATAGCAGAATAAAAATAAAAGACAAAATAAAACAATACTCACAGTGACGGTTACCTTTCCAATTCCACTCTTCAATAGCGCTACACTCCCCGGCAACGGCGCCAGAAAATTGGCTGTTGCTTGGCAACGGCGCCAGAAAATTGCCTCCTGTCTTTGATGATTATGGTGATGAGAATAATTATTCTGTTGAATCTGCTCCTACTACTATTGTTCAAGTAGGGAGTATTAATCCTTTTATGCATGTGGCTCATGATAGGGATGCTTTAAATGACAGTTATATTGTTAGTTCTATTCATGATGCTACTGAAAGTTACTATGAGAGAGGGAAACATGGTTTGATGGATCTCAACAATATTGAGTTTCCCCTCTTTATATTGCAATTCTTGAAGTTATACTTGTTTTGCCTTCCTATGCTTTTTGCTTTGCGCTTTCATGATTTGTCTCTTTACAAGACTATTTTTCATAGGAAATGGTTTAGATTTAAATGTGTTCCATACTTGCTTTTTGATGCTCTCTATTGCTTTAAATTCCTATATGGCGCCTTTGCCTCAAGCTCTTATATGGCGCCCACATGAGCATCTTTGCAAATTACTGCGCCTAGCTCAAAGGCGTTAAAGAAAAGCACTCTTGGGAGATAACCCATTGTTTTATTTTCAGTACCTTTTCTTTTATTTGAGTCTTGGAAGTTATTACTACTGTAATAACCGCTCCTTATCCTTTTTATTTCGTTGTTGTGCCAAGGGAAGCCTCTAATTTGAGTGAGGTAAGATTTGGGGATGTTGCTGTCCTGAAACAGTTTTCGGTGCTGCACCGTAAAAATTCGTGGAAATTCTCTGTTTATCTTTTGGACCTGCGATTTCTTGTACATATGCCCCAGGTTATATCCAAACTTTCATTAGTTGAACACTTTTTGATTTGAGCAACAGAAAATCCCTCAAAAATTCGACCTTTGTCAGCTGTTCAGTTTTGACAGATTTCTGCCAATATTTGTGTTTGCCGCTTTATCGCTTTCTTTTTGAGTTCTTTTGATTATGGAACTTTTAGGGAAGTTGCTACAGTAGTATATGCTATATATGTGGTGGTTTTAGGTTGAAACCTGAAGCTAAAAGAGGTTGAATATATTTTATGCTTACACTAATGTTGCTAATAGAATTGTGTTTAGTTTTGTATGAAGGAAGTTTTCAAGTGTAGGGATTGGAGAATGATGAGATGAGATGAAGAATGGACAAAAGCTCAAGCTTGGGGATGCCCATGCATCACCCCAAGAAATATCCAAGAAGTACAAGCGTCAAAGCTTGGGGATGCCCCCGAGGCACCCCTTCTTCATCGGCAAAAATCAGGTCACCTTTCAAGACACTATATTTTTATTGCTTCATGCACTATGTGTTTTTCTTGGAGCGTCAGTTGTTTTAGTTTTCTTAGTTAGTTTAGTTTTGTTTGCTGCAATAAATGGTTAGATCACATCATGTTTCTTTTGGAGGAGATGAACTCGTTTTCATTTGCTAAGAACACTCAGTTTTTCACTCTTATCGTTCACCGAGTGTTCTTCTTTTTCTGCTACTGCTTTTGGTTTTCGTTTTCGCCTTGATTTGCGTTCAGATCTTGCCATATCTTTTCATCAAGGTGTATTTTTGCCTCTGGTCTTCATTGGTTTTCATCAAAAGAGGTGTTTATAAAAATTTCAAATGGTGTTGGAAAAGAGAAAAAGCTTTGTGCAAAATAGTGGTACAAGAAGGAGCTTGTGTAGACTGCGGCTTAGGCTTTTTCATGTCATGCTTGATGTCTTTTTGATAGTATGCTTAGTAGTTTTGCTGTAGCATGACTTGTCTCAAATAACTGAGATTGCTTAATGAGCCTTTGAAAAAATCATGCGTTGTTTTTATTGTATGGAAGCATTATTTTGGTTTTCTCCTTGATGCTTTATTTGGGTTGACTTGGCGCATGCTCACACATGTTAGACTCTTACAAAGTCGCCATTAGCCTTCATGATCATTTAGTTTTTGACTTTTGATGCCATCGTATGCTTCTTTTAATGTCGCTTTGTCGCTTTGCATGATTATGGCCATTATTGCTCTCTTAGTTGGTCGCTCCCAGTCTTTTGCTAGCCCTCGCCTTGTACTGAGTATGAGCTCTACTCGTGCATCCAACTCCTAAAAGCCAAAGTTTTCCAAAGTGTCCACCATACATACCTACTAGCAATTTGCTATTCCAAGTAAATTTGACTTGCTTTTATATTCTCTTCAAATTAAACTCTTACCAGTGTTATGCGAAATTCGGTCAGTAAAGCTCTCACGAACCGGAAGGCACACTTTATTTTTCCTGTCCTAAAAATTTGACATTGTGGTCTCTTATGTTGAGTTGTTATGCTTGCAAGTTGTAAGTTGGATTCTAGCCCAGCCATGCTGTCATGGGGCAAGCTTTCAACATTGCACTTCTTATTTGAGTTGATATCGTGATCTTTTGTTTATGGATGCCCTCTGTGTGAAATGAATTGGGAATCTTGTGAGGATCATGGAGTTTTTATATGTGTTAGGGAAATGCCGGGCCGCCAATCTAAGCCATGCATAATTCATGGTGGAAATTTGCAGCATACCCATGGTGAACATTCGACGACGCATCTCACAATAAAAAGCTAAACAATATAGCAAATAAAAGAGATGTCGAGGTGTTCATTGTCTGCTTGTCCTGTCATTTTGGTGTGGGCTTGTTCCATGTCATCGGGCACGGAGGTACCCTATTGGCGGTTCTCAATGATATGCATATACTTACAATGACAAGAGCCTTGCTTGGGACTCTAAGTAAACTAGCATGGTTTGGGTACTTGTATTCACGGGACACGAGGTTTTCAACTTATGATTTGTCAAGCATATGCATCATAATTGTTCTCGCATTAACTTTAACCATTCAAGATGCTTATGATGGGGGCAATGAGAGCTCAAAGCCGGTAAGTACCATAATTTTTGAAGGTTATAAAACTTGCAATCACTGCTTCCCTCTGCGAAGGGCCTTTCTTTTACTTTTATGTTGAGTCACCACCTTCTTTCTTTATGCACCGTTAAGAGAGCATAGTTGTCATTCTTAGTGTGATATGCATTGTCCCAAAGTTCATTGATTGACTCATATTGTTGGTTTCACTTGTTCTTAAATTATTTGTATCTAGTCGCCCTCTTAAACTTTGAGGTGTCCTATGCATTTATGTTTTGCTCTCTTTGAAGGACAAGCTGAAAACCTTTTGTATGTTTTTCCTTATGATTTGAACACACGTTTGACTTTCATTGTTTCATTTTCATGATCTTTTGTTTGTGTTCATTTGCATGTTTACAACATGGTTGCTAAGTTTCTTATTGTCATGATTATATCTTCATGCCCATGTTTTAAGTTCTATTGATCCCAGCTCACCAATGCTTGCATATATGATCAAGATTGTGTTGGTGCATGTCACCTCAAAAATTATTCTTTGTTATCACTTACCTACTCGAGGACGAGCAGGAGTTAAGCTTGGGGATGCTTGATACGTCTCAAACGTATCTATAATTTTTGATGCTCCATGCTTGTTTTTACACCATTTGCCTATTGTTTCGTTACACTTAGTGGCACTTTTATGCATTTTCCGGAACTAACCTATTAACGAAGTGCCACAGTGCCAGTTTCCTGTTTTCTGCTGTTTTTGTGTTTCAGAAGTGATACACAGGAAATATTCTCGGAATTGGACGAAACAAAAGCCAGAAGTCCTATTTTTCTCGGGAGCATCCAGACATCCGAAGAGAGGAAGGAGAGGGGCCAGAGGCCACCCTCACAAGGGGCTGGCGCGGCCCAGGCCCTGGCCGCGCCACCCCTATGTGAGGAGCCCCTGGCTGCCCTCTCGCGACGCCCCTTCGCCTATAAGAAGCCTCGGGACGGAAAAACCTAAGCCGCCCGATCAGTTTTCCAGAATACATCGCAATCCGCCGCCGCCGTCGACCCGAAGATCGGGAGGGTCTAGAAGCTCTTCCCGGCACCCTGCCAGAGAGGGGAATCGCCACCGGAGGTCTTCTTCATCGCCATGCTTGCCTCCGGAGCGATGAGTGAGTAGTCTACCTTGGACTATGGGTCCATAGCAGTAGCTAGATGGTTGTCTTCTCCACCATGTGCTTCATGTTTAGATCTCATGAGCTGCCCTACATGATTGAGATCACCGTTATGTAATTGTATGATGTTGGTTTGTTGGGATCCGATGAATATTGGTGTTTATGATTAAGTTGCTGTACTGAATTATATCTTTTGTTATCTCTATGTTGTTTATGATCTTGCATGCTCTCCGTTGTTAGTAGCTATCTTGGCCGAGTAGTTGCTAGTGACTCCAAGAGGGGGTATTTATGCTCGATAGTGGGTTCATGCCTCTATTTCACCTGGGGGAGTGACAGAAACCTCTAAGGTGGTAGATGTGCTGTTGCTACTAGGGAGAAAACAACATTCATATGCTCAAGGGCATATGCTTTGTTTACATTACACACTTTGCTTAATGCAATTATCTGTTGTTCGCAACTTAATACTTTCGGGGTGTTCGGATGATATCCCTGGGGGTGGATTATTAGTCATAGATGCAGTTGGATGGCGGTCTATGTATTTTGTTGTAATGCCCAGAGTAAATCTCATAGTGATCTTCTTGACATATCACGTTATCTTTATTCTATCAATTGCCCAACTGTAATTTGTTTACCCAGCATGTTATTTATCTATGGAGAGACACCACTAGTGAACTGTGGACCCCTGTCCTATTTTAATCATATTGCAATCACCTGTTTACTTTTCCCGCACTGTTTACTTTACTAGCATTTACTACTGTTTTCCACTCGATACACTCATAACCTTTGTTTCAAGCAAACCGGTGAGATTGACAACCTCATCGCAAGTTGGGAACAAAGTATTTGTCTGTGTGTGTGCAGGTTCCACAAACACCTTCAGTCGTCGCTGTCTCTCCTTCTCCTGATCGATAAACCTTGGTTTCTTAACTGAGGGAAAACTAGCCGCTACACTCATCATACCTTCCTCTTGGGGTTCCCAACGGGCTGGTCATTCACCACGCACAAGGACTTACTGCTCCCACGTCAACAAACGCCACAGCACTTTTCTGGCGCCATCACCACGCACAAGGACTTACTGCTGCTTGGTGATGGCGCCAGAAAAGTGCTGTGGCGTTTGTTGACGTGGGAGCAGTAAGTCCTTGTGCGTGGTGAATGACCAGCCCGTTGGGAACCCCAAGAGGAAGGTATGATGAGTGTAGCGGCTAGTTTTCCCTCAGTTAAGAAACCAAGGTTTATCGATCAGGAGAAGGAGAGACAGCGACGACTGAAGGTGTTTGTGGAACCTGCACACACACAGACATATACTTTGTTCCCAACTTGCGATGAGGTTGTCAATCTCACCGGTTTGCTTGAAACAAAGGTTATGAGTGTATCGAGTGGAAAACAGTAGTAAATGCTAGTAAAGTAAACAGTGCGGGAAAAGTAAACAGGTGATTGCAATATGATTAAAATAGGACCGGGGTCCACAGTTCACTAGTGGTGTCTCTCCATAGATAAATAACATGCTGGGTAAACAAATTACAGTTGGGCAATTGATAGAATAAAGATAACGTGATATGTCAAGAAGATCACTATGAGATTTACTCTGGGCATTACAACAAAATACATAGACCGCCATCCAACTGCATCTATGACTAATAATCCACCCCCAGGGATATCATCCGAACACCCCGAAAGTATTAAGTTGCGAACAACAGATAATTGCATTAAGCAAAGTGTGTAATGTAAACAAAGCATATGCCCTTGAGCATATGAATATTGTTTTCTCCCTAGTAGCAACAGCACATCTACCACCTTAGAGGTTTCTGTCACTCCCCCAGGTGAAATAGAGGCATGAACCCACTATCGAGCATAAATACCCCCTCTTGGAGTCACTAGCAACTACTCGGCCAAGATAGCTACTAACAACGGAGAGCATGCAAGATCATAAACAACATAGAGATAACAAAAGATATAATTCAGTACAGCAACTTAATCATAAACACCAATATTCATCGGATCCCAACAAACCAACATCATACAATTACATAACGGTGATCTCAATCATGTAGGGCAGCTCATGAGATCTAAACATGAAGCACATGGTGGAGAAGACAACCATCTAGCTACTGCTATGGACCCATAGTCCAAGGTAGACTACTCACTCATCGCTCCGGAGGCAAGCATGGCGATGAAGAAGACCTCCGGTGGCGATTCCCCTCTCCGGCAGGGTGCCGGGAAGAGCTTCTGGACCCTCCCGATCTTCGGGTCGACGGCGGCGGCAGATCGCGATGTATTCTGGAAAACTGATCGGGCGGCTTAGGTTTTTCCGTCCCGAGGCTTCTTATAGGCGAAGGGGCGTCGCGAGAGGGCAGCCAGGGGCTCCTCACATAGGGGTGGCGCGGCCAGGGCCTGGGCCGCGCCAGCCCCTTGTGAGGGTGGCCTCTGGCCCCTCTCCTTCCTCTCTTCGGATGTCTGGATGCTCCCGAGAAAAATAGGACTTCTGGCTTTTGTTTCGTCCAATTCCGAGAATATTTCCTGTGTATCACTTCTGAAACACAAAAACAGCAGAAAACAGGAAACTGGCACTGTGGCACTTCGTTAATAGGTTAGTTCCGGAAAATGCATAAAAGTGCCACTAAGTGTAACGAAACAATAGGCAAATGGTGTAAAAACAAGCATGGAGCATCAAAAATTATAGATACGTTTGAGACGTATCACACCTACAACTCCTAAATGCGACAAAACGAGCCAACGAAATTTCTCCTAAAGCTAACCCATTTGTAGATTGGGCTATCCTCTACTTCTTGCAACAAATTTCACTAATTTTGATCAAAAAATGCTCTCAGAATCGAAGAAATAAGATTTGAGAATGGAGGGTTTGAGCTGCAGCTGAGAAAGAGCAAAGAGAGAAGAAAGAAGAGCTGAAGCAGAAGAATGGAGCGAGCGTCCGCGCGGGGGTGCCGACCAGCTTAGTCACGAGCATGCACACTACTCGAATCCGGCGGGCGCGATAGCAGGCCCAGGTCGCCGACGTGGCCGCTTTCGGTCCACTCGCGTCCGGCCGGCTCGACAGGTCCTATCGGCATGCGGGGCCCTACCTCGAAAGCAGCGTATCACGTCTGTCGGATGGGATAAGGTCTTATCGTGTCCGCCAGATGGAAAGGTGCCCTACTTCTGTAATTAGCTGCAAACAAATACTAGTTTTGAAATAGCTACAAAAAAGTGCAATATTTAAAAAAAAATCGCCGGTAGCTGAGGAAGGAGATAGAGAGGCGATCATGAGGCGATTGCAAAACCCATCTAGGGTTCCGTCTCCCTCGCTGTCTAGGGCACCCGTTCATTATGTCTCTGGTAGCCTTAGAGACTTGGAGGTGTGGCGGACCACGACCGCTCTCGGAGAGGGGTTCATTTCTATCTAGGCTATTTTTGAGTGTCTTCTTGTAGATGGCGAGGCCACGAGTATATTTTAAAGTAAGAATAAGGTTTCTTTCCATCCTATTCTCGCTCTGGTGGTGCGTCTAGTACTGACAGAAGGCGCATGGAGTTGTGTTTCCCATGGATCTCCTAGGATCCATCGTTTTATGTATTTGTTGGTGTGGTTGTGAAAATAAAGGAGAGAGAGAGAGATTGTTTTAGGCCTCGGTGATAATTCCATTGGGCACTCGATGTGTAAATATAGGTCACGGCCAGCCTTAGGCGGGCATAACATACCAATTTACATGGGGATTAAATCGTGTCGACCTGTACAACAACTGACGATGGTTATCCATAGCTAACCAATCTAGACAACCAACCAAACTTAGCTGAATTAATCTCATACGTTAACCGTGATATTAGCTCTGGCTCTTCTAATCTACGAGTCTCATCTTTGGTGATGGTTGCTGCTTTAGTGTGTTGGTCTTTAGGTTATCTTTTTACTCCCTCTGTTCTAAAATATAAAACGTTTTAGCCTTTTTTTGATACACATGTATTTAGATATCTTTTAATGTGTATGTTCACTTATTTTGCTTTCAACATACACATTAAAAGATATCTAGATATATAGTGATAGTGTCAAAAAAGGCTAAAATACTTTATATTTTAAAACGGAGAGAGTAGTTCTTTGTACTATGGATAAAATGGATGAAGTTTTTCAAAAGAAATAAATGGGCAGCCAGTAGCCACATTGCGTACATGCATGGTCACAGAGACTGCTCGTAGCAGTTGTTGTACCAGAGGAGTAGTGTACGCCAGCTTCTGTTAATCCAGTTCCACTACGGCACCCTGCCGCCAACGACTACGCACGTACGGGCTCATCGCTTTCAGTACTCCGGCTGCTACTACACTAGTAGCTTGGTTGGATTCCATAGGTTCAGTTCAGCAGGCAGCCAGGGACAGATACGAAACATTCCAACTTGTCCTTCTCCGATGTTGGCTGCGGCGCGGCGCAGAATTCCATTCTTCCTGTCCCGGAGCCAATGGAGTCCAGTATAATTTAGGAGTACGATTGCGAAGGCGCCCGCCATTTCCCAGCGGGAATTCATAGCTAACCTTCATGCTGTCATGCATAAACCAATTCTGACACGAAATTTCAGCCACAATTTCTCTTTGCAGTCTCCGGTGTGCACAGTATCAATCCCTCTCGTACAGTCGTACGTCCAGGACTACGTCCTGGTTACGTACGCGTGACAGGCCGATCGTCGATAACCCAGGTTCCCAACCAAGCATGGGCAACGGCCGTGTGATGGATGCGCTTCTCTCGCTGAAATTTACGCGAACATATATAGAATGTATGTGCGTACAAGTGAATTTTTGGATATTTTTTAACATATTGGAATTAGATTTTTATACTTTTTCATAATAATTTCTTTATGAGCCAAAACACCACCTCCACCAGGATGCTGTCCATCCTTCCACCAGAAATGGGTCGGTAACTATTCAGCCTATGTTTTTTTGCGAGCAAAAGATTCAAATCTACTATAGAAGATCAACAAGAGGTACAAAATAAATTAAACATAATAAGAACCGCATCGAGATGTTTGAACCACCTAACGGCCATTGTTGCTGCCACTAGAGCGAGCTGCCGCCGCGCTGCTGGAGCCGGCCTAAGACGTTGTTGATTACATCCAAGAAGTCTTCATGCACATGCCTCTATGGACCAGCGCTCAAGAGCCGAACGATTTGAATTGATATGAGCCTTCTGACCCTAAGCCTGCAACACAGTATACTAAACGAGATCCACCACTTTGTTAGAGCAGAGACCAGACTATTTTCCGCCCTTCTCAACGGCACCGGCAAGATCGCCACAAATGAGGTGGACGATACAACTATTGAATTGATGCTGCAGCCAGCTATTTAAAAATTCAAACCGATTTAAAGGGCTAGGCTATATATTTTAACAAAAACAAATTTATATACAACACCGTTGCTGTTGAGCAAACTAGCATTAAGAACCTTAGTATAACACGAAGCAAGTTAAGGTCCCCACTTCCTCCCACCTCCTCCCACCGCCGAAGCAGCAAGCAAAATTGGCGGAACCCATCGATTTGGGGCGAAGATGAAATATATGAAGAGATGGCTAGGGTGGAATCCTAGATCGCCGGCTTCTCTCGAAAGAGGGGGAAACACTTCGTCTTAGCCTATGCTTAATCCTGCAACAGATAAAAAAAAGCTGTCTTCCCGGATGCTGTCGACGGGCGTAGTTTAAGCGCTTAACTCGGACTTTCCGGGCTAGAGGAGCTTTCGGAAAAAGGGTCGTGATCATGGACGGAGCTGAGACCATTTGAGATTACCGGCTTGAGGGCCCCGTGCGCCCCCATGTGCAGTCATTAGCTTATGCAAAGACAAATTCGCCTTTTGCGTCCAACGATACATGTCCGCATGCGCCAATAAGTACAGTGCACTGTTTCACTACAAGGAAGACCGTACAAGGCAGCATGCAGTTCCAAAACTGAGGATTTGTGTGCTGACCTTGCCGTGGATCCGTGATTCTCCATGTTCGAGCTTGTCGTGTCAATGCAACGGCCACTCGAGCTCCAGGTGTCCTATTTTATTAACTTTCTTCGCGCGAAGAATTCTGTAACTTTTCAATAAATATTTTGGACGTTTACATTGTACTCACTGCTCCGACAAATTAGCTAGAACTGAAATTTACAAGTGATTGACTAAAGATTAACTGAAGGTCGTGTACTATATCTAACTAGGAAGTACGAATATAAGAAATGCAACACAATTTAAAGAGAGTGAACATGGCACAAGAGGCAGCAATTAGTCTGAAAACCTAATTCCGTCAAATCGCAATTTACTGGGAATTTTGAGATTTTGTTCTCTTTAGTGTCAATCGCAACGTGCTTCCACTCCACGCTTCCGTTCTGAATACAAAAATCCATGAATTATTTGGGGGTATTTGATGTGTTGTCCGAAAAGTAGTCAGAGTCAAGCAACAAAGCACCTGTTTACCGGTCTCTCTCCTAACCGCGCACGAGGCGGTTCCAGCGACCACAGAGTCTCACCGGTGGTGATTCCTACACCCCCTTCCCCTCCGATCGTCGTTGTGGCATTGTGAGGAGGAGGGGAGGTCTGATTCTCATTTGTGTGCGTTTTCGTTCAAGGTTTTCGAGGTTTCTCTGTTGGCGTCATGGTGGGGCAGATGCTAATGGTGCTTTTAGGAATATTGGTCTTCCAGCCCATATCCCTGCTCGTTGGAGGTGTTGTTGACGCCAACGAGAGGCTTGTGGAGTCCAAGCTGTTGGAGTGGCTTTGATCTGGCGCTATGTCGTGGCATGGCGGCATCGCGCCATGGCGGCAGAGATGGGTTGCTCTTGCAGCACAGCGACCTTGAATGCTACATGTTTGTGGAAGACAATGGAGGATCCGGCCGCGTAAAGGGCGGTGTGGCGCTGGCCTCGGGACGGCGTTGAAGAGGCTCGGAGGGCTCCTCCGGCCGATGTTCTTTATCGGGCTAGATCCTTACGGGGCTGGTGGCTTTCGCGGCTCATTAACGCCTCCTGGCTAGAGGTTTCTTCAGCGCTAAAGAGTGGACTGGTGCTCTTCTTCTTCTCCGACGATGGCGAAGGGCGTGTGTGCTTGATAGTTGCGGTGAGGGTAGTTTGCAGCAGTGCAACTGTTCGTGTCCTCCTTGTATTGTGTTGCTTGTATCCGTGTATTGTTATGTTTATAAATACAAGTAATGTATGCCTACGGGCGTACATAGTAAAAAAAAAGCACCCGCTTACCAATGTTGATCCCTGTTTGGCATCTTCCTAACCCTCGAACCACCACGCCGAGGCACGACGTTCAGCCTCTCTAGATAACGAAGAAGAGCGGCGAACACCATCATCCGTTGTTCTTGATCAGCAACGGCTTCGGCTTCATCTTGCATCAACAACTCGATCATCATCTTAATTCTTATCGTCATTGTTCATTGGCCCCGCCTTTGCAAACCATCGAACACCTTGTGGGCGAGGCAGGCAAGCGGCAATGACAGCAACAACTGGTTGTGCCCCCAAATCCATCCGCCGAGACTTTGATGCCGTAGTCATTCTTGTTCACTGGCGAATATGGAAAGAGAGCAACTCCAGGGTGATTGAAAACATCCAGCATTCGGCGGAGGAGGTGTTTGATCTGATTCGGGAAGATATTAACCTTTGGCGCGCGGCTGGCAGAGTCATTGCGGTGTGAGTTCCTGTTTTTGTTTTGTTTTTCCCAGCTTTGCTGTGGGCGTCTTCGCTGTAGCTTGGGCCTGTCCGGCTTCAGTCTAAAACTTGTGCTCCATCTCGGAGCTTTGTTGTATCTTCCTTTTCTTGCTTAATAAAGATCAGCCTATGGCCTTTCGAGTCTAGGGTCAAACATGATGTGCGGCGCTGCAAAAGAGGGACCGTCTCTAGCGGCGGCAGAAGCTCGGTGCTTGGTGGAAGCAAGGAACACTGCTGGATTTTTGCCGGAGCACAACGCTAGCGATGACAGATGGTTTCGTCCAAATTGCGGTGGCAGTTGGCCGGCGGTCGGTGGCGGAGCTGGCATAGGTGGAGTGAGAGGCGAACAAGGTGCACGGCTTGAGACCCAAAAATGCTTCGCTCTCGTCCCGCATCGCCCCCCGCGAGGGCGACCGGGGCGAAACCCTAGCCGCCGCCTCCCTCAGCCCCTCTTCCCCTCCTCTCCCCGCCGTTGTCGGCGAGCGCCGTCGGGCAATGCCCGTGCGGTGCCGGCGGCGGTGGGCTTCTCCCTACCCAGCGCTAGCAAGACCTCGCGGGAGCTCGAGTTGGCGGCGATGCTTCCTGGTGCAGCGACGAGGTCGACCGGCAGCGGCGCGGCGTCGGTGATGGCGCAGCCCGTCCTCGGGTGACGCAGCGGTGGTGCTCCATTCGCTGGCGCTCGGTTTCGGCCGGGGTCAGCTTGGGTGGAGTGAGGCAGCGGCGTCGCCGCTCGTGGCGGCCAGGAGCAGCAGCATGGCGGCGGGCTGGTGGTGCAGGTGGGCGATGCGATGAGGCAGACGGTCGGCGGCGACGGCGGCCGTAGCGCAGCAGTGGGGCGGCAGGGCTAATCGGGCTAGATCTGGGCCTGATCTGGGCTAGGAGGGACTGATCTGGGACTGATGGGCCCTGCTGCTACGTTCGGACGGCGACCACTTCGGGTGGTGGAGGGCGGTTCCCCTCACCTCGGCTGCAGCGTGGCTTGATGTCTGCCATCTTGTGTTGGCCTACCTCGTCCATTTCGGTGGCTGTGCGGTGTGTTGTTGCTCATGTCACGAGCTCGACTTTGTGGATGCCGGGGCGGCGGCTGATGGCTGGCGTGTAGTTGATGATGATGATTATCGCCAGGCAGTTGGGGAACCCCAAGCCGAAGGTATGATGAGCACAGCAGCAAGCTTTTCCCTCAGTTAGAAACCAAGGTTTATCGATACGAAGAAGAAAAAGCCAATACGACTGAAGGTGATGCTTGCAAGCTTCGCGACAGCTCCGGACAATTTATATGGCGCCTCGTCCAAGCTTTGCTTTGCGAGCAGCAACGTGGAACCTGCACACAACACAACCAAGTACTTTGTTCCCAACTTACGATGAGGTTGTCAATCTCACCGGTTTGCTTGAAACAAAGGGTATGAGCGTATCGAGTGGAAAACAGTAAAAGTATGCGAGTAAAGTAAACAGTGCGAGTAAAGTAAACAGGTGATAGCAATATGATGAAAATAGGACCGGTGACAAGGGTATAGTTAATAGAGCCCGTTAGTTGAGTACCCCTGAGGCCCGATAAGCTAGGCCCAATTGTAATGATAGTCGAATACGAGTTAATACCGTATGTCGATAGTTGTAATCTGTATTGAACCCTACCCGATCCTCGAGACCCGGCCACCTATATATAGGGGCCAGGAGGGGACGGTGGAGGGCAGATTGAAAGCAAGCCAGGTTGAACACCCAAGTTCACTTTCGATACACACCTATTTCGACTAACTTTACCTTCGAGTTCATCCGACGCCCTATCTCCCCGATCCTAAGTCCGTCATCTAGGACATTTGTCGAGTTAACCCTCGTCAATTGGCGCCGACCGTGGGGACTCTGGGCGTTGGAACCATGAATTCGACGGCTTTTTCGCTTTTAGCCAACAGCAGTCCAGAAGTCAACGGAAATCAAGAGGTGGAACTAACAATTGGAAGTTTGAGCATCTTCCTCGGGCCGTCGGGTTCCTCTCGCCTTTCGGATCCGACGAAACAAGATCAAGATCCATCGGCAAGCAAGCCTGAAACAAAGGAAGCACTGGAATCATCAGAAGGCTCTTCCAGCGAGGTAAACTCGCCGGTCAGCTTAGAAAAAGCATTAATCGCAGAAAGCGACGAAATTCAGGAAAAATTCGACTCAGAAGAAAAAGCGTGTCAGACGCACAACAACGCAAGGGACTTCGCCGTAGGAAGCAGCGGCGTCTCCAAAGTACATCAGTTATGCGTTATTATCACTCAAGCAGAAGATGGAAACAACAGCGAAGGAAGCAAAAAGTTTGACAGGCAAGTCGACAAAGTGAAAGATCACAACAAAAGGGAAAAAGAGAAAATACACGTCTCGACTGGTGAATGGAGAATGATTACGTCAGCTATTAATCATGGTACAGAAGTCCCCGAAGGATCGCGAAGAGAAGTTCTAATGGGATATCAGTATGCACTATACCAACACAAGAAGAAACTAAGGGAGGAAAGAGACATGATGTTTCAAGACAACAACAGCATATCAAGGGAAGAATACTGGGAAGACTATAGTGAAGACTCAGAATATAGCAGAGAGAGGCTTGGAGATCCAAAACACAAAAGAGGGGCAACAGCGCGCGACAGAGAAGAAAGGTACTCGAGGAGCCCCACCCCACAGCTAGAAAAGGAGGAAGAGGACCTGATACAAAAAATGCCAGAGGCGGCATTAGCAGCAGCACAAGCGTATTTACTAGCCACAAGACCAGAGCATGGGGACCCGCGAGAAGATATGCACCGAGCTGCGATACGAAGCCTCGGAATAGTAGAGGGTAAAATCAGGGAGCAAGCCCCAGAGTTGAAGTCGACAAGCTACAAGGGAAGCGGCAAGGAGAAGTTCAGGTACAAGTACTCAAGCGATGACTATAGCGAATCATCAGAAGAGAAAAAGCGACAAAGAAGGAAGGAGGATGCAAGAAGTATAATAGCACAAGCTCGAGTAGATAAATCGCGGCATGCTTGGAGAGAAGAAAATTACGAAGACGATGATAAAGATATGGGTGCGTTATGCTTTACCCGTAGGGTTCGCAAAACGCGAGTACCCAAAGGATTTAAATTACCTCATGATCAGAGCAAGTACGACGGGTCGCAAGAACCCACATTGTGGCTATCAGATTATCTACAAGCAGTGCAGATATTAGGAGGAACAAAGGCGACCGCAATGCAAAGTTTGCAGCTACACCTCACCGGCGCTGCCCGGTCTTGGTTGAACACCCTACCCGACGAATCTATTGGAAGCTGGGGGGAACTCGAAAGTCAATTCGCAAGAAATTTCCGTTCCACCTACAAGCGCCCAGCATCGCTGGAAGAAGTTAAAGCATGTGTGCAGAAGAAAGGCGAAACACTACGATCTTATATACAACGCTGGAGTATAATCAAAAACTCAGTAGAGGACGTCTCCGATGAACGAGCAATAGACGCCTTTTCAGAAGGACTTCGTCGCTCAGATCTTGTGGAAGAAATAGGAAGGACAAGACCTACGACAGTAACTGAGCTAATGTAACAAGCCAACAAATTCGCTGATGGAGAGGACGCGTATAATAATAAAAGAGGACGTTCGCCAGAAGTCGACAGAGTAAGTCGACAAAGGAGACGATACCGCAGCGGGGGCAACCAAGGAAGGCGAAATCAGGTAGCCACAGGCTATATACTAGAAGAAGAGGAAGGATACGAAAGTAGGAGGTTTCCGGCGAAAGGAACAGAGAAATCAAGGTACTCTGGTCCTTCGGCCGAGGACATGCTATATGGACCTTATCGAATTCACTACGCGTACCTCGACGGGAAAAGGGTCTCAAATCACCAGATGAAGGATTGCAGAACATTCCTAAGGTTGCAAGGTGCAATGAGCCCGAGCCAAGAAGGAAGGCAAGGAGAAAAAACGCAGAAGTCAAGGATATCAAACTCAAAGACTGTCAAAGCACCTAGAGTCAAAAGTATACATATCAGCTATGATTCAACCGGTGCCCAAGTCGAAAAAAGAGCGAAAGAGCATAACCAGGCAAGTAAACCTAGCAATATCATCACCACCGGCCACCACAGAGTACCTACGATGGTCAGAGCAACCAGTCAAGTTCAGTAGAGCAGACCACCCACGGAAAGTTCCTAGGCCAGGCCACTCGCCTATGGTTCTAAAAGCACAAATAGGAGGATACGGCATCGGAAGAGTATTCATGGATGCAGGGAGCGGCATAAACTTAATATATGCTAAAACACTAAAGGCTATGTGCATATCACCGACGAGTCTGAAGCCAACAGATTGCTCTTTCCACGGGATAGTGCCAGGGGCAAGCAAACTACCCTTTGGGAAGAATAGAACTCGACGTCTGCTTTGGCAGCAGCGAAAACTATAGAAGAGAGAAACTGGAGTTCGAAGTTATGGATTGGCCGTCACAATATCATGCAATCCTGGGGCGCCCAACATTTGCAAAATTCATGGCAGTACCGCACTACGCGTATCTCACGTTAAAAATCCCAGGGCCCAAAGGAACAATCACAGTGCAAGGAAGCTTTGAAGTAGCCAACACATGCGACAGAGAATTCAACAAGATGGCGCAAACCTTCGGCATGACAGCGGAATACGAGAGGCTCAAAGGAGAAACAGATCATAATGTGCTACCCGACGTTGGGCGATCCCTACCAGATAAGGCTTTCGACACAACGCAAGATTCAAAGAAAATTCAGGTCCACCCTACGGATCCAAACAAGACGACATCCATTGCGGCAAATTTGGATCCCGCATAGGAAGGCGCGCTCGTCGAGTTCCTCCGTGAGCGCTGGGAAATTTTCGCCTGGTGTCCATCGGATATGCCAGGGGTTCCCAGGGAACTCGTCGAGCACGCACTAAATGTCGATCCCAAGGCGAAACCAGTCAAGCAACCATTACGACGATTCGATGAACCCAAGAGGAAGGCAATAGCGTCAGAATTGCACAGACTAGAAAGTGCTGGATTTATCAGAGAAATCAAAACTTCGAGTTGGGTGTCGAACCCAGTAATAGTACCAAAGAAGAACACAGACGTACAAAGAGTATGTGTCGACTACACGTCTCTCAATAAGCACTGCCCAAAGGATCCCTTCCCCTTACCCCGCATCGATCAAATAATCGATTCAACAGCGGGCTGCGCAAGGCTTTCCTTTTTGGATGCATATTCTGGCTATAACCAGATCAAGCTGAGGAAAGAGGACGAGGAAAAAACGGCCTTCATCACACCATATGGGGTGTTTTGCTACCAAGTGATGCCATTCGGCCTAAAAAATGCGGGAGCAACTTATCAAAGGATGATGCAAAGTTGCCTCGGGAGCCAAATAGGGCGCAACATACAAGTCTACATTGATGATGTAGTCATAACTACAAGAGAGGAGAAATCTTTAATCAGCGACTTGGCAGAAACCTTCGACAACCTGAACAAGTTCAAGCTTAAGTTGAACCCGACAAAGTGTTCCTTCGGAGTGTCAGCAGGGCAACTTTTGGGATTCTTGGTATCAGCACGAGGAATAGAGGCAAATCCAGAGAAAATTCAAGCAATTCTAACAATGGGGAAACCCACAAAACTCCATGACGAACAGAAATTAGCAGGACGAGTCGCGGCATTAAGTCGTTTCGTTGCTCGACTAGGGGAGAAGGCGCTCCCTTTTTATGCACTTATGAAGAAGTCAGACGATAAATTTGAGTGGATAGAAGAAGCAGACACAACATTTGCGCAATTGAAAAAAGTGCTTTCCACGCCGCCAGTGCTGGTCGCACCTAAAGAAAAAGAGCCACTACTACTGTACATCGCCGCAACCCATCAGGTGGTAAGTACAGTTCTAGTAGTCGAAAGAAGTGAAGAAGGCAAAGCTCATGGCGTCCAAAGACCGGTATATTTCATCAGTGAAGTGCTATCTCCAACCAAACAGAGGTACCCGCATTATCAGAAGTTGGCGTACAGTGTCTTCACTACTGCACGTAAATTACGACAGTATTTTACTGTGCACCCGATTATAGTGGTCAATAAAGCACCACTATCGAACATATTGAACAACCCTTTAGCAACAGGCCGTGTCTCTCTGTGGGGAATCGAGTTATCTCCCATGGACATCACGTACGAAAAAAGGAAGGCGATCAAGTCGCAAATTTTGCCAGATTTTACAGCAGAGTGGCTCGAGCTGCAAAGCACGGGACCACTAGATTTATCGAGTACTTGGACAATGTACTTCGACGGTTCTAAGCGAGTCCAAGGCGCAGGCGCAGGAGTAGTATTGATATCGCCTCATGGCGACAAATTAAAGTATGTTCTAAGGATGAGTTTCCCACAAGCTTCTAACAATGAAGCAGAGTACGAGGCTTTGTTGCACGGAATGAAGATGGCTAAAGCTTGTGGAGCAACTCG
The DNA here is from genome assembly GCA_007115705.1 of Dactylis glomerata. Taxonomy (NCBI): domain Eukaryota; kingdom Viridiplantae; phylum Streptophyta; class Magnoliopsida; order Poales; family Poaceae; genus Dactylis; species Dactylis glomerata. Next base: position 545,800 of record QXEO01000628.1, read on the forward strand.
CCTAAAGATATTTGGAGACTCTAACCTTGTTGTCCAGCAAGTTATGAACAGGTGTGACGCAATCAATGACAACATGATGGCCTACAAGAATTTGTACCATTATCTGGAAGGAACGTTCGATGGATGCGAAGTCTCTCACGTCAGCAGGAACAGCAATGAGGAAGCCGACACTTTAGCAAATATCGGATCACAATGCTTACCTGTGCCATCTGGAGTATTTTGGGAAGAAATAGCGGAAAGGTCAATAAAAAGTGCTAAAAGTTCGACTACCACGACAAGCTTGGGGGCTATGACAGAGCCAGAGGAGGTCATGATGATAGAAGGAACATGGATGCAGCCATATATTGCGTACATGATAAATAAAAAGCTACCAGAAGATGCAGTGGAGGCTAAAAGGATAACTCAAAGAGCGAAAGCGTTTGTCGTGATTGAAGGAAAACTATACAAGAGAAGTATTACAGGCGTTTTACAACGCTGTGTCACACCCCAAGAAGGGCAAACAATATTGAAAGACATACACGGCGGAGTATGTGGCCATCACGCCAGCAGCAGAGCAATAGCAGCAAAAGTTTTTCGAGCGGGATTCTATTGGCTAACAGCCATCGAAGACGCAAAAGATATAGTTCGAAAGTGTGAAGCATGTCAAAGGTTTGCATCCAGACCACATGCACCAGCAGCGGAGCTACAAACAATACCATTATCTTGGCCCTTCGCACAATGGGGACTCGACATGGTGGGAAAGTTGCACAAATCTTGGCCAGGAGGGCATGTCTATATGCTAGTGGCAGTCGACAAATTCACCAAATGGGTGGAAGCGGCCCCAGTAACAACTCAAGACTCTACAGCAGCAATAAGTTTCATCAAGTCGATAGTTTTTCGTTTTGGTGTACCACATAGCATCATCACAGACAACGGGACAAATTTTACTTCAAAAGAATTCAGAAGTTATTGCGAAGGATTGGGAATCAAGCTTAAATTCGCATCTGTGGCACACCCGAAGACAAACGGGCAAGTCGAAAAAGCTAATGGCTTGATAAGTAGTGGAATAAAAAAGAGGCTTTTAGCACCTCTCGAGAAAGCCAAGAGCGCTTGGGTAGAAGAATTGCCCTCCGTCCTTTGGAGCCTAAGAACTACGCCCAATGCAGCAACTCAAGAAACTCCTTTCTTCCTGGTCCATGGCGCAGAAGCCGTGCTTCCAGTCGAAGTTACACACGAAGCTCCAAGAGTGACAGCATATGACGAGGCGACATCAACAGAAGCATTACAAGACGACGTCGACGCGCTAGATGAAGCAAGAGACAAAGCATTAGAAAGGGCTACGCAATATCAACAAAGTCTACGAAACTACCATAGTAGTCGAGTTCGTCCACGGTCCTTCGTGGTGGGAGATCTTGTTTTGCGACTTAGGCAAGACAGCCATGGCAAATTGGAGTCCCCTTGGGTGGGACCTTACATCGTCACAGAAGTAATACCAGGAGGAGCATATCGATTACAAGACAAGAAGACCGGGAAGGACGAAAGCAACCCGTGGAATGCAGAACAGCTACGACGTTTTTACGCGTAGACTAAGTATAGAGATATCAGTATATTCGAGTTAACCTTCTGGACCCAGAACATGAGGCCACAGGTCGGGTTCTTTGGGTTGAACTCGACAAAATTGTACGATTCTTGTGTTACTTCTCCGCTCGGGGGCTTCAATCCCTAGGTCGTACGAAACAAAAATTATTATGACAAGATGGAGGCTTTTCCCTTATTATAAGGTTGTTTAGACAACCCGACGAATATTGATAGAATTTGGTTCATAAGAGGAACCCGATATTATTCCTACCTTTGTTGGTTCGCAAAGAGCCCAATATATGGAAAACATACCTCAGAACATAAATTGTTCTCATGGTACTAGCAAAAGACATTGAGTACTTGGATAATATTCATTGCAGATAAGTAGCAAGGACACGATAAAAAGAAATTACATAAAAAAAACATAGAAAGTCCTAACGAAGGTGGACTTCAAGCTTCATATTCCCTCTGGCAAAGAGTGCCATCGAAGATCTTCACGTCGAACTTCGACGTCCCAATATGGAAGTCGAAGGCCATGAAGAAACCTTGACGGATGTCATGGTCCTCCGCAAACTGCGCCCAGCCTCCCCTGAAGTACTGTTCGCCGTCACCATCGTACCATACCTCCACCTCGTATGGGATGCCGCCGCCAGATTGTTCACGAAGAACAGCTTCTCGCAGCTCGCGACCATCCATAAACTTTGTAAAATTCAGCGGTAATCGCTGAATCTCACGGCATTGCGCCATGGCAATGCAAAGGAAGGAGAAGACTTGAGGAGCAGCAGGGCCTGGAGTGGCGCTGGTCACTTTAGGTTTGTTCTTGCTCCCTGGTGGGCGGCCAGGACGACGTTTAGCCGGAACGTCAGAGGAAGTTCCTGCGGCGGCTGGCATGGTTTTCTTGTTCTTACTTCCACGAGGGCGACCTCGACCTCGTGGGGCTACCGGAGAGCCAAGGGGCAGACGGGAACCTGGAGCATCAGCCATGAGCGCAATAAGAAAAACCTCGCAAAAACCCTAGATGGAGGAAGAAGATGATGCGGCGGAGGAGGAGTCTGATTAGGGTTTTTACCTTAATTAGCAGGTGCTTTATTTATAAGCACATATTATTGGGCCTTTGGGCTACAGCAAAGCCCGTGAACATAATTTATAACAGGAGTTAAATTCTGTGCACAGCAGACGATAATATCAAAGAAGAGGAAAAAAAAGAAGGGGGGAGAAGATTATGGGATAAGAAAAACTCGACTTAGACTCGGGGGCTCGTCAAATAATAAGAGGTCTACAGAAGAAAGAAGAGCTGAACTTTGAGCCTATGCTTGACTACAAGTTGCCAAGCATAGCCTCGGGGGCTACTCCCATCGGGAGCGCTGAGCGCGCACCCGATAGAGACGAGATGGTGAATATGTTAGATGAAGAAGGATAAAACTTCGACTACGTAGTCGACAAATTGAAGATTACTCCCATCGGGAGCGAGTTTTATGGTTGTAGAAACCCGAATATTTTCAGTCACACTTTGACTGCGACATAAGATTCTCGAGTTGCGTTATCGCAACGAAACTCGAATGCCGTGATTTATCGCGAAGGTAAGACCCCGGGATCCGTCCTGTGTGGCCTGGTATACGCACATGGATGCGCTCTGCTGGTATGTATCCGTGTCTACGACGCGAAGAAAATCCTGGTGGACGCACTGGGTACCCTGAGAACCACTGGGATTCATTTTTTGTAAGTCCTAAATGAGGCAAAAGAGTGAGTTTGACCGGTATCCCGAATTCAAGTCCAAGGGGATTGAATTTGAAGTAGGTGACAAGTATCTGTTCCGGCAGTTAACTGACCTCTTGATCCATCAGAGTTGTCAGGCTTGTTCATCGAGACCCCTTGCGAGCAAATTATCATCAATATAAGTCGAAAGACCAAGTCGAAGATTTTAAGATAAAGTCGAAGAAGTTGATCAAGTCGAAGATTTGAAGATTAGAGATTCAACCCGAATCTGCAATTCTGATAGAATCTCAGGGGCTACTGACAAGGGTATAGTTAATAGAGCCCGTTAGTTGAGTACCCCTGAGGCCCGATAAGCTAGGCCCAATTGTAATGATAGTCGAATACGAGTTAATATCGTATGTCGATAGTTGTAATCTGTATTGAACCCTACCCGATCCTCGAGACCTGGCCACCTATATATAGGGGCCAGGAGGGGACGGTGGAGGGCAGATTGAAAGCAAGCCAGGTTGAACACCCAAGTTCACTTTCGATACACACCTATTTCGACTAACTTTACCTTCGAGTTCATCCGACGCCATATCTCCCCGATCCTAAGTCCGTCATCTAGGACATTTGTCGAGTTAACCCTCGTCAACCGGGGTCCACAGTTCACTAGCGGTGTCTCTCCATAAGATAAATAACACATGCTGGGTAAACAAATTATAGTTGGGCAATTGATAGAATAAAGATAACGTGATATGTCAAGAAGATCACTATGCGATTTACTCTGGGCATTACAACAAAATACATAGACCGCCATCCAACTGCATCTATGACTAATAATCCACTCACGGGGATATCATCCGAACACCCCATGAGTATTAAGTTGCGAACAACAGATAATTGTATTAAGCAAAGTGTGTAATGTAAACAAAGCATATGCCCTCGAGCATATGAATGTTGTTTTCTCCCTAGTAGCAATAACACATCTACAACCTTAGAGGTTTCTGCCACTCTCCCAGATTAAATAGAAGCATGAACCCACTATCGAGCATAAATACCCCCTCTTGGAGTCACTAGCAACTACTCGGCCAAGATAGCTACTAACAATGGAGATCATGCAAGATCATAAACAACATAGATATAACATAAGATATATTTCAGTATAGCAACTCAATCATAACACCAATATTCATCGGATCCCAACAAACCAAACATGTAGAATTACATAACGGTGATCTCAATCATGTAAGGCAGCTCATGAGATCTAAACATGAAGCACATGGTGGAGAGGACAACCATCTAGCTACTGCTATGGACCCATAGTCCAAAGTAGACTACTCACTCATCGCTCCGGAGGCAAGCATGGCGATGAAGAAGACCTCCGGTGGCGATTCCCCTCTCCGGCAGGGTGCCGGGAAGAGCTTCTGGACCGTCCCGATCTCAGGTCGACGATGGCGGTGAATCGCGATGTGTTTCTGGAAAATTGATCGGTCACTTAGGTTTTTCCCGTCGGGGGGTCTTTATAGGCGAAGGGGCATCATCAGAAGTGGACCGAGGCGGCCTCACACATAGGGGGCACGACCAGGGGCTGGGCCGCGCCGTCCTGGTGTGAGGGCCCCTCGTGGCCCCACTCCATCTCCTCTTCGGTTCTCTGGAAGCTCTGTGAAATATCTGGACGACTGGCTTTGGTTTCGTCCAATTCCGAGAATATTTCCTATGTAACTTTTCTGAAACACAAAAACTGCAGAAAACAGGGAACTGGCACTGTGGAACTTGTTAATAGGTTAGTTCCGGAAAATGCGTAAAAGTGCCACGAAGTGTAACGAAACATTAGGCAAATGGTGTAAAAACAAACATGGAGCATCAAAAATTATGGATACGTTGGAGACGTATCAGCATCCCCAAGCTTAACTCCTGCTCATCCTCGAGTAGGTAAGTGATAACAAAAGAAATAATTTTTGAGGTGACATGCACCTACACAATCTTGATCACATATGTAAGCATTGTGAGCTGGGATCATAAGAACTTAAAACATGGGCATGAAAGATATAATCTTGACAATAAAAACTTAGCAACCATGTTATAACATAAAAAAGAACACAAACAAAAGATCATGAAAATGAAACAATGAAAGTCAAACGTGTGTTCAAATCATAAGGAAAAACATACAAATGGTTTTCAGCTTATCCTTCAAGGAGAGCAAAACATAAATGCATAGGACACCTTCAAGTTTAAGAGGGCGACTAGATACAAATAATTTGAGAACAAGTGAAACCAACAATATGAATCAATCAATGAAAACTTTGGGACAATGCACATTGTACTAAGAATGACAACTATGCTCTCTTAATGGTGCATAAAGATAGAAGGTGGTGACTCAACATAAAAGTAAAAGAAAGGCCCTTCGCGGAGGGAAGCAGTGATTGCGAGTTTTATAACCTTCAAAAACTATGGTACTTACCGGCTTTGAGCTCTCATTGCCCCCATCATAAGCATCTTGAATGGTTAGAGTTAATGCGAGAACAATTATGATGCATATGCTTGACAAATCATAAGTTGAAAACCTCGTGTCCCGTGAATACGAGTACCCAAACCTCATGCTACTTTACTTAGAGTCCCAAGCAAGGCTCTTGTCATTGTAAGTATATGCGTATCATCGAGAACCGCCAACGGGGTACCTCCATGCCCGATGACATGGAACAAGCCCAAATTAAAATGACAGGACAAGCAGACAATGAACACCTCGACATCTCTTTTATTTACCATTTGTTTAGCTTTTTATTTTGAGAGGCGTCGTCGAATGTCCACTATGGGTATGCTGCAAATTTCCACCATGAATTGTGCATGGCTTAGATTGGCGGCCCAGGCGTTTCCCTAACACATATACAAACTCCATGATCCCCGCAAGATTCCCAATTCATTTCACACCGCGGGCATCCATAAACAAAAGATCACGATATCAACTCAAATAAGAAGTGCAATATTGAAAGCTTGTCCATGACGGCATGGCTGGGCTAGTCTCCACCTTACAACTTGCAAACATAACAACTCAACATAAGAGACCACAATGTCAAATTTTTAAGAATAAGAAAAAGTAAAGTGTGCCTTCCGGTTCGTGAGAGCTTTACTGACCAATTTTCGCATAACACTGGTAAGAGTTTAATTGAAGAGAAAATAAAAGCAAGTCAAATTTACTTGGAATAGCAAATTGCTAATAGGTATGTATGGTGGACACTTTGACAAACTTGGTTTTTAGGAGTTGGATGCACGAGTAGAGCTCATACTCAGTACAAGGCGAGGGCTAACAAAAGACTGGGAGCGACCAACTAAGAGAGCAATAATGGCCATAATCATGCAAAGCGACAAAGCAACATTAAAAGAAGCATAAGATGGCATCAAAAGTCTAAAACTAAATGATCGTAGAGGCTATTGGCGACTTTGTAAGAGTCTAACATGTGTGAGCATGCGCCAAGTCAACCCAAATAATGCATCAAGGAGAAAACCAAAATAATACTTCCAAACGATAAAAACAACGCATGATTTTTTCAAAGGCTCATTAAGCAATCTCAGTTATTTGAGACAAGTCATGCTACAGAAAAATCACTAAGCATACTATCAAAAAGACATCAAGCATGACATGAAAAAGCCTGAGCCGCAGTCTACACAAGTTCCTTCTTGTACCACTTTTTTGCATAAAGCCTTTTCTCTTTTCCAACACCATGCAACCCTTTTTTAATCCAACTCTTTTGAGGAAAACCAACATGGTCCAGAGGAAAAAATACACCTTGATAAATAAATATAAGAAGATCTGAACGCAAATCAAGGCGAAAATCAAAAACCAAAAGCAGTAGCAGAAAAAGAAGAACACTCGGTTTTTGATAAGAGTGAAAACTAGAGCATTCTTGGCAAATGAAAAGCAAGTCAACTTCTCCAAAATAAATTTGGTGGGGTGCAACCATTTATTGCAGCAAACAAAACTAAACTAATAATGAAAACTAAAACAACTGACGCTCCAAGAAAAACATATAGTGCATGAAGCAATAAAAATATAGTGTCTTGAAAGGTGACCTGATTTTTGCCGATGAAGAAGGGGTGCCTCGGGGGCATCCCCAAGCTTTGACGCTTGTACTTCTTGGATATTTCTTGGGGTGATGCATGGGCATCCCCAAGCTTGAGCTTTTGTCCATTCTTCAACTCATCTCATCATTCTCCAATCCCTACATTTGAAAACTTCCTTCATACAAAACTAAACACAAATCTATTAGCAACATTAGTGTAAGCATAACATATAATCAACCATTTTTTGCTTCAGGTTTCAACCCAAAACCACCACATATAAAGTATATACTACTGTAGCAACTTTCCCAAAAGTTCCGTGATCCAAAGAACTCAAAAGAAAGCGATAAAGCGGCAAACACAAATATTAGCAGAAATCTGTCAAAACAGAACAGCTGATAAATGTCCAATTTTTAAGGGGTTTTCTGTTGCTCAAATCAAAAAGTGTTCAACTAATGAAAGTTTGGATATAACCTGGGGTATATGCACAAGAAATCGCAGGTCCAAAATATATACAGAGAATTTTTACAAATTTTTACAGTGCAGCACCGAAAACAGATTCAGGACAGCAACATCCCCAAATCTTTACCTCACTCAAATTAGAGGTTTATCTTGGCACAACAATGAAATAAAAATTATAAGGAGAGGTCATTACAGTAGTAATGACTTCCAAGACTCAAATAAAAGAAAAAGTACTGAAAAGAAAACATTGGGTTATCTACCAAGAGTGCTTTTCTTTAACGCCTTTGAGCTAGGCGCAGAAAATTGCGAATCAAGTAACATCAAGAGATGAAGCATCAAGCTCATAATTTGCTCTAAGAATAGAGTCAAAAAGTAATTTCTTTTCTTTTCCTAGGGAAGTGTTCCATACCTTTCTTGAGTGGGAATTGATATTTGATAGTGCCTTCCCTCATATCAATGATGGCACCTACAGTTTGAAGAAAGGGTCTTCCCAAAAATAATAGGACATGAAGCATGGCATTCAACGTCCATAACAAGAAAATCAACGGGAACAAGGTTATTGTTAACCATAATAAGAACATCATTAATCCTTCCCAAAGGTTTCTTCTTAGCAACATCAGCAATAGGAACATCATAATAACACTTTTCAAGTGGTGATAAATCAAGCATGTCATAAATTTTTCTAGGCATAATAGAAATACTAGCACTTAGATCACATAAAGCATGGCAATCAAAACCATTAACATGCATATCAATGATGAGTTCCCAACCATCTTCTAACTTCTTGGGAACAGAAGCTTTTTGCTTCAACTTTTCATCCCTAATTTTCATGAGAGCATTGGTAATATGCTTAGTAAAAGCAACATTTAAGGAACTAGCATTGGGAGTCAAAGCAAGCTTTTGCAAGAACAAAATTACTTCAGATATATTGCAGCCATCAATATCAAAATCATTAAAGAAAGTAGAGCTATCATCTCCCACACTCCGAAAAATTTTAGCACTCTTTTGAGAAAAAGTTTTGGCAGTTTTAGGTTTTTTAACACAAGGAGTGGGAGTTTTCTCTACACCAATCAAAGTAAGAGGATTGCTAGCATTAGGAACAACATCATTAGCGGTAGTAATAGTACAAACTTTCATATTCCTAGCAATCTCATCCTCTCTTTCCCATCTAGCATGCAATTCTGCTAACAATCTAATATTTTCATCAATTCCAACTTGGATAGCATTAGCAGTAGCAAAAACATTGTTCTCTTTCACATCATTAGGCAACACTTTTAATTTCAGAAGTTCAACATCATGAGCAAGGCTATCAACTTTAGAAGCAAGAATATCAATTTTGCCTAACTTTTCCTCAACAGACTTGTTAAAAGCAGTTTGTTTTACCATGAAATCTTTGAGCATGACTTCAAGTTCAGAGGGCGCGGCCCTAGTGTTGTTGGAGGAATTACCATAAAAATTACCATTGGTAGAAGGATACGACCTATAATTGTTACTAGCAAAATTGTTCCTATAAGCATTGTTGTTAAAATTATTGTTTCTAATGAAGTTCACATCAACATGCTCTTCTTGAGCAACCAAAGAGGCTAAAGGAACATTATTAGGATCAACATGAGTCCTATCATTAGCAAGCATAGCCATAATAGTATCAATCTTATCACTCAAGGAAGAGGTTTCCTCAACAGAATTTACCTTCTTACCTTGTGGAGCTCTCTCGGTGTGCCATTTGGAATAATTTACCATCATGTTGTCAAGTAGCTTTGTTGCGGCGCCCAAGGTAAGGGACATAAAAGTGCCTCCAGCAGCTGAATCCAATAGGTTCCTCGAAGAAAAATTCAGTCATGCATAAAAAGTTTGGACAATCATCCAAGTAGTCAGTCCATGAGTGGGGCAATTCTTTATCATAGATTTCATTCTTTCCCAGGCTTGAGCAACATGTTCATTATCAAATTGACTAAACTTCATAATATTGCTACGCAAAGATATAATTTTAGCAGGAGGATAATATCTACTAATGAAAGCATCCTTACACTTAGTCCATGAATCAATACTATTCTTAGTCAAAGATAGCAACCAATCTTTAGCTTTTCCTCTCAAAGAAAAAGGAAACAACTTGAGCTTAATAATATCACTTTCTACATCCTTATATTTCTGCATCTCACATAGCTCAACAAAATTGTTGAGATGAGCTGCAGCATCTTTAGTACTGGCACCAGCAAATTGCTCTTTCATAACAAGATTCAATAAAGCAGGCTTAATCTCATAAAAGTTTGCAGCAGGAGCAGGTGGCGCAATAGGAGTGCAGATAAAATCACTATTGTTCGTGCTAGTAAAGTCACACAACTTGGTGTTTTCAGGATTAGCCATTTCAGCAAAACTAAAAGTAGACAAGTAAAAACAACTACCAAGGATTCTAATTTTTTGGGTTTTTGATAAAACGATGCAAGTAAAAATAAAGTAAAGTAAAGCAAAACAAATAACAAAGTAAAGGATGTGCGTGCGAAAAACTCCCCTTGCAGAGGACTTCTTTTTCTTCCCCGACAACGGCGCCAGAAAAGGGGCTTGATGGCTGGCGTGTAGTTGATGATGATGATTATCACCAGGCAGTTGGGGAACCCGAAACGGAAGGTGTGATGAGCACAGCAGCAAGCTTTTCCCTTAGTTAGAAACCAAGGTTTATCGATACGAAGAAGAAAAAGCTAATACGACTGAAGGTGATGCTTGCAAGCTTCGCGACAGCTCCGAACAATTTATATGGCGCCTCGTCCAAGCTTTGCTTTGCGAGCAGCAACGTGGAACCTGCACACAACACAACCAAGTACTTTGTTCCCAACTTACGATGAGGTTGTCAATCTCACCGGTTTGCTTGAAACAAAGGGTATGAGCGTATCGAGTAGAAAACAGTAAAAATATGCGAGTAAAGTAAACAGTGCGAGTAAAGTAAACAGGTGATAGCAATATGATGGAAATAGGACCGGGGTCCACAGTTCACTAGCGGTGTCTCTCCATAAGATAAATAACACATGCTGGGTAAACAAATTACAGTTGGGCAATTGATAGAATAAAGATAACGTGATATGTCAAGAAGATCACTATGCGATTTACTCTGGGCATTACAACAAAATACATAGACCGCCATCCAACTGCATCTATGACTAATAATCCACTCACGGGGATATCATCCGAACACCCCATGAGTATTAAGTTGCGAACAACAGATACTTGCATTAAGCAAAGTGTGTAATGTAAACAAAGCATATGCCCTCGAGCATATGAATGTTGTTTTCTCCCTAGTAGTAACAGCACATCTATAACCTTAGAGGTTTCTGTCACTCCCCTAGATTAAATAGAGGCATGAACCCACTATCGAGCATAAATACCCCCTCTTGGAGTCACTAGCAACTACTTGGCCAAGATAGCTACTAACAACGGAGAGCATGCAAGATCATAAACAACATAGAGATAACATAAGATATATTTCAGTATAGCAACTCAATCATAACACCAATATTCATCGGATCCCAACAAACCAAACATGTAGAATTACATAACGGTGATCTCAATCATGTAAGGCAGCTCATGAGATCTAAACATGAAGCACATGGTGGAGAGGACAACCATCTAGCTACTGCTATGGACCCATAGTCCAAGGTAGACTACTCACTCATCGCTCCGGAGGCAAGCATGGCGATGAAGAAGACCTCCGGTGGCGATTCCCCTCTCCGGCAGGGTCGACGACGGCGGCGGATCGCGATGTGTTTCTGGAAAATTGATCGGTCACTTAGGTTTTTCCCATCGGGGGGTCTTTATAGGCGAAGGGGCATCATCAGAAGTGGACCCACGTGGCCCCACTCCGTTTCATCTTTGGTTCTCTGGAAGCTCCGTGAAATATCTGGACGACTGGCTTTGGTTTCGTCCAATTCCGAGAATATTTCTTGTGTAACTTTTCTGAAACACAAAAACAGCAGAAAACAGGGAACTGGCACTGTGGCAACTTGTTAATAGGTTAGTTCCGGAAAATGCGTAAAAGTGCCACGAAGTGTAACGAAACATTAGGCAAATGGTGTAAAAACAAGCATGGAGAATCAAAAATTATGGATACGTTGGAGACGTATCAGCGGCCTCGGGAGGTTGATCGCACGGGTGCTTCTTCGGCAGGCGACGTCGCGGTGGTGATGATGTTGTTCTTTGGTCATGTGGGTGGCGAGGAGCAGTGTAGCGGGAGACCTTGGTGGTGGCGGCGCTTCGGCAACGACATCTTCCAGATCATGTGTTGAAGGTCGCGCTTGGAGATAGCGGGCAGGCGGTGGGCGTGTGTGAAGGTTTTTCCGGGCGAAAGCTCCGCGTTGTGACGCCGACGGCGGCGATGCCTGCGGGTATCGTGACCCTCTTGACGGCGCCGTTGTGGGTACCTTCTCCACGTTAGGGTTCCGGGTGAAAACCTTTGACCATCGGTCTCGTTGACGGTGGCGTGGTGCGTCGTGACCCTCTTGAGGGCGTCGGCGTGGAGCTCTTTTCCTATCGGTTCTGTCCCGGTGTCGCCGGTGGCAAGTCGCGATTTTTCTTGTTCTTTATTGTTTATCTTTGATCTGCCGTAAGAGGGTTTCCTCATCACTTTGTATCGGTTCGGCTGTTTATGGCTTTATTTATAAAGCGGGACGAAAGCCTATTTCGAGGAGAGGCGAACAAGGAGAGGTGACTGCGTCGGCAGCGATTCTAGAGGATGGGAGGCGAGATGGTGAAGAAGCGGTTTCTATGCGGCTGCCAGGAGGTCCCGGGGCGAAAATTGACGGCGCCACAATAAACCTATTTTGAACACAGGTGAAAATGCCCTGCGTCCCGCACACCACGCACCAACCCAAGGCTTTCCCCTACGACCCCTCGTTGTCTCGTCGTTATTTAACACTCCGCGCCCCCGCTCCCGCTCCCTCCACTCCACCTCTTATCAAAACCAGATCACAAGGCTGCTCTACTCCAGCTCGAGCACCTTCTCCGTCGGTGATCGAGCGCCATGGGCAATTGCCTGAACGCGTCGTGCAAGCAGCACCACCAGGAGGCCCGGCGGCGGCGTGGCGAGAGGGTGATGCCGGAGGCGGCCAGGAGTATGGGCGAGATGCTGCTGCTGGAGGAAGAGGAGGAGGGGGCGACTTCCACGGCGCCCGCGGCGGGGATGAAGGTGAAGATGGTGCTGTCGAGGGCAGAGCTGGAATGGCTCATGGCGGAGCTCAAGGGCGGCGACCAGCGCCTCGAGGACGTGCTCCGCCAGGTCGCCACCGCCCGCACCGGCGCCGGCGCCGACGACGGCGGCAGCAAGCCGACGCGCGTCGACGGGTGGCGCCCAAGGCTCGAGCGCATCCTCGAGTGCCCGGAACCCGCCGCCGGCGACGCCACCTAGCACGCTAGACCGTGCGCAATCAGTGCCTGATCTTCCTTGTGCCGGCTAGCTTTTTTGTGCATGGTGTGTGATCGATCGTGCATGGCCTGATTTAGGATGTACACCTGACGCAGTATGTACACCTGACGCAGTAGCCTGTTAATTAGAGCACTAGTTAATCTCTTACTGACGTTGCCTTCTTACTTATGGATCGATTTTGCTCTGTCCTAGTTTTCCTTCGAGTAATGCTACACCTACGAAATTTATTTACGGATCATGCTTACGGACGTGAGGCGATTCATTCTGATTGGAGGGGTCCAGAGCAGTTGGTCCGATAATTTCGCATCCTGTTGCACGTTTGCTTGACACATTAGCCCGTAAGCTGCCCCGTAAGAGAATCTGCCCGTTTTCTAAATCTATCATCTCTAAATTAAGTTCTGTCGTCCAAACTTCCACGGTGAAGTACATGGCATAAGCAGAACATAGCAACTTGGATGGAACCACCGAACCGGAGAGGAAAAGCAACACGTACTCGTTCGTCAAAGCAAAAGCAACCTTTCGTCAACTTTTGGCCCCGGTTAAATCCATTTCTTCCCCGACTACCGATGCATGCATGGTTAACATTCAAAGCAGGTCAAACTTCTTGCACATGCGTTGCCTGTTTTCGTAAGCCTAACCTCGATATCGATCGATCGATAGATTATTGTTGAGTTTACGTCCGGGGAAGCTGGTCGACGCGATGTTACGGCTCACCAGCTTTTTCAACCACGAGCGTGACGCCTGTTTCCCGGGTCGCTGCTCTCACTAGTTTATGCCACGGACCACTCAAAACAAATTTAGTCTCGCATTCATTTCCAAACAAGTTCGTCGCTTCCCACGTTTGCTTAGTGGTCATATAATTTTGGGATCGAACGTAAAGCTAAAAAAATAGTGAAAGGAAACGCGCACCGAAAAAAAGCTCTCGCCCTCTCGCCCCCCCCCTCCCTCTCGAGGGCGACGGGGCCTCCACCCGCCTCCGGCCGCCGCCCCCCTCCCTCCACCCCTCACTCCGTCGCCACCGCCGGCTGAGGTCGTCGGGCGAAGCCCTGGCGACGCCGGCGGCGGCCTGCCTCTACCCGCGCCTTGGAGAGAGGGTCGGGGCCCTGCTCGTCCCTGGTGGCGGTGCTCCTCGGAAGACCTCGGTCCGGCGCGGCCGGGAGGTGGTGGTGCGGTGGTGTCTCGCGGTGGCCCGCGGGACGGGGCAACGCGCTGCGCTGGTGGCCATCGGCGGCTGCCTGGCCCCGATCTGGCAACCCAGGCCCCAGATGGGCTCGGGCAGGCCCAGATGGGCTTTGGCGGGCTGGGGCGTTGTGCTTCGTGGTGCGTTCTGTAGGGGTCGACGACGACATAGCTAGGGTAAGGACGGCGGCGCGGCCTATGTGTTGCAGCAGGGTAGCCGGGGCTTTACGAGCCCATCTGGGTCCGGCCGGGCCAGTCTGGGCCTGGTGTGCCCCTGCTGCTCTGTCCGGTCAATGACTGCCGATCGGCGGTGGAGGTGGGCTCCTCCCGTGCGGCTGCAGAGCTGTTGTCCTTGTCCCGGTGGCGTCGTGTGCCGGCACCTTGCAGGCCACGCGTCATTGGTCTCGAAGCGACGGGGATGATGACTGCAAGACCGTGGTGGCGCGTGCTGGTGGGCGGTGAAGCTTGGTGGTGGTGCTCCTTCACGGCTGAGTTTTTTTGTGGGCTGGGTCGGGAGAAATCCCTGTCGGCTTGTCCGACCCAGACGCGGTGCCGCTTTCGAGTGGCACCATTCGTTCTTGGGGGGCGTCGTGGGAAGCCTTCGTCTACTTTACTCCGAGCCGGGGGAAACCCTAGGACCATCTGGTCCGGGCAGCAGCGCCGTGTCGACGGTGTTTCCTTCTTGAAGGTGTTGCTTGGCTCTGGTCGCTGTGGAGTGCTTCAAGCATGGTGGGAATAGTCGGAGGGCGCAGCGGTTGCGGGTCGTCCTCGCTTCGTTGTCTCGCCGTTGTCTTCATTTCTTTTCTCTTGGGCATGTTTTGCTGTTGCCCTAGCATTTTTCTTTTTTTGATTTCGAACCCTTGTATCGTTGGTGTGATTGCTATATAATATATAGCGGGGCGAAAGCCTGTTTCGAGAGATATAATTTTGGGATCTTAAAAAAAACCTTGGCAAAGCTTTGCCCGGTTGATTAATTAAGATGGAGTTTTACAAGAAAGCAAAAGCGGATAGAATTACAAAAGCTTACTCAAGAGCCGGCTTCTATTATATCGGCTTTCGGAGACCTACGTTTGCTTTTTGTGGTCGTGTTTGAAGATTGGTTAGGCCTGGAGGTACCATCTCGCATGCTCGTATTGAGTCGAGAGCCGACGACTGTTTCAGAAAGTACAAGAAGCGGGAAGAAGAAGTTTCGTTGTTTGGTGTGTGCATGCGGTTTCAAAACCATGCGGTTTCATAACCATACACGTGACAGACCGTGAGTAGGACGATCGGCGTTTTGCAGCAGTGAGCTTGACAAGTGATGGTGGTGAGGCAGATTTTGTTCTCGGCGGTGCTATTATAGCTCCATGTCTCAGTTTTCAGGGTGAGAACCCTAGTCTAACCTTTGATGGTTGTACCTGGCAATGATGACTCAATAGTCATTTTCTTGTTGAGGGCATTGTCTGGAGATTGGATCTTCATCAGGGTGAAAACCTAGATTCTGACTATTCTGGTTAGACCGGAAGATGACGGTGTTTGTGCACTATTACCTGTATAAAGGCATTATTTTGGAGAAGCTTTTTCGTAGTCGAGCTATTGTCATCACTGATGGTTTTGCTGCTGCGAGTCTCTAGTCTTTGTTTTTATTTTTCTTTCTTTTTTTCGGTTGTGTGCATCCTTAATGTCTTGATTTGCTCTGGTCATTATGTTGTTGCCGAGGCTGGGTGCAACTGATATCATCTTGGTATTAATATATTCCTTTTACGAAAAAAGCTTACTCAAAAGCGAGCACCCATAAGTGAGCCCCTTTCTTAATCTTTTCTAGAATCACTAATGTATAGATATATTTATTGTGAAAAACCTGAGCGTTACGAGCTCGTCCCAAATTTCCCAAGGGATGAGATGAGCCTGATATAGCTAAGGCTTTGCGGTTCGGAGATGAACCCTCCGCCATTGAAGATCATCATGCTTCGATTGAGTTGTTTGCCCATTGCTTAGGGTGAAGCCCATGAAGACCCAATCATTCGTTTAGCATTTCCACCGTTTCATAAAGTTGATCGTTAATATGAACTAGCACCGTGGCCCTCGCAAATGCCGAGGCATCATCTTTTGGTGTTGAAGGTGAGTAAACATAAATTTATTAATATTTAAATAATTATCATTATATAAATAATATGTTTTATAACTACCATAAGGAATATATAGATAAAATTAATTATCTTTAGTATGTGACCAATGATTATGAAGGTTGCCTGCAAAACCACCGTACTAACTTACTAACTGGGAACAGACAACGGATCCATAGCTACATGTAGCTTGAGCTTCATTTTGAGTTTCCGCGTACTAACTACCATATCTTATATAAAAATGAATTAGATTGGTATGGCATTATTTAGTATATATGAACATGTTGCTAAATTTTGTAGGTAAAAGGTATATTTGTTTCATCACAATTTTATAATTTTCTTTATTTTGTCTTGTTCAACAATATAATTATAGAATGATACTCAAGGTGATAGGGGTCAACAAAGTTTAGAATATCCATATTTGTGAAACGTATACAATATTATTTTTTATATTTTTTGTTTAGAATCTCTCCCTGCTACTCGGCCCACTCACTATAGCTATTCTACGGACAATTGGAGACGGATCTTTCCTATATTTAAATAAGTGATTTTAGCCCTCATAAAAATAAAATGGATTCTTGAACCTCTTTCATTGTTATGTCACGTTGACATACTGCGGAAAAAACTGTAAAATTCAATCCAATTTTTCATAATCGATTAGTTAACATGGTGGTAACCATATTGTGAAAGAGAAAAAAATCACTGCCTTACCAAATTCATCGAGCCATGAAAACGATTCAAGAAAAGTTAGCCATTCAATATATTATGAGGCTGACAATTGTACTCCTAAACAAAAAACATGAATATTAGCATATTAAATTTAATTTTTCCTCTTTGAAAATTAACACACTTTGATTCGATGGCAAAAGTTAATCAAATTTACAAATTTTTTATCTTACATTTTATACTCTAATAAGTAGTAGCATGTTTTTTGAGCGTCCTATAATTCTTGTATATGTGAATATCATTTTTTGAATAGACAAAGATAAAAAAAATTATTGCAGTTTCCTTGTGCTTAGCTAGACAGACAAAAAGACATTCGCATAAAATGAATACAAATATTTACCAAGGCGTAGCAAGCCAGGCAGATGAAAAGCATTACATGTAAAATAAATAAATATTTATGGGGAGTCATAAATATTTTTGGAGCGTATATATCAGTTTTCTATTCTCAAATATTCTATTCCAATAAATGACCTAATTGAGCACAATTTTTTGTTTACACATAAGTGAACAAACTAAAGAATTTTTTTGTGCTTCATATGGACTGTTTATCTATACAAACTCAAATTTAGACATAGTTAGAATGATTACTTTGGAACAAAGGAAGTATCTAATTATACAACTCCAAATTTCTTTGGTCGGCATTTTTGTAAGGAAGGCGGTTAAAATTATATGTAAATATGTCATGCCACTCCCGCTTAATTGTGTATTTGCGGTAGTGAGCTGAACAAAAAATTAAGCGGGAGTCCATGTGAAACAAAAAATTAAGCTGAACAAAAACATATTCGTCTAGTCATTTTTTAAAACGGGCAGCTAGAAGCCTTATGAAGATACGGCTCATCTATAGACTACAGGGTCCATGCCATATTCGTGTGACATGCTATACCGTTGGTACAAATTGATTGATTAAATAGTAGTTACCTTTACGTACCTCCGTGCCAAGTCTGGCTGGATTTTTTTTTATAAGTTTATTTTTAAAAATTAGTTTCCATTTATGTAATACGTGTCAACCAACTATATATACACGTTTACTGTTTTACGTAACGTCTATTTTCTTTTAATCTCAACCGTTAAAATTAAAATTAACAGAGGATAGATTTTTGGATTATGTGGCTTAATATGGTGTCTCTATTTAACAGACCCCGTATTGTGCTTTTAGTAAATAATAGATAGATAATAGATAATAGATGTATCTAAACATAACCAAAATACATCTAGATAGTGTCTAGATGCAGCTAAAGTTTTATGGAATAGAGGAGTGATTTCTAATTTTAGACAGTGAAGCGATAATTGATGAAGAGCTGGTCACCAGTTTCATGGTTGCAAATACGACACATTTTGCAATTCAGGCATCTTTTTTTCCAATCAATCCGTCGTAGCAGATGTCGTAGAAAAGTAGTACACGTACGCTAGTCGCTGGCTTCTTTTGCTCCACCCCTCCAATACGGTACCCTGCCGCCGACGACCGAGAAGCATAAATGTACGCATGTACGTGCGTACAGATACATCGCTTTCAGTAATCCCTCCGGCTGCTACACTACACTAGCTTGGATTTCGATCGGTTCAGCAGGCAGCCAGGCACAGATAGTAAGGAAATATTCTAGGCGCAGAATTCCATTCTCCCAGACTTCCCAGTAGCACGAATATTGCATGCACGAGCCGACGAGCGCGCCCGCCATTGCCCCTCTCGTACGTTCAGCCCTACGTCCTGGTTACATACGCGTGACAGAGATCGATCTTCGGCAACCAAGTTGCCAGCCAAAGCATGGGCCACGCCATGTAGGGGTGTAAGTGGGAACGGGCTGACCACGGCGTCATCAATTAATATTATAAAAGCGATAGCCAATAACAAAGAATGAAAAGAAATTACAATAAAAAACACAAGATTTAATGTAGAAAACCCTCTCCAACAAAGAGAGGTAAAACCACGAGCGCCAACCAGCAAAATTCACTATATTGAGAGTGTTTACAAACGCCATGAGTTATTTTATAATGCGATTAACCCTAGCCGGAGGCTTACAAAAAGTATATAGGCGGCGGCAACGATTTATACTGGCCCAAGCCTTCTGACGACGAGCATCGCTCCACTCATCAGAAGTTGGCCTTTACTTTATAGAATTTAGATCAACATATAACAACCAATCCGGCCCAATTAAATCGGCTAAATGGACAGCAATGGGTCGGCAATAATTTTTGATGGATGGGGGCGGTGCGCCCTCTATCGCCGTTGGGCCAGATCAATACGTAATTTGCAGCATCGAGACTCCCGTTGCGTTGGCGTCAGGCGAGCCGCACCAAAGAAGAGTAGAGGTAACCGCCGCCGCCACATCCAGCCCAGCTCCGCTGCTGCACTGCAGTCTGCAGATCCCCACCATACCTGCAGCAGCTGTCGGTCGAAGCCACCTACCACTGCCGCCAGCGGCCGACGACTCTCCCGCCTCCCGCCTATTCTCTGATGCACCCCATGGTGTCGCCGGTAGCAGAAGGGAGAGAGAGAGGGAGCCATGGTCTCGGGAAGGCACCGCTTGGGTCGATTGATTGAGAGCGCCAATTAAGTTTTCGTTACTAGGCTAGGCTAGCATATACTCCCTCCGTTTTTAAATATAAGATGTTTTAGATTTGCGAATCAATTGTATCTAGACACCTTTTAGTGTGTATGTTCGAATGAACCTACACATTAAAAGTTGTCTAGCTACATTTGCTTCACAAAGCTAAACCATTTTATATTTTAGAACAGAAGAAGTAGCACGCTGTGGGCTTGGATCTATCTGTATGACTTGGCCACACAAAACAGCGTAGCTAAATGGGTAGTTGAATCTTTATGGGAAATATATAAAAAAAGAGCCAAGACCACAAAAACGGGTTAGTTTATTTTGTTTTCGAGAGAAGAGCGAATAACCAGGATGCTCATAACCTGGTTCGTAATGTTCTATCACTCCCTCATGGCCGAAATGTGTGGCTCGTTGAGCCCTGGGCTGATTCCAGTGTACCTGTTATGATTAGTGAATAAAGACCATGTGTTCGCTAAAACAAAAGGGTGCGGTCAGTTTAATTAATTTTTTATTAAATGATATCATCAAATTTATGTTGCACCACACTTGCAATTCCAAGTTAAAAAGTCGAGACACAAATCCAATATTTAGAAACATATTTCTTAGTTGCATTTGTAACTCAGTTGCGACTCACTTGCAACTGTTGCAACTAAAAAAAAATCAGTTGCAACCCACTTCTAACTGAAATATATCAGTTACAATTCACTTGCAATTAGATAAACTACCTGCAAATTATTTGCAACAGAAAAAACTTAGTTGCAGCTTACTTGTAACTGGAAGATGCCAATTGCAACTTGTAATTATGCTAGCATGAATCCAATGGCTGAGAACATTTTTCTCAACTACGACTTACAGCTCACCTACAACTAGGAAAAACTTAGTTCTGACCCACTTACAACTGAAAAAGCTCAGTTATAACTAGAAAAAACTCAGTTAAAATCTACTTATAACTGGAAAGATCTCAGTTGCGACCTACTTGTAAATAAAATATCTTAGTTTTTTCACAAAAAATAAAAATATCTTAGTTGCGACCAACTTGTAATTGATTTTTTTTGCTAGGGTTGTGCATCTAAAGAACAACTACGTCCTCGACTGACAAGGGTATAGTTAATAGAGCCCGTCAGTTGAGTACCCCTGAGGCCCGTTAAGCTAGGCCCAATTGTAATGATAGTCGAAATACGAGTTCTTACCGTATGTCGATATTGTAATCTGTATCGGACTCTATCCGGTCCTCGAGACCTGGCCACCTATATATAGGGGCCAGGAGGGGACGGGGTAGGGCAGATTGAAAGCAAGCCAGGTTAAACACCCAAGTTTACTTTCGATATATACCTGTTTTGACTAACTTCACCTTCGAGTTCATCCGACGCCCTATCTCCCCGATCCTAAGTCCTTTATTTAGGACATTTGTCGAGTTAACCCTTGTCAATTGGCGCCGACCGTGGGGACTTTGGGCGTTAGAATCATGAATTCGACGGCTTTTTCGCTTTTAGCCAACAGCAGTGCAGGAACCGGCGAAAACCAAGAGATGTAGTTGACAATCGGAAGTCTAAGCATCTTCATCGGGCCTTCGGGTTCGACTCGCCTTTCAGATCCGACGAAACCAGATCCGTCGGCAAGTGAGCCCAAAACAGTAGCAGTGATAGAATATTCTGAAGGCTCTTCCAGCGAGGTAAACTCGCCGGTCAGCTTAGGAGAAGTACAAGAAAGAAAAATCGTAGAAGACGACGAAACAGTGGAAAATTTCGACTTAGGGGTCCAACTCGAAGATCTCGTGATTTACCACGACAACACCTCAGACAAGTCAACAGATACGTGGAAGACAGGGTTAGAGCTTTCTGAAGATGATGACTCGATCTTCTCAAGCTTTAATAACAAAATCGGCAAACAGTGCCAGGTGCTCGCCATTGTAGGAGACAATTCAGAAGAATTCGACGAAAACAACAATCCAGTGCTAAACCCAGCGAATATCGATAGAGGAGCAAATCATCTAGCAGAAGGGCAAACAACAGAATCCCTCGCGGCCAGGGAAAAAATTCGACTATCAACCGACGAATGGAGAGTTATAAGGGCAGCCGTAGAGCACGGCACGCCGATACCATCAAATTCCAGCAAGAATATGCTCCTGGGGTATCACTATGCCCTAATACAGTAGGCAAAACAATTAGCAAAGGAGAAAATAGAGATACAACAAAGAAAAGAATCAGCCATTGCAGCTAGCAACGCTGCTCGCAGAACACGAAGCGACGCATCACATAATAACGCAAATAGGAATCGTCGACATGGTTCAAGGTACGAAAACCTCGAGTACTCGGAAAGGCAAAGCATCTCCAAAAATCTCGACTCGTCCTTCATATCGGTCGACGAACAGGGAAACATCATACCAAAAACTCCCGAAGTAGCACTAGTGGCAGCTCAAGCGTATCTATTTACAACTCGACCAAGTCCAGGAGACCCAAGAGAACATATGCATAGAGCAGCATTGAACGGACTGAAGATGGTGGGCAACAAGCTATCAGCAAAACAAGAGGAGGCATATCACAAGAAGGAAACACACAAGCCAAGATCACCTCGCCGTCACAATAGTCCTCGGCGCAGAAACAGTAGTCGACGATCTCGATCACCATCACCAAAACAGCTTGGGAGCCCAAAACATGGAGGAACTCGAAGATCTCGATCTCCAAACAGAAGGCACGGCTATGAAGACGACGAAAAGGAGATGGGGGCATCGTGCTTTACCCGTAGGGTTCGCACTACGTCAGTACCCAAAGGGTTCAAGCTACCTCATGATCAACAAAAGTATGACGGATCACAGGAACCGCAGTCATGGCTCTCATACTATCTACAAGCAGTGCAAATATTGGGAGGAACCAAAGAAACAGCTATGCAAAGTTTACAACTACACCTCACCGGCGTAGCAAGGTCATGGTTGAGCAAATTAGAGAAAGAAACTATCAGAAGTTGGGAAGATCTCACGAAGCAATTTACGAGCAACTTCAGGTCGACATATAAGCGGCTAGCATCGATAGAAGAAGTCAAAGCATGCGTGCAACAACGCGGAGAAACCCTAAGGGCATACATCCAAAGATGGAGTCTTATCAAAAACTCAGCAGTCAAAGTTTCAGACGAAAGAGCAATAGATACGTTTATAATCGGGTTAAGGCGAGGGGACCTAGTCGAAGAGATGGGCAGAATCAAGCCAAAAACAGTGTCAGACCTCATGGACGTAGCAAACAGGTTTGCAGATGGAGAAGGCGCATGCAACAACAAGCGGACGCGATCGCCAGAGGACGATAGAAGAAACAGATATGGAAGCAAAAGAAGAAGATCCCGCAATTACGACAACTACGGCTCCCACAGCCAAGTAGCCGCGGGATATAAGGACAACAGCTACCAAGGGAGTGATCGCAGAAGCTCAGGATATCGAAGCTACGGAAAAGAGGACTACAAAAAGTTTCCCGCAAGAGAATCCAGAGAGTACAACCCGTCGCCAAAAGACATGTTAAACGGACCTTGCCATATACACTCAGCATTTGTTGATGGAAAGCGAGTGTCCAGGTACGCAATGAAAGATTGCACAACGTTCTTGAAACTACAAGAAGCAGCACTAAGCAAGCAAACCGAAGCAAAGCGACAAGGATACGAAGGAAACAACAAACCTCCCACAAGTCAACAAGGGAACAATGGAGCTCCTCAAGGACAAGACCAGCCAAGCCAGGGACGCGACGACGACGGAGGATACGTTCCATCTAAGGGGCACATTACAGCAATGATATAACTCGTGCCCAAGTCGAACAAAGAAGAAACAAGCATTACCAGACAAGTCAATCTAGCAGTTACTTCGCCTCCAGCTACAACAGAGTATCTACACTGGTCAGAACAACCAATCGAATTCAACAGAGAAGATCACCCTATAACAGTACCTCGGCCAGGAAACGCGCCTCTGGTACTCAAAGCTCAAATCGGCGCGTATGATGTCGACAGAATATTCATGGACGCGGGAAGTGGAATCAATTTGATATATGCAAAAACGCTCAGAGCAATGCATATATCATTAGAGTTCCTGAAGCCAACAGACTGTTCCTTCCATGGGATCGTACCAGGAAGTGCCAATTATCCGCTAGGTCGGATAGCACTCAACGTTTGCTTCGGCAAACGACAAAACTACAGAAGAGAAAAGCTCGACTTTGAAGTCATGGACTGGCCATCTCAGTATCATGCGATCCTCGGGCGACCCGCGTTTTCGCGATTCATGGCAGTACCTCACTATACGTATCTAGTACTCAAGATGCCAGGATCAAAGGGAATCATCACAGTAAAGCGAAGCTTCGAGGTTTCAGACCTATTCGACAAGGAGTTTCATAAGATAGCGCAACACTTTGGCATGATAGCCAACTATGCAGACAAAGCGAAAAGCCCAACTACGGAAAGCGACAAGCTACCCGAAGGACGTACTGCGGAGCCAGAGATGAAGAAACCACGCGTAGAAGCATCAGGAGAAGACAAAACTACAGAAGAAGAAGAGAAGGCCACGACGGCATAAGTATCAAGAACAACAAAGTAGAGTAGAAGAATAAGGCTGTAAAAGCCACGAGTTATCCTAGGGCAATGCCCTCTAGATCCAGAACACAGGTCATAGGCCAGATCTCTTGGATCACCCCATGTATCTTACATTACAAGTATAATAAAGACAAAATGTTCCTCATATTCGAGTTTACGAGTCTCTCAAAAAAAATGTGGCAAACACACGAATCATACAAAACGCTCTGAGAACAAATTTCAGACACGTAGTCGCGGAATAAGAAACTCTCGTGTTCCACATATACATGAGTATTACAACATCGGGTTGTCAGAATCATCTACACCTAAAGGATCTAAATAGTGATACTCGTGGAAGAACGCGGCATCCTCCCGCAATAGCCTAGCTATAATTCTTCGAGCAGGCTGCAGGGTATTCTTCAGATGTACTTGCAGACTAGCTCCACCTGAGGGATAGCTCAGCGACATAGAACTATAATTGAGTCTTGGGTGCCACTTACGCATCCACCCAAGAGCAAAATTGGCACCCGCCACTAAGTTCAGTTCAATCAACCGGTGAATACGCTGACCGGATCTAAAAGCGTCAAGTAGCAGCGGAAAACTTCCAGGTAGAGGATTGCGAGGAAGCATCACAGAGTGCATAGTTATAAGAGCCCTTCGGTGATGGCTGGCGTGTAGTTGATGATGATGATTATAACCAGTCAGTTGGGAACCCCAAGCGGAAGGTGTGATGAGCACAGCAGCAAGTTTTTCCCTCAGTTAGAAACCAAGGTTTATCGATCGAAGAAGAAAAAGCCAATACGACTGAAGGTGATGCTTGCAAGCTTCGCGACAGCTCCGGACAATTTATATGGCGCCTCGTCCAAGCTTTGCTTTGCGAGCAGCAACGTGAAACCTGCACACAACACAACCAAGTACTTTGTTCCCAACTTACGATGAGGTTGTCAATCTCACCGGTTTGCTTGAAACAAAAGGTATGAGCGTATCGAGTGGAAAATAGTAAAAGTATGCGAGTAAAGTAAATAGGTGATAGCAATATGATGGAAATAGGATCGGGGTCCACAGTTCACTAGTGGTGTCTCTCCATAAGATAAATAACACATGCTGGGTAAACAAATTACAGTTGGGCAATTGATAGAATAAAGATAACGTGATATGTCAAGAAGATCACTATGCGATTTACTCTGGGCATTACAACAAAATAATAGACCGCCATCCAACTGTATCTATGACTAATAATCCACCCACGGGGATATCATCTGAACATCCGATGAGTATTAAGTTACGAACAACAGATAATTGCATTAAGCAAAGTGTGTAATGTAAACAAAGCATATGCCCTCGAGCATATGAATGTTGTTTTCTCCCTAGTGGTAACAGCACATCTACAACCTTAGAGGTTTCTGTCACTCCCCCAGATTAAATAGAGGCATGAACCCAACTATCGAGCATAAATACCCCCTCTTGGAGTCACTAGCAACTACTCGGCCAAGATAGCTACTAACAACGGAGAGCATGCAAGATCATAAACAACATAGAGATAACATAAGATATATTTCAGTATAGCAACTCAATCATAACACCAATATTCATCGGATCCCAACAAACCAAACATGTAGAATTACATAACGGTGATCTCAATCATGTAGGGCAGCTCATGAGATCTAAACATGAAGCACATGGTGGAGAGGACAACCATCTAGCTACTGCTATGGACCCATAGTTAAAGGTAGACTACTCACTCATCGCTCTGGAGGCAAGCATGGCGATGAAGAAGACCTCCGGTGGTGATTCCCCTCTCCGGCAGGGTGCCGGTAAGAGCTTCTGGACCCTCCCGATCTCGGGTCGACAACGGCGGCAGATCACAATGTGTTTTTGGAAAATTGATCAGGTACTTAGGCTTTTCCCATCGGGGGGTCTTTATAGGCAAAGGGGCATCGTCAGAAGTGGACCGAGGCGGCCTCACACATAGGGGGCGCGGCCAGGGGCTCGGTCAGGCCGCCCTGGTGTGAGGGCCCCTTGTGGCCCCACTCCATCTCCTCTTCGGTTCTCTGGAAGCTCCATGAAATATCTGGACGACTGGCTTTGGTTTCGTCCAATTCCGAGAATATTTCCTGTGTAACTTTTCTGAAACACAAAAATAGCAGAAAACAGGGAACTGGCACTGTGGCAACTTGTTAATAGGTTAGTTCCGGAAAATGCATAAAAGTGCCACGAAGTGTAACGAAACATTAGGCAAATGGTGTAAAAACAAGCATGGAGCATAAAAAATTATGGATACGTTGGAGACGTATTAGCATCCCCAAGCTTAACTCCTGCTCGTCCTCGAGTAGGTAAGTGATAACAAAAGAAATAATTTTTGAGGTGACATGCACCTACACAATCTTGATCATCTATGTAAGCGTTTGTGAGCTAGGATCAAAAGAACTTAAAACATGGGCATGAAAGATATAATCTTGACAATAAAAACTTAGCAACCATGTTATAACATGAAAAAGAACACAAACAAAAGATCATGAAAATGAAACAATAAAAGTCAAACGTGTGTTCAAATCATAAGGAAAAACATACAAATGGTTTTCAGCTTGTCCTTCATAGAGAGCAAAACATAAATGCATAGGACACCTTCAAGTTTAAGAGGGCGACTAGATACAAATAATTTAAGAACAAGTGAAACCAACAATATGAATCAATCAATGAAAACTTTGGGACAATGCACATTATACTAAGAATGACAACTATGCTCTCTTAATGGTGCATAAAGCTAGAAGGTGGTAACTCAACATAAAAGTAAAAGAAAGGCCCTTCGCGGAGGGAAGTAGTGATTGCAAGTTTTATAACCTTCAAAAATTATGGTACTTACCGGCTTTGATCTCTCATTGCCCCCATCATAAGCATCTTGAATGGTTAAAGTTAATGCGAGAACAATTATGATGCATATGCTTGACAAATCATAAGTTGAAAACCTCGTGTCTCGTGAATACGAGTACCCAAACCTCATGCTACTTTACTTAGAGTCCCAAGCAAGGCTCTTGTCATTGTAAGTATATACGTATCATCGAGAACCGCCAATGGGGTACCTTCGTGCCCGATGACATGGAACAAGCCCACATCAAAATGACAGGACAAGCAGACAATGAACACCTCGACATCTCTTTTATTTACCATTTGTTTAGCTTTTTATTTTGAGATGCGTCGTCGAATGTCCACTATGGGCATGCTAGAAATTTCCACCATGAATTATGCATGGCTTAGATTAGCGGCCCAGGCGTTTCTCTAACACATATACAAACTCCATGATCCCCGCAAGATTCCCAATTCATTTCACACCGCGGGCATCCATAAACAAAAGATCATGATATCAACTCAAATAAGAAGTACAATGTTGAAAGCTTGCCCATGACGGCATGGCTGGGCTAGTCTCCAACTTACAACTTGCAAGTATAACAACTCAACATAAGAGACCACAATGTCAAATTTCTAAGAACAAGAAAAAGTAAAGTGTGCCTTCCGGTTCGTGAGAGCTTTACTGACCAATTTTCGCATAACACTGGTAAGAGTTTAATTTGAAAAGAAAATAAAAGCAAGTCAAATTTACTTGGAATAGCAAATTGATAATAGGTATGTATGGTGGACACTTTGGAAAACTTGGGTTTTAGGAGTTAGATGCACGAGTAGAGCTCATACTCAGTACAAGGCGAGGGCTAGCAAAAGACTGGGAGCGACCAACTAAGAGAGCAATAACGGCCATAATAATGCAAAGCGACAAAGCAACATTAAAAGAAGCATAAGATGGCATCAAAAGTCAAAAACTAAATGATCATAGAGGCTATTGGCGACTTTGTATGAGTCTAACATGTGTGAGCATGCGCCAAGTCAACCCAAATAAAGCATCAAGGAGAAAACCAAAATAATGCTTCCAAACGATAAAAACAACGCATGATTTTTTCAAAGGCTCATTAAGCAATCTCAGTTATTTGAGACAAGTCATGCTACAGCAAAACCACTAAGCATACTATCAAAAAGACATCAAGCATGACATGCAAAAGCCTAAGCCGCAGTCTACACAAGCTCCTTCTTGTACCACTTTTTTGCATAAAGCTTTTTCTCTTTTCCAACACCATTCGAACTTTTTTAATCCAACTCTTTTGAGGAAAACCAACATGGTCCAGAGGCAAAAATACACCTTGATGAAAATATATAACAAGATCTGAACAGAAATCAAGGCAAAAACGAAAACCAAAAGCAGTAGCAGAAAAAGAAGAACACTCGGTTTTTGATAAGAGTGAAAACTAGAGCGTTCTTGGCAAATGAAAAGCAAGGCAACTTCTCCAAAAGAAAATTGTTGGGTCCAACCATTTATTGCAGCAAACAAAACTAAACTAATAATGAAAACTAAAACAACTGACGCTCCAGGAAAAACGCATAGTGCATGAAGCAATAAAAATATAGTGTCTTGAAAGGTGACCTGATTTTTGCCGATGAAGAAGGGGTGCCTCGGGGGCATCCCCAAGCTTTGACGCTTGTACTTCTTGGATATTTCTTGGGGTGATGCATGGGCATCCCCAAGTTTGAGATTTTGTCCATTCTTCAACTCATCTCATCATTCTCCAATCCCTACACTTGAAAACTTCCTTCATACAAAACTAAACACAAATCTATTAGCAACATTAGTGTAGGCATAACATATAATCAACCTCTTTTTGCTTCAGGTTTCAACCCAAAACCACCACATATAAAGTATATACTACGGTAGCAACTTCCCCAAAAGTTCCGTGATCAAAAGAACTCGAAAAGAAAGCGATAAAGCGGCAAACACAAATATTGGCAGAAATCTGTCAAAACAGAACAGCTGACAAATGTCGAATTTTTAAGGGGTTTTCTGTTCCTCAAATCAAAAAGTGTTCAACTAATGAAAGTTTGGATATAACCTGGGGCATATGCACAAGTAATCGCAGGTCCAAAATATATGCAGAGAATTTTCACGAATTTTTACGGTGCAGCACCAAAAACAGTTTTAGGACAGCAACATCCCCAAATCTTTACCTCACTCAAATTAGAGGCTTCTCTTGGCACAACAATGAAATAAAAATGATAAGGAGAGGTCATTACAGTAGTAATGACTTCCAAGACTCAAATAAAATAAAAAGTACTAAAAAGAAAACATTGGGTTATCTCCCAAGAGTGCTTTTCTTTAACGCCTTTGAGCTAGGCGCAGAAAATTGCGAATTAAGTAACATCAAGAGATGAAGCATTAAGATCAACTGCAGAGGTCTTGTCAATAAGGCATTGTATTTCATCCACATAAGTTTTTGAAGACCCTTTGTGATCACGCTTTGGTTCACTCAAATCACTAAAAAGATTTTTGGGACAGATCCAGTCAAAATTATTTTCGAAAGCTTCATACAATCCCAAGAGCTTGCTAGGTATAGGTATTTCGGTTCCTTCATCATTTGTACTAATAACCTTTATAGGTGAACCGAGTGACAAGGGTATAGTTAATAGAGCCCGTTAGTTGAGTACCCCTGAGGCCCGTATAGCTAGGCCCAATTGTAATGATAGACGAATACGAGTTTCTACCGTATGTCGATATTGTAATCTGTGTCGGACCCTACCCGATCCTCGAGTCCTGGCCATCTATATATAGGGGCCAGGAGGGGACGGTGTAGGCCAGATTGAAAGCAAGCCAGGTTGAACACCCAAGTTTACTTTCTACGCATACCTATTTTCGACTAACTTTACCTTCGAGTTCATCCAGCGCCCTATCTCCCCGATCCTAAGTCCTTCATCTAGGGCATTTGTCGAGTTAACCCCTCGTCAATTGGCGCCGACCGTGGGGACTTGGGCGTTGGAATCATGAATTCGACGGCTTTTTCGCTTTTAGCCAACAGCAGTACAGAAGTCGACGAAAATCAAGAGATGGAGTTGACAATCGGAAGTTTAAATATCCTCATCGGACCGTCGGGTTCATCTCGCCTTTCAGATCCAACGAAACAAGATCCGTCGGCAAGTGAGCCCAAAACAATAGCAATGATGGAATATTCTGAAGGCTCTTCCAGCGAGGTAAACTCGCCGGTCAGCCCAGAGGAAGTGCAAAAAGGAAAGATCGCAGAGGACAACGAAGAAAAGGAAAATTTTGAAGCAGGAGTCCAACTCGAAGATCTCATGATCTGCCTCGACAATATTGCAGACAAGTCAATGGATACATGGAAGACAGGATTAGAGCTTTCTGAGGATAGTAACTCGATCTTCTCAAGCTTCAAGGGTAACATCGGCAAACAATGCCAGGTGCTCGCCATTATAGGAGATAACTCAGAAGAATTCGACGAAAACGACAATCCAGTGCTAAACCCAGCAAATATCGACAGAGGAGCAAATCACCTAACAGAAGGGCAAACACCAGAATCCCTCGCAACCAGGGAAAAAATTCGACTATCAGTCGACGAATGGAGGATAATAAGAGAAGCCGTAGAACACGGCACGCCAATACCATCAAATTCCAGCAAAGATATGCTTTTGGGGTATCATTATACCCTAAGGCAGCAGGCAAAGCAACTAGCAAAGGAGAAAATAGAGATACAAAAAAGAAAAGATTCAGCCATGGCAGCTAGTGAAGCTGCTCGAAAAGCACGAAGCGATGCGTCATATAGTAACGCAAGGAAAAATCGTCGACACGGTTCAAGGTACGACAACCTCGAGTACTCCGACAGGCAAAGTATCTCCAAAAACCTCGACTCGTCCTTCCTATCGGTCGACGAGCAGGGGAACATCCTACCGAAAACCCCTGAAGCAGCACTAGTAGCAGCGCAAGCATATCTACTTACAACTCGACCAAGTCCAGGAGATCCTAGAGAACATATGCATAGAGCAGCACTGAACGGACTCAACATGGTAGGCCACAAGCTATCAGCAAAAGGAGAAGAAGCATATCACCACAAGGAAGTGCACAAAGCAAGGTCACCACGCCGTCACAACAGTCCTCGGCGCAGAAGCAGCAAGCAACGATCTCGATCGCCATCACCAAAACAGCACGGTGGAACCCGAAGGTCGCGATCCCCAAATGAAAGACGCGACTATGAAGACGACGAAAAAGAAATGGGGGCATCGTGTTTTACCCACAGGGTTCGCACCACTCCAGTTCCCAAGGGATTCAAGTTACCTCATGATCAGCAAAAATATGATGGATCACAGGAACCACAATCATGGTTATCAGATTATCTACAAGCAGTGCAAATATTAGGTGGAACCAAAGAAACAGCAATGCAAAGTTTGCAACTACACCTCACCGGAGCAGCAAGGTCATGGTTAAGCAAACTAGAGAAAGAAACCATTGGAAGCTGGGAAGACCTCACAAAGCAATTCACAGGCAACTTCAGGCCGACATACAAGCGGCCAGCATCAATAGAAGAAGTCAAAGCGTGCATGCAGCAACGAGACAAAACACTGCGGGCATACATCCAAAGATGGAGTCTTATCAAAAATTCAGCAGTCGAAGTTTCAGACGAAAGAGCAATAGATGCGTTCATCATTGGACTAAGGCGAAGAGACCTAGTCGAAGAGATGGGCAGAATCAAGCCGAAAACAGTGTCAGACCTCATGGATGTAGCAAACAGATTTGCAGATGGAGAAGACGCATGCAACAACAAACGGACGCGGTCCCCAGAAGACGATAGAAGAAATAGATATGGAAGTCAAAGGAGACGGTCCAGAAATTACGACAACTATGGCCCACATAGCCAAGTCGCCGCAGGATACAAAGACAACAGCTACCAAGGAAACGATCAAAGAAATTCAGGATATCGAAGCTACGGAAAAGAGGACTGTAAGAAATTCCCCGCAAGAGAATCCAGAGAATACAACCCTTCACCAGAAGATATGCTCAACG
This sequence comes from Dactylis glomerata, assembly GCA_007115705.1. Taxonomy (NCBI): domain Eukaryota; kingdom Viridiplantae; phylum Streptophyta; class Magnoliopsida; order Poales; family Poaceae; genus Dactylis; species Dactylis glomerata. The sequence goes on from QXEO01000628.1 coordinate 577,966, forward strand.
GACCTTGTCATATACACTCAGCGTTCGTTGATGGGAAGCGAGTATCAAGGCACGCAATGAAAGACTGCACAACATTCTTAAAACTGCAAGAGGCAGCATTAAACAAGCAAATTGAAGCAACGCGACAAGGATTTGAAGGGAGCAACAATCCTCCGACAAATCAGCAAGGAAACAACGGAGCTCTTCAAGGACAAGACCAGCAAAATAAGGGACACGATGACGACGACGGGTATGTTCCATCCAAAGGACACATCACAGCGATGATACAACCTGTGCCCAAGTCGAATAAAGAAGAGAAGAGTATAACTCGACAAGTCAATCTAGCAGTGATCTCACCTCCAGCCGCAACGGAGTATCTGCACTGGTCAGAACAACCAATCGAGTTCAACGGAGAAGACCACCCTATAACAGTACCTCGGCCGGGAAACGCGCCTTTGGTACTCAAAGCTCAAATCGGTGCGTATGATGTCGACAGAATATTCATGGACGCAGGAAGTGGAATTAACCTGATATACGCAAAAACACTCCGAGCAATGCATATATCACTAGAGTTCCTGAAGCCAACAGATTGTTCCTTCCATGGGATCGTACCAGGAAGTGCCAATTACCCACTGGGTCGAATAGCACTCAACGTTTGCTTTGGCAACCGACAAAACTACAGAAGAGAAAAGTTAGATTTTGAAGTCATGGACTGGCCATCTCAATATCACGCGATCCTCAGACGACCCGCGTTTTCGCGATTTATGGCAGTCCCCCATTATACATATCTGGTACTCAAAATGCCAGGACCTAGAGGAGTAATTACAGTAAAAGGAAGTTTCGAAGTTTCAGATCTCTGCGACAGGGAGTTCCACAAGATGGCACAAAACTTCGGCATGATAGCCAACTATTCAGAGAAGGCAAAAAGCACAACTACAGAGGGCGTAAAGCTACTCGAAGGACGCGTTGCGGAGCCCGAAACGAAGAAACCACGAGTAGGAGCATCAGGAGAAGACAAAGACGCGGGAGAAGAAGAGAAAAACCGTGACGGCATAAACATCAACAGACAATAAAGTAGAGTAGAACAGTAAGGCTGTAAAAGCCACGAGTTATACCAGGGGCAATGCCCTCTAGATCCAGAACAGAGGTCACAGGCCGGATCTCTTGGGTCACCCCATGTATCTTACATTACAAGTATAATGGAGACGAAGCGTTCCTCATATTCAAGTTTATGAGTCTTTCAAAGAGAAAATGCGGCAAACGCACGATAACGCTCTGAGAACAAATTTTCGTCATGAAGTCGCGAAATAAAATACTCTCGCATTGCACACATACAAAAATATATTACAACATCGGATTATCAGAATCATCTACACCCAAAGGGTCTAAATAGTGAAACTCGCGAAAAAACGCGGCATCTTCTTGCAACAGCCTGGCTATAATTCGTCTGGCAGGTTGCAGAGTACTCTCTAAGTGTACTCGAAGGCTAGCTCCGCCTGGAGGGTAGCTCAGCGACATAGAACTATAATTGAGTCTTGGTTTCCACTTGCGTATCCATCCAAGAGCAAAATTGGCACCTGCCACTAAGTTCAGCTCTATCAACCGATGAATTCTCTGGCTGGATCTGAAAGTGTCTAGAAGAAGTAGGAAAGTAGCAGGCAGAGGATTGCGAGGAAGCATGACCGAGTGCATAGTAACGAGAGCTCTCCTATAGCCATCCACTGCCTCGCCAATATGCTGGGCACGGTCCTGAAGCAATACAATAGCGCTTCGGCGTCAAGGATCAGACCATAAATTTTCAACACCTGCGGACATCTTTTCCAAAGCCGCACTTCGCTCGGTAACCCGACGATCTTCAGCAGCGAAATCCAAGCAAGTGCCTATAAGGGCAAAGGATATCATAAAGTAACAGTAGAGCAAAAAGCGAAGAAAAGCAACATCTCACAGGCAGATTCGACGATACCAAGAATAAAAGAATTGCATTCTTCGTGATGCAAAATCTTTGCCGTCAAGCTGGACACTTCATCACCAAGAATCGATACCTGCTTCGTCAGGGCAGAAGTTTTGCTAGCTTTATCAAACGCCATCTGAGCTTGGCGTTTGGCTGAAGTCAAGCGAACCTCAAGGTCAGAAATCCTTGAAGAATATTCTGCGCATTGATCGCATCGACTAGGAGGCGATGGAATCCTCGAATTGAACGTATTGACAGAGAAAGGAGCAGGCCCGCAAGTCAAAGGGTCATCGACATGCGTCAACTGAAAACGAAAGAAGAGGAAGAAGAAACATTTCAGAAAGGCAGCACAGGACTTCATAAGAAGATATATTTACATGAGATCACAACCCTATGACTAAAGTTCTCGGGTTGCACGCAACTAAAAGTCTTTACATTCAAAAAGGAGAAACTTGACAATACAAAAGAGCCGAGTCTACGCCACCTCAGCATTTTGCTCCGTGGCAGAAGAGGGCACGACAGATTCCTCGCCAGAAGTCGACGGCGGCACTGGATCTTCCACCGCTGGAGGTGGTGCAGCAGATGCCGCAGAGGATGCCGAAGGGGAAATAAGCGTCACCAATGCAGGTGCGAACTTCTTCGGCTTCTCGAAAAAAGCCTTCATCTCGTCGCGGGTGCGGCCATGGGGAGTGCTCACCCTCTCCCAGTCGAAATCCGTACCATGCGCAAGGGATAGTGCGATAGCACCCTCGGCGCCACGCTTAATAGAAAGCCCTTTCAGTAGGAGGGTGGGGTCTTCAGTTGAATCGAAGGACTTGGCAAGATTACTCAAGTCATCCTTCGGAACTGCTGCCCTTTTCTTCGGCCACAACCCGACAAACAGTCGTGACAGAACGCGGTCAACTAACTCGAAAGTTTCCTGGATAGATATCCAGTTTTCCTCGAGTAGGTTAACCGCAGTCATCAGAGGGTCATCGTCCGGTTGCAGGGCCGACGGAGATACCCCGGTAAATCCTGCACGACACAAAGAAGGTAGACAAGAAAAGAAGGAGGAAGATGTCAGCACGTACAACAGTGCAACAGAAGTCGAAAATAGGAGACAAGGCGAAACACTTACTTTCAGCAGCAGTGGACATTGTGTGGAGACGCTCCGCCACGGCTTGCTCTCGCTGGGCGTGATCCTTGTTGGCATCAGCTAAAGCTTTTTCAGCTTTCTTCGCCTTGCCAAGCGCAGATTTCTGCGACTTCTCAGCGTTTGCCTTGGCAGTGGCCGCAGCATCGTAAGCTTTCTGTGAAGCACAGAGCTCCGCCTCCAGCGACGCAATCCGAGCGTTAGCCGTCGCCAGAGCAACTGCAGAAGAAGAGGCAAGCGTGTCAGATAAGAGCAAAGTATAAGTACAAGGAAAAAGTTGTGACTAGACGTCAAAAGTGCACCTTCGGACGCTTTCGCAACCCTCAGGTATCCAGCACATTCCGTGCCTAAGGCGACAAATCTCTTCAATAATGCCTAAGAGAAAGGACGTGTAAGAGCACAAGTATATGCAAAAGAAAGACAAGAAAAGGAAAAGCAAGAGGAGTCGCTCACATCGTCGGGAGAACCCGTCGATGCATGGGCCTCAAGAGAAATGTTGGGTTCCTTGGCCTTCTTTGAGCGTTTGTTGCTTCGAGTTTCCGGAACCTTCTTGACAGAAGCCCTGGTGACCCTCGGTGCGGCAACTGGCTCAGGGGGCTCGGCAGCAGTCATTGGCGACATCAAAGGAGCAGTTGAATCATCTTTTGGCGGCTCTTCGTCATCTCTATAAAGAAGAAAGTACGTTATATGCCATACTACAGAAACAAGACAAGAATAATGCAAATGAAGGACTCAAATAAAATACTTACGACGCCAGGAGGTCGAAGAGATCCATATCTTCTGTCAAGATAGGAGATTTCTCCACAACTGCTTGTTGCAAAGGGGAACTCGAAGAAGCAAATTCGTCGACTCGTTTCCTTTTCTTGTCCAAACCAGTATCTTTAGGCCGCACAGGAGGAAGCGATGTCGACGAACTAGTATCCTCTTCTGATTCTTCGGCATCATCTCCATCCTGATTATCATCAGCCTCGGGGGCTTCAGATACAGACCTGGCCAGATCAGCCAGAAGGGGCCCTGCCTCTGGAAGAGGGGGGCACGAGAGGAGAAATTGGTGTCCCTGCACGTGAATGCGTTATTAGAGTAAGTAAGGAAAAAGAAAACATAGTTTGAGAAACACGAAAATCGACAACAAGAAGCCAAGAAGTAAGCAGATATATACCTCAGGAAGAGGGTGTACGGAGTCAAAGAAATCAGCAGTCAAATCAGCAACTGCATGATCCTTGGTGAGCTTGGTGAGACTCCTGACCCGCTTGTCGACATCTTCTTTCGATATCAGATCTTCAGAGACGCGGGTAGGATCTTCCAAGCCGGAGTAACTCCAAAATTTGGTAAGACGGTGATGTAGGGGTTGAACTCGACGTTGAATGAAAAACGCCATGAGTTGAATACCCGACAAAGCGCCTCCTTGACCTCCTTTTAAAGCCTTGATGCGAGACAAAAGAGGAAGAATTTGTTCGACTTCCGCATCTGAGGGGAGCATATCCCACGACGCCAATTTCTTTACCTCCTGGGAAGCATCAAAAGGAGGTAGGCCGTATTCATCTTCAGGAGAGGATTTGCAGTCCTTGATATAGAACCACTTGGTCCTCCACCCTTGGACAGATGCGGCCATAGAAAATTCAAAGTATTGTGCTTCAGGGCGCACAGAAACAACGGCTCCGCCCAGTTCGGGTTTTCTAGCCAACGCAACATTGGGGCGGAGCCGAAAGACTGACCTCCAGAGAAGAAAGTGGGGCTCAATGCCCAAGAATGACTCGCAAAGAGTCACGAAACACGCAATGTGCAGGAGAGAGTTAGGTGTGAGCTGGTGAAGCTGCACACCGTAAACAAAGAGAAGCCCACGAAGGAACTCGTGGGCAGGGAGAGAAAGACCACGGAGGAGGAAAGCGAGGAACATTACCCGATAACCACTCGGGGGCTTCGGGATCCGCTCCGTGCTTGGAAACTTGATCGAATCTTGGGCGGAGATGAGGCCGTCCGTCCGGGCCTTCTCCACCTCCTTCTCCGTGATGGCAGAGGTCACCCAGCTGGTCGCAGCATTCGATTTTCCTTTGGCCATGGCATTCTTGCTCGCTAGGTGCTTCACGCGCATCTATCAGATCTATGCCTGGGGGCTATGCACGAAAGGAGAAGGAAGCAAGAGCAACAATGGCGGCGGTGGCGGAGAGAAAGAGCTGGTAAACAGTAAGATTCCCCACGATCCCCCTTATATATCTTCTGGGAGAAGGATCGTGGGTTGAGACATGGTGCAAAGATAGGAAACGGTAAGCCCACTAACGGTCAAAAGTTAAGAAATTTACAGTACTGCCCATGCAACGGTTCGCAATGGTACAGAGTGACGTACTCATTGATGTCATAAAGGACATAATATAAGAAAGAGGAAAAGATGGCGCCGACAAGTGCAAAATAGGTGCACAAGACTGTATACGAAGGAGTTTCGATTATAGCCATGGGGGCTACTATTTTCAAGAATGGTGAATACAACTTCTCTCTGAAGTAGTGGATTAGTATTCGACGACAAGATGTTCTTTAAAAGTATCTCGAAGTTGAAGTATCTCGAGTTCAAGTATGATGGACTACGCTATATTTTGAGCCTATACTCGAAAAAGTCTTTTTCGACTATAGCCTCGGGGGCTACTCCCATCGGGAGCGCTGAGCGCGCACCCGACGATATTTCTTGGTAAAGCATTAAAGTTGGAGAAGTGCAGGAGTGTTACTCCCATCAGGAGCGAGTTTTATGGTTGAAAGAAACCCGAATATTTTCAGTCAAATTTTGACTGCGACATAAGATTCTCGAGTTGCGTTATCGCAACGCAACTCGAATGCCGTGACTTGTCACGAAGGTAAGACCCCGGGATCCGTCCTGTGTGGCCTGGTATACGCACATGGATGCGCTCTGCTGGTATGTATCCGTGTCTACGACGCGAAGAAAATCCTGGTGGATGCACTGGGTACCCTGAGAATCACTGGGATTCATTCTTTGTAAGTCCTAAATGCGGCAAAAGAGTGGGTTTGACCGGTATCCCGAATTCAAATCCAAGGGGATTGAATTTGAAGTAGGTGACAAGTATCTGTTCCGACAGTTAACTGACCTCTTGATCCGTCAGAGTTGTCAGGCTTGTTCATCAAAACCCCTTGCGAAAGAATATCATGAAAATAAGTCGCAAAGACCAAGTCGAAGATTCGAAGATAAGAAGAAGTCGAAGAATTGATCAAGTCGAAGATTTAAAGATTAGAGATTCAACCTGAATCTGCAATTCTGGTAGAATCTCAGGGGCTACTGACAAGGGTATAGTTAATAGAGCCCGTTAGTTGAGTACCCCTGAGGCCCGTATAGCTAGGCCCAATTATAATGATAGACGAATACGAGTTTCTACCGTATGTCGATATTGTAATCTGTGTCGGACCCTACCCGATCCTCGAGACCTGGCCATCTATATATAGGGGCCAGGAGGGGACGGTGTAGGCCACATTGAAAGCAAGCTAGGTTGAACACCCAAGTTTACTTTCTACGCATACCTATTTTCGACTAACTTTACCTTCGAGTTCATCCAGCGCCCTATCTCCCCGATCCTAAGTCCTTCATCTAGGGCATTTGTCGAGTTAACCCCTCGTCACCGAGTTTATTAAAACGCTTAAGAACTTTCCTAGCTTCAATAGCAACATCTTTAAATTCTAAGCGCAAAGTTTCCAAGATAAAGGCTTTCTTTTCAGGATCTTCAATTTCATGAAGCTTAAGGAACATGTGTTGCATAAAAGGATTAAGGCTAGCAAACCTAGCTTCTAACATGTGAATTAAATAAGCAGAAGCAACTTCAATACTAGGAGCAAGCTCAACCAAAGACTTTTCCTCAACTTCTTTATGCATACTAATGTGATTAAAGAACTCATCAATGTTATCTTTCCCAATAATTGAACCACTACCTACTGAGAGGTCCTCCAAGACATACTTAGGGAACAACATGATGAACTAAAAGCAAGTAGATAAAAGCAACTATAAAGTAAACTAAATTTTTTGGGTTTTTGATATAAAACAATGCAAGTAAAAATAAAATAAAGCAAAACAATAAAACAAAGTAAAGGATGTGCGTGCGAAAAACTCCCCTTGCAGAGGTCTTCTTTTTCCTCCCCGGCAACGGCGCCAGAAAAAGGACTTGATGGCTAGCGTGTAGTTGATGATGACGATTATAGCCAGTCAGTTGGGAACCCCAAGCGGAAGGTGTGATGAGCACAGTAGCAAGTTTTTCCCTCAGTTAGAAACCAAGGTTTATCGATCGAAGAAGAAAAAGCCAATACGACTGAAGGTGATGCTTGCAAGCTTCGCGATAGCTCCGGACAATTTACATGGCGCCTTGTCCAAGCTTTGATTTGCGAGAAGCAACGTGGAACCTGCACATAACACAACCAAGTACTTTGTTCCCAACTTACGATTAGGTTGTCAATCTCACCGGTTTGCTTGAAACAAAGGGTATGAGCGTATCGAGTGGAAAACAGTAAAAGTATGCGAGTAAAGTAAACAGGTGATAGCACTATGATGGAAATAGGACCGGGGTCCACAGTTCACTAGTGGTGTCTCTCCATAAGATAAATAACACATGCTGGGTAAACAAATTACAGTTAGACAATTGATAGAATAAAGATAACGTGATATGTCAAGAAGATCACTATGCGATTTACTCTGGGCATTACAACAAAATACATAGACCGCCATCCAACTGCATCTATGACTAATAATCCACCCATGGGGATATCATCCGAACACCCCATGAGTATTAAATTGCGAACAACAGATAATTGCATTAAGCAAAGTGTGTAATGTAAACAAAGCATATGCCCTCGAGCATATGAATGTTGTTTTCTCCCTAGTGGCAACATCACATCTACTACCTTAGAGGTTTCTGTCACTCCCCCTGATTAAATAGAGGCATAAACCCAACTATCGAGTATAAATGCCCCCTCTTGGAGTCACTAGCAACTACTCGGCCAAGATAGCTACTAACAACGCAGAGCATGCAAGATCATAAATAACATAGAGTTAACATAAGATATATTTCAGTATAGCAACTCAATCATAACACCAATATTCATCGGATCCCAATAAACCAAACATGTAGAATTACATAACGGTGATCTCAATCATGTAGGGCAGCTCATGAGATCTAAACATGAAGCACATGGTGGAGAGGACAACCATCTAGCTACTGCTATGGACCCATAGTCCAAGGTAGACTACTCACTCATCGCTCCGAAGGCAAGCATGGCAATGAAGAAGACCTCCGGTGGTGATTCCCCTCTCCGGCAGGGTGCCGGGAAGAGCTTCTGGACCCTCCCGATCTCGGGTCGACGACGGCGGCGGATCGCGATGTGTTTCTGGAAAATTGATCGGGTACTTAGGTTTTTCCCGTCGGGGGGTCTTTATAGGCGAAGGGGCATCATCAGAAGTGGACCGAGGCGGCCTCACACTTAGGGGGCGCGGCCAGGGGCTGGGCCGCATCGCCCTGGTGTGAGGGCCCCTTGTGGCCCCACTTCGTCTCCTCTTCGGTTCTCTGGAAGCTCCGTGAAATATCTGGACGACTGGCTTTGGTTTCGTCCAATTCCGAGAATATTTCCTGTGTAACTTTTCTGAAACACAAAAACAGCAGAAAACAGGGAACTGGCACTGTGGCAACTTGTTAATAGGTTAGTTCCGGAAAATGCATAAAAGTACCACGAAGTGTAACGAAACATTAGGTAAATGGTGTAAAAACAGGCATGAAGCATCAAAAATTATTGATACGTTGGAGACGTATCATTCGGCAGCCATCAACTGACTCTCCGATATGTTGGGCGCGGTCCTGGAGCAATACGATAGCACTGCGGCATCGAGGATCAGACCACAAGCTATCAATAACCTCTGACGTTTTTTCCAGAGCCGCATTTCACTCGGCAACCCGACGAGCCTCAGCAGCATAATCCAGACAAGTACCTAAGATGACAAAGAACATCACAGAGCAGCAATGGAACAAAAAGAAAAAAGAGAAGTCGCAAGAAATCTTACATCGTAACATCTCGCAAGCAGACTCGATAATGCCGATGACAAAAGAGTCGCATTCTTTATGGTGCACAATCTTAGCCACCAAGTTAGACACCTTATCATCAAGAACAGATATCCGCTTCATCAAACCACAAGCTTTGCTAGCTTTGTCTATAGCCATCTGTGCTTGGCGTTTGGCCAAAGTCAAGCGATTATTGAGATCCGAAATCCTTGAAGAATATTCCACGCATTGGCAGCAGCGGCGAGGAGGCGACAAAACTTTAGAGTCAAACGCACCGGCAGAAGAGGGAGTATAGTCGTGACTTGAAGGATCACCAATACGTATAGACTGGAAACCAAAAGAAAGGAAAGGAGAAGCATTTCAGAAGCTAACACGATATATCATAGAAAAGAAGTATATTTACATAGATGCAACCGCTTTGACTAAGGTTCTCGGGTTGCATACGACTAAAGGTTTTTACACCAAAAGTAGAAATTGAAAACTACAACAAAGAAGCCGAGTCTACGCCACCTTAGTATTCTGCTCCGTGGCAGAGGAAGGCATGGCAAAATCAGCGCCATCAGTTGAAGGAGGCGCGGAATCAGCCATCGCTGGAGTCGAGGAAGTTGTCGTAAGGGAAGCCGCAGAAGCTGCTGAAGGAGAAATGATCGACACTATGGCAGGCACAAATTTCTTCGCCTTCTCGAAGAAGGCCTTCAGCTCTGAGCGGGTGCGGCCATGGGGAGAGCCAACCTTTTTCCAGTCGAAATCTGCACCATGTGCACAAGATAGTGCGATAGCACCCTCAGCGCCTCGCTTCAAAGAAAGCCCCTTCAGCTGGAGGACGGGATCGTCAGTAGTATCGAAGGCTTCGGCAAGTTTCTTCACGTCATTGTTCGGAACCTCCGCCTTCTGCTTAGGCCACAACCCGACGAACATCCGCGTAAGAACGCGGCTCACCAACTTAAAGATCTCCTGGATAGATATCCAGTTTGCTTCGAGTAAGTTAACCGCGGTCATCAGAGGATCATCGCCCGGTTGCAGAGTCGACAAAGACACCCTGGTAAATCCTGTACAACAAAGGGGACTGAAAAAAAAGGAAAGGAAAATATTAGCAAGTGGAAGAAAGCAACAACAGTCGAAGAAGAGGACAAGACGAGTATGTACCTCCAGCAGCAGCAGACATCGTGTGAAGCCGCTCAGCCACGGCTTGCTCTCGTTGGAGATGCTCTTTGTTAGCATCGGTCAAGGATTTCTCCGCTTTCTTCGCCTTAGCCAGTGCCGATTCATGCGACTTCTCAGCACTTGCTTTGGCAGCGGTCGCAACGTTAAAGGCTTTCCGCGAAGCACTGAGCTCGGCCTCCAGCGATGCAATGCGAGCATTGGCTGATGCTAGAGCATCTACAGTCCAGCAAAGAAAGGAAAGGAGAAGTCAAATAAATAGCAAAAATAAGCATACAGGACAAGCAAAGACAGGATGAAGAATTCACCTTCGGAAGCTTTAGCAACCTTTAGGTACTCAGCACATTCAGTGCCCAAGGCGACAAATTTCTTCATCAATGCCTGGCAAAAGAAGGACGCGTAAGAGTATAGATCACGCGAGGAAAATAAGTTAGAGACATTTACTCACATCATCAGGGGAGACCGCGGATTCGTGGGCTTCAAGAGAAACGTCGGCTTCCTTGGATTTTTTCGACCGTTTGGTGCTTCGGGTCACAGGAACCTTCTTGACAGAAGCCCTGGTGGTCCTCGGCGCCTGCACAGCCGGCTCAGTCTCTTGCGCGGAAGGCTCATCAGCAATTATAGTTTGGGTAGAAGGAGCAGCCACAACATCCCTTTGCGGCTCCTCGTCATCACTGCAAGAGGAAACAGGTTTTATACAACCTGAAAGAAAGGAAGCAAGTACAGCGACATCGTAGAACTCGCAGAACACTTACGATGCCATGAGGTCGAAGAATTCAACACATTCTTCTAGAACAGGGGCTTCATTAGCCACAGTTCTCTGCACAGAGGTACTCAAAGAAGTAAACTCGTCGACACGCTTCCTCTTCTTGTCCGCACCAGTGTCTTCAGAAAGCGCAGGAGGAGGCGATGTCGTCGAGCTGGTATCTTCCTCCGATTCTTCGGCTTCATCTCTGTCCTGGTTTTCTTCAGCCTCGGGGGCTTCAGATACAGTAGAGGCCAGATCAGCCGGAAGAGGCCCTTCCTCTAGAAGAGGAGGGCGTGAAATGAGGAACTGGTGGTCCTACAAACAAATAAGTCAGAAAAGTAACCGATACAAGGATAAACATAGCTGGAAACCGATGAATTCGACAACAAGTGTACAAATCAAACAAATACATACCTCGGGTAGGGGGTGCACAGAGTCAAAATAATCAGCAGCCAATTCTGCAATCGCATGATCTTTGGTGAGCTTGGTGAGGCTCCTAACTCGCTTGTCGACTTCCTGCTTCTCCATCAGAGATCCAGAGATGCAAGAAGGATCCACCAAGCCAGAATAGCTCCAAAGTTTGGCAAGGCGATGCTGCAGGGGTTGAACTCGATGTTGCACAAAGAACGCCATGAGCTGAATACCCGACAAAGCGCCTCCTTTACCTCCTTTCAGAGCTTGGATGCGGGTCAATAGAGGAGCAATTTGCTCCATCTCAGCATCTGTGGGAGGCGAATCCCACGATGCCAATTTCTTCAGCTCCTTGGAGGCGTCAAAGGGGGCTAGGCCATATTCATCTTCGGAGGAGGCCTTACAGTCTTTGATGTAAAACTATTTGGTCCTCCAACCTTGGACTGATGCAGACATGGAAAATTCCAGATACTGCGCCTCAGGGCGCACAGAGACGACATCACTGCCCAGTTCGGGTTTGTTGGCGAAAGCAACGCTAGGGCGGAGCCGGAAGATAGATCTCCAAAGAAGAAAGTGGGGCTCAATCCCCAGGAATGACTCGCAAAGAGTCACGAAGCAAGCGATATGGAGGATGAAGTTAGGTGTGAGCTGGTGAAGCTGCACACCATAAATAAAAAGAAGCCCACGAAGAAACTCGTGGGCAGGAAGAGACAGTCTGCGAAAGAGGAAGGAAAGGAACATCACCCGATAACCGCTCGGGGGCTAAGGGATCCGCTCGGTGCTTGGGAACTTGATGGAGTCGCTGCTGGAGATGAGGCCGTCCGTCCTGGCCTTCTCCACCTCCTTCTGCATGATGGCAGAGGGCACCCAGCTACTCGCGGAGTTCGTCGTCTTTCCCTTGGCCATGGTGTTCTTAGCCGCGAGGTGCTTCACGCGCATCTACAAATCTGCGCCTGGGGGCTATGCACGAGAGGAGCAGGAAGCAGAGATCGACAATGGCGGCGGCGGAGAGAAAGAGCTGGTAAACAGTACAAATCCCCACTATCCCTTTATATACCTTCTCGGTGAAGGAAAGTGGGCTGAGACGTGGCGAAAGAAGCGGAAACGGCAGCCCACTAACGGGCAGGAAAATACAAAATTACCGCGCTACCCACGAAACGGTTCGCGCTTAATCAGAGTGACGTATAGCTAAAATTGGCCACTGACGTCATGAAGGAGACGAAAAATTAAAGATCAAATTCGACAGATGCATATACTCAACGAGTATTGAATATGGTGATTTCCGAATAAAGGACGACATCAAAGAAGACACAAGGTTGGCGCCGACAATGCAAAAATCAATTGATAAGACTATACCCGAAAACATTCGACTATAGCCTCGGGGGCTACTACCATCGGGAGCGCTGAGCGCGCACCCGACGAAATTATCACTAAACTATGTCGAGTTGAAGTATGATGATGGAGAACACTATATTTGAGCCTATACTCGAAACACAGTTTTATTCGACTATAGCCTCGGGGGCTGCTCCCATCGGGAGCGCTGAGCGCGTACCCGACGATGTTTATTAACGAGCACTGGAGCATGGAAAGCGAAAGAATATGCGATGAAACATCGTTACTCCCATCGGGAGCGAGTTTTTATGGGTGTATAACCCGAATATTTTCAGTTAAATAAGACTGCGACATGAGATTCTCGAGTTACGTTATCGCAACGAAACTCGAATGCCGTGATTTATCATGAAGGTAAGACCCCGGGATCCGTCCTGTGTGGCCTGGTATACGCACATGGATGCGCTCTGCTGGTATGAATCCGTGTCTACGACGCGAAGAAAATCCTGGTGGACGCACTGGGTACCTTGAGAACCACTGGGACTCATTCTTTGTAAGTTCTAAATGCGGCAAAAGAATGGGTTTGACCGGTATCCCGAATTTAAGTCCAAGGGGATTGAATTTGAAGTAGGTGACAAGTATCTGTTCTGGCAGTTAACTGACCTCTTGATCCGTCAGAGTTGTCAGGCTTGTTCATCAAAACCCCTTGCGAAATATTATCATGAAAATAAGTTGAAAGACCAAGTCGAAGATTTGAAGATGTGAAGAAGTCGAAGAATTGATCAAAGTCGAAGATTTAAAGATTAGAGATTCAACCTGAATCTGCAATTCCGGTAGAATCTCAGGGGCTACTGACAAGGGTATAGTTAATAGAGCCCGTCAGTTGAGTACCCCTGAGGCCCGTTAAGCTAGGCCCAGTTGTAATGATAGTCGAAATACGAGTTCTTACCGTATGTTGATGTTGTAATCTGTATCGGACCCTACCCGGTCCTCGAGACCTGGCCACCTATATATAGGGGCCAGGAGGGGACGGGGTAGGGCAGATTGAAAGCAAGCCAGGTTAAACACCCAAGTTTACTTTCGATATACACCTGTTTCGACTAACTTCACCTTCGAGTTCATCCGATGCCCTATCTCCCCGATTGTAAGTCCTTCATTTAGGACATTTGTCGAGTTAACCCTTTTCATCGACAATGGTGATTCGAACTCTTGGCTCTTCAACAATGTCGACCATGCTATTCAGTTGCTTTTCCCTAGCATACTGGTGTTGGTACTGTTGTCGATGGTATTGACTACTTCAATGGTTATGCATGTGCACGTAGCCTTGGCATTGCGGCTCAAATTAAAATTATGGGATAACTTTCGTTGATATTTTTAGGTCTATGGTTTTGTATCTATCTTTGGTTGTCTCAAAAAAAGTACAAGGTTGTGTCATTGAAGAAGAAAAAATTTGAAGACCTAAAAAATTTACTAGTTTCTTTCGGACTTAATTTTGTAATAGCTGAAGTCAGCTTGATGAATATATGTAATATTGATTGTCAAAAAAAGAGATTAAGATCACCAACGGGCGAAGAGAAGCCAACAAGGAACACAAGCTTACGCACCATTTCTTTTAGGGCTCGTTTGACTCCCATTATTTAGGGCTGGATTGAAAGAATTTATTTATAATTCTAACAAATATATGTGTGGCTGTCACAGAATTTGTTATGGAATTCATTTAAAATTCTATGGATTTTCATCTCATGCCTAACTATAATACATATATGGATACCCTGTCATTTCTATGGTTTTGCCAAAATAAAATGATATCATCATGTCATTTTATTTCATTTCAACCAAATAAAATGAAATGATGGGTATCAAACGAGCTCTTAGCTGAACAAAATTTCTCAAAAAAAAGAAATGGGACAAAATATAATTCAAATATTCAATAAGGAGCCGACAGAACAAAAACAGGAAAAAAAAAGAAAAAAAGGCAACGCTACGTCTACATGCATCGCTCCTAGCCAATCTCACCGCCGGCCCAACAAAAAATAGAAAAAAAAGGCCTGCATCATTGCTCTACATATAAATCAGGTTTTGTCCATCGCTAACCTCCAACAAATAAAGAACTGCTACGATGTGTGACTAATTTCCAAATAGAGATCAGGCGCTTAATTTTTAACAATTCTGTTAAAAATATATATATAGAAATTCTAGCTATTTCACTCCCCTCTATTTGAAAACCGAAAACAGATCTATCTCGTTCGGTAGGATATATACTCTCTCCCTTGCAATAATATAGTGCACATTGATTTCTTTAAAAGTTAAACTAAACTAATTTTGACTATTTTTTTAGAAAATTATCTATATCTACAATGCCTACTGTAGCGTTTCTCGTATTGAGTCGCGCTATTTGACTCTCTGAGAATAGCTTATTCTACACCCACCCTATATCTTTGTAACCGTAAATAATTTTAATGTCACATAAATTTTGAATGACTTCTGAAGCTAAGAAGAACATAAGAAAAAAATAGACATGATGTTAAAAAATTTATTTACGTGACAATACAAAAAATGATATAAAATACATATTTTTATGTTATTTTATAGGGATTTCTATTTTCGTGCCCTCAAGTCGTTAGTTGTACTCAGTTTTCCTCGGCCGCTTAGTTTTTCCTCAGTTTTCCCCTCGCTCTAGTTTGAAACCCCTCGCAGACGCTCGGACGGGAGGAATCCCGTTAAGTTGACCGTTCTGTGCTGACGTGTGGGGCCGCGTCGTGTGGGGCCGCGTCGCGTGGGGCTGGTAGAAAGGGACCGCGTGGGACAGGACGAGACCGCGTTTGGTTGTACGTGAGAGCTCGGTTCTGTCTCTCTCGGGCCAAATTGGCATTGACTTTTCAGAGCGCCTTTTTCCCCTCTCTCTCTGTAAACAGTTCTCTCTCTTTTCACCAAATTAGTATCAAATCTAGAGAAGCTTCTATTTCTGTCTTTCTTCAATGATTGTTGCCTTTTGGCCCTCGTTTTTTGCCCAATATGGTAACAAATCTAGTAGCAAATCTAGAAGGTAGTATAGGATAAATTCACAGCAACATAATAAATCTAGAAAACTAAGTATAATACATAAACTGCATACAGCAGCCAAAAGCAGCCAATAACGATGTTAATGTTCATGACAAACTAAGCTGAAAATAATATAAGACGCAATGTATCTGTTCTTCATTCATCATATATATATTCGTCGCTCCATTTTCTGGTCCGAAAGAAATATTCATTGAACTCCTTCCATCTGCAGTGTGCAGCCAATACATCCTCCAAACGGTATGGCCTTTGTTCTTTTTTCAGACCGTACTTTTGTAATCTATCCACATATAGTGGCGACTCATCCCAGGCGTTCATATCATCAAAGTACTCTCTGATATAACCCAAATCCGCGTAGTAGATGCAGCCAGGTCGAAGTGTCGGGTGCACTCTGGTGTCGACGGAGATACACCGGACATGATGGACGAAGAAGGCACGACTGCCAATGTTACTGACGGCATGGAGAGAGCGGCTCTCAGTGTCCACACGGTACACCACTGTTTGACCTTCCTCCAAACGACCGCCCAACAACACAAGCAGCAGATCACCATCCGACTTCACAAGGTAGAACTTGTCATTTCCAAGTTCTGGAAAAGAAAATAGTGTCTCCATGTTGACATTGCTCGCGCCCTGCTCCAACTGGGCATTGTTGGTGCACACCAATGTTCCGAACTCAAAATTGTTCACAGCTAGTGCATAGAATTCACCATTGAACGTGGTAATGCAACGCATAGAATGGTACTCGATCGAAAATCTTCCTTCTCCCCAATCTTCATCTATACCCTTAGTTGGAGTGCTCTCATCGACCCAAGCAATTTCTGCCGGGTAATATGTGGAAACGAAGAGCATAGTCGGGGACTTCATTACAGTGATTGACTCCAGAATAACAGATGGCATCTGCGCCTAAAATATAGTGTTCGATGTCTTTGTGAGTGGGTTCAGAAGCCGTATCTTGTGCGGCTGGTTCTTTTGGGCAAGCACGATGATGCCACGGTAAAAGCTGACGAAGTAGTATCTAAAATATATGGGATTGATGAAGATAACATTCAGCACTAAGATGTTTACGATTGAAAATAAAAGGATTAACTCTATAGATATGGAGGAATTTGAACCTTGCATGAACTTCCGTTAGATCGATGGTGACGTAGCGGGATGTGCGGAGGTGGAGGAAGGAGAACTCAGCGGCGCGTGGAAGGGCGTGCTCTACCATGATCCATTCGTGCAGGTGCACGTCGGGCTCAGGTAAATCTGAGCGCCAATTAGTACAAACTTGCCTCAAAGCAGAGTAGGTGTCCACGTACTCCTCGTTCGCCAGTAAGCAGGCGCCGATCTTGTGAAGTGGTCCGTCAGCCCTGAGAGAGGCCCAGTTCATGGAGGCGCCGCGCCTGGATGCGCCGCCCTCGGAGGCGACGGGCACGGCGGCGACGGCCTCGGATGCGACGGGCTCGGCGGCGACGGGCTCGCAGGCGACGGGCTCGGGGGCGATGGCCGCTGGCGCATTCTTCTTCTCCATCGCCGGTAGGGGAGCGCGCGTAGGGCGGCTGGGGTTTTTTTGGAGAAGGTGATGGGACGTGAGAGGCGTGGTTGCGTGCGTGAGTTATGATGAGACTGTGTGCAGAGGGAGGGAGAGGGGCTCTGTACTGGCAGTTGACATTTTGGTCTCAGCACGCGCACCGCGCGGCTAACCGCTGCTCACCGCGACACGCGTCCGTGGGACTGCACGTCAGCACCGTTACGTGTACTCAGTTCTACCCTCGAATCTTACACTGAAAAAATATCTGTACTCAGTTTTCCCCTCGAGTACTAATACTGCCTAGTGCAATATACTCAGTTTTACCCTCAAGTGGCTGGTCAACAGAGAGTCAACAGATGGGATTAAGCCATCTAATTGAGTCATTTCATGCGCAAAAAAATTCAAAAAAATAAAATCATAGTGCCTCCTACTCATGGAGTCTTGTTACGCGACCTGCCACGTAGGAAATCATAACAATCATATATAAATCACGTTTTCACACAAATGGCCACTTCTGAAATCACTAGTAGCTATGAAGGTTCATGGCTTTCCACTCAAACCCCTTCTCAAAACATCTATACCCAAAACATAGTTTGTCTGAATGAGGCCATAATTTTTACACTCATGTATATTTGAATTGCTAATACTTTGAGGTAGGCCAACCTGGGTTTTATTGTACAAAACATGTGTTTTTCTTTTTCTAAATCTCTTATTTGAATTCCTTAGCCTGTTTATTATTTACTTGCCCTTGTATCCTTGATACTACTCAGTTTTACCCTCTCCCTTCTCACAGAAGCCCTAACTTGGCCTGATTGGTCGAGCTGTTGTCACACGGATCGTGCCCACCTACCGTCGATCCTATGATCCAACGGGCAGGATCGTGCCACCCTCTCTCTATCTGTCGGTGGCAAACTACTACCCCTCTATGTATGCTAAATGACGAGTTTGCCACCGGATTCAACAAGTTGGGTAATCACGAATTTCCACTTCTTGTAGGCATTACTTTTCACGGTAAAATGATAAGCTATCACGAATTTCCATTTCTTGTAGGCTTAACTTTTCACGGTAAAATGATGAACTATCATGAATTTCTTTTAGGCATTACTTTTCACGGTAAAATGATAAACTATCACGAATTTCCATTTCTTTTAGGCATTACTTTTCACGTTGAAATGATAAACTATCACGAATTTCCATTTCTTGTAGGCTTTACTTTTCACGGTAAAATGATGAACTATCACGAATTTCCATTTCTTTTACGCATTACTTTTCACGGTAAAATGATAAACTATCACGAATTTCCATTTCTTTTACGCATTACTTTTCACGGTAAAATGATGAACTTTCAAGAATTTCCATTTCTTTTAGACATTACTTTTTTGTTGAGATATAAACCACCCCCACAACGGTCATCTCCACCTTAATTTATTGTGTAAACCCCACAACGGTCATCTCTACCTTAATTTATGGTGTAAAACCCACAACGGTCATCTCTCCCTTATAAATCCCCACAACGGCCATCCCTCATGTCAATAGGTTCTGCCTCTCTCTTCTTCGTTTCTGCCTCTCTCTTCTTCGTTCACATACACTTGATCCATTGCTATGGCTTCCACGTCTCGGACGCCGACCGGAAGGGGAAGGGGAAGGGGAAGGGGAAGGGGCGGCCGGGGTGGTGGATCATCATCATTGCCACCACCACCGTCAACACTGCCATTGATCATAGAGGAGTTCTTCATCACCATCTATGAAGACCCTTTGGCCAAAAAGGTACGTACGCGTTCGCACATATATGATGCATGTGATTAATTATGTGCATGTTCTAAAAAACCTTTAATTTCAAACGATCGGCGCTCGATCTCTTTGCAGGCACTCCCACAAAAGTTTGCGGACTATCTTGACGGCCAGGAGCCCGCAAAGGTGTATCTGCGAGCAGCTGACTGCGGTCCTCGTCTCTGGACCGTGGAGGTCCTATTTGACGGACAAGGCCGGATGTACCTCGACAAGGGCTGGGAGAATTTCGCCGTCGCGCACGGTGTGGATTTCGGCTGCTTCCTACACTTTAAATATGAAGGCGATTATGTGCTCACAGTGAAGGTGTTCGACAGAACAACGTGCAGGAAGTACTACTACACGGACGACGAAGATACTGACGATGAAAGCGACGACGACGTGAAGCCATGCATCTAAGGGGATTATGACCAAGAATATATATGTAGCTTCATATGCATCGATTTATAGATCTAGCTATTTTCTATATATTATGCATGTAAAAATAATAGGGAATCGCAATTTCCACCATGATTCGAGCACCACAGCCTCCAAACGATGCCGATGCCGATATCGGCATGGTCAGAACGGGTATGCATGCTCGCCGCCACTGCTAGGTCACCGTCGGGATGCACCCTCAATCCCGTCCCCTCATTCGATCACTAACACACCAGAGATACCGCCGAGGCCAATGACGAACGTACATGCTGATGCCAATGCCAAACATGCACGCCACTGTGGGCACGGCCACGTCGGCCCGCTATGCTGGACGCCACAGACCACCGCGAGGTCTTTCCCTTCACCACCACACTCCCCTAGCACCTATCTATACACGCCAGAAAGAAGAGACACTAGTTTTCTCTACATTGCTCGCGTTCGTGTCCGACACCGTCAGTCAAAGTGTTGAGGTCGTCGTCGATGTCCTCGACCATTTCTTCTCTTCTTTGCATGGTTAAACGCGTCTAGTTCATATCTATCTAATGCGTCTGATCTCGCCTCATGCAGTTCTTTGTGGACGTCGATCTCATCTCGGCACCCCGCAGGCCACCTCCTCCGTGCCATCGCTGTAGAGCTCCGTTTAAAAATCTATTCCTACCCGTGTATTGCACCTTGTATCAGCGTCATGGCCCCACTTGTCATTCGATATACCGAAGCCCCACTCGTCCGCGTTTTGGTCAGGGATACGGCGATGCTTACGGTCAAACAAAGATGGATGCTCTGACGTGTCTTTGCGGGCTCTACGTGGCCCCACTAGTCAGCAGTTAACGGTCAAAGGTGTTCAACCGTCGGGCAACTGGCCGTTCCAGCACTGGTGACGGTTTCAGCCAAGGGCTTGGACAAAACTGAGGAAAAACTAAGGAGCTGGGGAAAACTGAGTACAACTAATGACCTGAGGGCACGAAAATAGAAATCCCTATTTTATATTGTAATGACTTTATGAATAAACTTGGTCATAGTTATAGGGTTTGATGTTGAAAAAAATCTAATATGCACTATATTTTAACATAGGGGGAGTTATTTGAAGAGGCCAATTAGATCACTTGGTTAATTTGGACCATAGCATCATCACTTAGAGCATCTCCACTCATCCCCCCATAGCCCCACTCCCCTACGTCTTATGGGGGGCGTCAGAGAAAAAAATCACTCCATATCTTGTCCGGTGTCCCGGTACACCCATCCCACAAGGGGCTAGGGGGCGCCGGATGAAACTTTACGGAGAAAAAAGTAGCAAAATGCCCCACTTCCGATTGTCAATCCCCCGACCAAGCATGTCTCCTCTCGATCTCTCCTTTTCCCCATCCCCTATCTCTCATGCACACACCACCACATGAATCGTCGCGTGGACCGTCTGTGCTCCGTGGGGTCATGTGCGCTCTTCTACGTCCTTGTCGTCCTGTTTCCCTCAACGGCCACCCTCGCGCCTTCGACAGAGAAGTTGTAGGTCTGGTCCCCTTCCCTCAACGGAGCCGCCCAATATCTTGTCAGGGGCCGGTTGGAGGTGCTCAAGAAGCGGATTTGTGCGCCGCTGTGCCTGGTCCCCTGCCGTCCGAGATACAGGGCCGATGGGTCATCGTTGTAGCCTCGGTTGGCCGCGAATTCTTGGAGTTCTTTTTGCTCCTCTTCTTCCTCCGCCTCTCTTTCTTGACTTCTTCGTTTCCATGACCATGGTATAATTAAGGGGGTGTGATTGGGAACGACCATGAATTTCATCTGATGTTGTTCCCAAGCCCACCATGCGTGTCCGCCGTAGCAACTGTCGGAGGCCGTATGGAGGCCACGACTAGTGATGCTCTTAATCCGTTACCCGTTAGGTCGCTACCTTGCTACGCTGCTTCAGCCATACTTGTCTATGTGCTGCCACTAGGGTTGATCTTGCCAAGTCAATAGTCATGGCTTTCTGAGAAATTAATGAGTAACATAAAGTATAAATCTTATGGTGTGTACTGAAAATGTTTATATAGATCGAACGAACAAAATACACCAAACGAGGCTGCCCATAAAATATGCATTTCTCATTTTTTTTTGGTGGACCAAATAGTGCAGAACTAGACCGACGAATAAAAACCAGGCAGCCTGCCAATTTAGTTATATTGATTTGTTCGTTTTTGGTTGTGTTTCTTTGCTACAGAGATGTCTTCATCTAATTCAGAATTATGGTTTTGTATGAATGTATCTCTGGTTCACGTCGGTATTATGATTTGGCACTACGTATGGTTCAGTGTATTGGAGGGAAGCCACTAAGTCAGGTGACATCGTTCGTTCTATTCCTGTATGCACTTGACGTCGAGTACCGTTAGGTCTAGCGAACTGACCGTCCGTTTGAATCGTTTTCTGACATGTGAGGCCTCCTTGTTTCATGGATACATTTTTCAATGTATCAATATCCCAAGTTTAATCTATGCTCGTCTCGAGCATATATAAAACACTAAAATAAACATTTGGACTTCTGAGTTTATTACCAATAGATATAAAGTTCTAATATGATCATTGCTACAAAGTATAATGATGTATTACAAGACATAACAACAACCAAGCATAATTTGAAGTAAGTAGTAACATAGAACGTCAACAATATAGCAACAATACAATGTCATGCACTAAACTACAATTTTCAAGATCCAATTAACAATGTTGCAAACTTGTGCACAAATGCAGTGCATGTGGAAGGTCAAGTTTTCTCTAGAATAGATTGGTAAAAGACATTTTCCACCAACTTTTGAAACAACAGTCATAATATATCCTCTAGGAGAAGAATGCAATCAAGTAAAACACAAGGCAAGAAGAGCATGATGTCAATCTCAATGGTTGACACTACCACTATGAAACATACAGTTAACCATTTAATTGTGGATACCCACAACGTTACTTCTGCTACCGATGGATTCTTCAATATTTATATTCCGACTTAATATGAGATGTGATGGATACCCACAACGTTACTTCTGCTACTGATGGATTCTTCAATATTTATATTCCGACTTAACATGAGATGCGATGGGGTAGGAGACTCGTTTTAAGGGATGCCTTAATATTTTTTAAGAATAGTTCTACTTTGCGGAATCTAAAATGAATCATTTTTTATAACCCGATTTTAACTGTTTCAAGTGGGTTTTTTTTAGAGCTCAAGGGGTTTGTTAGAGTTGCTCTAATGGTCGCGGCTGTGATAATCCAATCAACATGGACCTGCCCGGTTGCCTGTTCTACTTGCTCTGTTGCTCAGTCCCAGCTCAAATTCGAATCTACCAGAGGACTATGGCTGGAGGCGTTGCCGTCTAATCTCCATGTACCTGTGACCAGCATTGTTGCTGAGTCTAAGTAATGGAATCTTGTGTTCCGGGTAAAAAAAAAAGTCGAATCGATCCACATGTTTCGTTTCTTTGTTTACTGGGGGTTACTGGGGCGCGTTACCAAATCGTCTCTCAAATCTCACGCCCAATTATTTATCGAGGGGCAATTGAGCGTGTTACCAAATCGCCTCTCATCTCTCAGGCCCAACTAGATCTTCTCCAAACCCAGATCTACACTTAAGCTCGATCGATCTGGGAGCTCAGAAATCCTCAGAACAAGCAGCACAGGCCTTCATCTCACCAGGTTAGCACCACGTTTTTCTGCAGTACTGCTCCTCTTGGCTTTCGTTTGTGCTTCAGGATATATATAGAGCAGTATTATTACGCAAAGTACTGTTTTTATGCTTATTCCGATTGTTCATCGTCGTGTTGCGCTGTGTACTTCCAACAGGAATTAAACCCCAGCCTGATTCATTTTAAAAAAAGTTGCATACATAGCTGGAACTTTAGGGGGAGGTGCTGCTAGAGATGGCTACTGCAAGTGATACATGGGAGAAGAAGCTACAAGATCCAAGTGCGACACCAATGTGTCTGCCATTGGAATTTCTGAAATCTATCACTTGTGATTTTTCCACTGAGGGAGAACTCGGCAGAGGTGGGTATGGAGTGGTTTACAAGGTATGGCCAAGTCCTTTCACTCCACTTAGTATCAATTGTTAGTTAGCACTAATGGTCATTTATCAAAGACACAACCACCTACTGTGAATAAACTTTAAACTTAAATGACAGGGAGTTCTAAGTAGCGGGAAAATTATTGCTGTCAAGAAGATTCATGAAATACATCTGGTCGATGACAACAAATTCCAGAATGAGCTCAGTTCTCTTATGGACATCAAGCACCAAAATATAGTGCAGTTTGTAGGTTACTGTGCCGAATCAACTTGGGAAGCGATGAAACTGCAAGGAAGTGGGAATTATATATTTGCTGAAATACCAAAAAGACTGCTTTGCTTTGAGTATGTATGTAATGCAAGCCTTGACAAGTATATCTCTGGTATGACTATGAAAATTTATACTACTTCAAAATTTGGTTTGTAATTCCTCCATCCCATAATAAAGATGTTGTTACAACCAATGTAGGAGTATGCTGGGTGTAATAAAATCTTATATTATGGGAAGGTGTATAACACAACTTAACCAGTAATAATGTGCCAGTTACTGGCCTAAGGAACATGTCTCGGCTTCAAAAGATTGACATATACAAACTATATATCATTTGACCCCCATGGCTCACGAGGGTGTACTGTTACGGCACCACAAGTGTAACCATCAACTCGGTTTGAATTTTAATGTTTTATAAATTTAACAGATGAATCTTCAGGCCTGGAGTGGAACATGAGATATGGAATAATCAAGGGGATTTGCGGTGGTCTGCATTACCTTCATGAGCAATGTCGTATTATTCACCTTGACCTAAAACCTGAAAACATATTGCTCGATGCTACAATGGTGCCCAAAATCGCAGATTTTGGTTTATCAAGGATCTTTGGTCAAGAGAAATCACGAATCATCACTGAAAATCGTGCGGGGTCACGGTAAGTTTTTCCTTATTTTATAGCATGTGCTGTTCGCTTTTCAAATGACTTGAACTTCCAATTTTCAAACTGAGTTGCAGGGGATATATGGCACCTGAGTACTTGATCCAAGGCGTAGTCTCCATCAAGGCAGATATATTCAGTTTGGGTGTAATAATCATTGAGATTGTCACAGGTCATAGAGACTATCCCCTGAGTGTTGCTCCATATTTTCAGCACTTCAATGAGAATGACAGTCCCGAGAGTAACGACACATCTACCCAGCACTTCAAAGAGAAAGTAAGAAGTAATCAAAGCTTTTGATTGCATGAATCACATAACTTTTTTCCAATGTATATGTAGGTGACAGTACATCTTGTGAAGGAAAAAGGACCATCATTTTTTAAAACACACACTACTAAATAGAAGGACATGAAAGAACATGGACTTAAACCCGCCCAAATAGTTAGTCATATTGTGTACTCTCTGTTGGAAACGTTTACCATCAATTTCTACATGCTTGATAAAACATGAGAAATGCAATGTATGTCGTGTCATACCTGGGTCAAAATAGTTTTTTAGATTTGTTTGAAGTCTGATGTCTGAATTGATTTTTGTACGCTTTAACCTAACTCATGGGTTTTGTGTATACTTTCAATTATGTTTAAATTTTCATAGCCCTAACTCACAACTGCAATTTTGTAGATACTTCTTATTTGGAGGAATAGGTTGCACAAGTCAGAGGGAGACATGGTACAATTGGAACAAATACGGGTATGCGTTGAGTTAGGCCTACTATGCACTGAATTTAACCCAGGTAACAGACCAGTTACGCAACATATAATTGATCGGCTTGATGAAGTGAATATTATGGACGAAACCATCAAGACTGGCATGAGTAGTACGTTGGCAGTAGCGCAGATATGTTCACTCATGTCACAGAACATGGTCCAGGATCAAGTGCCTGCGACAAGTAAATCAGACAACCCCTCCAAAGACAACTCGACATCTCCTATTATCCCGGATGCTTTCCGTTGCCCAATATCACTCACCTTAATGAATGACCCGGTTATGGTCTCCACTGGGCAGGTCTGTGCTTACCTACCTTACTCTCTGTTTCTTAACAGTCTAAAGAACTTCAATACACATTTCATCTCACATTAACAATTCCTCGAAAATGCCTGTACAGACGTATGATCGAGGCAGCATCACGGTATGGTTGAACGCTGGGAATGACACCTGTCCGAGGACGGAGCAGAAGCTTGTCAATAAATCTCTGACTCCAAATCATGCTCTTCACAGGCTGATCACCCAGTGGCGTGAATCAAACGGTTTGGAGCGGCCGAAACTATCTGCTCAAATTCGTAGCAATGCACCAGCAGCAGTATGTACTGCTGATGAGCATGATAAAGTTTGTGAGATTGTCCAGAAACTATCATCCCAAAATGTTTCAGATCAACGTGGCGCTGCAGGTACGCTTCGTGAGCTTTCCAAGTGTAATGCTGAAAATCGTGCGTGTATAGGAGAGTCTGGCGGCATTCCTATTCTCGTGAGCCTGTTATCGACAACTGATCTTAGCACCCAGGTGCATGTTGTGACTGCTCTCCTGAATCTCTCTATTTATGATGAGAACAAGTCAAGGTTGGTTTCCTCCGGAGCTGTCCCCGGACTCGTACAAGTGCTAGAGAGGGGCAGCATGGAGGCTAGGGAGAATGCAGCTGCCACACTGTTCAGCCTATCAGTTGTGGACGACTACAAGATCCTGATTGGGGCTTCTGGGTCAATTCCACCTCTCGTACTGCTCTTGAGTACTGGGAGTCAACGGGCTAAAAAGGATGCAGCAACAGCGCTGTTCAATCTGTGTATCTATCGGGAAAACAAGAGTAAAGCTGTTAGAGCTGGATTGGTCCTTGTACTGATAGAACTTCTAACGGAGACTGGAAATGGAATGATGGATGAGGCCCTTGCTATATTGGCAATTCTTTCGAGCCATCCTGAGGGGAAGGCAGCTATTTTTGGTGCCGATGCCATACCAATCCTGGTCGGAGCTATCAGAAACGGATCCCCAAGGAGCAAGGAGAATGCGGCTGCTGTTCTGGTGCATCTCTGTAAGAGCGAAGGCGAACAGCAGCAGCAGCATCTTGCTGTAGCACAGGAGCAGGGCCTCATGCCCTTGCTGTTGGAGCTAGCAGAATGTGGCACAAAAGGAGGGAAAACAAAAGCGATCAAGCTGCTCGAACTAATGAAGAATACTCCAAGCACATCGATGTTACCGAGCTCCCAAGCAGATGAATCGCAAGCACAACCAGACGTGATGGCATAGGCCGCATTCTCACACACAAGCCACATGGTCAAGCTCAAGTGCCTTGTCTTTGTGTGGCCTGCGGAAGAAAGGCTGCCCCCAGGCACCACCATCAGACACTGGAAGAGGGTGCTGATCACGGCAGGCTTGCCTGCCTGCCTCCCTAGCCCCCGCTAGGGACACAACGAGTTGGAGCTGCTAATATGGAACGGAGGAAGTAGACTGTCATAGATAAATGCTTATGTAGACTGTTGTAGATACATGCTTATGTAGACAAATTGACGACAGATAATATGGAATGGATGAAGTATATACACATGATTTATTTGTTTGTTAGTGCAAGTCAGTACATTGGCGGATCTAATAACAATCTAAAAAATGCACGTGTTTCTCTTGGTTGGATGCTGACCAGCACCCGCTGTAGGCTGTGACTGCTATGGTTTACTATCACTGGTCAGTATTCCTTGCGCATGGTGGCCGTTGGGGGTGGAAATTCCAGGAGGAGTAGGGAACCCAGCTATGGTTGATAGACTCCCTTTTTTACTAGAAAGATGTGGTTGATTGGACTGAAAACCAACGACAGTGAAAAATTTAACCACACTTCATACAAAATCTAACTGTTCGACCATTGCAACATGACCCTTCTTTGTTTATGCACATTGATTTTATATGCAACACCGTCACAATATTTTTCTCGGGTGTGTCAGTGTCACAAACATAAAACGACAGTGCGGCATTCAAACTCAATCACACAACAATTAGTTCATTTATGCAACAAATCTCTATCGGTTGGGTACAATTGCTAAGAAATCATCGTGCATATGCAACACAAAAGTCGACACTTGCAACAACAAAAACAACCTGTTGTGATGATTACATGTGCGTATGCTGCAAATCTTCCATTCATGCCACAAGTATTTTTTTATGTGCTGTAAATGTTGGGATCTATGCTTCAGGGTTGATTTAACTTGTTACAAGCGTCGGGTTCCATACTTCATAAGTGTGATACCTTTTTGGTGATTTACCAAGACTAATGCATAGTGAAAATTGCTAACATTTTTCGCACAATTCAAACATACAGCAGGAAAACATTGAAAGATGTTAAAAACTGGCATTCTAGTCCCCTTTTGCATCAAAGTATGTTTGAAGTATTCATAGAATATTTTGGTTTATGAAAATACCAAAGTATTAAATACTTTAAGGTCTTTAGATGCAATAAAGATTGTAGTTTGAAATCTGAAGTATTCTCTAAAACTAATGTTTCTTTTTTTGAAGGTATTGAAGAAAGAGAAAAACTGAAGTGTCTGTTAGCCAGGCATTAAAATACTTTGGTTTTGTAATACTTCAATTTTTAAAAAACTTTGTTGCCGAACTAAGCCGACTGCCATGCGGCTGACTCATATGGCATCGCCTAGTTGTGCCTAATTGGTTTGAAGGGCTCTAAATTATGCCAGTACTCTATCCTTATAATTATCTCTACTCTCTCCGTTTTTTATTATCATGTGTTTAGATTTAGTCAAAATCACAATTTATGTCATCATTACATATAATAGAAAAACCTCAACATATAATAGAAAATAAATATTATCAAAATCATCATTACGTATACTTTCATATTACATGCATTTGAAATATTATAGATGCTTATACCTTTTCATATACATTTGGTATTTTTTTGAATTTGACTAGAGCAAGAATACATATAGGATAGAAAAACAAAACTGTGTGCACCTTGGTAGCTACTCACCACCTCAATGATTGACACCTGTCCATTCGGTCAAACTTGGCTTAGCACTGCCAGAGTTCCACCATGCGCTTATTAGTGGGAGGGCTGTGATTAGAACCCATTTCAATTTGAAATGTCTTGTAAGATGAGTATATAATGGGAGGATGCAAACATTCAAAAGTAGGACCCATTTCGGCCTCCCCCTGTTGGGTAGTAGAGCAGCTTGCCTATATGCCACACGATGAACTAACCCTGTTGAAGCTGAAGACCTCTACTTCCCGTTCGCCTCCATTTTTATTCAAGGAAAGTAAGAAATGTGCTGATTCCCAGGTATGGAAGATTTCATACCAGACTGGCTAGTATTTTGTATCCCACACTATAGTGAAAAGGCCATGCAACTTTGCCTAGTTTGGGGGCCGTTTGACAATCTCCATGCTTCTAACTTGGATTTGAAAAGTTCGGCACCAAAGATTTTATTCGTATAAGATTTTGTGGGATAGATTTGCAATGGAGTGGTAATATCATCAGAAATCAATATTACAGACGCTCTGAACTAAGTATTGGAACCAGCGATGAACAGTCCTTTCATGGGAGCGGTGGAGAAGGTTGCTGGAGGAAGACGAAGGTGTGTTCAGCCCCTCAATAATTTGGCCAAAAAAACATGTCGAGGTACCGAGCTGTTAGGCTGAATGATGGCATTCTGAAAAGTGAATCATTGTAGATGGGCAATTACATTTTTTTTCCGATAAAGAGCGCTTTATTACTTAAAGTTTAAGTATTACACCCGGCCTCTGCATAACAAAGATGCACACAGCCCAAACCACAGTCTAGAATTAATAAAAAAGGCAAATTACATATCATGATGATAAATTGTAATCTCGCCTAAACTGAGGAACCGATACGAAGACTATGCGGCCATCCATGATGGGAAAAAGTATCCCTCGCTGTAACCTCCAATCGTGAACAGACCTCCGTAAAGAGGTCTCGGTCCTCCACCCTCTGAAGAGAGGACCATAAACGGAGAGTACTAATACCTCGGTATATAACCTGCAAAATAGAAGATTGTTTGTCGTTAAACACTTTATCATTTCTACATAGCCATAGCGATCAAATAAAGGCAATCGCTCCCACCCTAATATGCTTTTTGAACCTATGTTCTATACCGTTAAGCCAATTCCCAAAAATATTGGTAATACTGCGTGGCGGATATAAGGTTGAAGCTATTTGGATGACTGACCATATAGAACGTGCAAAACGACATTGGAAGAAAAGGTGTTTAATTGTTTCATCTTGATGACAGAAAATACATTTTCTACAACCATGACAATTCCGTTTTGCCAGATTATCTTTGGTTAAGATGACTCCTTTACGTAGGTACCATCCAAATACCTTTATACGTAGCGGAATCTTCAATTTCCAAAGTCTGTTATTACTAACTTTGTCAAATGGAATGTCTGGTTGGATCAGAGCATTGTACATGGAAGCTACAGAGAATTTGCCGTTCTCGTGAAGATTCCAACGAAATTCGTCATGTCCAGGTTGTAAATGGATATTCGCCAAACATAGAAGTAAGGGGTTCCAAGATACAAGTCTTTGAATAGACAAATCTCTTCTGAACGATACATTCGGAGGGAAGTCTCCAAAACTTTGGCAATAGTATCACCTTCGTATCGCACAATGTTATACAACGCTGGATATTGTTCTCGAAGTGAGGTAGCACCAAGCCACCTGTCTTCCCAGAACCTAATCTCAGATCCATCTTTAATGGAAAAAGTCCCTAGGCTAAAGAAAATTTTCTTTGTCGCCATCAGGCCAGCCCAAAAGTGCGAATCACCTGGTTTCCAGAGAACCTGTGAAAGTGCTTTTTGGCCAATATATGTCCTTTTAAGAATTGTTTGCCAAGTACCATCCTCGGTGAGAAGCTTAAAGAGCCACTTACCAAGAAGCGCCGAATTCTTGACCGACAAGTCATGAATACCAAGGCCTCCTTGGTCCTTAGGACAACAAACGACACTCCATTTGGCTAAACGATACTTCTTTTTCTCACTATCCCCTTGCCAAAAGAATCTAGATCGGTAATAGTCTAGTTTGTGAAGAACTCCTTTTGGCAACAAAAAGAAGGAGATCATATGCAGTACCATATTCGATAGAACCGAATTAATTAGCACTAATCTCCCTCCTAAGGACATCAGCTTGCCTTTCCAACTAGAAAGACGTTTTTGAAGTCTCTCTTCAACGAGTTTCCATTCAGCAATTGTGAGCCTCCGATAATGAATTGGAATGCCTAAATACTTCATAGGAAACTTCCCTTGCCCACAGCCAAATAAGTTGGCATATGCGTCATCCTCATTAATAGCCTCGCTAAAACAAAACAACTCACTCTTATGGAAGTTAATTTTGAGCCCGGATAATTGCTCAAACGCTGAGAGTATTAACTTCAGGTTTTGTGCTTTCTCCAAGTCATGTTCCATAAAAAGAATTGTGTCATCGGCATATTGAAGGATGGATATCCCCCGTCCACAAGGTGAGGGATAACTCCTTCAATGAGACCATCATTTTTCGCACGTTCGATCATTATAGCGAGCATATCAGTCACTATATTAAATAGCATCGGTGATAGAGGATCGCCCTGTCGAAGGCCCTTAAGTGTCTGGAAATATCTACCCACATCGTCATTGACTTTGATAGCGACACTTCCTCTAGACACAAAAGAATTAATCAACATGCGCCATGGCTGAATGAAGCCAGAATACATCATCATTGCAAAAGTGTACGTATGTATATTCTAGGATACACAAGTAGTCCTTTTAGCAATAGTTGAGGATCCCCTTATTCACATAATCATTGCACAAGTGTACGTATGTACATTCTAGGATATTCAAGTAGTCCTTTTAGCAATAATTGAGGATCCTCTTATTCACATAATCATTACACAAGTGTATGTATGTATATTTTATGATACTGAAGTAGTCCTTTTAGCAATAATTGAGAATCCTCTTATTCACATAATCATTGCTGGTGTGGGATTAGGGTATGCGCGCCAAAGTGTAGAAAACTCTCCCGCCAATTGTTGATGATGACTCCCGCCATGCATACAGCCAAAATTTAATTCCTCCCGCCAAGTCCTAAAAGCAATCATTAGTTGCCTAATCAAATATTCTTGCATGCGCGCGCGGGATGCGGTCAACAAAGACCAGCTGGACCTCTCCATCTAAAAGCATATCCAACGGCTTGAGGGGGTGAGTAGGTACCAAGATGAACACCAAATCCACTCTCTCTAGGATAATAAAAACTGGAGGGAGTATTTGGAACTTTAAAACTTCAATAAGATTAGAAATTTAGAATCCTCCGAAATCGTCTGCAAATCTTTCGATTTAAAGAGCTTTCAAACGGCCTAAGGTCAAAAATTCAGAATCCTCCAAAATCGTCTGAAAATCTTTTGATTCAAAGAAGGCTCTCAAAACACAGTTCCTAATCGATCAGTACCGCTTCGTGCACCCAATCGCACGGGGCCTCCGCCTCCGCGGCCGACGATGCTTCCAAGAAATGCGCCGGCACATCGCCGCCGTCTCCGCCGTCTCGTCTCCTCTTCTGTCGGCAGAGCTACACCCACGACGGCCATCGCAGCATCACCACCTCCAAGCTCCAACTCCCACCTCGCTTCCTCCCCTCATTCCTACCACCACTACGCCTCAATCCTCCAATCCTGCGTCGCCGCTGGCTCCCTGCGCGCCGGCAGGCAGCTCCACGGAAGGCTGCTCGTCTCAGGCCTCGGCTCCGACACGGTCTTGGCCACCAAGCTCGTCGATCTGTACGCCGCCCGTGGCCACGTGGAGCACGCGCACCGCCTGTTCGACGGAATGCCCAAGCGGAACGTGTTCCTGTGGAACGTGCTGATCAGGGCGTACGCGCGGGAGGGGCCTCAGGAGGCTGCAGTGCAGCTCTACCGCGGGATGGCGGAGCACGGCGTGGAGCCAGATAACTTCACGTACCCGCTGGTGCTCAAGGCGTGCGCCGCGCTCCTCGACCTGGAGGCCGGGAGGGAGGTGCACGAGCGCGTCTCGGGCACGCGGTGGGGCGAGGACGTGTTTGTGTGTGCAGGTCTCGTTGACATGTACGCCAAGTGCGGGTGCGTGGACGATGCTCGAGCGGTGTTTGATGGGATCGCGGCGAGAGATTCCGTGGCGTGGAATTCGATGATTGCCGCGTATGGGCAGAATGGGCGGCCCATGGAGGCGCTTTCGTTGTGCCGCGACATGGCTACTCACGGTGTCAGGCCGACAATTGCGACTCTGGTGAGTGCAATATCAGCGGCGGCCGATGCTGCTGCTCTGCCTAGAGGGAGAGAGCTGCATGGGTTTGGTTGGAGGAGGGGGTTTGGGCAGCAGGATAAGCTGAAAACTTCCCTTGTGGACATGTATGCCAAGAGTGGGTGGGTTCAGGTGGCCCGCGTTCTCTTTGAGCAACTCATCAAGAGAGAACTTGTTTCTTGGAATGCCATGATTTGTGGATACGGGATGCATGGCCATGCTGACGAAGCGCTAGAGCTTTTCAGCAAAATGAGGGTTGAGGCTCAAGTGAAGCCCGACAACATCACTTTTGTTGGGGTTTTATCTGCCTGCAACCATGGAGGGATGGTAAAAGAAGCGAAAGATTTTTTTGGTCTGATGGTGGATGTG
Source organism: Dactylis glomerata (assembly GCA_007115705.1). Classification (NCBI taxonomy): domain Eukaryota; kingdom Viridiplantae; phylum Streptophyta; class Magnoliopsida; order Poales; family Poaceae; genus Dactylis; species Dactylis glomerata. The sequence goes on from QXEO01000628.1 coordinate 611,121, forward strand.
TACTCCATCAAGCCAACAGTGCAGCACTTCACTTGCCTCGTGGATCTTCTTGGTCATGCTGGTAGGTTTGATGAAGCGTATGATCTCATCAAGGGGATGTCTATGGAACCAGATTCAGGGATATGGGGTGCACTTCTTAATGGCTGTAAGATTCACAAAAATGTTGAACTAGGTGAGCTAGCCCTGCAGAAGTTGATTGAGCTTGAGCCTGAGGATGCTGGTAATTATGTGCTTCTGTCAAATATCTATGCTCAGTCTGGGAAATGGGAAAACGCTGCAAAGGTGAGGAAGCTAATGACAAATAGAGGCCTGAAAAAAATCGTTGCTTGCAGCTGGATTGAGTTGAAAGGGAAAACACATGGATTTCTTGTTGGGGATGCATCCCATCCTAGATCGGAAGAAATTAATGAAGAGTTAGAGAGATTGGAAGGCCTCATGAGCGATGCTGGGTATGTGCCTGACACCATGCCAGTTTTCCACAATGTGGGAGATGATGAAAAGAGGAACATGGTGAGGAGCCATAGTGAGAGGCTGGCAATCGCATTTGGGCTCATTAGTACACCTCCTGGGACAAAGCTTCTCGTGACTAAGAATCTTCGAGTTTGTGAGGACTGTCATGTTGTCATCAAGCTGATTTCACAGATTGTGCAGCGTGAAATCATCATAAGAGATGTTAACCGTTACCATCACTTTGTAAATGGTGAATGCTCTTGCAAAGACTACTGGTGACCTAACTACTTGGTTTTGGCCTTGGAGAGGGGAGGTGGGAGGGGAGTCCTATCAGATCAGTCTTGTACTCTTACGACAGAGGATAGTCCCCTCCGAAACAGCATTGTTTGGCCATAAAAACGTCAGCTCATTTTTCAGAAATTCAAAGGTGACAGAAAATCTGTGACTGTCTGTTGCAATGTCAGAGTTCACTACAATACTGTAACAAGCTAGAATGATGACCCTGCCAGCAGCAAGTTCCAAAATGCAAAGGTGATGCTTTGATCAATTCTACTTGTTTACTTGCTAGAGCCATGTTTTGAGCAAAGACTTAGAACGTACAGTTTAATTCTCTGTGTTTGCAGGATTTATCGGGAGGGATTAGTTTTGTGCCATGATGCAAATCCGAAGGTTCATAAGATATCTGTTATGCCACCGGAACTGATGTTGCTTTTCCTGAAACAATTGTGGTACACTATCATTGATAAATTAGGAATTGATGATGAATATAACAATGAGGAGTTGATGCAATTGCACTATCCTACAAGGTAGAGTAACTATGACTTTATTTGTGTGCTGTGTTTAATCTATTGTTTTACAGGTCTATTATATTGTTCTAGTGGAAACTGGAAAATACCGATCCTACTGTTTTTATAGTCAAAAGAAACAGCCTTTATCAAGTCTGAAGTCCCTTGGCCTTCTTTTTCCATGTTGCAGTATGCTGTCATGGGCTGCAAAAGGAAATTCTTGCAAAGTAGTGCAGTGAATGAGGCTAGTTACATAAGATGAGATCCCTCACTGCGTCGTAACATTCACAAGTCTGTGTTACTGGCTTGTCTGCAGAGGTTTATTTTTCATTTAAAGAAACAAATTTAGCTTTGGCATTAGCTGCGCCTTCTGCATTCGTCCTTGAGGAAAACTTCACATATGAGAAAATCTTAATTTTAATTTCTTCTGTTTGTTTTTGTAGCCTGTTTTCATCTATGTGATCTATTGTAAGCATGTCACTCTTTGCTAGAAATATATTAGTAACAAGAAGCGAGAACCTGGAAAAATTAGTATGGTTCTGCACTATGAAAGATAATATTGTTGTCTTCTCAATTGTATTGCACTTTATATACAGTGAATGCGAAATTTATAGCCACTTGGTAGTTTGAACTGTTTATACTGGTAACACTGGATAATGAAACTTATGCAATATTATCACGATTTTCTTCGCACCAATCAATTTCTATATTTACTTTGCTACCGCATAATATTCTCATCTTCAGCTGCTATGTTGTATCGGCGGTAGTTCAGCCAAATTACTAGAGTTTCATGCATATGCTGAGTTGATGCAAGTGGAAAGATTTGTTCTTACTGTAGACTATTCTCTAGATGGGAGGTGCTAATTAAATTTAACTATCACTACAGACATAATAGGCTCCATTGCTTCCTTGAAATAGTTTGATTTCTTTCCTCCCTTAGGTAGTTATCTACTTATCTCCAGGGTGGGTCCGCAGAGGAGCTTTCATCATTCAGGCATACTTGGCTTCATCTAGCCCGCTTAGCTGAACATAATTTTCATTTATCATCACTCAGAAAAGTTCTTGTGCATTCTGACTAATACAAAATAGTACGAATTTGTGCTTAATTCATCTTGATTATTGTGCATGGATTGTCCTTGATCAGAGGTAAAAATATATATTGCCAAGCCAAGTGTTGTATATTTCCTGCCCCAGATGCCTGAGGAAGTGAGGATCTATGCTTCTGTAAATCAGTATGTCAAGCTTCATGACTAGCCAACGCAGCCAAAAGTCCAAACTGATGGAAAGGGCTAGGCGCTAGGCAATCAGTTTATTATCTTCACAACACAGTAGATGTGTTGACTGAGATCCAACATATGATTGAGACAAGCTGTGAATTATCAAGAATGGAGTCTCTTTGGTTTTTGGCTTTTTGCATAAAGAACTTAACATGCACCTCATTCCTATGTGTCATAGCTTATACAAAGCTGGGGTGTTGAAATTTTCCAATATCAGTAGAGGGGTCTTAGTACCCGGCATAGAAATTTGGTCCTTATGTTTTTCATGCTAATGCCTCATACTTCCATTGCAGCAAAATTTTCAGATTGTGACGCATTTTGCATTATCTCAAATACAGACCCTTATTTGATTACAGCAACATGCAGTAATTTACTAAAACATCGCTTGCTATAAAAATGTTTCTGCTACAAATGGCAATGTATGTCTTACCAATTTTGATGACACGATCATGGGGAGCTAAGCAACTGTCACTATAATTTATGTTGATTGTCTTCTGTAGATTGCAACCATCACATGCTTCACACATAGGATCTTCCACACCCCTGATTTGATCATGAGAAATGTAGAATGTGGTTGGGTTCCTCTGTCTTCTCATTTTTGGGCATGGCTCACAATGTCATGTGTCGTCCTCAGGTGCATAACATATCGATTTGTTGTATAGAAAGGAAAGATCACAAGATCGTTTCAGGTTGTGATCTGCTTCTGAAATGCTGCATAAAGAGAAACCATTTCGTCTTGTTTACAGGCAGGTTTCACTGGGAGTAACAAAAAAACTTTTTCGTCTTTATATGCTGTCTGCGCCTCTCAAATTATTTTAATTGTTACTCTGCCACTGATCAAGGGCTTCAAGTACTGTAAGTTTCACTTAGTCTTTCGTATTTCTGGGAACACGTAGATTTAGGTCTGATTCTCTCATGTAAATAATTTAACAATGCTCCTGCTTGATCAATGTGTTATGTAGAAGACTGAAATCATAAGTAAATTAGTGCTGTATTTCATCTTATCTTTGATTAGTTTACCCATCTTTTGGATACTAAGTTAGTTTTTCCCCGCTTATCTGCAGTAATACAAAAGATTATTTCCTCTATGCATCTTACTATATTTATTTGATCATGAAAGCTGAAAGGCCTCAGAATTGATTGTCTGCTGCATCATGGTATAATTACGGACCTGTTTACTGAATTGAAATGAGTAAAACTGAAAATCTCCTAGGATTTCAGAAATGTTGTTCTTTCAGTTTTTTGTTCTTACTTGGTCTACTATACCACTACAGTAGCTGAAGGTTATGTCATGTACATATAATTTTGGACTTATTGAGAGCTGCGGGTATTATAACTGGAACCACCATACAGCTCCTCATTTTTATTCTCCTGTCAACCTTTTAGACATAGCAACAGTGTATCAAGATGGAGATTAATAAAATGCCGTGTTGATTGGGTTTGGTGGTTGAATAGTACTAACATATAGCTAGTCAGCCGTCTCTTCTGACCTGCTGCTGTAGAGACAAGCTGGACTTGTGTGGCGTCACTATCAGCACGTGGTGCAGCTTGCTCCACCATGCAACTTGCATTTCTTCTTCGTGGTGCCTGTCCTAGTCTTCGTTTGATGGGGAAGACTTCATCTTGGCTCCAGTCTGTACTGCATTACAGTCTTGAAGTAAGATACATCAGCTCTGACATGGATGTCATCCTCTACAGTTGCAGTCCCATGGCTTTGCCCCGTCGGCGCCTCCTCCTGCTCCTCACCGTCATCGTTGTCGTAATCCTCCTCCCACAGGTGCTCTCCCAGCTTCCCAACATCTGCGGGACAAAGGCCAATGGAAGGTATGCCTGCCCCGATTGCTCTACCTTTACTGCAGCCACCTCAAATCGTAGCGCCGGCTTCGAAGCCAACCTCCTCCAGCTCCAGGCCTCTCTCCAAGACATGGCCGCTGCCGATGCCAGCTTCCTGAACGCTACGTTCGCTGCCGCTGACGGCGACATGGCGGATGCTGTTTATGGCCTTGCCATGTGCTTCGCTGATGCCGAGCAGTCAGACTGCTCCGCCTGCCTCACCGGCGTGGCAGCCGAGCTGGCTGGGACCCGGTGCGCAGGTCACAAGGACATGGTGCTTTGGTACGCGCACTGCCTCGTGCGCTACAACGACAGCGCCTTCTTTGGCACCGCGGACACGTCACCGGCGCAGCGGTTTGACGTGCCCAACCCCAGCAACTTCTCCAACCCGGTTAGTCTGGGTGCGGCACGCCAGAGATTGGCCGCACGAATGCTCCCTGGGGCGGCAGCCTCAGGAGTCCGGTTTACCTTCGACGCCGAGGAGGTCAACGCCAACACGACGCTGCACGGGCTGGCGCAATGCACGGAGGACCTCCCCGCCGAGGAGTGCAGCCGGTGCTTGGCGTCGCACACGGCCTGGTTGGCTGGATGCTGCGCCAATATGGACGGTGTCCGTCTCAACGGACCCAGCTGCTACCTGCGCTATGAGTTCATGGGCTTCATCCCCAGCACGCTGCCATCCATGACGCCACTGCTACCTCCATCTCCTGCTTCAGTGCCAGGTACTCCCTCGGGAAGAAAGAAGGCCAGAATATACATACTACTTGGTACACTGATCGCATTGGCACTGCTGTGCTTATTTCTTGGAGCATTCCTGTGCTACAAGAAGCGCCATTGCTCACTTCCTCCCATGCCCTGGAAGAGGGACACACCAATGGTTGAATCCTTCCTGCGGCGGCAACATCCGAGGAGGTACAGCTACTCACAAGTGAAACGGATGACAAAATCTTTCTCGCACAAGCTCGGTCAAGGCGGCAATGGTGTGGTCTACAAAGGCAGCCTCCCGGATGGCCGCGAGATCGCTGTGAAAATGCTCAAGGACAACAAGGACATCGATGGCGAGGATTTCATGACCGAGGTCGCCAGCATCAGCAGAACCTCCCATGTCAACGTCGTCACACTGCTGGGATTCTGCTTGCAAGGGAGATCGAAAAGGGGCCTCATCTACGAGTTCATGCCTAATGGCTCTCTCGAAAGGTACAATTTTGGGACAGACACCGAACACTCCCTTGGCTGGGAGACGCTGTTCGACATCACTGTCGGCATTGCGCGAGGCCTTGACTACCTGCACCGAGGTTGCAATGCGCACATTGTGCATTTTGACATCAAGCCTCACAATATACTGTTAGACCATGACCTTCGGCCTAAGATCTCTGATTTCGGACTTGCCAAGCTGTGCCCCCAGAAAGAGAGTACCATCGCATTGTCCATCGCTGGAGCCCGGGGCACGATCGGGTACATCGCGCCCGAGGTGTTTTCGAGAGGAGTAGGGGCAATCACCAGCAAGTCCGATGTCTACAGCTATGGCATGATGGTTCTTGAGATGTCTGGGGCTAGGAGAAGCATGGACGGGGACGAGCTACCTGGTTCAGAGACAAGCAGCAGTAGCAAGTATTTCCCCCAGTGTTTATATGAAGGCCTAGACCAGTTCTGCGCAAGAGCCTGTGAGATCGATGGCGAGGCTACCGAGCTGGTGAGGAAGATGGTGGTGGTCGGGCTGTGGTGCGTGCAAATCTCACCTTCGGATCGGCCTTCCATGAGCAGAGTGGTCGAGATGCTGGAGAAGAGCACTGAAGAACTTCAGCTGCCACCACATGGACCTTGAACACGCAGAAGATATGGGTATGACTGCACTAAAATTGTACAGCTGAATGCTATATGCATCCTTTAGGTTAGTGAACTCTTTCAAACTAAAGTGGTTTCATTCGCTGATGATGCACTTCTTCTTGTGCCTTTTCTCTGAATTCACATCTGAAGTCTTGAAATTGTAATGTACCAAATGCGCCCAACGGCCATTTACATTTCTATCCACAATGCCGGCAACTGAAAGTACCCAAAGAAAATTAAATGCTAAGGAAGTAATTTTTGCCACTCCTATCTTCTTTCATCATTGTATGACAATGAATGGTGCAAGTCCACTTTACCTGTTGCGACGAGAGATCGAGTATTCAGTTCAAAACTGAACCAAACACCAGAACTCCCAAAAACAACGCCTATCATCCAGCAAACCCCGAGATAGAAAAGGTCTTGTGATGAGATTATGATAATGCATTACAGTATCAACTAGTGTGGATGCTTCTTATTAGAAATATTACTCATGCCACTAAGTGAAAAAGAAAAGAAAAATGTTATCCTGTTATTAGGTCTTGTGATGGAGAAGACGGCGACGAGGTTTTTGCTTCAGAGACCAGCAGCAAGTATTTTCCCCAGTGTTTATACAAAGGCCTACATCAGTTCTGCGCAAGAGCTTGCAAGCTCGATGGCGAGGCTACCGGGCTGGTGAGGAAGGTTGTGGTCGTCGGGTTGTGGTGCCTGCAGATCTCCCCTTCCGATCGGCCTTCGATGAGCAGAGTGGTCGAGATGCTGGACAAGAGCACTGACAAACTTCAGCTACCACCACATGGACCTTGAACACGCAGAGGATGTGTGTATCAGTGTATCATTGCGAACTAATAATGCACTTAATTGTACAGATGATTGATCCATGGATGCATCGTTCAGGTTACTGATCTCTCTTTTTTAGACAATAATTACTGATCCCTTTGAAACTAAGGTGGTTTCATTTGGTGATGTATGCACTTCTTGTGAATTCACATCTCAAGTCTTGAAATTGTTATGTCCAAAACACAATCATGGTCAAGTCCAACGGCAATTTACATTTCTATCCACAAATAACCACAATGAAAATATGCAGGTGATTGAAAGCGCCAAAAGAAAAGTTAACGCATGGAAATAAGTTTACGTAGTTGATTTCTTATTTCATCATATTAGGACGTGAATGGTGCAAGTCCACTTCCGCAAACTAGACAACAACGTACTGAACGATTAGGTATTCAGTTCAAATTTGAACCAAACATTAGAACTCCCAAAAAGAACGCCTCCCATCCAAACAACCCCAGGGTAGAAATATTTTCACCACCACCAAGAGCATGTACAATGGTTGATAAGACAATCCTAACTTATGTGCTGCGTGTTGTTTAGAGAAGTAAAAAAACATGTTATACAATGGATTATCATGGATATCTCTCATAATTAATGTTTGTATACTTCTAAAAATATGGTATGATTTCCCTCAAAAAAATACGGTATGATTAAAATTACACTAAAAGTGTGACTAAGAGAAGATATCTCATACAAAGGAGAAGAATGCCTCATATTTCTTGCCGTGAACTCATCTTTTATTTTTCCTTTTTTCTGTCCTCCAACTCCACGAACATCATAGGTGACATTGCTAAGGGAAAAAAAGAAAGAAAATGTTACCCAATGCAATCACATTATGAGTGTATACACTAAAGAGAATTCCAAGCCTCCTTCAAAAACAAAGGGTACTAGATGACTCTTAACGCTATCATGTGACTTTAGAGTCGCCTCTAAAAGCATTCAAACCTAAGAAAAGTTGAAACTTTAGAGTTGATATTTATCAACGGGTTCCTCTAAGGCGCAGTTGACTGAGAACTATTCTTCTGATGAATCTTTCTTCTCTCTCTCTCCGACGAGCCATGCCCCCGCAGCCACCACCGGCAAAATCGTCGTCCTCCCCAGCCCCCGCCGCAGCCGGTGTGCCACCGTGACACCTCGCCGTCCTGCCCTGCCGAGGCTCCTCCGGCCATCCCTCTAAGCCCTCCCCTTCTTCTTCGGCACCCTGCACCCCCTAATCCTAAGTTTATTCCTTGCCGGTGAGGTAGGTGGCCGCCTCCCTCATCTCTCTCTATTTTCTGGTCTAGTTTGGGAGTGATGTAGGAGAGAACATGGCACGAGGAGGGATGGGAAAGATAAGGCACGACGGGACCCACTGGCATGAATCTTGGAACAATGATCCAACGGTGAAGGAGGTGACCAAGCACTAATCTAATTCTTAGTGGGAATTAGCAAAACAGTTTATCAATTGCATATCACTACACAATACTGTTTACACTTGACGATTTTATGCAACGCATGGAACTGTGGAGCACACTTCCACACACAAACTATGGTAGGTATGAAAACACGTAGGAAACCAGAAATTAATGTAGAGCGGATACATTGCGAACATGATATGAAGGGAACTTTGCAGGAACTCAAAAACCCTTGAACCATATTGAAAACACAACCAAACCAACACCTTTAATTGCTAAGAGAACTATGAAATATTATCGTGTCTCAGGGATATAATAATATTTACTATCACACAACTTTTTCCAACGTTGGCAACATACTAAGGTTTACTATTTGGTGTGGGGCCAACTGAGTCCACAACACAAACAAAATACTCTTTTGATGTTTCAACAAGTTTAAATACCTGTAGAGCAAAATCTCAAAAGTTTATACCTATCAAAAACTGAAATCTCTCCTCTAAAAAAACAGAAATCTCAGAAATTATTTGAATTGATTCTACAACTTTTTTTGTTTGACACCACCACGTACAGCCATTCAAATCGAAGACTTTGAATAGTAGTAGTGGTACGGAAATATACTTATTTCGCTGGAGGTATACGCAAAACATACCGACGTCTCTTCCTCCTCGGCTCCCACCGCAAGAAAGGAACCGGAAAAAAAGACGAAGAACCGGAGACGAACTAGCAGAGCGATTTCCGAGAAGCGTTCCGCGGAGAAATCCTGCTGCGTTCAAAGATGCCGCGCATTCCCCTGATCAGATTCCCCAAGAGGAATCTCAAGGTCCCATCCCCATCCCCAGCAGGTGCTCTATCTTTTCCCCTAATTTCCCTTTCCCCTCCGATTCGTGTATGGTCGAGGTTTGCTAGTTCTAGGGCTAGTTTGTCGTAGATCTAATTCTCAGTTTCCTCGATTTTTTGGTTGATGCAGCGGCAGCAACCTGCAGATCAGCATGCGACCCTCATGTCCCGATTGGGTAAGCGCAGGATTCTCGAATCCGCAACTAAACTGTATTTTTCTTTTCTTCTTGAATTCGGGTAATTACCGGTGATAATTTGGGGTTGGGCACATGCTTTCTGAAGTAGTTGATTGATCCGTGTCACATATTTTTGTTGCCTCGGGTGTTATTTTGCTGCATAAATTAGGAATGTGAATGTGATTCCGCGGCTGATGGTTTCAGGGAGATTTTCAGAGTGTGAGCCAAATACGAGTAGGAGTTATTCCATTGTAGGTTCTTCTTCACTTATGATACAGGAAGTTGAGATATTAGGGATAAGTTTGTAAGGAACTTGATGGAAAGGAGAGGGTTTTGTGAGTTACCATCCAACCGCAGTGTGTTTTCTTGCTACTCCTGTGCTTTGTAGTTGTTTGTTTTACAGATGGTGCTATATCATTCAGATTTAGGGTTGCTGCTGGCTAACTCATATGTACACACAATCTCAAGTGTATAAAGTTGATAAAATAGTCATTTTAGTGACCCAGCGAGATAGGATGTGATCCACGCCTTCATGGCAATGGATAAGCAGAAACTTCCTTTCTAACATTGTTTCGGTGGTTTGGGTTGGTATGCCATATGTATGGATGTGCTGAATGTGCTATGAAATAATCAACCCTGTTTTGGGGATTAGAAGAGATGGTGTTTTCTCTGACTTTTATAGCCCTTGTCGGTGCTATGTTATGTAGCCTGTTACACCAGTTATTGGATATGTTCTTATTTCCTGGTCTACTGAACATTATTTGCAGTAGGTGTTTCAATGATTTCATTTTTCACATGCTATGAATGTATTGATTGTTCCTTGGCTTAATTATACTGTGACAGTATTGCAATGCGTATGTTTTTGGGGCTTCAGAGGACATGGTGTCTTATCTGGTTTTCACTGCCCTTGTTGGTGCCATGTTATATAGCCTGACGTGGTGCCTCAGCCCGCAACCCTCTGGTAGTGCCCCACCACGTCATCATGCCGCCCTGTTACAAGCAATAAGCCGGCACCCACCAACGCTCCGTGGCTGGAAGCCTGGAACAACCCCAGAGCGCCCTGCCTCACCACCTCGTCCTTCTAACTGCTGCAGGTGGCACTCATGCGCATGCAGAGTGCAACATCATGGAGCAGGCGCAGTGCGTCTCCTTATGTTGCTGGCTACCACAACAGTGCTTAGCGGATGAGCTCCGCTAGGCAGCCAGAGAAGTCAGCGATGGAATGGGAAGCATTCTTAAGCTTGGGGGGTGGTGGATGAGTTTCGCCTGGACGCTGGAAGTCGTTGTCGCAACGCAAAGACCTGACATTCCTTGGCGTGGTGTCACGCCGGGCTTCTGTGTTGCGAGAACCTAGAGCCTGCCTAGCAAGTGAACAGAGGGAAGGCGTTGGGTCAGGTTGTATAATTATTTAGTTCAAAACTGTCCAGGGAAAAATAGGTGGTAGGGACAGCTGTTGTTTTCTAAGAAAGCCATTCAGGGAACATGTACAAGAGGCCACTCAACTTGAGGAAATCTATAAAGGTTGATCAACTTTGGGAAAACTATAATTCCCCATGATATTTACTTTGGATATCACTATCATTACTACTTCCCTCTGGACGCTATTTTGAGTACTAATTTGTATTCTGAACTGTAGCACATCTATATTTAATATTGCAAAGTACCTTTTTTTCCTGAACGTATTGCAAAATACTTCTCATAGTACATGGAAAGGGGTGTAACTAACAGTCTGCAATTTCTTTTCCAGGAGCTAAAGTAGAGGCACCTTCTTCTGGGGCGAAAAAAAATTACCGTTTTACATCAGATGTTCCTTCGGCACCTTCTCATAATGCTGTTGGAGGGCCAGCTTCACAACTTCCCAAACGCACACCACTCTCTGAGGAAGAGATTGAGGCTATCATGGTACGTTTGAGTTCTGCAGATGCTGAAATACGAAGCATACATTGCTTGTGTGTAGTTGCAGAATGACGATGTTGTTGCTTAATACATATGTTTTTGTTGGTTCAAGCCTAAATATAATGATAAAATGCTAGTTAATTTCCGTTCCATAATTAATTATCATGGTTGTTCCTAATCTCTTGTGGTCTTTGTAGAGTGGAAGTTGTTGTACTTTATAAAATGCTAGTTAATTTCCGTTCCGTAATTAATTATCATGGTTGTTCCTAATCTCTTGTGGTCTTTGTAGAGTGGAAGTTGTTGTACTTTATTGTTAGTAGACAGAAGCTGCAGATTGCACTTGCTTAGTAAACAGAAGTTACAGGACTAGGTTCTCAGTTCCTCAAATATAGTCATAAATCCATCATTTGGAATTTTAGTCATAAATCCATCATTTGGAAATTCATTTCACATACCTAAACTATTCATATGGACTCAAATGCATGAACCAGATAAAGGGAGTCTGTCAGAGGCTGTTTCCCACGATTCAAGACTATGGTTCCTTGTGACTTCTAGGATTACCCTTAAATAGGTTTTCTGTAGTGCATAAGGTGTACATTCGGTTACCCTTATGTATCAATGTATGCTCAAATTTTTTTAGTATCTATGCTACTTGAATTCCCTACGATGTTTGCTGTACCACTAACAAACTTGTTGACAACTATTTTGTTTTGTTCTACATCATTATTAAGTATGTTTTCTCTAACACGTGAATGCACAATTATTTTTGAGCAGCTAGGCGGTGTCTTCTGATATTTCCTCATCGATGGCACCTCTGGCGGAGCATCAATAAGACACCCTACACCGTGCTGCATTCTCAACCTTCACCTTGGAAGTGTTGTCATTAGAGCCATGTTAATATGGAACTCTTCCTGTTTTGGTCGGCTGCCACACTCGTCTTCTGAATATTCTCCATGTGACTAACCAAAAAATGGTCAACACTGAACATGTGATGTATGGGTGCCTTGACAAAATATGCCAATCATGGAATGTTTTAATTAACGTTCATTCTTTTTCCTTGTGCTGTTGTGAGTTTCGCCAGAATGTTTCTTTTTGTTATTAGTGTTTTCTTGTTTTCTCATGCATGGCACTAGCTTGAATGTTCCTCCCTGGAGAAGCACTCAGATCATTATTTTGTCTGTCTTTTTGGGTCTGCTCCTAAGTTCTTGTGATATGTTGTCTTTCATTTCATCAATTATTTTTGAAGAACTTCCCCTTCAGGCCTCATTCACCCTTCTTCTACCACCTACTCCACTTGGAGACCCGTTGTTAACATTCTGCTGCAGGCGGTTTTCGGTTATGTTTGCAGGCCTTGCAAACATTTTCTGATTTCTTTGGGAATGACGTCATTCTTCTCTTCTTGATTAGTGTCGTACTATGTTATGATGCCAACTGCAAGCTGCCAAGGCAGTACTGACTGATGTGTTTGTCGTTTCCCCTGTTTCAGCCGTTGGAGCTTTCTTTGTCTCACTGCCGTGCAAGTATCTCATTTGATAATGAGACTGCTGCTTGATCAGAGCTATCCAAATCTGTTACACGCGTTTGCCTCCTTCTGGTGAAGTTTTCGTACACCACGTGTTGGGAGTTTTCGGGGAAAATATCCTATGGTCCCAGACCTCACATGCCACCATGGTACTATTTAAAAAATTTCAAATTCTAAGTGGCAAAAAACATTGGAACAAATTTGTAGATATCCATAAGACATGTCTTTACAATCCCTGTAATTTTCAAACCAAATTCGAAATGTGCTAAGAGAAACAAAAAAAGACAAACTGCTATGTGAATAGTATCATATTGACATTTTGTCTTTTTGTGACACTATTCATGTTTGATTTGTCCTTTTTGTTACTCTTAGTCTATTTAGAATTTTATTCTGAAAGTTCTAGGAATTGTAAAGACATATCTTGTGAACACTCACAATTTTGTTCCAAATTTTTTTGCCACTTACATTTTGAAATTTTGCAAGTGGTATCATGGTACCATTTTAGGTATGGGATCACTGGATATCTACCCGAGTTTTCGGTACCGTGCTCGCTGAAAATGTGTCGGTTTAAACTTGGGCTCGTATACTCCTTCCAGTTTTGTCCATTCTGCCGAACATCCGTAGGATACAACTTTGACCACTTCTATCCTAACACATTTATATTGTGGAAGTTAATTTTCGAGACAATACATGGATAATGACACACGAGACATGTTTTTAACATGGTGCAACTCTTGGTCTCAGTACCTCACTAGTCACTATGCAACACAATTGAACGCCTATGGTTTTCTGGGCATGTTTGGAAGTCATGACCATCTGAAACAGAGGCAAAAGTTTGCCCAATTCATCGATTACGAGGAAGAGAGTTGCCTAATTAATTAGTATCAGAAAATGAGGTGAAAGCCGCTATAAACTTGGTGATGATAAGTCACCAAGGTGCATCATAGTTGGAAAAACAAGCTACTCCGAAATCCCCATGACCATAGAACAGATGAGGGAGGCGCAGGAGCAACACGTCGGAGCGGAAGAGATCAGCCAAAATGGGGAAGAGAGTTGCCTAATTAATTAGTATCAGAAAATGAGGTGAAAGCAGCTATAAACTTGGTGATGATAAGCCACCAAGGTGCATCATAGTTGGAAAAAACAAGCTACTCCCAAATCCCCATGACCATAGAACAGATGAGGGAGGCGCAGGAGCAACATGCCGGAGCGGAAGAGCTCGGCTAAAATGGGGCTTTCAATGTGGCCGAAATGGGGCTTTCAATGTGGTTTCCTTCTTCCCTTCTTAATGAATAGGCAGCATTCCTGTCGTTTGCGCTAAAAAGAGAGGCTAAACGTGTCACCTAAGGAGCGGGCGCGCAACACACCTGAAGGAATGACATGCGCCTCATCCCAACAACTAGGGTCTTGCAGCAGCAACCGAGGAGCTGTGGGCATTGGGGTCCGATCCAACTCGACAAGGGCACATAGCTGACCACCTAGGTCTCGAGCACAAGCCAAAAAATTGGCTTTTGTTTGGATAGTTGTCAATACTACCAAAATATGGGCAACGTAAACCAAAACCAAAACCTCACCTCTCTCTCTCTCCACACCATCGTGCTTTGCGAGAACATAGAGCACTGCCGCACGCCTACCGAACATGGACACACCCTCGGCGACCACCTCCACACTTAGACCGGAGCGTTTCACCTTGCCATTCAAGGAGGCCAGGCCTCCTCCACCCCTACCGTGGCTCATCTACTTCCCCGAGGATGCGAAGTAGCGCGCAACATGCCGCCGAAGAGAGGAGGCGGTGTGGTGAAGAGAAGAGAAACACAAAAATAGAAAAAGGAGAAATAATCCAATGACTTGTGGGTCCTATAAGTTCGTGTAGAGAGAAGAAAATGAGGACCAAGGTCATTGCTAGAGTTGGTGTCATTTTTGGATCTTCCAATTCAGAAAATGGGGATACTATCCAAAGTACTCCCTCTGATTGAAAAACAACATCGGATGATTTAGTACAAGTCATCAACCACCTTTTCCGATCAAAGAGAGTATGTTTTAAGGCCCATTGCCCGACAATAGTTAAGCTGCAAACGGTACCTAAGTCAGAGACTATATTTTTGAGAGATGCTTAAGTCAGAGACTAGGACAGACAGAGGGTTGTTAATTAAGATAAAAGAAAGTGTGGAGCCATTTGGTCCGAGCATAACGAGTTAATTCCAAAAAACCACCACATTTGTGCCGGAAATACGCAAAACCACCACAATTCCGCGAAATTGCAAAAAACCACCGGTTTTGCGAAAATTCGTTGCAATGTGCACTGATTCGTGTTTTTAGCCGGCTAAACACGATTTCTGACATCGGGCCCCATTGTCAGGCTGACGTGGCACACTAAATTGGTCAGAGGAAGAGACATAACTTAAGATAGGGCTTTTTTGTAAATTTTCCAATTTCAATTTTCTTTTTTCCTTTTTTTCTCCATCTCCACCGCCGGCCTCCCCTTCCTGCTCCATGTGCCGCCGCCGCCGGACCTCCCCTGATGGACGCCGCCCTCTCCTGCTCCGGCCACCGCCGGCCTCCCCTCCCCTGCTCCATGTGCTGCCGCCGCCGGACCTCTCCTGCTGGTCGCCGCCCTCTCCTGCTCCGGCCACCGCCGGCCTCCCCTCCCCGGCTGCCGCCGCCGGACCTCCCCGGCTGGCCGCCACCGCCGGACCTCCCTTGCTGGCCGCCGCCACCGGACCTTGCTGCCGACGGGCGCTGCTCCGGCCGCCTCGCCGCCGTGCCCTGCTCCGGCCGCTCCCTCGCGGCGGCCAAGCGGCTCCGGCGCCCTCCCCAGCGAGCTCCGGCGCCCTCCCGCACGGCGGCCAAGCAGGCGCGGCGCCCTCCCCTGCACCGGTCGCCCTCCCATGCGCGGCGGCCAAGTGGCTCCGGCCGTCCCCAGCGAGCTCCGGCGCCAGGCAGTGCGTGGGCGGGCAGGCAGTGCGCGGGCGCGGCGTCCTCCTCTACGCCGGTCGGCATCTCCGGCGAGCTCCGGCCAAGCGGGCGCGGCGTCCTCCTCTACGCCGGTCGGCATCTCCGGCGAGCTCCGGCCAAGCGGGCACGGCGGCCTCCCCTGCCATGGAGGAGGAAGAAGATAGAACTGACAAGTGGGTCCCCCAGAAATTTACAAAAAGCCCCCTCACAGTTGGGTCTTTCTATTTTTTGACCTCATTACATGCATGTTATGCCACATCAGCACTGACAGTGGGGTCTTCTTGTCAGAAATCGTGTTAACCGGCCAAAATTGAACAATCAGTGCACATTGGAACGAATTCACGTAAAATTGGTGGTTTTTTGCAATTTCGTCGAATACATGGAATTAACTCGAGCATAACAGAGGAGGCGGGCGGCAACACTCAGCCGTTGCCTCGCGAATCCAATGGCCATGGCCCAGTCTTCCTCCTTCGCTAGCCGCCCACCCCTCCTCCCCTCCACAGCGACCTCTCCCTCCTCCTCCTCCTGGTCGCCTCCCAGGCACGGGCCGCGCGGCCGCCGGGCCCTCACGGTCGCGTCTTCCCTCCACCTCGGGCCGGAGGACTTCGCCGAGCTCGCGCACAACAAGGTTCTCGCGCAGTAACCAGCTTTTGACCAGTATTATGTTTCTTTCTTTCGATTGGTAGCTAAGCAAGGACTCGGATCGTTCCTGAAGGTTCTGATTGCGGCGACGGTGGCGAGCGTGATCGGGCAGCTGTCGAAGCCATTCACTTCCGGCAGGGATGGAGGCAAAATCGACATCATCAAGGTCGCCGCCCGGTCAGGGGGGATGCCTTCTACCCACTCCGCGGTCAGACTACCACCCACTAGCTTTATTTCGTTTGGTTTATCGCGTGTCTGCCTTAGTAGTCTTGTTTATAGATCCCCTCTTGGCTGTGCTTGGGATATGCTTGTGCTCCTGTGCTGTCATGTGTACTGTGGGTGAAGTAGTGTGCCTAATTCGCTTAATTCTCAGTCAAATGATGTCATCCACAATTGTGTAGTATACGAATTAGCAATTCTCTTTTTTATTTCTTGTTGGTCAAATTGTAGAAAAATAAAATTAGAGCCAAAGGATTTTCGCCCCTTCCATTGCAAGAATGAAACTCGAACAAAAGTATTATATAGTTGGAAGGCATGGATTCTAGTAGTAATACGGATGGAGGTAGTATTGATTGTGGATTTTTCACACCTACTTGCGTCCGCATCCCATTTATAGAATATGAATATCTATTTTAAAAAAAAAATCATGGATGTACTACATGTTATAAAAACACTTGCCAAAATTTGTGCAAAATTATGACATACTAAGTGTTTTTAAAAAAGACAAGAAACAGACGAGTAGTATTCCGATTATACTCTACATACACAAGTTTGTGTTTCCATACGGTTCACAAATGGTCATATTTTTGTTACTTCCTCCTTCCAAATATATGTCTTATTTGTTTTGAGGTCAAACTTAGAAAGTTTGACCAAGCTTATAGAAAAATATATTCACATCTATATTTCTTCTTACTAGATATTGATATTTATTTCTATAAACTTGGTCGAATTTAAAATATTAGACTTAGGATAAAACAAATAAGACTTACATTTTGGTATTGATGGAGTATGACTTTCTTGTAAATATGCATTTTTTGTTTTTCCTTTGTATTTTTGAAAACCCACAAAATGTTTTTTCACAATGGGTCGCGCCCACAACTACTTACCGATTTTCGTTCTCAGTAGTATTTGTCTTTCTTATCTGTCGAAATGATGTATTAACTCATGACCGTTTATCTGTTAATATGTTACATCGAAACTTCTAAAGTACAAGGAACACACAGTATGAAATGAATCCCTAATGGTAGAAAAAACACATCGGAAACAATTAAGGACACGTCTGAAGTGACAGAGAGAACATATGTGAACCAGGAGATTTTACAATGACGCATTCGCTAATCCTGTATGGCCACCAAAGTACAAATGTATTACAAGGGTAAGGAATGTCTGTAAGTCGTAAAAGGAAACAAACCCAGAAACTATACGAGTCCTATGCAGATTACTCTCCCTATGTAAAGAGGCTGACTTACCCTACGCTGCCACACATAATCTTCCCATTTGCACCGTCATAATTAGGATCAGAAATCAACAGTTAGGATGGTGTTTCGGTTGTTAAGTGAGATTCTTATAGTTAGCAATAGAAAGGTTTACATCAGGAAGCACGTACCGATGAATATGAATGAAAGCAAGGTCCTATCCTGACATATTTAATTCTTCTGTTCTCTTGTACAATCATATATGTTTGGTAAGTAAAGCTATTAAGTCTTGTCAAAGTTTACACTGAAAAAATCTAATGGTTTTAACTATAATTCTTCATGTTACAGGCGGTTGTGGCAGCGACTACCTCGCTTGCGCTAGAAAGGTTAGCTTCTTTAGAATTCTTTAGCTAGGGTTTACATGTTTCAGCTTGTTTCTGTCCATGGATTGTGTGTGTTTATTCTTGATTCAGGTTTAAAATGCAGGGGATTTGCAGACTCCATATTCGGGATGTCGGTGGTGTTTGCGTCGATTGTAATGTATGATGCCCAGGTATGGTTATTTTGTCTTTCATGTCTCTGTACTAAATTATCGATCTGGTCATTTTTCAATGTCAGTCAGCGCTTATTGATCATTTAAGTGTACTGGTGATGTCAATGAGTCTTAATTTGTATGTCCGATCTGCCAAATCCCAAAAGGAAAAGTCAAGTTTGGCATTGATTGATCAAGACTTAGTACGAACATGAGGACATATTGCATTATCAGTGATCCGACTATCTTAATACCCAATTGACTCTTCACTTCCTCTTTATCGGCCTAGATGTCCCCATTGGGCATTGATGTTGCATGTTTCCTCACTAAATTGGGAGGTGAAAGGTGCTAGAATTTCTTAAGAGAAATCACATCCATAAAGAAACGATATTGGTCTAATATGCTGGTTTCTGCCTCTGCCCTCTTGAATCTGGTAAATATTCATGTGGGGTGCCTTCTATTTTCTCACAATTGCTTTAGTGTATTTTGCAATCCCAACAATAAAAAAAATATGTTGAGCTTTAAATGTTTTTGAGTGCTAGTCAGATTGCCAACACACTGTGTAGTATGAATGTATGATACCCTTGATGTCAGCTGATACATTCCGGCCAAAATAATATGTCAGTTTGCGCTGATGTATGACGTCCTTTTCGACGAAAGCTTACCTTGGTAGGCGCATCTTACTCACCCTACTCCCTTAGACAATGCAATGCTCCGAACACGGAAGTTTGCAGTTCAGCTCTCTTCTCCCATGTAGAGTCGCAGGTAGAACCATTACCAGTTCAAAGTGAATTTTGAATAGCCATCGTCGCATTAATCAGAATCTTCAAAAGCAAGCTCAAAGTCAGGCCCTGGCACTATTATGTACCATTACATGAAATGTGATTTTCAGGGCTAGCTGTCCGAGCTTTTATTCCTTGCTTCTGTTTCTTTGTTGAATATTATTAAAAATGCCGCTAGTTCGCAATAAGTAATTGTACACATTAGATTTTTTGAGATCATTATCGAAGCCAATAAATTTAGCATTTTCTATCCATTACCAGTGCATTTGATTGAACATGGCCAATTTCTTCTTAGCTTGGTGTGCAATGCAGCTGTAAAAAGTTTGACCAGTTTAGTTAGTACCCATGTTTTTTATGTGAGGTAGTGGGTACCCTGCCTGCTGTCAAGTTGCAGGGTACATTGCCAGGACATGTTCTCGTCATTTTATCAACTCACCTCTATTGATTATGCCACACATATCTGAGCTTTCTTAATGATCAGGAGGATCTTACACAAGCCTTGACAGGGGCTGTTTCAGATTATTAATCTGTTGTGCTCTTTCATAAAATACTACTCCCTCCTTTCCATTTTATAAGACGTTTGGGCAAGCTAATTAAGCTTTGTCAAAACATCTTATAATAGGAAACAGTAGAAGTATAACCATATGGAGCTTATGGTGACATCATCTTATTTCTTGTTTTAATAGGGAGTCAGAAGAGAGGTGGGCAAGCATGCAAAGCTTCTGAACAAGTTATGGGCCCTAAGGGATCAGACGATTCAAGATCATGAGGACAGTAGTGACCTGGTGAATTCCACCTCTGAACCCCACCCTGCGAACCGAGAGGTGGCTTCTGTTCCCCAGAATGATTCCACATCACAGCGTTCAAACATTATGCCCTTCTCGAGGCGCAGCACTGCGACCAGATTGCCGAAATCGAACGTGCTCCGAAGCTCAGAACCAGAGCTAACTGAATTGACAGAGGAGTATAGCCGGTTGAGCGAATCCGTCGGCCACACAGAGGCACAGGTCGCAGTCGGTGCCTTGTTAGGTTTTGTTGTAAGCTTAGCTGTCTACACGACACTGTAACAATTACTGCCATTTTTTGCACTCTTAACTAGCCTGGTTGATATTTACACAAAAAAAAGGAACACAAGCGATTGATTGCCACCTCTATTAAGCATGTTTCATACTCGCGAATGCTTCCTTTAGACTCTGCACGGTCTTGACATTGAGCCTGTGCTGCATTGAACTTTGCAATATTGCAGCTGCTGTCCCTGTTCCACGCGTCATTTCTTCTATCAGAGAAGCTAGGTTGGTAGTACTGCTAGACGTGTATAGGTTTATATGCATGTACTACTAGTTGAACAGGAACTTTGATGCGCGTGGTGAGACGATTAATTAAATTTGATGGCCAGGAGGAAGAAGCGTGACGCATCAGGCGTTGATTTCTTACTGTAACCCTGTTTCACAAAATAGATCAATTCATCGGTCTTGGTAAACAAAGGGTACGTACGGCAAAGAGCTTTGTCTACGTTCAGGGCTCAAACTGTACTGGACCGTGTACTGATGCAATTGATCTGGATAAGCAAACAACTAAGGGAAAAAAGGCTTGAAATATGAGGTAGCGCTGAAATTTCACCATAACATAATATCTAAATACAAAAACTCTAGAACTTGTAACAAAATTAATAGATAGTACCCCGCAAAAAAAAGACAAACAAAAATGAGCAATAGTAAATACTTCACTTATTTTGTTGGCTAGCTCAAAATATAAAGGTCAATTGTATGCAGTGCTGGGGCCAGGATTCAAATTAACCCTATGTGTGGTATGCATTAGGGATGGGCAGAAATACGATTGACTGAAAACTAAACCCAAAAAGACCGAGACCAAACCAAAAAAGACCAAGACTGAAAAGACCGATCAACATATTGGGTAGCAAATTTTATAGACTGAATTTAGTTTGATAAATTTGGTCATTATTTCCCAGTGACCGATTAGACCGAACTGACCGAAATTTATGTAATATTACCTCAATCTCTAGAGTTGTGTGACATGTGTGAATTATTGTATTGTTGAATGGTGATCAAACAACTAAAGCATGGTTACATTTGTTTTTTCAGTTGTTGAACGTTTATTCCTACCAATTACTAACAATATAATCTTAAAAAAATTCTAAATAAAAAAAAACTTCTGAATATACCCCACAAAAAAAACTTCTAAATATAGTTGAAATGCTAACATTTTTTTACTAAATAATGCCCAAGCTTTGTGTTGGCAACATCGATGATGTTGTTCAGCCGTGACCGAACCCGAATTATTGGGTACCCGAATGTATCGGGTAGTAAATAAACAAGTATATTTTGGTCTTTATTTTTGAAGACCAAATTTAAAATAGACCAAAGTACAAAGACTGAATTGTCGCTCATGACCTAATGCCCACCCCTAGTATGCATCATCCATGTAACCCAACCACACAATGAACCCTTTTTTGGTGAACTTATGATAACAACATTACTACCCGCAGAAGGATGATAGCAACACATCTTGATATTAAACAGCAAGACACAAGTTTTGGTTATGCTATTACGCAAAACCACAACTCTATTTTTGTTAATTCATAGGAGAACTTATGGGTGAGTCCTAACAAAAAAAAGGAACCATAATTGAGTGGCCTGGTCGGCTGAAGAGAAATCTGACACATGAGACCCATATGTCGTGAACTGTGAGAGAGATTTGACTCGTTTCTTTTGGCTTGAGCCATTTGTTTGGCCCAAGCCAAGCCAAAGCAGAGACTAACAAATATCTTGGCTCGACATCGGCTTGGCTGAAACCAAGCCTATAGAGTGTCTCAAGCATGGGCGGACCCAAGAAGAGCTGAGTGGGGGCACAGGTCCCCACTCAAATTTCTCAAATCCTTTATAATTTTGAAGATTTTG
Organism: Dactylis glomerata; assembly: GCA_007115705.1. Taxonomy (NCBI): domain Eukaryota; kingdom Viridiplantae; phylum Streptophyta; class Magnoliopsida; order Poales; family Poaceae; genus Dactylis; species Dactylis glomerata. The sequence continues at coordinate 633,196 of QXEO01000628.1, forward strand.
TTTAGAAATATTTGAATTTATAGCATAATGGCCCCCACTCGAACTTTGTGCCCCCACTTAAATTTTCTTCTGGGTCCGCCCCTGGTCTCAAGTAAACAAAATGAGCAGAGCCACTACTTTAATCAATGACAAATGGGCCTCATATGTTAGACTTTGTTTCATCTACTCCCTCCATACCGGATTATTGGGCAATTACGCACTTCGAGGCAAACTTTGACCTTTAATTTTAGTCAAGAAAATATAAAATATATTATATAAAAATTATACCATTGGATTCATATTCGAAAGAACTTTCCAATGGTTTAACTTTTATGTCAAATATCTCATATTTTTTTGACTAAAATCAATGGTTAAAGTTTGTCTTAAAATACATAATTGCCCAATAATCTGGTATGGAGGGAGTAGCTAATCTAGTTGATGCCATTTGTTTTTGTTAGTACTCACCCTAGGGTCCAAGATATCAGTTAACAACACCATACGTGTGGTTTTGCTTTACATCAGCACAAAACTTGTCTCTTGCTGCAATTTCCTCTAACATGAGACATCTCTCCTTTAAGCACATGTAATATTTGATGAACAGGCTGGGGCTGTCCCATTTCAAAAAACCACATGTAATACAAAAAAAATCACATATCATGCTGCGTGAACAACCCAAAAAACTTATCTCAGTCACACCAATATTTAGTATTTTTAGATGCAAGAAACTTACTCAGTTCGATCAAATTTCATGGATTTTATTTTCATAGTTATTACATGCATAAATGGTTTTACCTCTAAGTTTCAGTAAGTATTTATGATGCAATCTTTTTGGCAAGTACAATCTTTTGGATCTTATTTTCCTAGTTATTTGCACTGTTTCACCTAATTTATGTTGACTCAATACTTTTTCCTTGAAGAAAACACCAAATGGAAAATGATGGTAAAATATCCAATGAAATCTAAGAATTCATTGCTATTAATAAATAATCATCTCCTTTAGTCCCATGAAAAGCTACAAATTTCTTCATAGTTAATTACCCCTCTAGTCAAATTCATGTATTTTTTCCATGAAATAATATTTGTTGCCTTCTCGTCATGAGCCGTAATAAATGATGAAATCATAACTTTTGAATCTAACGTAAATCCAAAATTAAAATATCAATTTGAATTATATTTTCCTCTCTGGTATAACCTTGTATTATTAAACCCAAAAAAGTCATTAAACTCACCATACTACTTCAGCACCATACCTTATGTAATCATCTAATTTTCTCCCAGTCAGGATTTCAAAATTCAAAAGCAAATCTCACTTTCATTTCAACTACATTCCGATCCTCGGATGTTATCATGTATGGAAACCATGATAATTTGTGACCAGACATACATAAAACATGAAAAAGAAAATCAGATAAATGCACTAAAAATCATGAAAAGGGAACAAGCTTAATCCATAGCGAGATTAATACAAAAAAACTATCCCACTCTCTCTTGGCACTCTCATCTTCATCAAGCATCCTAAGAACAATGTATAGGCATTTAACTAAGCCAAATTGGAACTTTCAAAAGTGTTCTCATCGAATTCAAACACATCATAACACAATAGACATCGTATATATGCAGGCTAACTAACATGATGCACCACATATGGATTTGAAAAAGAAAATTTATATGTCAATTCGAGTTTGCCATTTGTTGAATGAATTTGACACCTTTTTTTTGGGAGGAAATTAACGCTCTACCTATCCTCCTTAAAGTCATCAAAGTAGCTAAAGATTATAGCTTCATGTTTCATTCGACAATATAGATTGCAGACTAATTGCGTGGTAGTAAAAATACAACATTAGCTTTAGCAGATTCAACAAATTATGGCAAACTCGAAACGACATATACAAAAACTTCCCTATACATTGAGATGCATATCCATACCAAGGTAGATCGATGATCAAATTAACCAGGTCTTAAGAAAAAAACAGAAGCTGATCAGATCAACAGTTTAACATGGCACCTAGTAGTAGCTAATTAAAAAGCTCCATTTAGCTACTTGGAGAACCTGAGGAGGTCGGTGGCCTGGCAGCCGAGGTACTGCAGTGGAATCCTCTCCATGGAGGAAGTGCTGCTGCCTCCTAGTCCTAGCTGCTCCATGAGCTGCTGCTGCTGATAAGGCGCCATTGATGCTGCTGCTGCGGAGGTGATCTTGCCTTGGAAGAGATGGTCCAGGTTCTGGTGCGAGGCGAGGAGCTTGTCCAAGATGGACCAATCTGTGGAGGCCGCGAAACGGGGGTCGCCGCTTCCGCCGCCGCCGTGCTGGTGCTGGAGCATCCCATTGCCGCCGCCGGACGTGAGCTTCATCAGGTTCTGAGAGCACTCGACCTCGAGGGAGCTCATGGCGACAGCAGGGATGTAGGAGGGGAGCGGCGGCTGCTCGTGCTCGGCGCTCGTGAGCTGCGGGAGCTGCATAGACGCGTCGAAGGATGGGAAGTCATAATGGCTCTGCTGTTGGCTCTGCTGTTGCATGAGCTGTGAGTTGTGCATGATGTGCTTCTGGTCCATCGACGTTTGCATTGCGCCGCCGACGGAATCTGAAACCGGGAAGGGGTGGAGGAGCTCGTCGTCTTCGAATGCCGCCATCTCTGCCGGGTTCATACCTCTCGTGTAGCTCTTCTTCGTGAAAACCCTACACACCACCCAGCCATCTTCCTGCATTTCAGACAAGATATTGGTAAATAAAAGATAGTAGCAGGCTAGCAATGCATGAAATTTACTGTATATGCCAGATTTGCTTGAATATGTGTTCAGTGGATCATGCTATTTGCCTACCTGAATCTCAACGTTGTCTTCATCAAGGCGGTACTCGTGCATGATCCAGTCAGTCTTCTTTCCATGGGGAGCCCTGCCAACGTAGAACACGAGCGTCTTCCTCATGCCGATCCTCCTGGCGCCGCTGCCGAGGAAGATGGCCTTGTCCCGGCCCGTCGCCTTCCAGAACCCCGCCGTGGTGGCCCGGTTCGTCCTCGTCCCGGTAGGGTACTTCTTGTCCTTGTGGCTGAAGAAGTACCACTCGTTCTGAGGCCCCGTCCCTATCCTGCACCTATCTGCCATGAATGGTACATATAGTTTTGTCACTCCATCAGTGAGGCTAGGTAGCCATTTTTCCTGGAACGTGTAACTTTAGCTAATTTGCTTGATCACACACACATACCTTTGAGGTCCCATGGCTCAAGCTTGTTGAGATCGATCTCCCTGATGACATCAAGATCTATGGCCTCATAAGCAACCTTCTTCCTCAGGTAGTAGTAGAGGAGCTCCTCGTCGGTAGGATGGAAACGGAAGCCCGGTGGCACCGACAGCGCGCCGCCGCTCGGATGCATGCTCCCTCGGCAGCCCTAAGATCTGAGAAGAAGTACACACCAATTAGCAAGCAAAGAATTAGAAGCTACCTAGTTTCTCTTAGATTAACTGCATCCTTATATACCTTTCTCTTCAGCCATAGAGCTAAAGAAACAAAGGGAAGAGCACAAACCGTGGAAATCTCCTTTTGCTTTTTTGCTCCGGCGTTGTTTCCTCAAAGCAACTAAGTGTAGAGACAAGCAACAAAAACAAGAGGAAGATGATGGTGCAAGGAAAGGGAGAGGATATGTATGGGTTATATGGAAAGAGGCAGCTGGGAGGCAGGGGTTAGCAAGTCCAAGATGCTCACCAAAGACAAACCCTAGGTCTACAAAATGTTGTACGTATGGCCTGTGCAGGGATGAATGGGTTTGAGCTGGCTATTGGTGCTACTAGCTAGCTAAATTATTTTATGAGAGCATTGACCACAGTAATAGTGCCCATGCACATGTAGTAATATGCCGCATGCATGTCTTGGGGTGGTCTTGGAAGGACTAAATGAAAAGAAGGGGATTTTGTCCCTGGATTAGGGGACCTGCCCCAAAACTGGCATCAGAAGGAGCATTTAGGTGTCTCCATCTGAAACAGTAGAGTATCATTCTTGTGCGATTTTGAAAATGTGCCCCCCTGCCAGATATATTGATAAAAAGGAGATGTGGACTTGGCATTTTTTCTTTTTGAGAATATATAGGAGACTGAACAAAGGGTTCGTTTGTAAACTGGAGTAGTACTAGTAGTAGACTAACTGTGCTTCAGTTTGGACTTTGCACGTGGGAGTCAGGGGAACAAAGGAATTAAACCTCTAATTCCACAGCTCCAAATCCCAATCTCTCCATTCTTCTTCCATTCCCTGCAAACTGCCTTTACTTTATTTCACCGCCCTTTAAACTAATGTATAATCTTGTGCTCTTGTTTTGGCCATAGGAATGGCATTGTTACTTTACTCGTCCCAATTAGGCATCTCCCCCTAGGAAAATTTGAAATACCTTTGCGTGGCATCTCGTCTTGAAATTACTTAAACAGCTATAGCTAGCTAGCTAGATCATTGTCAACTGTCTATCCAGTCAAATGAATGGTTATTTTCTGGATTCACGGTTTAGTTCAATAAAATCAGTTAATCGCGAAAAAGGTGTATTAGTCGGGTGTTGTTTTGTTGATGCTATGGAATATATTTTTTGTTCTGTTATATACTTATCTAGTAGTGGAACCCGAGCTAAGGCTAAAAGGGTTTGCATCACTAGTAGAAAACAGGCCTAATATCCAGGATGAATTTGAGCTTTAGTCCCGGTTGTGTTTTGATCCGGGATTAATGCTCACATTAGTCCCGGTTCAAAAGGCTATGTGGGCCAGAAATCTTTAGTCCCGGCTCAAATGGGACCTTTAGTCCCGGTTGGAGATACGAACCGGGACTAAAGGGTTAGTGACCTTTAGTCCCGGTTGGTATCTCCAACCGGGACTAAAGCCCCACCCTTTAGTCCCGGTTGGTGTTACCAACCCGGACTAAAGGGTCTCTTCCAATTTTCCTCTCATGCCTACCCCCCCCCCCCCCCCCCGCGTAGAAAAAATGTCTAAAAAAAATAAACGAAAATGATAAAAACTTAAAATTTCAAAATCCTTTGACATGCATGTACCTCATGCAACTAACTTTTATGGAAAATTTGAAATTTTGAATTTTGAATTTTTTTGCAAAAAAAGGTTGTTCCAAATTCAAACGGCTCTAACTTTTGCATACGGACTCGAAAAAAAACGTATAATATATGAAAAATTATCTACACAAAATTTTACATCCGATTTCAACAGCCTACGGCCGTTTGCACAAATTCTACTTTCTCAAAATTCCAAAGGGAAATATGAAAGCAGGAAGATTTTAGGTTTTGTTAGAAAAATGAGAAAAAAATGATTTTTTGAAGGATTTTTTAATTTATTTAGTTGTTTCTTCCACTTTTTAGTTATTTTGAAGTTTTTAGATTATTTTGGAATTTTTTAAGATTTTTGAATTTTTTGTTTTTTTTTGAATATTTTGAGTTTTAAAATTAATAATTAAATTTTGCATAAAGATTATTTGAAATTCATTGATGCTTATTATTACTTAATCATTATTACTTATTTTTGAAATTATTTGGAACTCAAAAAAGTAAAATGATATGTTATCAAAGTCTAAGGGGTTAATACAATTCATAGCATAGTATTATCAAGAAGTCGCGAGCGCAGTCTGGGAAGCTAGTAGGGAAGGAATGGAGAAGTTAAGCGTGCTAAGGGTGGAGTAGTGTAAGGATGGGTGACCGGTCGGGAAGTGGGACCACGAGTATATACTTTGACATGACATAGGGGTGGTGATTAGAGATTAGAGGGGAAACTGTCAAACAAATCAAAAATCCAAAAATAGGAAAATTCAAAAAAAATTGAAATAATCCGAAACTTTTTTCAAAAATATTTGAAAATAACAAAATAACCTTTAGTCCCGGTTGGTGTTACCAACCGGGACTAAAGGGTTCTCCAGCCCATAGCACTCAGGGCGGCCACGTGGAGGGTCTTTAGTCCCGGGTTGTGGCACAACCGGGACTAAAGAGGCGGACTTTTAGTCCCGATTGGTTAGTCCCGGTTGCTACAACCGGGACTAAAGGCCTTTACCAACCGGGACTAAAAGCCGTTTTTCTACTAGTGCATGTATGGAAAATAGTTAGAGATAAATTGTCAGTCATTGATACAACTATGATATCTTCATGTATTTTTCCAAAAAAAAGTATAATAGTAAGAAAATCTTATATGAATGCACGAGCTATTTTTCTTTGCTATTAGATAATGTGCTTTACCACGATATATCAAATAGAATCAAAGTGTTAAGTGTATCAATCATGACTGCATATATAAATCCGGAAAATAATATCGGGTAAGAAATCACATACATGGAGATGACGTATTTATAGTGCTACACAGTAAAGCACATTGCTCAAGATGACATCGGGACCAAAGCAACGTAGAGACACGGTCACTGCACAGCTAGCTGGGGGAGAAATGAATCAAGACACGAAAATTTCCACCTACGCGCTTGCACACGAGGTTCGAGATCAGTGTTTGTGTTCACGCAACATGAACCTGCGTCAAGATTTTTTTCTCGGCTAGGAAAAACTACCGTTGTGTACTGGTACGAATGGTTACCAGTAATTCTAGTAAAAATACCGTCTGAAATTGTTCAAATGAATAGATAAAACTACCTCGATCAAAATATGGTAAATTCAAGCAAACTATGCAAAAACAGGTAATTTGTCAAACGCCTGCTCAATGATCAAGTATCCTTAATTATGTGGAAAAAACATTGATCATGTTTTGACATTATATATCAATTCTTACAAAAATAGAATCTAATGATTTTCTTTCTATAACACCTTTTAATTGGTATATCTCTATTATAGGAGCTTGACATATAAAAATTACTATATTCATATGTAGATCGACTAAAATTTTGTTACAAAACGAGACAGATTTAAACATCACCATATTATAAATTAGTTCGAATTTATAGGATTTGTTTTGTTGCTTCATGTGGCGATACGTTCAACCGGTTGATCTTTTGCATGTACATATGGTCAAGTAACTAAAATTGAACCTATAATGTTCAGTGCCTATATTAAATAAAGAGCTGTGAAATTTCAGAGTTCATAAAATAAAAGTGAAATTAAAAGGTGAAAGTTATTTTAAAGTACAAATAACTGACTTGCAAAACAGTCATGTTATACTTGATTGTTGGTCCAAACTATCTCAAAACAATTAAGACCCAACTCCAAGTTCAGTATTCTGGTTAGCCATATGTGATCTGAATGGCCAAACTTGATTGTTTCTCTTGGTTGCATTGTTAGCTGAAGTGGCTCTTACGTTATCTCTAGTGCGCTCGCTCCGATGCACGATTGCTCTTTAAAGGCATGTGATCAACCGTGGAGGTTCAACTGGAGAAAGTTGGTTAAAATACATATTGGATCATAGTTCAGCTAAGTGGTGGGCAACTGATCGCGGTAGCAGGGTTAAATTTTTTTAATAGAAATGGGGTGACCTTGGTCTGTATCAATTGATACACACAACTTAATTTATGAATTAGTGCATCATTCAAGTCATTACACCTCAAGGATCACATAAGGTTGCATCCAATAATCATAAGTTCACGCTGATTTGATAGATAGGGTAATTACACAGTCATAAAATTAGCATCTTGGATATTTTACATTTGGATAATTTACATCCTCGAAGTAAAGTATTCACATGTCATTGGAGCACACTTGCATTTGGATTATATGTCACAATATTTATACTTTTTTGAAATGGGGAAGCCCCAGCCTCTGCAGCAAAGTGATGCATATGGCCTTTATTAAATTTATTTAGAGTCCGAAGACTAGAAAAGTATCAATGTTTTACAATTCACGGGTCAGACAAAGTGGCCACATGAATGAGCCAGCGGAAGATAAAACAAAAAAGGTGATACATTTAGGAGCAATTTCTCTTATGCAATAGCCACCCGCATCGGCAAAATAATTCCCGATCTACCGTCTTCAAACGGATAGATCTAGAATCCATCGCCTCCCGTTGCTCCTCTTGTTGGAGATAGGACCACATACGGATCCAGTGGATAACCATAGGAATAACCTGTAAGATTTTTTTTTGTTTGTTGAACACAAAGTCATTTCTGGTATTCCATAATGCCCAAACCACAGCGCATACACCCACGCTAACTTTTGTTAGATCGTTCTTCGAAATACCCATGAGCCAATTTCCGAAGAGATTAGTTATATTTTTAGGTGGGGCTAATCCAAAATTCATATGAATTATGCGTGAGATGATTTTAGCTAGAGGGCATTCAAAAAAGAGATGTTGTATGGATTCCTTGTTATCACAAAGACAACATGTTTCATTGCCGGTCCATTGCCTTTTTATCGAATTTTGTTTGGTTAAAATTACCTTTCAGTGTAGGCACCACATAAAAACAATATGTATACATCTGGATTCAAATCAATGATATTTTTTAAACTATGTGTGTGCCTATTAAACTGAATCGGAGGGACCTCTGATCGGGTTAAACAACTTAATATGAGACATAATTTTTTTAAAAAATATTGCAAACTTCAATGTTATATTTTCTACTGGTATATTTTGTAATTTTATATGAATTATTTTATATAGGTCGAACTGATGACCTAGGATACATGTATGACTAATAAACCTAACCAGAGGGGGTAGTATTTTGGAGGATTATGTCATTACTATAAATCATCTTTACTTTTGAGGATTGGAAAATATATATAGGTTTTTTCTTTCATATGCTGACTACTAGTGTTTTCAGTTACAATGGAAATTTCTGTTGAGTCTAATGCTAATAGACCTTTTTTCTGTGACAACCATATAATCCTTGAAAATTTTGTACATTCCCTTGGAGTTAGAACAAAAAAAATTACCATCCAGTAGGATTCTACTTATGCCATGACATGTGATTTAGGGCAATGGCTTCCCCATTGGTGCGGCTTACTGAGGGCGCTAGGCGTCATCGACAACCCGTTTGTGGGTGTTGCGTTTGCACCAATATTTTAGCCCTTGACATGTTTCCTGTAGCAGAAGATTGGATTTAATGTGGGAGCGGGATTTGAAGGTGCCGAACATGGTGGTGCCATCCAGAAATAACGTATTGATTACCAGGGAGTCGGCTGTGCTTGCTCGTGCTAGAGGCTGAGGGTGGATGTGGGTGAGGTGCCAACAAACAAGGGTGGAGGCCTGACCAATTGGTGCTGCCCGTGCCGAGAGCTAGGGCTGTGGGTGGCGATGTGCCGTAAGAAGTGGCGCAGCCGGGTGCTCAAGGAAGAGCACAACAACAACAAGTAGGCCTCAAGGTCAAGCGACTGTACAAATTTTGCTACAAATGGTGGCTGCTCTCAATGCTGCCGCTACGGATACAGTACCCGCGAAGAAGGGCAAAACATGGAAAAGGTGAAGTGCAATATTTGTTCACTCATATCACATTCGAATAAATTGAGGTGCTTTATGACTATTGTGAGCGCAGTGGACATAAAAATGATGATTTCTCTTTACACTTGGCTCCAAAACCTCACATGATTATGTATGGTCTGCCGAATGAGGAGTTGATCTTATTTGAGCTACCTTGTACTAGTTCCTACAAACCAAAAATGGAGAATTCTTGTTCTGATCGATTTACTATCGAGGGAGGTGTACTTACTGCGCAACAGATTGTACCCCAACCACAACCTCATGTGTATGTGCAGGACTATCATTGGGATTCCCATCCTACTCAAAGTACTTCTGTTTTGGTTTGTTCCCTAACAAGGTAGAACTTGAGAGGATAATGGTCTTTAGAACTTTCCAGGTACATAACAATGTATAGGATCACAACGAATAGTTGGGGAGGGGGGGGGGGTGCAAGGTTGCAGTATGTGTATATGCTCCCCGGGTTTGGATAGGATATTTGGTGTTCCTTCTATACATAGAGATGACTAACTGGCTCTATGGAGCATTAGCACCTTGTTTGGGAAAACACTTGCTGTTGGCATGCCGTTTGAGACCACACAGGAATGTTCACCTTCATGTTGGTTGCATGGACTATAGTAGGATACTGGCTACTAAAGCAGTGTAAATTAAAGATGGCTTCTATGACCTTTCTTTTGAGATTGAAAATGTGCCCTTTGTTCTGGTTGATGTGTTTAGGGCAGATGCTTATAAAAATTAATGGAGCTGACCAATGGAAATGAAAATGTTGATGATGATGATGATGATGATGATGATGATGTGTGTGTGTGTGTGTGTGGGGGGGGGGGGGGAGGAGCTAGGGAGCAGCGAGATCAGACCAATGTGGGAAATGATGGCGCAAATAACTAGAAAAATATTATTCTTGGTGATGTGGTAGTCCTGGCAAACTCCCAAGCACAAGCTATTGGCGTTATCTTATCTTCGATCTAAACAAGATGATTTATGAAGCTAAACATGAGTGGGATCGGTCCTTGTCTACACAGTGTCCACGGTATACAATTCAGTTGCTTTCTCTATAGTGGCACATGTTTCGACACCTGCCGTGTTAGATAGAATTGATGTGGAAGCTACCACCAAATCTTTTTTGCCCTTTTGTCCTAACATGGTAGATTTTGCTGTTGACGGGGTAGTGAGTGCTGCCATGAGTTGTTGTGTTGCTTCTTTTGCTATTTTGGTGTTGCCACGGGCTGCTTCGGTGAAGGCAGAGAGGCCTTCTCGGGGCACTCTATCTGAGGTTGCTCAACCGATGCGTTCACCAGCTACATCGGGATTAGAAGGTTTTCCGTAGCTTGGTTTGACTCTGCCAAGGTTGCCTTCTGGACCTCTACATATGGAGTCATAGACGCACGAGGATGCCATTACTTACAGAGGGATACCTAAGGTTTCCAAGGTCGAGATGCATCAGGATCAAGGATCAAAGCCCAACCTAATGCTGATGCAGCAAGGTTTAAAAAAATGCAGATGCACCGCACATGTGGAGCCTGCTGAACGCCAACAATCCTCTTTTGCTCAAGGTACAAGTTGTATTAAAACATAAATTTATTGATCATCCATATAGTGAAATATAACATAGGGTGACTACTTTAGGGATTTCATTGGGTGAGTCTTCTGAACAAATTAAGAGCTATATTAATTCTATAAAAATGCTAGAGAAGACTAGTAATTTAATTTTTCTTGACAAATTTTTACTGCTTGATGAGGGTTCGGCTAGTTTGGCTTTATAAAATGCATCCAACCTATCTGAGGATTTTGGTAGATGATGGTGAGAATGAGTAGGATGATCAAGATGATGAAATGCATGTTCCCATTATTAATTTGCCTAAAACGATTAAGGTTAAGGTTAATCATCTTCCTATGAGATGTAGCCCTATAATTAAGAAGATTAATAATCTATTTTCACGAGGGGAGTTTGGTGGAACTGTGTGGATTAGCTGAATCCGCGAAAATTTGTTTATTCATGATACGGTGAGAGATCAAAGGTTAGATTTTATTGTTCTATTAGAGATAGCAAGATCTAATTTTTTCTACACCATTCCTCAAACATTTATCTAGGGGTTTGGATTTTATGTGTTATTTTCTAGCTCTCGTCTAGGGGTATTTTGGTAGGAATCCAAACAATGGAGACTTATGGTTTGTGTGTTAAACTTTTTATTAAGTCTAAATCTTATGGGTTTGAGTGGATCCTTATTGGGGTGTATGGGGCAACCAAAGATGCACTAATTAAATAGCATTTTGAGCGGATTTGGTTAGAATTTGTGAATCTTAAAATCTTCCTATGTCGGTAGCAAGAGATGTCAATATTATTAGGAGACAAGAAGAGAAAAATAATGACAGCTTCAATGCTTATTGGCCATTTCTCTCCAATGCTATTATTGAGACTCTTGATTTAATCATGTCTGGTGGTCAGTTTACTTGGGCAAGCAGACGTGACATTCCCACATGTGAGAATTTAGATCATGTTCTAACTAATGTGGAGTGGGAACACAATTTTCCTCTTGTGACTGTTCGTGCTATAACTCGTACATGATCAAATGACACTCCATTACTCACTGATTCTCTAAAACTAGCTCATCTTGGAGATAATAATCATTTTCCTTTCGAGCTATCTTGGATGTGCCGGGATGGTTTCTCTGAAATGGCTCAGGATGAATGGATGGCTATTCATTTTGGTAATTGTCCTACTGAAAGATGGCAAGATAAGGTTAGACATCTAATAATTTTTTTATAAGGATGGGCAAAAAATCAAAACGGTGTCTATAAGAAGGAGAACACAAAGCTGACTATTATTCTTATAGATAAGCTAGATTAAAAAGAAAAAAGTATCACCTCTTAGTGAAGCCAAGAGGGATGCAAAAAGAGATCCTAATATTTCTTTGGCGAAACCTAGACATGATGAGGAGACCAAGTGGGTCCTATACGCTAAAGTAAAGAACATTCAAGAAGGTGGCGATAATACAAAATATTTTCACCTGATTGCTAATTACAAGCATCGGAAAAAAGTATTTACAGCTTGAAGAAGATGTTGGGACCATTTTGGGTCAAGAAAACCTCAAAACTTTCATAACTGAATATTTTAAGAAGTTATTTGTTGCACCGGCAGTTAATACTTCACCATGAGAGAAGAAGTCACTCATGACATATCTCAGTTATCTGAAGAGAAAATTAATATTCTTACATCCCCTTTTACGGTAGAGGAGGTGTTTCAAGCTATTTCCCAATTGAACCATATAGTAAAGCTCCAGGACTAGATGTATTCCTTATGGAGTTTTATCAGAAGTTTTGGCCAGTTTTTAAGATGGATATGATGGCAATGTTCGCACAATTTCAGTGTGGTGAGCTTCCATTATACAAATTGAATTTTGGCCTGATAACACTCCTACCTAAGTAGGAAGATTCAAGTACAATTGAGAAATACCATCCAATTTGTCTCCTAAGTGTTGGTTTGAAAGTTTTTGATAAAGTTGGAACTAACCTTGCAACAGTGGATGCACATAAGGTTGTACTTTCAACTAAATCTGCTTTCATTCCAGGAGAAATGACCTAGAAGGGGTTGTAATTCTTCATGAGACTATCTATGAGATTCATAGGAAGAAGTCGGATAGTGTCCTTTTCAAAATTAAGTTTGAGAAGGCTTATGATAAAGTCAACTGGTGTTTTCTCTAGTAAGCCCTACGCATGAAAGGGTTCCTACCTAAGTGGTGTGACTAGATAGCACGATTTGTACAAGGTAGGATTCTTAGAATTAAAGTCAATGATGATATTGGAATTTTTTTAAAACTATGAAAAGACGCAGACAAGGAGCTCCTTTATCTCTTTTTTTTTAAATATTGGTAGGGCAAAAGAGGATGGGAAAATTGGTAGTTTAGTGCCCCACCTAGTTGATGGTAGGATATCTATTATGCAATATGCCCATGATACTATTACATTTATATAACATGATCTAGCTAAGACCGTAAACATGAGTTGATTTTTATGTTTCTTTGAATAACCATCTGCTTTGAAAATTAATTTTCATAAGAGCGAGATTTCTTGCGTAAGGAGAAAGATGAATAGAACGAATACAGACACATTTTTGGATTAGAAGTTGGTTCTATCCCCTTAAAGTATTTGGCAATACCTATTCATTATGGAAAATTTATAAATAAAGGATGGAAACCGGTGGAAGGTTTCTTTTAGAGAAACTTTGCATCTTGGTTAGGCAAATTTCTTTCATATGGAGACTGCCTTGTCATAAGTAATTATGTTCTAACTAGCCTACCAATGATCCTATTATCTTTCTTTGAGATACCCAAATGGTAAGGAAAAGAATAGATTTTTATAGGTCTCATTTCTTTTGGCAAAGTGATAGGCTGAAAATAAAATATAGACTTACTAAATGGAATATTGTTTGTCAACTCAAAGATAAAGACGTCTAGGGATCGAGGTACTTGATATTAAGAATAGATATTTACTTAGCAAGTGGCTATTTAAACTACTTTCTGGGGAAGGCGTTTGGCAAGAATCGCTCTCTAACAAGTACCTTGATGGCAAGACTCTCTCACAAGTACAAGCCAAACCCACTGATTCACCTTTCTGGAAGGGACTCATGTTTTAAAGACGATTTCTTTCAGCGGGGTACTTTTTTCATAGGAGATGGCATGAGAACCCGATTCTAGGAAGATCCAGGGTTGGGAGATGCCCCTCTAGCCTCTCAATATCCTAACCCATTTAACATAGTCAAGACTTAAGAAGTTACAGTCGCTTATGTTCTATCCCAAGTGCCATTGAATAAGATTTAACAAGAGATAAATGGGACTCCTGGGTTAGCTTAGTGAGGAGATTGATAGGAGTAATTTTGAGTGATGAACCAGGTAGCTTCAAATGGTGCCTAACTACTACAGGTGTTAATGCCGTTAAATTTATGTATGCCGATTACATGAATGGACAAACAATTTTCCTTAGAAAATACTTGTGGACAATTAAGTCCGCCGTAAATTACAATTTTCATGTGTTTTTATATGAAAGTGCTACTAACGAAAGATAATCTTGCAAAGAGGCGATGGATAGGATGTAGAAAATTTATCATTGCGGTTCGCATGAAATGGTTGACCATTTGTTCATATCTTGACATTTTCTCATTTAATTTGGGGAATAGTGAATTTTACTTACTAATATACCTCCCCACACACAAATAGAACTAATCAATTTGGAAACTAGTTAAATGGGATTAATAAGAAAACAAAAGAGTGAATGCAAGTTGGGATTTGTGTTTTAGTTTGGGAAATTTGGAATTATCAAAATGAGGTAGGTTTTAATAGATGTGCTAAACCAATATTTTGCAGGTTATCCACATGGAGGCTTCTTCGATATAGATGTGGTCTTACCTCCTTCCTACGGAGCAACGGGGACCTATGTATATTGGATGCAATCCTTCGGTGGTAGGCTGGCTGCACTCTAGATGCATTCAAGATGCCTCAACAATTTGTCTCTAGTTCTTTCTTTCGCTGGTTGATTTTTGCACCCACTTTGGTTGATTCATGAGCTATAATACTTTGATACTCCGAACTATGCTTTAATAAAAGGTTGTGTGCATCCTTTCGATGCATAGGCCGGAGATATGCTCCTATTTTTTAAAATATGCGATCCCTACACTTTTCAGGAGGGTGTTCTAAAATAAGAGCATCAAAATCTAAAATAAGAGCATCAAAAGTTGAAGATATGTTTTTGTACAAAGTTTTGTTTTTGTACTTTTTAATATGCTTGCATTTTCAGTTCCTATAGATATCCACGTAGGTAGCATGCAATTTATGTTTCATATCTCAACGTTTTAAGATTCTGTGAAGTGCCACATGATGGTCAGTTACTACTATGTGTGTTTGCGTTGGAGTATTTTCAAACATACCCGTTTACGATTTAAATGACAATTCCGAAGTTCCATCTGGATCCAAATTACACGTCTAAATAACTGTATAAGTCATGATACACTTCAGTCCAAGCTTAGCGCACGGATTGGAAAATGACAAATCATGGTTCATGAAGCCAAGATTCCCTTTTCCCAAATTCTCTCCAACTAGCGGACACATGAATGCATGGACAGCCACGTACTTCGCTTTAATATAAGCGCATGAATGCAACAATAGTTATATGTCTATATCTAGTTTGCAGCTTAGCCTCTTAATTTGACCACGGAATCTCAGCAAACTGTACTGGCGATACAATGGTCAATAGTCATGGTTCACACGCCAGGGTACATTGTAGGCTATCCATTGTTCGTGCACATGCACACCTATTGCTACTTCTTTCGAATTCAGAAAAAGCACATCTACTGATAGACGTTTATGCTTTTTCCGAAAATGATAGTTCTACTTGAAGTTTTGGTCCAGTTGGCATCTATCGGTTCTCACCTAACATGGTCACTGCCGGTCTCTTTGGTATGTCTGTAAACATGTTTGGAGAGTTCTTGCTTACGATATTGCAGGAAAATATTTGAACATGTTGCATATATATGGCGCCTAAGTTAGTACTTTCATGTTTCGTAATAATATAGTTACATACTTGAAATATTTTCAAGTTCAAAAGAAATTTCAGTTGAGCTGGGCGCTTTTACACCATTTCCAGTGATACATACTATAATTTAATATGGGGGGTTGTCTATCTCTAAGTACAATCTGGTATTAAATCTGAATATACATCTCTCTAAGACAAAGGATATCCACGTCACTACATCTATCCTATGGATAAAAGTTCTGGTGGAACAACCCTTACGGTAAAAACTATATGCAAACCATGTACAGAATATCTGAAACGAAAATAAATATCATATGGTGTTATTTGTAATTTCAACTCGTGTGATTTTTATTTTTAAGTTCAGATTCTTGATTATTAGTATGTTTGTAATGGCGGCCACGTTCAAGCTGGGTAGTCATATGACTACACAGTTCTTGGCACTGCAAGCAGTAATCATGCAAAAAAAATGTTAAAAATCCATACAAATATGTGTATTTGACTACACAACTTCAGTTTGACTACACAAAATTTTTGCAAAATTTATGTCCTAGCTTCGCCACATGTTTGTATGTGTTTATATAACATCATCTCCATGTATATATGTCACACTTTTTTAGTACAGTACAATTTCAATAAATGGTTTCCCTGAAGTTTAACCTTGACACTAATTTTCTATTTGACACTTTCAGATAGACTAAATTTATAGTAATGTTTTGCTAATGTTGCACACTTCTAGCTAGACTATAGTTCAAGCTCCGTACGGACTGTAGAGTTCCTAGTGACTGCCCCATGGTTTACAAGAATTTCATGCAATTGAGAGCTTGTTTGGTTTGCATGATTCTAAAAATGCGGGGACATGAAAACATGAATATTGCCGGATTGAATGGAATTTGGTCGCATGCAACTATGTTTTTTTTTGACCGTTTGGTTTTAGAGGGAGCGATGCGAAGCTCTGCAGTCAGTTGACATCGTGGGACATGTCTTTAGTCCCGTGGTGAAGTCAGTCGCGGAGAATGACATGGAAGCCGAGATGTGAGGACTGGTATCGGTGGCGAGTCTTGGTGGCGATGAAGTTTTGGCTTCGTGATTCGTGACTTGGAGCAGCTGAATCGACAAGTGTGGGCGACAACACAGGAGAAATTCATAGTCTAAACTTGCATGGTGAAAATCCAAGGTCTAGCCTTAATTGGTTGTGCCTGACAATGGCCTTGTTGAATGCATTGTTTTGTGAGCACGGACTTTCTTCTGGGTGAAAACCTATGATCTATGATCAGGGCGACAACGGCGCTTCTGCACTGCTCCCTTCTTGGAGGCCCGGCTTTTGGAGAAGATGCATTTCTGGTGCCGTCTTGGTGGTGTTTGGTTCGCTGTTGCGTACAAGGAATAGATCACTGGAGCGGGACTTTTTTATTGTAATTCTTCTTTCTTTTTTAGCTATGTGCATCCGTATTGCCACTAGGATAATGCGTTATTGTAGAGACTGGATGTAATTGGTATCTTTGTGATATTAATATATTCCTTTTATCAAAAAAGGGAAACATGAACATTATAGGAATGCACATGCAAACAAAGAATTGAAAAACACATCAAATTTTCTAAAGTTGGTTGTTCAGTTAATAAAAAACACATGAATCGTAATAAACATGGTCAAATCAAAACCAAACAACATGAAAAATATAATTAGATCGTTTTTATGCCATTGAAGACTGATCTCTTTC
Organism: Dactylis glomerata; assembly: GCA_007115705.1. NCBI lineage: Eukaryota > Viridiplantae > Streptophyta > Magnoliopsida > Poales > Poaceae > Dactylis > Dactylis glomerata. The sequence goes on from QXEO01000628.1 coordinate 650,787, forward strand.
TTCGTGGGTACGAATTGAAAGGAGGTCCAAATGGATTGCAAGTTAATCCTTCGTTATTCTTAATTTAGGCCTCCTTTGATTCATAGGGTAGGAAAGACAAAGGAAAAGGAATTGTGTAGGAATAACTTGCCCTGTCCAATGGAATCCTATGGGCAAAGGATTGTCAAAAATAGTTGTTTGATTGCAGTGAAGGGAATGTTGGAATTCGCCCACGAATCAATCACATGAAGTTAAACGAACACACACGGAGACTACTTTTATCACCAAGCGTGCGTATCGCACGCTCTAAACTTTTTTCTTATTTCTTGTTTTCTCCTTTTTCCGGTTACACAAAACTCACGCACCCAGGGTGTGTATATATACACAACCCAAGACCTTCTTGACCTACTCCTACACGTACGTACTCTCTCCTAGTACAACTCGGACACAATTTCCAAACAGACTTAATCACGCACCTAGCACTTGTATGCAACACGACTAGCACTCATGTTCTTACATGACTCAGAACTAGCTAGCTATGTATACTTACAAGCAAACTCCAACGCGTGGACTCTTTTGACTATTAATCTTACACACGATAACACTAGGAAACTAATCCAAACTCTAGTAAGTTTAGATTACTTCCAACAATCTCTCCTTTAATCTAAACTTTTGGTCTTCTGCGCTTCTCTGATCTTGAATCCTTGCAGATCTGCATCTTGTCTAGATCTCGCTCCATGACAAGTTTAGTTGGCTCTCCCCAATTTTAACTTGGCGAATTTACGGAACAAATCAAGCATGATCCGGACTACACAGCCACGCTAGCAACCGTGGAACACACCGTCCACCCTAGCGTAATATATGCCGACTACCTCGTGGACTACACCATCCACTCCAGCCTCATATAGAGACAGGTCCTCATTAAAGAGACTCCCCTTCACTAGTTTACCGCCCCTTCATACTTGAACTTGATCCTCTCATCGAGACACGTAGATGACTATGCTTCAACTGCAACGCACCGTCACAGAGACAAGCACTTGGACACAACAACGACTCATGGACTTGATGCCGACTCGACGTGCGAACTTGCACGCCCATGACTCCTTGACATATACTCTCCCGGACGACGATCTTCATGAGACTCCCGGCACCGCACCTCGGCACCTCCTCTCCCATCAACGATCATACTCGTCCGCCATCTTCCCGACCACAACGTCTTGTCGTCCCCTCCATGTTGCTCCACCGAACGATGATCACCCGCCGTATCGCCCATGACGGCGTGCTCACCGTCTCCATCCGGTCGGTCCGCCGACCGGCGGTCGCCCGCCCCGAGGCGCTAGTAGGGTCGCCTCCCCGGGGCAAGCGTAGCTTCAAATCTTTGACCTCGCTCTGATACCAATTGTTGGAATTCGCCCACGAATCAATCACATGAAGCTAAACGAACACACACGGAGACTACTTTTATCGCCAAGCGTGCGTATCGCACGCTCTAAACTTTTCTCTTATTTCTTGTTTTCTCCTTTTTCCGGTTACACAAAACTCACGCACCCAGGGTGTGTATACATACCAAGGATTTGGATTTCGGTTTTGGATTTTTACCGGTCCTGAGCGAAATGGGCGAAATTCGGGAATTTCGGTGCTTTTCGGTCATCAAAATTTGAATTTTCGGACAAATTTTGCCCAAATTTTAAATTTTCAAAAAAAATTCTGCAAAATTACCCAAATTCAGTAGATTTCGTCTGGTAAATCATTTACCGCTCCCGACCGAAATGGGCGAAATTCGGACGAAATTCGATTTTTTCGGGCGAAATTCAAATCCCTGATACATACACAACCCAAGACCTTTTTGACCTACTCGCTACTCCTACACGTACGTACTCTCTCCTAGTACAACTCGGACACAATTTCCAAACAGACTCAATCACGCACCTAGCACTTGTATGCAACACGACTGGCACTCGTCTTCTTACACGACTCAGAACTAGCTAGCTATGTATACTTACAAGCAAACTCCAACGCGTGGACTCTTTTGACTATTAATCTTACACACGATAACACTAGGAAACTAATCCAAACTCTAGTAAGTTTAGATTACTTCCAACAGGGAAACCGCAGGAAGTCTTGAACATTGATTTTTTTCTGAAATTCAAAATCAGTTTTTACTCTTGCTGCATAGCCGTGGGGATCAATTCAGCTCCATATATGCACTAGGCAAACATCTCCATAGTGTGGATTAACACGCATGGAGTAGATTTGTAGAGGAACGAACCTGGCTGCTCTTGGAGATGAATCGCTGATTCAATCAAGCTGGCCAAGAGCAACCAGCCGCGCGCGGCCGTGAACCAAAAGCAAGCGCGGGCGTGGTTCAGAACCAGACGGGTTGCTTCTCCGGAAGACAGGAAGCGGTCCGACTTTTGCCGCGAGAGAGCCACGCGCGCGTTCCGTTCCCGCCAGGATTTTTTCCATGAGGTTGGACCTCATGCTACTTTTCCCATGAAAATGAACTACCGAATTCCTATGGGAAAAGTTCCTGCAGGTTAAAATCCTATGAATCAAACACATTCGAAAGGAAAAAGTCCTCAGGTGTCCGAATCCTACAAAATTCCTGAGGCAATCCTTTGAATCAAAGGAGGCCTTATAAGTGAGATCAAAGGAAAATATCCTACGTTTTTTTCTTTAGTTCTTGAACCAAATGGATGAATAGTGCAATTGTCAGAAAACTTCCTTTTCCCATATTATGTAGGAACCGAGGCCTTGAGAATCAGCAAAATCGTTCCAGCTAGTATTTCCTATTGAAGGTAAATGCCAGCTGATCTATTGCTTTCTTCTTTCCTAGCTATCTTGTGTCCCTCGAGTTAATAGCTGAATCCGTTGGTCATTCTGACATTGCAAGGACTTGTCGTTTCTGACCAGTAATTCCGTACGTAGCGGTACGTTACATCAAGAATTCGATGTTCATGTTTTCTTCTCATCGATCAACATGACATCTTCTATTTTTTGAATTCTTGATTGCAGGACCCCAGAATCGAAACAGCACTATCTCTCCTGCGCCTGTAGGCAAGATCTTGTGCCCAACAACTCTAGCGTACGCTTCACCTCACGAAATAGTCTAGCAGATATCTCTCCACTTGCCCACGCTGCTGTGGCTGACTGACCTAATTATCTCTCTATCTCTCTCTCAAACACGGATAGCCATTAAGCAGGCCGACGCTTGCTGCGGAAGCATCGGTGTTATGTAGTTCGTGGATCGCGATACATAGATTCTTGCTCCTCGACATTGGCGCAGCCATCAATGCCTGCCCACGCACCTCGTAGTCAGGCGGCTAGGGTTTTACTTAAGAGGACCCTGTCAGGGAGCCTGGCTTGAGAACAAAGCAACTTAGTACCATACTCGATCGTTTGGATCGATGCAGGTCGTTTCTTGGCATGATCGATGCGGCTCATTTGTTGGCATGATCGATGCAGCAGCTAGCTGTTTTGCTCGCTGCGTATGGAAGGGGTGCACACAGTAAGTTTTGAGTGATCTGCATCCGCTACTGCTAGCTTGGATCGGAAGACAGCAGTTGGATACGAATTGTCTTTTCTTTTATATGTTCAGGAGTTGTACATTGCTCAGAAATTAGAGAAATGGCCATTCAGACAGACACCCTTGTCAAAATAGTTCAGCCAGAAACCCCTACGAAAAAAGTTCAGACTGGTCAGTCGGATGCACAAGATGAATGGAATCTTCGTGTGGGAGATCCAGATGAAAACCCTAGGTTTCGGTCATTGGCCGGAGCCGGTGATGGCGACGTCTTGTACGTTCTTGAAGGCATCATTGAGGTGAAGCTTCAGGCTCCTTGCGCTAACCTCCGGGGGAAACCCCAGATCCATAGATCAGATGATGGCGGCGCTCCTACGTCGTTTCTCTCTTGGGGGCATCAATCTTGGAGATGTGCATCGCCATGGACCAGTGGAAGGTTCTGTGGTGGAGCGGTGTTCCTCTAATGCGTCGATGATGGTGGGTCTTGACGGCGTGGGGCAGCGGGGTCTCAGCGACGAGCGCATGACGATGGACGCGCGCAGAGAGGTGGCGCTGTCTGGCGCCGTGGTGGTGTCAATGGCAGGCCTAGCGAGGTTGATGCAAGGATCCCTGTTCTGAAGATGAGTCCGAGGAAGATGGAGGCAGCGGCTTCGAGGAACGCGTGTGTTGGCGCATGCTGAGGGTCTGCTGGACCGGTTGGTGCTCCCGGCTCACTGTTGGGCGACTTGGCGAGGCCTCCGGCTCTTAGATGATGTGCATTGGTGCAAGGCCAGGGATGGGCCCTGTCCATGGTCACCCCCTTCATCGGTCTTGTAGGTATAGCGGGTGTCCAATATTTTATGCCCGACTTTAAATTAATAAAATCCTTAGGTTTATACAAAATTCAACAATATATTGTCACATACAGCTTAGCCAAACCACACTATGCCGAGGCACCTAATAACAAGTTTAAGATAACAAACTGGGGCCGACCCCCCTTAACCGACCTAGAACCTAACACGAACACACTTAGGCCTCCCCAGCTGGTGCGTTTGAGGCGTAGAGCTATTTTAGTTCGAGTGTCATCCAATCCATATGAAGCCAATGTGAGTACACAGACTACGGTAGAATGTGCATGCGATGTCACGATTATTATTATACGGGATTAAAGCTCATATTTCTGCAGCATGATTTCCCCTTAATTAACCAAGGATGTGAGATTTAATCCCATCTCGCCTTCAAAATAAAGCATCTTCTTCGCCCTATAGTGCTCTGGCAGAAGGGAACTCATCTATAGCGCCTTGCATTTGTTTCAGCAAAAAGGAAAACTGTGGAATACAAGACCCTGAAACTTGTTGGACTTTATAGCTGGCTGCAGATCTAATAATACTTGGCTATGGGCAAGGCCAATTTCCTATCCGGTATTTAGGCATTCCGATTCATTATCGGAGATTGACTATTGCCGAATGGAAAGCCGTCGAGGAGAGACTCCAAAAATGCCTAAGTAATTGGAAAGGTAAATTACTATCCCTGAGTGGAAGATTGGTTCTCATTAACTCAGTACTTTCTAATATGGTACTGTATATGATATCTTTCTTTCTACTGCCTAAAGGAGTCTTGCAGAAACTCGATTACTATCGATCTAGATTTTTTTGGCAAGGGGACAGTGAGAAAAAGAAGTATCGACTGGTAAAATGGAGTGTAGTCTATAGACCAAAGGACCAAGGTGGGCTCGGAGTACATGACCTTCAAGTCAAAAATTCCGCCTTACTAGGTAAATGGCTTTTTAAGCTGCTTACCGAAGATTGGCAGACCCTTCTTAAGAGAAAGTATATTGGCTCGAAGGCGTTATCCCAAGTTTTTTGGAAACTTGGGGACTCGCATTTTTGGGCTGGACTCATGGCGTCGAAGAAATTTTTCTTCCCTCATGGTACTTTCTCTATTAACGATACGGTTTTGGAAGGACACCTGGTTGGATAATGTCCCATTACGAGATCAATATCCTGCCTTGTATAGCATCGTCCGTTACAAAAGTGATACCATTGCTAAGGTAATGGCAACCTCACCGCCGGCTGTATCGTTTAGACGAGATCTATTGAGTAACAGATTAACTGTTGGAATACCTTACTACAATGTTTGGAGTCCATTCAGTTATCTCCGGGTCCAGATGAGTTCCGCTGGAATCTTCAGGCCAATGAGACCTTCTCGGTAGACTCTCTATACAAAGCAATTATGCAATCTGATGTTCCAGTTGATAATAACAAGAAGATTTGAAAGATGAAGATACCATTAAAAACCAAAATTTTTGCCTGGTATCTACATCGGGGAGTGATCCTAACCAAAGACAATCTTGCTAGACGTAACTGGCATGGAAGCAAAAGGTGTGTGTTCTATCATCAGGACGAAACCATTAAACACATTTTCTTCCAATGCCGCTTTGCCAGATCTATATGGTCAATCATCCAAGCTGCTTCCAGCCTGTACCCTCCGACTAGTGTTGCCAATGTTTTCAGAAATTGGCTTCATGGTATCGATCTCAGGTTTATAACGCTTATTAGGGTGGGAGCGATAGCCGTTATTTGGTCGCTTTGGCTATATAGAAATGGCAAAGTTTTTGATGATAAAAATTGTTCTCTACTGCAGGTAATCTACAGATATACCGGTACGCTCCGTTTGTGGTCACCTCTTCAGCGGCTGGAGAACAGAGACATGTTTACGGAGGTCTGTACACGATTGAAGGCTACAGGGAGGGATATTTTTTCCCCACATGGGTGGCCGCATAATCTCAGGATGGTCCTCCTTCATCTCCTTAGGCGATTTACAATTTCTCGCAATGATATGTATTTTGCCTTTTGTCTTGAACCTGAATTTTGGTCGGCTGTGTGCATCTTGTTATGCAGAGGCCGGGTGTATTGCTTGACTAAGTAATAAAAGCCCTTTATAAAAAAAAGATCTAATAATACTAGATGATACCCCGCACGTTGCTGCGGAAATGATTGAAATATATTTAGGTGATATTTGATTTAAAAACACATTAGAAAATTAGATATAATTAAATGAAGCAATAAAATGATGCATCAATATGAGAATTCAAAAAGGAAATAGATATTATAGATTAATTCGATAAACATATCATTATAGAACATTTATAGAATATAAATAGCATGATACATGGTAAAGTTTATTTAGAGCTGTTGTGGTTGGACTTCTTCGTCGACGACAATTTAAACATGCGGGTTCCATTATCGTGTACTTCAATACCCCACATGTTGCGGCGGGAAAGGTTTGTAGAAATATCTTAATTATAACTTTATTGTACTCTAGTAAAATAAACTACATATGCATGTTCGGAATAAGACCATTGATGATGATTGAAAGATCATATCGAGCCCCATGTGTGGTTTTGGTAATTAATGACAATCCCTATGGACTAATGGTTGCATTGAGTTATATGTGTAGGACTTGTCCATAGACAATGCTTGAACCATTTGTTGGAGTCAAGGTTGTAAGAAGAAGATTATGTGTTGACCAAGGTGTTATTCAAGGAGTGATCCAAAGATTGGTCTTAAGGGAGTTGAGCTTATGTTAAGTGTGTCTTGAAGAATAAGATTGAGTGGGCTCTCATGTGTATCCTCAAGACACCATCATTATGGAGAAAGAAGATTTGATTCGAGGATTGATCAAGTCAAAGCGCAAGTTCAAGATGAGCAACTAGAAGAGAACAATCCGCAAGACTTCACCAAGCAAGCTCAATCAAGAAAGGTGGTCCAACTTGAGAAGATCAAGATCGTCTTTATCCACCTCAAGTGGAATGCTCAAGGCAAAGGTATGATAGTGTTAGGGTTTCTTTCTTACCGGTCTCATGATGTTATTTGTGAGACCGGGTTATAGGATCGGTAGCCGTACTATCAAGAGGGGCTCTCGAGTGAGTAACTTAATTGTATCGTTCGGAGAGAGCTCAAACCTTTGCATACTTGGCATCATCTTTCTTGGTTCTTATTTGGGTTTTATCCATGTGAGGTTTTAGAGCTTGTGGTTATTTCCATGACAAGCTCTAGCTCATCAAAAACGGATTTCGCATGAAACTCTTATTGCGTTTTTGATGTTTGGAGGTTTTACTGGTTTGCCTTCAAAGAGAGGGCAAACCTTTCATCATTTGGTTTTATACTCCCTTGTTGGACTATGATGTTTCTATGGATGAAGTTGTAGAGCTCGTTGTGGTGATTCCAACGAGCCCAAGATCATCGAAAACGGAGTCCGGATGAAAAAGTTATCACCGTTTTCGTATTGCAGTTTCTGCTCGGCGTCACCCAGTAAGGGGGGCGGATAATCCGGCCAGGGGTGGCCGGATAATCCGCCCCCTCTGGGCTGGCCGAAAAATGGCTAAGGACTTATCGCGGCGTCACCCAGATAGGGGGGCTGGATATTCCGGACAGGGGCCGGATAATCCGGCCAGCCGGATATTCCGCCCCAGACTTGGCCGGATAATCCGCCCTCCCCCGGGGGTGGCTGAAATTCTGCTAAGGACCTGGCGCGGCGTCACCCAGGTAGGGGGGCGGATATTCCGGCCAGGGGCCGGATTATCCGGCCAGCCGGATTATCCGGCCCAACTTTGGCCGGATTATCCGCCCCTCCAAGTCCTGCAACGGCCATATTTCGTGGGGGGTATAAATACCCCTTCTTCCTCCTTGGGCTGGACACGAATTGGGCCTCTCTCTCCTCCATTGTTGACTTTGCAAGCTTGCCCTTCCTCCTCCATTCCTCCCATGATTCTTGGATATTTTTGAGGGAAAAGGGAGAGGAGATCTAGATCTATATTTCTACCAATCCATCTCTCCTCTAAGTGAGGGGAACATAGTCAATCTAGATCTTGGAGTTCTTTGTGGATTTCCTTTGTTCTTCCTCTCATATCTCTCCATAGCATTAGTTGCTTTGGTAGGATTTGAGTGAGAAGGATTTGAGCACCTTGTGTGCTCTTGCCATTGCATAAGTTGCATCGGTTTGAGTTCTCCCCGGAGATTCGAGTAAGTGAAAGTTTGTGAGCTTATTACTCTTGGGTTCTTGGAACCCTAGACGGCTTTGTGGCTTTGTGGTGCCTTTGTGGCTATTCTTGGGAGCCTCCAATTAAGTTGTGGAAGTGTGCCCCAAGCTTTGTGTAAAGGCCCGGTTCCGCCTTGAGGAACCCCTTAGTGGAAGAGTGAGCTAGGCCTTTGTGGCGCAAGCTCACACCGGAGAATAGGGTGAGGCCTTTGTGGCGTTGGTTAGGCCTTTGTGGCGATACCACACCCCTCCAACGAGACGTACTCCCTTTCAAGGGAGGAACTCGGGAATACATCATCGTCTCCGCTTGCCTCGGTTATTTCTATACCCGAGCTCTTTACTTATGCGCTTTACATTGTGATAGCCTTCGTGCTTGAAGTCATATATCTTGCTATCACCTTGTTACTTGTATTGCTTAGCATAAGTTGTTGGTGCACATAGGTGAGCCTAGTTTATTTAGGTTTTATGTGCTTGACAAAATAAACGCTAGTTTAATTCCGCTTTTGTTCAAGCCATTCGTAAAATTTGATATCGCCTATTCACCCCCCCCCCTCTAGGCGACATCTGTGTCCTTTCAATTGGTATCAGAGCCCGGTCTCTCATTTTAGGCTTCACCGCCTTGAGAGCAAAGATGTCGGCTAGGGGATTAGTGCACAATAACACTTTTATATTTGATGGCACAAATTATGATACTTGGAAAATTCACATGCTTAATTATTTTCGGGTCATGGACCCATCTATGGAGCGAATTGTAGATGCGGGTTTTTCTCCTCCAAAGGATACTCAAAATCTATCTTTAGAGGATGAGAAAAACTTGTATCTCAATGCTCAAGCTACTCATGTGATTGTTAATGCTTTGAGCGATGTAGTTACCTTCTCCATCACGCCTTTTCCGAGCGCTCATGAGATATGGACAAAGCTTCAAGAAAAATATGGTGTGTCCAAGATTATTGAGGATGATTGTATTCCTTCCACTTCCGGCCGCAATGAACTTTCATCCACTTCACCAAAGTGTGGCAAGACACAAGGTAATGATATGGTGAGTGGTGATAAAACTTGCAATGGTGATAGTATGCTTACTTTTGATGATCCTTCATCTCTATCTCATTGCAATGCTTCATCTTTGGACTTAAACACTTGTAGCCCCATAAATGTTTTACATGCTTGTGTTGATAGTCCTTGCATATCATGTGTAAATTTCTTGAATAAATCTCATGATGATATGCTTGCTTTGTCTTGTTGCCATGATACAAATGCTTCTATTTCCTCTAGTATTTGTGATGCTAACCATATAGAGGAAACCGAAGAGTCTTTGGGCCAAGACAAGGTCTTGAATGGAGCTTCAAGTATTTCTTCATCTTCTTCTTCTCACGGTTCCCACATATGCCTTATGGCTAGGTCTTCAAATCATAATGATGTTGAGGACAATGGTGAGGATGAGGAAAATGAAGAAGACTATATTGAGTACTTAAACAAGAAGGGTAAGGTGGTCTTTGATGCTTTGCATAACCATAAAAATGTTTTGCCCAACTTCTTTGAAATCATGAGTTGTGCTATTGAGAGCACGAAACTCATTGAGATGAAGGAAGAACAAATTGATAAAATGTTTTCTCTTGAGCGTGAGTATGCCAATGATATCCATGATTTAAAATATGCTCTAGAGGAAGAGCAAGAGCTTCGGGTTTCTCTTGAGGAGAAGCTTGAATCCATTGAGGAGTCATGTAATGAAATTATTTCTAAACTCACTAAAGAACGTGACCTCGCTCTTGCCAAGTTGTCTTCTCCCATTCATAATGATAATGATGCATGTGCTACTAACTCTACTTCTTGTGAAGCATCTATTTTGAAGGAGAATGTTGAGCTAAGGGCTCAACTTGAATTGCTAACTAGCAAGTATGGGAAATTGGAAGAAATTCATGAAAAGCTATCTAGCTCTAATGAGGATCTTCTAGTGTCCCATGCTCGCCTAAAGTTAGCTCATGAGGCTATATCTACAAAGGTAACATCTTGTGAGCCTCATGTGGGCACTAGCACTATTTCCCAAAATGCAATATTGCCATGTGCTAGTACTAGTAATTCATCCACTCATACTATTTCTACATCTAGTGATGAATTACCCTCCTTGCCTTGTTGCTCTAACAATGTAGCTTCTACTTCCACTAGTACTTGTGTTGTCACTAACCATGTAGAGGAAATCAAAGAGCTCAAGGCCCAAGTTACTTTGTTGAAGAAAGACTTGGAAAAACGTCATGAAGGGAAGTCCACACTCAATAAGATCTTGAGTGTGCAAAAATCCCCCAATGACAAGAGTGGACTTGGATTTATCTCTAACAACAAGAAGAAGTCCAAAATATACAAGAAGAAGAAGGGCCAAGAACAAGTCAAGAATTTGGTCAAGATTGTTTGCTTCAAGTGCAAAATTGAAGGGCACCATGTTAGATCTTGCCCTTTGAAGAAAAAGGCACTTAGTGAGAAGCAACAAGGGAAGCGGCCTCAAGTTCAAGCCCTTGCTCAACCTCAAGTTGAAGAAAGGTCACTTCCCAAGAAAAATCAAGCTAATGCTCCCCTTGTGGAGAAATCAAGTGAGAAGAAGGTGAAGAAGAGAACTTGCTACATATGCCATGAGAAGGGTCACCTATCTTCTTCATGCACTAGTGGTAACTCATCCAACCCTATCATAATTGAAGATGTTTATTCACTTTGCAAGGATAAGGTTGGCAATGTGTTTGCCAAATTTATTGGCGCTCAAAGTGGTGTCAAGAAAAGAACCATTTGGGTTGCCAAACCTATTGTTTCTAACTTCTTAGGACCCAACTTGGTTGGGGACCAACAAGCCATTACTTGAACAATAGGTGTTGTTGGAGGGCATTGAAGACTTGGCTATATCATGAAGAATTAAGGGATCTTCATCAATTATATTTTCTCAAGTCAAGTCATTTGGATTATCTTATTTCTATCATATATCCAATGTTCCTCCTTGCGGTAACATGTATTCAACTTATCTACCTTGAAAGTTACTCGCCCCTTTACATGTGTTGGGTTTTGTATCTTGCATATGTTTGTATATGTTGTGCTTCCTACTTGCTTCATTTTGAGTAATCAAGTATGTGCATGTTGGTTTGCACACCATGTATGGGTGTTCTTGTTGAGCCTATTGCATCTTGTTTTATCTTACTTGGCTCTTGTGAGAGATTATTGGACCATCCCATTTTGGGAGAGTGATATGCTTTGCACCTCACAATCCTAAAAATGTGTGTACATGAGGAATACCACTTAGTGTTGATATTTAAAGATTATCTAGTTTCTATGTGGTATGTCATTCTCATGAGAAATTCAAATTCTATAATGTCCATTAATCTCTTATTGGATTTTATTTACCTCTTGTGAAAAGAAATGCTTTATCACATTATGGGGGAGTAATATGCTTTGTGCATACTACAAACCAATAAAATGTGTATATTTGAGGTTGTGTCACATAGTGTTGATATTGTAAATTATCTTGCTTCTATGTGGCATGTTTTCTCAAACAAGTTCCAATTTGCCAAATTGTTTTATTCCTCTTGTTTTGGATCTTGTTTGTGAGATACTTTCTTGATAGGGTTTTCCTAAAATGTGGAATTCTACATCAAAGTTGGAAAACCATTTGCTTCAAGTTATCCTAATCATTACCTTGCGCGATTGTTTAACTATTTGAGTCTATCAAGAATATCTTCTTTAGCATGGTGATTAATTCTTATCCTTCTCCGTATGCTTCTTTGTTGTGAAGATGATCTTGGATTTATATGTAAACTACCACCGGGAAATAAATCCAAATACCTCTTGTTCTTGGACAATTGGTACTATATCATGTGGCACATGTATATTGATCATCTTTACATTGGCTATTGCTTTTAATTGCCTTATCTCTAGCCAAAATGTATTTGTGTTAGCTCCCATTGTCTTCCATGACTTTTGCTATCCCATTTGATTTCGTTGAACTTGTTTTGTGTTATTTATATGTAGGTAGATGTGATGATCCCACTTGTGTGCATTTTGTATTCAAATGCAAAATCATAAATAATGCACTAATCTTGGGGGAGCTCTCCTATATTTGTTATAACACACTCTTTGTGCTTATTTCAATTGGTATTGGTTTTTTTGTTGGAAGACAAATCTTTTCTTTTTGGTACTTAGTGTGCCATCATAAAAAGTGTGGAGAGTTTGGTTTGTTTGTTTGAACCTTGCTCTCTTTGGGAGTTGGTGATCTCATTCCTTATTATTTATTTCTTACTCTTAAAATGAGATATGTCTTTGAGCATGTGTGTTTTAGTTATACTTTATGCTCATTGGCTTTTGCTTGGTTCACTAGTTGAACTTTGGAGTCAATCTTGTGTTGATTTGATTCTTTGATATAATTTGGACAACCTTTTGTAGCTTCACAATTTTGTGTGCTCTCTTGTCCTTCTTGGTGTTTTGTCCAAATTGTATCTCCTTTGGCTCTTGAAAGTCTTGTGCATGCATATTTACTAAATGTATATTGTATGGCATGTTGTTGCTTTCTTTGATCAAATATATAGGAGAAGCTCCATCAAATCCTAAATCGGCTAAGATGTGCATGAAATTCAATTTCATATATATATGCACATATTTATGTGGAGTTTGTCCTATATGTTGTAGTTTCTAACTACTTTGGACCCAATGAGTTTGGGGACCATCTTGTACTTGAACTTTGTTTTAGGTACATGGAGATATATTGGTGCTTGTCTCAATAATAAGGATGAAGTGGTGACTAAATGATAATTTGAGGCAAGCTAGGATTATTGAAGAACTCCTATCTACTACATCCTACCTTTAATATCTCGGTAACAAGTATCTTTTTTATGCATACTTCTCTAGTATCCAACCTTGTGTAGGTTATTTTATGGCATTGAAAATCTTTATTTGCAAATGTTGTGCTTTTTGCAAGGATTCTAATGAAACCTCTTTTTTGCAAATGTGAGCAAGTTGAGATGAGGACATATTATTGGGAACATATAAAAATCATGCTCATGATTCTCCTATCCCATATATGTCATCTTAGCAATCTTTTTGCATATCAATTCCTCAATAAGCTCACATGTGCAAAATTGATGAAATTGCAAATTTATTTCTTCCATTTGGTATCCTTCATTTTGATACTTGTTGTTTTTATCAAAGCATCCCAACTATCTTCTTTCCCTTGTTGATATTTGTGATGTCTTTGACATGTTGGTGGTTGAAGTTTGTCAATATACAATAAGATAAATTGAGCCTTTGGCCATGCTTTAAAAGCAAAAATCTCATTGGTATATTGCATGCCTTCATTTTGGATATCATGTTCTATTCTTAGTATCTATTTTGTGTGTACATGTTTCTTTGTGATAATTATCTTTGTGATATTGTCTACTTAGAAACTTATACACATGAGAGATGATATCTCATTATTTGATATCTTATTTGAACCTTATGTGTTGGGATAGAATGCTAAGCAATTTCATTCATTGAAGACTATGTGGATGCTCTATGCTTATCCTTGTGTTAGTCTTATAATATTCTTTGTCATTCCTATCACACATTTCTTTGGTTGAGCCTTTTAATATATTGTCCCTTGCTTGTTGCTCAACCATTTGGTTGACGCAAGTGTAAGCTTAATTTCTTCTCTATGATCTCTTGCAAATGGTTGCGTTTTAAATGTTATTGAGGGAGTGAGGACTCCATGTTGTGCAAATTGTATTCAAATATAAACATTCCAATTTTTGCACGTACCTTGGGGAGCTTCCTCATTTCATTTAAAGCACCATTTTGCGGTTAGCATAGTATTTAATTTCACTTGGTATCATTTTGTTTTGAATAATATTGAGGGAGTGATGATTCCATATGTGTGCACCTTATACTTCAACTCAAATAGAATATTTTGTGCACACACCTTGGGGAGCTTCCTCATATTATTTAGAGCACCTTTTCGATCTTATCATAATATCCTTATTCGATTTGTTCTTTGGATTGTTTTATTGCTATCTTCATTTGTTGAAGTTTATCCATCGTGTTATCTTATTTTTTTTGCAATCTTTGATCCTCAATATAGTTTGGTTTCCTTCATATATTTGTCTTTGCATATGTGCATGTGTCTTCACTTATTTCTTTTGGATATGCACACCGTTTTGGAGGAACTCACACTATATTGGCCTTCTAAGTTTTTCGCCCATTTTGGCAATGGATGCCAATGGGGGAGAAGTTTCGAGGGTTTAAAGGGAATTGGCTTTTATGCTTTGGTTTGTTCTTAAGCATTTGCCTTGCATGCTTTGCATGGTTGAGTATATAGTGGAAACTCCACCAACAACCTTGGTTGGCAATATATGCAATGAAATCAAGATCATTCACACGTGCATAGATTGTGGGGGAGTTTGCTCTATATATGGTGGTTTTACTAACATCACATACTTTTGTAGTATTTGATGTTAGTACAACCATTTTGGTTCTTTGAATTCATTATATAAACCCTCTCAAAGAGATTGTCATCAATTACCAAAATGGGGGAGATTGAAAGATCATATCGAGCCCCATGTGTGGTTTTGGTAATTAATGACAATCCCTATGGACTAATGGTTGCATTGAGTTATATGTGTAGGACTTGTCCATAGACAATGCTTGAACCATTTGTTGGAGTCAAGGTTGTAAGAAGAAGATTATGTGTTGACCAAGGTGTTATTCAAGGAGTGATCCAAAGATTGGTCTTAAGGGAGTTGAGCTTATGTTAAGTGTGTCTTGAAGAATAAGATTGCGTGGGCTCTCATGTGTATCCTCAAGACACCATCATTATGGAGAAAGAAGATTTGATTCGAGGATTGATCAAGTCAAAGCGCAAGTTCAAGATGAGCAACTAGAAGAGAACAATCCGCAAGACTTCACCAAGCAAGCTCAATCAAGAAAGGTGGTCCAACTTGAGAAGATCAAGATCGTCTTTATCCACCTCAAGTGGAATGCTCAAGGCAAAGGTATGATAGTGTTAGGGTTTCTTTCTTACCGGTCTCATGATGTTATTTGTGAGACCGGGTTATAGGATCGGTAGCCGTACTATCAAGAGGGGCTCTCGAGTGAGTAACTTAATTGTATCGTTCGGAGAGAGCTCAAACCTTTGCATACTTGGCATCATCTTTCTTGGTTCTTATTTGGGTTTTATCCATGTGAGGTTTTAGAGCTTGTGGTTATTTCCATGACAAGCTCTAGCTCATCAAAAACGGATTTCGCATGAAACTCTTATTGCGTTTTTGATGTTTGGAGGTTTTACTGGTTTGCCTTCAAAGAGAGGGCAAACCTTTCATCATTTGGTTTTATACTCCCTTGTTGGACTATGATGTTTCTATGGATGAAGTTGTAGAGCTCGTTGTGGTGATTCCAACGAGCCCAAGATCATCGAAAACGGAGTCCGGATGAAAAAGTTATCACCGTTTTCGTATTGCAGTTTCTGCTCGGCGTCACCCAGTAAGGGGGGCGGATAATCCGGCCAGGGGTGGCCGGATAATCCGCCCCCTCTGGGCTGGCCGAAAAATGGCTAAGGACTTATCGCGGCGTCACCCAGATAGGGGGGCCGGATATTCCGGACAGGGGCCGGATAATCCGGCCAGCCGGATATTCCGCCCCAGACTTGGCCGGATAATCCGCCCTCCCCCGGGGGTGGCTGAAATTCTGCTAAGGACCTGGCGCGGCGTCACCCAGGTAGGGGGGCGGATATTCCGGCCAGGGGCCGGATTATCCGGCCAGCCGGATTATCCGGCCCAACTTTGGCCGGATTATCCGCCCCTCCAAGTCCTGCAACGGCCATATTTCGTGGGGGGTATAAATACCCCTTCTTCCTCCTTGGGCTGGACACGAATTGGGCCTCTCTCTCCTCCATTGTTGACTTTGCAAGCTTGCCCTTCCTCCTCCATTCCTCCCATGATTCTTGGATATTTTTGAGGGAAAAGGGAGAGGAGATCTAGATCTATATTTCTACCAATCCATCTCTCCTCTAAGTGAGGGGAACATAGTCAATCTAGATCTTGGAGTTCTTTGTGGATTTCCTTTGTTCTTCCTCTCATATCTCTCTATAGCATTAGTTGCTTTGGTAGGATTTGAGTGAGAAGGATTTGAGCACCTTGTGTGCTCTTGCCATTGCATAAGTTGCATCGGTTTGAGTTCTCCCCGGAGATTCGAGTAAGTGAAAGTTTGTGAGCTTATTACTCTTGGGTTCTTGGAACCCTAGACGGCTTTGTGGCTTTGTGGTGCCTTTGTGGCTATTCTTGGGAGCCTCCAATTAAGTTGTGGAAGTGTGCCCCAAGCTTTGTGTAAAGGCCCGGTTCCGCCTTGAGGAACCCCTTAGTGGAAGAGTGAGCTAGGCCTTTGTGGCGCAAGCTCACACCGGAGAATAGGGTGAGGCCTTTGTGGCGTTGGTTAGGCCTTTGTGGCGATACCACACCCCTCCAACGAGACGTACTCCCTTTCAAGGGAGGAACTCGGGAATACATCATCGTCTCCGCTTGCCTCGGTTATTTCTATACCCGAGCTCTTTACTTATGCGCTTTACATTGTGATAGCCTTCGTGCTTGAAGTCATATATCTTGCTATCACCTTGTTACTTGTATTGCTTAGCATAAGTTGTTGGTGCACATAGGTGAGCCTAGTTTATTTAGGTTTTATGTGCTTGACAAAATAAACGCTAGTTTAATTCCGCTTTTGTTCAAGCCATTCGTAAAATTTGATATCGCCTATTCACCCCCCCCCTCTAGGCGACATCTGTGTCCTTTCAATGATTACATAATGATTTGTGGCATAAATGGTGTTATAGAAAATTTAGACGTTGGAAGAATCTATTGTATAAAGAAGTCAAAGTTGTCAATTGCTCTCGATATGCTAACTCGCACATATTAGCGCAAACATCATTTTAATTGGTCTTTCATGTGTAGTTTGGGACCATTTAAGTTCATATGAAATCTCAAATGAAAAGATTCATGGAAGTGTAAAGCTCATTATAACATGAAATCAAGAGGGGCCCTGTTGAAGCACATACTACCAAGTCGTGTATTAGGATCACAAATATTTTTGTTCTTATTTTCCTTGCCGAGTTACAGATAATGAAAAAATTTAGCAAACATGTTATAGATATAATTTAGTCCCTGTAAGGCCCTGTTGAAGCACATACTACCAAGTCGCGTATTACGATCACAAATACTTTTGTTCGTACTTTCCTTGCCGAGTTAGAGAAAATGAAAAATTTAGCAAACATGTTATAGATATAATTTAGTCCTTGTAAGAACTTTATAGATAGAGTTCGGTCCCTATAATTTATTCTTGATCTCAAGCTACCACAGAATGAAATAAGAAACCCATATCAGTAAATGAAATACTTTGCATAGTCCAATAGACTGAATGGAAGAATCATACCAATATCACGAACTCATATCATAGCATTCTATAAAATGTACTTACCATACTGCGCTGCAATAAGCAACAAAGATATCAGAGCAGTAGTTCCTTAGTTAGAGCTATTAGAATCTCACCTTGATTTTATAAATAATATGTTGTAATAGAAAATTGCTTCCATATCCCCCACACAAAAAAAGTAATAGAAAATTGCTCTGAGATAAAGGGATCTTTGATATTGGTCACCACATATGCTAGTAGTTACTGAAATAGCACGCAATTAATCATATAATGGACAGTAATATCTTCTAGGGAAGAATGCGAAAGTAAACCCATTAGAATAAATTCACAATGATAAGGCATAAATAGGATTATCATAGTTATTAGGACTACCATGGCTCATTGTTGATCAGAACGTCCAAAAATAAGCATACACCTATACATATATATATGCAGCATTTGATTTTGTGGTAGAGGCGAGACCATGTGACCTCTCCTTTTCTATAGCATTGTCGGCTCCACAATAGCTTTCTCAGATAGATGGCAGGAAGAAACTCAAGCATCACGGGCGTGTTCCCGAGCAGCTCATCCAAAACATTGAGATGCAACGGCCGTCTAACGGATCATCTAGGAGTATTCATATTCCAAAAGTGATACGAAAAACCCATCCACCTCGCTGTGGAATGCGCGGCGAGAGCTAGGAGGCTGGGCCGGGGAGCTGAGAGAGAGGTGCCGAGGAGCGGCCGAGCGGGCCGAAACACGGTGCTGACATGTGCAACGGAGGCGGCGTTGCCACGGAACTGATGATTTGAGCGGCATCATGAAGAGCTTAGAAAAAGAGATATCGTTTCTCCAGTGCTTCATGCCTGAGCAAGCATTGTGAGCTGAGCAGACATGATTAGGAAGATGCACATGTCATTTTTCAGCCTGGCCTCGTGTTGGAGGAAGAAAATTTAAAGGAGGAAGGAGATGATTGGTAACGCAAAGAGGTAATTATTCAGGAATTTAGTAGTACTCATTTATCTCTTGAGAAGATGGAATATGCAGGCCATCAACAACCACAGGAGAATGGGAATAAGAAGCGGGAAATTAATTAAAAAGGAAGTGGTGCATGTCCTAGAATTAAATTTCTTGTATATGGGAGAATTTTAGTGGACATCTCGGGAGGCAAAGAGCTGGCGGTGTGAGGGAGTAGACGAAACAAACGTGGATATCCATTTCGGCTCACGGGAGCAAATGAATCTATTATTGAAAAACATATTTTAAAATGTCAAAAAATCCGGAACAAAAATTCTGCATGTACATCTTGACATATTATGTTTGTACACAAATTTTCAGAAGAAAAGAACATTTTTTATGTCCTATATAAAAAAGACAAATTTATGTATGAACATATCACTATTTACAGGACATATTTTTGTCTTTTTACCGAAGCCACATAAAATGTTCTTTGTTGTCAAAAACTTGTGTGTCAATATAGAATGTTCAGATCTACATGCTAAATTTATTTTTAGAATTTTTTGACATTTGAAATTAGTTTTTTTATGTATTTTCCATAATAGGTTCATATACACTTGAGAGCCAAAACACCTCCTCCCAAACAAACGCTTGGTGTTTATTTTCTTCGGAAACGGTCATGGTTTGTAGATTGGATGGCGTGACATGGAAATTGTGAGACGTTAAGATTTGCATGCAAATGAGCTAGTGGGGGTAAGATGCATACAGGTGGCATAGCTGCACGTTGAGATAATTCCTTATAGTGGGGGCTTCCTATTTAGATATAGAAGATTTGTTTTCTCAAATGGTACACATCAGCAAACTCCAATACAGAGGACTGAATTTTTGTTTTGGACGACAATGTCAACTGAGCGTCTCTTGTTGGCAGTTGTTGCTATGGAAACTGTCTCTTCATTGTGGGCCGGTCCATCATAACTTTTTGTCCGTCGAGCCCAGTAGATAGATCAGGAACTAGTGCTCGTTGGATAAGCAATGTTTCATTCTAGAAAATAAACAACGGCATTATTCCCCTGGAAAAAATATCAACAGTATTTAGAAAATACTCGTTTTCATAATCTTCGTTTGGTGTTGATGTAGATCATATAGGGGAATGACAATACTTCACATGATTATAGGAATTATTATTTCTCAGTCCACACTGATAGTTGCCTGATCAAGAGATTCAAGACACACTAACGGAATGGGCCTCATTGCAGAGTTCCAACTAGCTAGTATGCCGAGTATAAAATAACCGCCACTCCGCAAACACTCGTAGAGGCCTAATGTGGTATAAAAACACTCCGCAAAAAAAAGACACTCGACTACTAGCTAGGACTACATACATGCCGAGTGTTTTCTTGCCGTGACGCTTGGCAAAACTGGGCGCTTGGATAACGTACAGGTTTGCCTAATGTAGCACTCGGCAGGGTGACGCATGGCAACATTCATCTGCCACGTGCCACCTACTGTCGCGCTTGACAGAGGATTGACGGTGTCAGGAAGTTTGCTGAGTGCCACGATTAGATGGCACTTGGCAAACACCACGCCGTTAGTGTTTTCTCATATCTCTGCAAGTCCGTGGAATCGCCTATTTTGAAGCATGTCTAGCGGTAGACGGCGAGGGGCAAATTTCGTCCAAAAACGGTACGAGGAACGCTCATGAGCCCTCCCTCACTTGAATTGGGTCCTAATATATGCATACGAGGGTGGAGTAAGGTGGTGTAAAGTGAAAAAGTCAATACGCAACTCTGAAGTGGAATCTGTTTCACAAGTAAAACTACGATGCAAGAATAGTCTGGACATATCGTGAGAAACTCCTACATGGGGATCACCAGAACTTGTGCTCTTTTGTGTTCGCAAGTTTCTATGACCAATCCTAACACAATCAAGGAGTAAAGTTATATGGGATTTCCACTTCCAAAGCAGATCTTGGGGATAGATGACGAGGGGACCACACATCATCATTTCTCCCGAAACTGCACAAGGAACGGTTAGAAATCCTACCCATTTGCGTTGGTTCAAAAAATATTGGTATAATGATACAGAAATCCCAAGTGACACATGCTTCACAAACAGAACTACACCAAGGAAGATTTTGGACTTCTAGTGCGAAACTCCTATATCGCAGCAATCTGTCCAACTTTTGTAAAAGCATGGAATATTTTTGTGTTGATCATGTTGCTATGATCTCCCAACACAAATAAGGAGGAAAGTAATGCGGGTTTGACACTTTCGGACCATATATAGGGGTAGATGATCAAGGCCCACGAATCAGAGTTTCTGCTATAACTGCGTGAGGAGGGTTAGAAACCCTCCACCATTTGCATGTGGTCATAATATTCGTATAAAGTCATTTTCTAAAGAGTTAATATCCAATACACAACTCTAAGGTGGCATATGATTCACAAATAAGACTACCTCGTTGGAAAATTCTGAACTTGTAGTGTGAAATTTCCTCAATAGCGCCACCGGCCCTACTCTTGTAAAAAAAATTGGGCTCTTTTTTATGTTGGTCATGTTCCTACAACGTATTCTAACACAAACAAGGAGGAAAGTCATGCGAGATCTCCACTTTCAAATATGATCTAGGGGTAGACAACACAGGGCTCATGAATTAGGTTTTTGCCCGAAACCTCGTGAGGAAGATTCGTGAACACTCCCCCACTTGAATGGGGCCCTAATACATGCATATGCGGGTGGTGTAAAGTGTAAAGGCAATAAAAACTCTCAAATGGTACCTACTCCACAAATAGGACTACCCCATCAAAACATGAAAATCTCAAAGGCACATTCAAGTTTGTAGCTTGGCAAGAGGTGAGACTAAATTTAGTCCAATATTGCTAGTGGGAGAAAGTTGGACTTAGTTACAAGGCCGCCTCTTCTAGCACCCATTAGGTGAGTAAGAAGTGAAGTGGTTCGCGCATAGTTCTCCTCCGCCACCGCCAACACCACACACAAATTCCTTGAATCAAGTGCGAGTTAAAGTGTGTTTTGATGATTTTTTTTGGATTTCTGCACCAAATTTGTGTGTATGTGTCAATAAACATGTGCATGCTCAACAGTTAACCCGCTTCTTCCATTATGTATCGCGAGTCTGGCTGTGTGGTGGGGCCTAACTGGCGCCTCGTGGGTGCAATGTTGCAAACTTCGGCTCTACGGAATCGTCTTGACCTAAAAACGCCTATATATACCCCCTAGGATTTATTTTACAACAGAGAGGTGGAGATCAAAAACAGAGAAATAGAGATGCTATAGGCCGCCACCGGAAGAAGATCGGAGGGGGAACTGCTGCCGGAATTACCTTCGGCCGCCTCTCCTCCTTCACCAACACCTCCACAACGCTCTACACCATGAGAGGGGAGTAGTCCACCCCTGTACTTGGGGTTTGTGGTAGTATCTTGTATCAATATCTCTCCATGTACTTCATTATTTAGATCCATATGAGCTATTATACATGATTGTGGACACCGATGTAACTCCTTTGACTATTGTGTGGTATGAGATGAATATTGTTATGCACTTACCATTGTATTAGAACCTTCATAGCTTGTTTTCCTTTGGAAGCACATCATGATGTTCATTGCTTTGATTAGATTGTTATGTCTAATGCCTTGTTTTCCCACGTCACGAGGTGTTGACAACACGAAGTCTAGGTAGATGAGAGAGTTGTGTATGCGCACAAATAGTAGATCTTTGCATGGATGTTTTTGTTTGTATTTTTATATAAAAAAGTATGATGTATGTAGATGTGTGTGCTGCTTCTGGTTGTATCTGAGTGAGAAAAAAGGAGCATCTAGTGTGACAATAGCGAGACCTATATCCTTTAGCATCTTCACATCTAGGGGTTAAGGGGAACGTGTACTTGGGGCCAGGTGACAATAATGGCATGCTAGGTGACATAGCACCCTTTAAGGTACATTGTTCACAACTTCATGTCTTCGGATGTGTTGCCCATATGAAAGTTACCATAATAGCATGAAAATAGTGTGTGCATGTTTATCTATGATTACCACTATCGAGGTAGAGAGAGGAGAGAGAGGGAGATCAAGAGAACCCATGAACCCAGGGTGGCTTTGTTTCCACAAGAGCACAACCTTAGTCATGTCTGCTCCGTTGTTGAGGACTGGGACATCTTTTATTTTCCTTGCTTTGTTACTTTGTTTCTTACAATCATCAAATCAGTCTCACTTGTTTCTTTGTTTTGTTCAGTGCATAGATAACTAGATTTGTGACACTGTGGTTTGAGAGAATATATTACTTTAGCTTCTTACTCCTGCGGTTTGATACCCAATACTTCCACATTGAGAGGTGTTACATCAATCCCCTGCACTTAGGGGTTATCAATGATAGACAACTCATGTGACTCTAATCTATGAAGAACAAGAGAGAGTTCGATACAAGTTACTTCCACAATCCCCATAGTCCAGGGGGTGAACTACTCCCTCTTCATCATGTTGCTGCAGGAGATGGTGTCAATATAGTCGAAGGGGCAACCAGGAGCGGCTTCGACAATGCGCGTCTCCCCTTCTATCCACACAGTCTTCAGATCAGTTTCGTGTATTCTATGTTTATCCGTCGCCCCATTGCGAAATCGCCCGAGGGGTCCTTTACATAGTCGGTTTTAGGTCAAGAAGAATCGGTGGAGTCCAAGGTTGCGTTGAAAGGACGCACGAGGGGGTAGTTGGGTCGCACCATGCGGCCAGGGGTGGGCTCGTGTGGTCCTCCCCTAACTCCTTCCTCGTCGTGTCCCCGTTGAAACAAAATACATGTCCCTATGTTTTACAGAGGAGGGAATATATAGAACAGACGGTTATATGACCACAACTTCCTCTATGTTTCTCTCGCAATTCTCAAGTCATTTTGATGTGTTTCTCCCATGCTTTCTTGTCCCGGAAACTGCCTGCACGTCCGTCATAAATAGCATGCATTCAGAAAATTGTCCCTTGAGATCCTGCACCGACAAATGAGCGGTAAGCCGAATGCTTGCTTTGGTTCGACTACATCCACCCAACGCTTTGACTGCTTTGACTCCAGATCCAACACACGAGTAAATCATCTTCATCACCATGGCCGACAATGACAATGAAGCTAACAACGCTGCAGTGGTGTCCTTCCTAACCAACACGTACGTGTTTCTAATATCTATGCTTGCTATAGTTTGTGTCCATATGCAGATCAGGTAGACATGTCTAGTTTTCCATACTATGCGATTAGATTTATGATTGCATATTTTTTTCTTTTCTTTAGTTAAACTTATAATTTTTTTTTGCTTAATTTAGCAACAATATTGGTAGTGCGGTGCCTACCTATGGCTAATTTTTTATAATGTACATCAGGCTCTTTAGAGAGAAACCAACAAATTTCTTTTATCTCTGGTTAGTCCAAACTAATTCGTGGCCCTTAGCTGGTCTACGAGCCAAGTCAAGTCAACGAGCGGAAAATCAATTTAACTACCATATCAAATTTCCACGGACAAAATTTGTCCTGTAACTTTTTTTTTCTTATTACACAAGCCACTAAAAATGTCGATTTTTCTTGAAATGTGGTGTACACACTTAGAATGTTGAGATGTAAAGGCAAATTTTTTGTTCCGATTTTTTCAATATTTTAAAAATATTTATCTCGCTAGCGGGGGTGGGAGCATATGCTTCCATGTGTCAAATTAAATTTCTCAATTTTTTCATACTATATGATTAGATTTACTATTGCATCTTCTCTCTTGCTTTGCTCAGTTAAAACTCATCCAAAATTTCTTAATTTTGCAACAATGTTGTAGTCGGGTGCCTAGTGGTGGCCAATTGTTTATACTGTATATCAGGCTCTTTAGAGAAAAACCAACAAGTTCCTTTTGTCTCTTGATAGTCCAAACTAAGTCGTGGCCCTTAGCTGGTCTACGAGCCAAGTCAGGTCAACACAAGCGGATAATCAATTTAACTACCATATCCAATCGATGCGCAAAGGTCACATCGACTAGTACTTTCTAAAATTATGCTTCCATGCACAATCTTTGTTTTCTAGAAACTATAGAGAAACCCAGCTAGCGTAGACCAGTCACGGGCATCAGCATTCAGCCATGGACTGGTGGACTAATTATCCTGGCCTCATGTCATGGAGTCATGGGAACCATGAAATTATAAACTTAGCTATTACCGACTGAACACATGGGCATATATACTATGGACGAGGCCATGCATGCATCTAACTGAACCCATGTAGGCAAGTTTGACTGGATGATGCAGGATAAGTTTAGGATATTAACAGGTATAGCAGCTTCTAGTGTTTTTTTTTTTGCGGGTTAGGAGCTTCTAGTGTTAGTGGCCAAGTTTTTTAGTAGTAGCGAATTTGACCTCTAAAGTTGAGTTTCGCTTGTGTTTGGTCTGATCTCACGTGCGACCTCAAATGTTTTGACTGAAAATACATATTCCGGCGCCTATTAACATCGCGCAAGTTTAAGAAATTGGGGTGAAAAGGAAATGCCTGCTAATAGAGACCGTCGATGTCGACACCGGTAAATTTCCACGGTCAATTCAACACCTCGATCCATCACTGTCTGAATTATTATGCCTGAAATTTTGACAGATCAGAAGATTTAACACAACTCCTACGAACGCCGGTCAAGCCACAAGTAGCAAAGGAAATCTGAGGCTGAGCAGCCAAGAAGATACCGCTGGCGCTGTCTATTCCGCACGAGCGCTTGACCGCCTGGTCCGCCCCCGCTCTTTGACTGATCTTCCGAACTGCCTCGTATCTTTGACCACTTCCCATTCCATCACTTGTGCTTCGCCGTGCTCGCTGACTAGGAGGGCCCGTGGTTCTGTGCCTCACATGTCATCGAGGTATTGATGCTAAGGAGTTCGTAGCTACCGTTCAGCTGAACCACTGAACCTATATAAACTCACGGTTCCTGCAGCCAAGTCACACAGATCGACTGTTCGTCATCATCCTACACCAATAGGAAAACGAGGAAGAGTCGTCGTGCTCGTAGCTTAGCTAGAGGATCAACAGCACACACATATGGCGGCGACCATGGAGCTCCAAGGCGCGAGGCAGAACAACGACGGCGGCGGCGTGAAGGTCAAGTTCATCGAGACGCAGTTCGTCAGCTCCGACGCGGCCAGCTTCAAGTCCGTCGTGCAGCGGCTCACCGGCAAGTCCTCCAAGATGCCGCCGCCGCCCTCCGTGCACAGGCCTCGCCCGAGGACGTGCGGCAGAGCCGGCGAGCAAGGACGCGCCTGCGTCTCCGGCAGCGAGCAGCTGACGACGGTGCCGCCGCCGTCGAAGCAAGCGGCGGCTCCCTTCGAGCCGCAACGCGTCGAGGAGCTGGGCGAGCTCTGCGACTTCGGCGACCTCTTCTACGCCACCACGGGGGCACGGCGCGACGGCGGCGGCATCGCTAATGGCTTCCCTTACTGATGTCTGAGGATCAGCACGTATATGCTTGAGGGTTGCCATTGTTGCTGGCGCAGCATAGGCTTGCTACGTAATTCTCCACAGGTTCCTCACTTGATCACCCAGAGCGCCACATAAGAAAGTGCATGGTGATCAAACTCAGTTGGAATTGGGGAAAGTACGAAGATGCATGAATTGTGTTCTAGAAACAGAAGAGGATTGAATATGTATGCATTTTCATTGACAAACTATGTGGGTGTGTACACAAACTTTCAAATTACTGCTGGCCACACGACTCTTCTCGAGGCTGCACTACCGGAAAACACAGTGTTGCCGTGGCCACAAAGTCTCCCGTGTGCCACGTTGGCCCGGATCACGTGGGCACACGGCAGACAGTCTCTGCCGTCGTTGTCACTGCCGTGTCCTCTCTGCCGTGTGTGCGCACACGGCAGACGGTCTGCCGTGTCCAAAAGCACACCTCTGCCGTGTCTATCAGTGGCGGAGACACACACAAGCTGTGTAGTCATTTGACTACACAGTTTTGTGGCAATACAAGGAGAAATTATGTTAAAAATAAAGAAAAATTCAAATAAATGCATGTATTTGACTACACAGCTCTGAAATGACTACACAAGTTTGAAGACCTGGCTACGCCACTGGTGTCTATGGCACACACGGCAGACCCTCTGATTTCAGTAGTGCTGTGTGAATTTGTGATGTTGCAAGTGAGGTTCATTTACGGCGTGATTGAGAGGTGAGTAAGAAATCGGCATTTGACAGTTGGCACATGGTTTTTTTTTGGGGAAAGCCTTTCGGCACACTTTATTGATAATTAAACATAGTTACATCGTTTATCGTTTGTGAGCTTTGAAAGTAAAAAAACTAGGGGATCGTTATCCCAAAAATAATCAACACGATCATGGAAATTAAACTAGCAAGCTCATAAGGAGCTCATTTGCCTCTCAAACGTAACCCCCATTCTTCATTGTTTCAATCATTTGGATATTGCTGGATTGGAGATTAAACTTATGGTAAACACTACATATCATAGTCCGATGGGAAACAAAATATCGGACCGATCCAGCGCCATCCATTTCTCCCTAAATCGCATAGCCCGCATCGGCCTCTCTCTAATAAAAGGAAAAAACTGCATATTAACTACCATGTTGACTCAGAATATTAAATACGCATGTTGACTCCCATAATCCCGCTGCCTGTTATTCCAAAAAATCCCCACCGTCTCAAAGCCCCACACCTTGTCCGCGTGGATGGTGATGCCATTCCAGGGCACCTATGTAGTAGCCGGCGTCAGGACCTAGAAGAAGCACCCGCCAAGAATTTCTCTAGGAGAGCACCAAGATGGATACCATGTTTTGTAAGAAAACTATGCTGGTTGGTTCTTTGATCTTAAGTGGCATCGTGGTTTAATTTCCATATTTTGTTTTCAGCAAGTTCATCGACATCCATAGCATTGAGATCTACAAAGTTACTTATTTTGTCAAGAGACGCACTTCACAACTGCGACGAGTCGGCGACTTCACGCTCCATGGAGGACGTCCGACGTTGATGTCGGCTTTGCTGCAGATCTTGGGCTTGAGCATGGCGACGATTGCAGCACCATGAACTGCGGTAGCCGTGCTGGTGGAGTCCAAATCTTCAAAGGACGGCAACCTCATTAATCTACGACGTGTTGTGCCCTTCATAGATGATTATTTGTAATTGCAACATATGGTGGATACAAAGCTCTGATTTATATGTAGGAAACACTTTGTGGTTTGCATGTCAACCATTACCATTTGAAACATATGTTTACGAAAGCAAATTCAACATTTTACGGTAGCAATTTTTCATTACCTTGGAAGTACATCCCAGGTTTGTTCGAAGCACTTGTAATAATCCTTTACGTGGAAGCAAATTTCTGCTTTGTTGGAAGCGATTTTACATGTCACGGTCTATGGACAATCCAGCAATGCTTTACGAGAATAATATCCTAGGTACATATGATACAGATCAATTTCGAAAAAAATATGATACTCGGTAGAAGCATGATTTTGTTTTTTTTGAAACAGGCTGATACAACTAAATCAAGATCGAAGCAAATATTGATTCCAGTAGAAGGAAATATTAGAAGCATTGGAAACACAAGTTTTGATCCCATAGGAAGCAAATGTAAGTAGTCTTGGAAACACAATTCATTCTATAAGGAAGCTAATCGAATTCCTAAGAAGGCTAAATTATTTTCCCAAAATATATGAATGAGTAGTAGTTACGGGAAGCAGATTGGAAAAAAATCCACGTTATTAGTGGTAACCGATTCCTTTTTGTTTTAAACTCTGAAGAGGCTAGCGACAATAATTGGCATGCATTACGGAATCTGCTATCAACGGAAGCATGCGGATGGGTCCACGATTAACGGAAATAGATATGCCAGACTGGTTGCGGATCAAATGGATGAGCTGCTTCGGATCCAATGGCCATGCACTGGTCCGATCGGAAGCTAATATCGGCTTCCGATTCCTAGCGGTGCCCTAAACTTATCGCTTCCAATTTGTTGTGCCTGTCTTAAACCCTCACGAGGTGCATATGCCTCAGCCATATGAGAATCTGTCACAAAGTGCAATTCCTTGCAGCGAGCCATCATATATATTCCTTCAAAATCTCTAGCTTTGGCCTCCATACTCCATGCTCCTTGATCAATGTCAGAGGTTGCATCAGCATTAATTTTGATCACACCTTCTAGAGGGCAAGACCAGGTCTTTTGTTCAATTGGTTTCTTCTTCGATGTCCAATAATTCATGGCCAGTTACCCATTGACATTGCACTTTGTGAATATATTGTAAACTTTTCCAAGAATAAATTGCCTTCTCTGCCACCAGATATACCATACCCCATGTAAGTATGAGTTGTGGTAAACCAACTTTCATTTGTGACCATGTGGCCAATTGAAGGATCAATTGCTTTATCAGAACTGAACCTGATTGGTCAGTATGAAGAATCTAATTTATTTTGTTTATGATACCCAACTTTTCCCAAACTTTTTTCCCAAGGAAAGGTAAATAATATATGCAATATGTTGGGTTTAGTTCACATCGGTTGTAGGAGCAACTTATAAGGCTAAGGGTGTTCCCCATAACAGGCTAGTCTTTTGGGGGAGAGGGCCCAAGGCCTGATATAAGTTGGGTTAGTCTCTGGTTGGGCTAGGTTGCTGGACAGAATGCACCTATAGAGGGCCCAAGGCCTGATATAAGTTGGGTTACTCTCTGGTTGGGCTAGGTTGCTGGGTAGACTGCACCTATAGAGGGCCCAACAACTATTATAATTCGTATTAGAGCCCATATGTCTGGATGCAAATCACATGTGTACTCACGGTGGCCTGTCATGATGTTGGGGTGGCAACATTGTGTTAAGAAGGCCCATGATAACGGATGTGTGAGGGGATGAATTGGTAGGTTTAGTCCCACATTGGTTGTGGAGGGGAACAAGAGCAACTTATACGGCTAAGGGTGTCCCCTTTAAGAGGCTAGTCTTTTGGAGGAAGAGGGCCAAAGGCCTTATGTAAGTTGGGTTGGTATCCGGTTGGCTAGGTTGTTGGATAGAGACACACATGTAGCGGGCCCAACAACCGTTACAATATATCTTCACAACCGATGTTACAAATAGGGCATTGGGTAGAGAATCCAATATGCCTATTTTCCAATATTCTAAGATATGGAATCAGCGCCCATGTAGTACTCTCCAAGTAATTTTTTTTGATCTTAGAGGGTATCAACATTTGCCACAATTCCATCCACACTTGGCTTTCCTGGGACTCTCTGATACTCGTAGCATTGGGTTTATGCTGCCCAAACGGATAATCTCCACTCTGCATGATATGCTGACCGAACGATAAATAAGCCCGTGGTACAAGGTTTAGCTAGGATCCGCCGTTAATGATACCCATAGTCGAGGACCCATCGTTTCAAATCGTGTGCCTATCAAATTTCCTAGACTTAACAAACTATCAGCATAGTGGACCTCTTCCTCACTGGCCTGCTAAGGGCCGATTAAGAATGCTCCAACCGCCATTTAGTCGAGTACTTTAGCCCAACTAAAGACATAGCCCAAAGCCTTAATTTGCACCTGCTTGGTTAGTGCATTGGGCCCATAAATGATTGTCAAAATTAGGCCGTTTATTACTCCCTCCGATCGAAAATAACTATCGGTGATTTAGTACAAACTTTATATAGTAAAGTTTATACTAAATCACCGACACTTATTTTTTATCGGAGGGAGTAGCATACAGGCCAGGGAAGGACGAGAAAACAATAGTCAGGCTAGAGCTACATGGAGTACGTATGATTTTCATCATGTAGGGCATATGAACCATATTTTCATGAATTAAATTGGCTATTCTTGAACCAGACAAAATATGTCAGATATATTTATATGCATGGCGGATACCTCTCTGCTTGTTGTGTTTAATCTGACAACAACGTCATTGTTGGCTAAAATGTTCCTCGGTAAGAGTAGAAGAAAATTTCTTCCAAAGAATAAATGTTAGTTAAAATTTTGACTTGGATTTTTTTCTTCATTGATAGTAGAATACTTCTCATACTCTCTCTTGTCCGAATTAATTGGCGCAGCTTCTGCACCGGAGAGGTACTTAATTTTAGAAAGGGTCATATATAGCTATTATATACTACTGTTTCTAAATACGTCTAGATACATGTTATTCTATTCAGAACGGAGCAAAATCGGAACTCTACGACCGAGTAGAGCAAACAACCGTTGTGCATTACTTTTGCCACGCATATTGATGGTTCAGAGGGTACCTCATGTTACTTATTTTATTTCCAAAATTTCTATGGAATAGCTCATTCCATAGGAGCTCCAAATGAATCTTAGATTTATATCTTTTGTTTCAAATGTCACCACAAATAATTTCGTATAAAATCCTGTTCTCCAAAATTCTTATGTTTTTTACTACCTTTGTCCTCAAATAAGTAATGTGGGTTTGAATTTGCATGTATATAGACATGTTTCAGTACATAGATATATACGAATCTAGATAAATTCATATCACTTATTTTTGAACGAAGGGAGTACTATGTTCCAAACAAGTCATATAAGTTATCAAGCAACATGCATATATGCCGTAGCTAGGAAGCTATTTTACTGCCCGGTCCGGCCGGCATGGATGATGGATGCATGCATGTGACTACCAAATCAAACTGCCGGGACATGGGCCGAACCACTAGTGGAAAAAGAGGCTTCTATCCGCCACCTTTAGTCCCCAAACTATTTGGGCCGGGACTAAAGGGGGCATTAGTCCCGGTTCGTGCCGCTGGGGCACGGCCAGCACCTAGTCCCGGTTCGTAATGGACCTTTAGTCCCGGTCGTTAACACGGGCCGGGACTAAAGGTGTGGCGGGCGGGAACCCCACCTTTAGTCCCGGACCGTGTTAACGACCGGGACTAAAGGTCGAGCTTTAATCCCGGCCTTCAACACGGACCGGGACTAAAGGCCGTCGCCTACAAAATCGAGCTTCTCTTCCCCCGAGCCTGCCAGTACACTAATGGTGGTCGGAAGCTTGGATTGAGTGGGGAGGTCATGCCCGATTTTTTTATCAAAATTATCCAAGATTTTGAGTTATTTCATCTATTTAATTGGTTCAAAAGGTTAGCAACTTTACTCTCTCATCTTTAATTGCTAATTTAGCTCATATAATGCTCTAGATGTGGTGAGATTTGAGGCTATAATTTGGGAGTAATTATGGGAGTTAATTTGATTTATATAGCATTTGAGCTTAAATTAATTTCTTAGTTTCCACATGTGTAGAGGTGGTGTACTTGTATGTTGACTAAAATGAGTATGAAGTAGAAATTTGTCATGCACATATATAGCTCTTTTTATGCTCAATAAAATAGAGGGATTTGTGGAGTAATTAATGTTAGAAAGTAATGTGGTAGTAATTATGAGCTTATGTGATTTACAATAATAATTTTTGAGTAGGATTTATTTGCAATAATTTTTGTAATGTTAGAGAGTAATGTGGGAGTATATATGATTTATATGCAATGTGAGTTTATTATTTGTATTAATTTGGTTTATTATATACTTATATAATAATGCAGATGAACCGGCAATGGATGTACGGTAGCCGAGTCTCAAGCCAGTTCATTAAGGGCTTGCAGGATTTCCTC
Organism: Dactylis glomerata; assembly: GCA_007115705.1. NCBI lineage: Eukaryota > Viridiplantae > Streptophyta > Magnoliopsida > Poales > Poaceae > Dactylis > Dactylis glomerata. Next base: position 683,271 of record QXEO01000628.1, read on the forward strand.
CGTGTGGCTGATGCGAACAAGCGGAATGGTTTTGTTGTTTGTCCATGTAGTGCGTGTAAGAATCTGAAGAATTACTCTTCATCAAGAACCCTTCACGTGCACCTGCTTCAGCACGGTTTCATGCCCAGCTACAATTGTTGGACCAAGCATGGAGAAAGAGGTGTTACAATGGAAAACAATGAAGAAGAGGATGATGACAACTATCCTGGATTCCCTGAATATGGTGATACTTTCATGGGAGAAGCTGAAGGGGGAGCTGAAGGGGGAGCTGAAGGGGAAGCTGAAGGAGAGACACATGATGAGGCCCCTGATGATCTCGGTCGGACCATTGCTGATGCACGGAGAGAATGCGAATCTAATAAGGAGAGGGAGAAGTTGGATCGCATGTTAGAGGATCACAAAAAGTCCTTATACCCAAACTGCCAAAATGGTCTGAAAAAGCTGGGCGGCACACTTGAATTGCTGAAATGGAAGGCAGAGGAAGGTCTATCTGACTCCGGATTTGAAAAGTTGCTAAAAATGATGAGGAATATGCTTTCAAAGGATAATGAATTGCCCACCAGTACGTACGAAGCCAAAAAGATTGTCTGCCCTCTAGGTTTAGAGGTTCAGAAGATACATGCATGTCCTAATGACTGCATCCTCTATCGTGGTGACTATGAGAATTTGACTGAATGCCCGATATGCACTGCATTGCGGTATAAGATCAGAGGAGATGACTCTGGTGATGTTGAGGGCGAGCCCCCCAGAAAGAGGGTTCCTGCCAAGGTGATGTGGTATGCTCCTATAGTACCACGGTTGAAACGTTTGTTTCGGTGCAAAGAGCATGCCAAGTTATTACGATGGCACAAAGAGGACCGTTTGTCAGACGGGATGTTGAGACACCCTGCTGATGGGTCACAATGGAGAAAGATCGACAATAAGTTTAAAGATTTTGCAGGTGACGCAAGGAACATACGGTTTGGTCTAAGTACAGATGGCTTCAATCCTTTTGGGGAGCAGAGCTCCAGTCATAGCACCTGGCCCGTGACTCTATGCATCTATAACCTTCCTCCTTGGTTGTGCATGAAGCGTAAGTTCATTATGATGTCAGTGCTCATCCAAGGTCCGAAGCAACCCGGCAACGATATTGATGTGTACCTAAGGCCATTAGTTGATGAACTTTTACAGCTGTGGGCCAAACCAGGCGTACGTGTGTGGGATGAGCACAAACAAGAGGAATTTGACTTACGAGCATTGCTGTTCGTTACAATCAATGATTGGCCTGCTCTTAGTAACATTTCAGGACAGACAAACAAGGGATACAAGGCATGCACACACTGTTTACAAGAGACTGAAACTATATATTTAGCTAATTGTAAGAAGAATGTATACATATCGCACCGTCGATTTCTTAGCAAAATTCATGCCGTAAGAAAAAAAGGCAAGCATTTCAACGGTAAGGCAGATCACCGGGACCCACCTAAGGAAAATACTGGTGATGATGTATTCGATATGGTCAAAGATATAGAAGTAATCTTTGGAAAGGGTCCTGGCGGACAATCTGTTCCGCATGATGCAGACGGACACGCACCCATGTGGAAGAAGAAATCTATATTTTGGGAGCTTGAGTATTGGAAATTCCTAGAAGTTCGCTCTGCAATCGACGTGATGCATGTGACAAAGAATCTTTGCGTGAACCTGCTAGGCTTCTTGGGTGTGTATGGGAAGACAAAAGATACAAAGGAAGCTCGACAGGACCTGCAACGTGTGAAAGACCCAGAAGACCGATATCCGGAACTGTTTCAAGGTCGCGCTAGCTACGCTCTTACTAAAGAAGAGAAGATCACCTTTTTTGAATGCCTGAACAGTATCAAGGTCCCGGCTGGATTCTCATCGAATATAAAGGGAATAATAAATATGGCAGAGAAAAAGTTCCAGAACCTAAAGTCTCATGACTGCCACGTGATTATGACGCAATTGCTTCCAGTTGCATTGAGGGGGCTTCTACCAGAAAATGTTCGACTAGCAATTGTGAAGCTATGTGCATTCCTCAATGCAATATCTCAGAAGGTAATCAATCCAGAAGATCTACCACGGTTACAAAATGATGTGGCCCAATGTCTTGTCAGCTTCGAGCTGGTGTTCCCACCATCGTTCTTCAATATTATGACGCATCTCCTGGTTCACCTAGTCAAAGAGATTTCCATTCTCGGCCCTGTATTTCTACACAATATGTTCCCCTTTGAGAGGTTCATGGGAGTATTAAAGAAATATGTTCGTAACCGTGCTAGGCCAGAAGGAAGCATCGTCAAGGGATATGGAACAGAGGAGGTCATTGAGTTTTGTGCTGACTTTGTTCCCGACCTTAAGCCGATTGGTCTTCCTCAATTGCGTCATGAGGGGAGACTTAGTGGAAAAGGCACGATCGGAAAGAAACCAATGATATGTAGGGATGGTCATTCGTTGACTCAAGCACACTACACAGTTCTACAAAATTCCCTCTTGGTGGCTCCGTACAGTGAGGAATACAAGAATATTGTACGCCAAGCAAACCTAGGGGAGCCTGAGTCCTTTGTTTTACAGCTCCACATGGCGACTTTCGGCGTTTGGTTGCAAAAACGTCTCATGAATGACACTATTGTTGAAGAGCAGCTGTACTTGCTGGCCAAATTACCATCTTCGACTATATTGACTTTCCAAGGGTACGATATAAATGCGAATACATTTTACACGGTTGTCCAAGATAAAAAAGCACCAACCAAAACAGTGGTGTCCGCTTTGATGCAGTAACTGGCAAAGGGCGAACGGACACATATTATGGTTACATAGAAGAGATATGGGAGCTTGATTATGGACCTAACTTTAAGGTTCCTTTGTTTCGGTGCAAATGGGTGAAGATGACAGGAGGCGGAGTAAAGTTGGACGAGCAGTACGGAATGACAACGGTGGATCTCAACAATCTAGGGTACCTTGATGAACCATTCGTCCTAGCCAAAGATGTGGCTCAGGTTTTCTATGTGAAGGACATGAGTAGCAAACCAAGAAAAAGAACCAAAGCGAATACATCATGTGATGAACCAAAGCGCCACATAGTTCTTTCAGGGAAAAGAACCATCGTGGGAGTGGAGGACAAGACAGACATGTCACAAGATTATAATCAGTTTGGTGAAATTCCGCCCTTCAGAGTGAACACTGACACAAGCCTCAAGTTAAATAATGAAGATTCTCCATGGTTACGCCACAATCGTAAGCAAGGGACACTAGCGAAGAAATGATGTGTAATCATGTATAATCATGTATTGTTCTAATCATGTATTGTTCTAATCATGTATTGTTCTAATCATGTATTAAACATTTTATGTAATGTATTGTTCTAATCATGTATCACAATAACACTCACGAGAGGCGGGGAAACGATTGAACTGGAATTAAAGTACATGGTCAGATTAAGTCACAATCGACCAAACTTGATTTCGAATGTTGGAGTGATTCAGTCATAGTCGTGCCTAGCCCTATAAACGTCGCCACTGTAGTCATCGTAGTCGCCGACGTCGTCGTCGCTGGCATCGGGGTCGCGGTAGTCGAACCTTGGCGGGTGAGCACGCGTGGGCTGAGACTGAGGGTAGCACAGGCGGGGGCCACGGTAGGCCATGACGCTCTGGAGAGTCCGGCCGCGCCACCACAGCCGACGGCCGGCCTTGTTGAAGTTCGAACGAGGCGGGCCGTCCTCCTCGTGCCTGGCAAGCGCACTCTCACGCCGATTGATGAAGAAGGCGTCCCAAGTCGGGCTGTAGTCCGGATGCCACTGGGGATTCCTCCGCTGCTCTGGTGTGAGCTCGAAGTAGTAGTGGTTCATGATGGCCATCTGGCGCGCCACACCTAGAGGGACAGGAGGGACCGGTACGCCTCCGACGCTCAGCATCCAGCCGGTGGGGACGCGGTAGCCCGGCGGGCAGGGGTAGTTTGAGGCGCAAAGCGCCTCCGCCTCCTGGGGGGTTAGAGATACGATGGAAGCCATGGAAGAGAGTGATGAGGTTTGTAGATATGAGTCTAGATGTGATATGTAAATGGAGGCCAAGCCTACATATATATAGTGAAAACCTTTAGTCCCGGCTGGTGGGTGCAACCGAGACTAAAGCTGTCGGTGGGATAAGGACGTGTGGGTAACCTTTAGTCCCGGCTGGTGGGTGCAACCGAGACTAAAGCTGTCGGTGGGATAAGGACGTGTGGGTAACCTTTAGTCCCGGCTGGTGGGTGCAACCGAGACTAAAGCTGTTGGTAGGATAAGGATGTGTGGGTGGATGCACTGCTCGATGAGATAAAGCATGTAGCGCACGATGCCCCTGTCGGAGGAACAAGACAAAAGTAGAAGCGGCGCCGTGCCTATAAAAGGAGCATCGATACGCCATGGCAAGCACAACTCGAAGGTAGGAAGAGTTTCATCCCCATGGATGGAGGAAAGAGTTGGGAAATCTCCCGTGGCAGAGTTAGATTAATTGATTTTGAAAATACAAAATAGTTTTGAATTAGTTATTAAATTTCAAACACTTTTCATATTCAAAGTTTTGTCAGATTCTAAAATATTCAAAAAGAATATTAATCAATATAGTTTTAATTGAAAATGGCAAAATAGTTAATTGTTTAAATAGTTAGATTAATTGATTTTGAAAATACAAAATAGCTTTGAATTAGTTATTAAATTTCAAACACTTTTCATATTCAAAGTTTTGTCAGATTCTAAAATATTCAAAAAGAATATTAATCAATATAGTTTTAATTGAAAATGGCAAAATAGTTAATTGTTTAAATAGTTAGATTAATTGATTTTGAAAATACAAAATAGCTTTGAATTAGTTATTAAATTTCAAACACTTTTCATATTCAAAGTTTTGTCAGATTCTAAAATATATAGAAGTTATTCAAATTGAAATTCAAATTTCATATTCAAATGAAATCTGAAAAAATATAAGGCCTTGGCGCGTATTTATTATAACTTTAGTCCCGGTTGGTTCCACCAACCGGGACTAAAGGTCTGGGAATCGGGCGCGAACCGCCGAAAAGTCTTTAGTCCCGGTTGGTGGCTTCAACCGGGACTAAAGACCCTTTAGTCCCGGTTGGTGGTTTCAACCTGGACTAAAGACCCCCCTTTAGTCCCGGTTGAGGCCACCAACCGGGACTAAAGGGGGGGGGGGTATATATAGCGCCGTGCCGCCCCCTTCTTCCCCAGCACTTAGCAGTTTCCAGCGCGCGAGGAGTCGAATCGCCGAGCGTTGCGGTCGCCCAAATTCTCGAGCGCCGCCGCCGCCGGAGCCACTGTCGCCACCCCTGCAGCGCCGCCGCCGCACTGGACCCCCTGCAGCGCCGCCGCCCGACCACCCCCGGCCTGCAACGCCGCCGCCCGACCACCCCCAGCCTGCAACGCCGCCGCCCGACCACCCCCGGCCAGTAGCGCCGCCGCCCGACCACCCCCGGCCTGTAACGCCGCCCGGCCACGCCCGCGGCCTGCAACGCCGCGCCGACGCCCGGCCACACCCCTGCAGGTAATTTCTAAGTTTTTTTTGTTAAATTTTTGTTTAATTAGAAATTTATTTGTTAGGGTTAGAAATAGTTAATAGTTAGGAAATAATTAGAAATAGTTAATAGTTAGAAATGTTAGAAGTGTTAGAAATAGTTAATAGTTAGAAATGTTAGAAATAGTTAATAGTTAGAAATGTTAGAAATAGAAATAATTAGAAATAGTTAATAGTTAGAAATGTTAGAAATAGGAATATTGTTAGTAATAGACTTACAAAATAGAGTTAATAATATTACTAGCTAGTTAGAATTTGTGTTAGAATTAGTGTTAGTAAAAAATAGAATGTAGTACTAAAAGGGGGCGTTGGCCGGGCGCCGACGCGGTGAGGGGGTCTTCCCCTCACCGCGTCGGTGCTCGGCCATCGCCCCCTTTTTTTTGGTTATTGCTCAAATATGTGTACTAAAAGGGGGCGTTGGCCGGGCGCCGACGCAGTGAGGGGGTCTTCCCCCCACCGCGTCGGTGCTCGGCCAACGCCCCCTTTTTTTTTGGTTATTGCTCAAATATGTGTACTAAAAGGGGGCGTTGGCCGGGCGCCAACGCGGTGAGGGGGTCTTCCCCCCACCGCGTCGGCGCTCGGCCAACGCCCCTTTTTTTTGGTTATTGATCAAATATGTGTACTAAAAGGGGGCGCTGGCCGGGCGCCGACGCGGTGAGGGGGCCTTCCCCCCACCGCGTCGGCGCTCGGCCAACGCCCCCCCTTTTTTTTGGTTATTGATCAAATATGTGTCACTAACTTGTTTTACCGGCCTGTCTTTAGAAGAGACATGGACGGTGAAAATGACCCACGCCACCCTGAAGAATTCTTATTTGGCATGATACGTGAGAATGTCGGCCGAGTAGAAGTCGGCCAAGAAGGTGCCGGAGAAGCTGAACTTGAAGATGATGTTTCGTCGTTTCTTAACCCTTCCGGTGACGGAATGGAGATAGACACGTTTGACGACGAAGGGCAAACAAACACCGATGCCGAACGACAATTGCAAACAAACGCCGATGGCGAGGTATATAGATTTAGCTTTTGGTGATACCAAGGGAATATGCATATTTGTATTAACGACTTTTTCTTTTTTCAGCCCTCCGGATCGAGCAAATCGTATTCTAAACGAGGTCCGAGCCAAAAGTTGAGTGCGAATCAGAAGCTGACCATCGATTTAGTATCTCCAGCTGGCAAACTGTTGGAGCCAAAACAGCACGCAACAAAATTTATAAATCAATGCGGAGTGATTGTTAGGGACATGATCCCGATCACGGTTCAAGAATGGCACGAGCCAAAGAAGGCACGTCTTGGAGCTACTTTTGTGAACAAAAGATCCAAGAAAGACCTTTGGAGGAAGCTCATGGAAAATTTCATTCTACCCCCGGAGTACTCCAAGAAGGATGATGATGGTAATGAAATTCCAGGTGGACGTGAAAGGAGAAGGACAGTTAAACACTACGCTCTCAAGAAGATGGCTGATGCATTCCGGGGCTTCAAGAAAATGTTATACGCGAAGTTTATCGCGAAAAAGAAAACTCCAGTGTTCGAAGGAGCATACGAGAAGTTGAGACAACAGTGGCCTGAATTTGTGGCATTCAAGACATCTGAGAGAGCCAAGGAAATATCAGAAAAAAATAAGAAAAATGCTGAAAAAAGGAACATCACCATATTTTGGGGCCAGGCGGCTACGTGAGAGCAGTGCCCAAATGGGAATCTATGGAGAATGAATTGAGGAACAAAGGAATCACTCCTGGTACAGAGGGATGGCCCGAAAGGGCCAAGCACTGGTGGTACGGACATGGAGGATCGTTAGACCCGGCAACAGGGGAGTGTGTTCATCAGAAACAGACCTTTACTCCCACAGTAAAACTTGTTAAGGCAATGGAGGATGCTCAAGCGGGATTGATCCGTGTCGACCGAGAGAACGACGAGCTGACACACGCCCTCGGGAATCCAGAACACACCGGTAGAATAAGAGGCAAAGGCGCCGGTGTTCCATGGAAGGAAGGGTTTTCTCAGCACGAAGATCCATACGGTTACAAAAGCCGTAAGAGAAAGAAGGATCGGGAAGCAGATCGGATCGGCAAGGTAGAACGTGAATTAGCCGACATGAAGAGTATGATACATCAACTTAGCCAGGGAGGCGGATCTCGGCTGCAGGAAGATCCAGTATTGGATCTTAGTCAGCGGAGAAGCAGCGTGGCTTCCACGGAGGTCCCAGCTGATGAGCATGAAGCACCGGGGTCTCCCTACCCCGTGGATGATGTTAGGGAGATGACAAATTGTGAGCTACATCAGCCAATGAAGAACATGACCATCAAGGTGGCGAGCGGCGGCGCTTTACCTTGTCTACCTGAAGCACTCCACCATGGGAACCCGATACCGGCTGGCTATGCTCGTGTCTCGGTGCTTGACATCGTCAGCTCGTTCGAGGACCTAGAGCTTGATTTTGCTACACCTGAAGGGGATCGGAGACTTGGAGATGTCAAGCGCCAAATCGTTTTATGGCAAAAGAAATACATCAAGTTTCCAGGCTCAGCGCCAAGGCCACCGACTCCGAGGAATCTAAGTCCACCCTCCCCCGGTGAACGTCGTCCACCTACGCCACCCCCGAGTCCACCTCGGGCGCCGCGTCAGCCAACGCCACCCCCGAGTCCACCTCCAGCGCCACGTCAGCCGACGCCACCCCCGAGTCCACCTCGGGCGCCGCATCATCCGATGCCGCCTCCTAGTGCACCTCCCGCGCGTCAGCCAACGCCGTCCCCCAGTGCACCTCCCACGCGTCAGCCAACGCCGTCCCCCAGTGCACCTCCAGCGCGTCAGGCGAAGCCGCCTCCCGATACTACTCAGACGGGGAAAAAGCGGAGCAGGTCCGCTACGGATAGTACTACTGATAAGGTAGTACATAAGACCACGAAGATACCAGAGCCATCGCTAAAGCCTCTTCCCAAGAGAGCTTATGACCGGACTCTCGAGGAAAACGCGGCGATAGTACGCGCCGAAGTGAAGGCATTTTTTGCACCTAAAGTGCCCGAGCCCAAGCCGACATACACGGAGAAACAAAAGGACTGGGCTTATGGTATGCTTACTGCAGAGCCCCAATATAAGATGAATCTGCCATCAGACTATAAACGCGAAATTGAAAGGCAAAGTAAATTGGCCAAGGCAAAAAGAAGCGGGAAACAAATTCCCCAGCTTGGAGAACAGAAGAATCAATCGGTCGCCCCGCTCATAGTCGGCCCCCCGATATCGATACGTCCTTCAGAGCCGATTTGGAAGAGGACCGATTGTTATTGGACCCCAGAGTAGTAGCAGCTGCACAACTATTGGGTTTAACTATAAGGGAGGCAAAAGAGAACGCGAACCTCTTGGATGTGCCTCTTCTACTTATGTTAGGCCTTGAAGAAGCGCCAGTGGGAGAGATAGTAGAGCAATATGTACTGGGGGGGCCTCTGATCAAGCCTGAGGAGGAACGCGGTCTATCAACACATATGTGAAATCTGCTTGGCTGGTACAAGGTGCATATACAAAAAAAGGACTTCAAACATTTTATCCTCTTGGACGTTAGAGAGGAGCATTACTTCAAAAGATACATGGTACATATTCCAATGGACGAATTATTTCATATATTCAATCAGCGCGATCTCGACAAGTCTACCATCAGTTGCTATTGTCTATAAGTGATTTATATTCAAGTATCTAGCTAAGCTCGTTCATTGCCTATATATCTTAATTAACTATATGATTTTTTGTATGCTATTATGCAGATTTAAGATGTTTGAATGCAAAAAAAAGGGAATCCATGATGTTGGGTTCATTGACCCATATATCATTAATGAAAGGATGTTAAAAGATCACCCCGAAGACGTGGAGAAGGACCTCTTCAGATTTTTTGTCAAGCAAGGTCTTAAAAGAGAAATTCTATTTCCTTACAACTTCAAGTGAGTGTTTCTATCTTCTAGACATTCATTTTTGCTTACTCGACGTTAAGTGTAATTGATGAGTTATGCATGCGTGTTTGCAGTTTCCACTGGATTCTGCTAAAGATTCAATTTGACACATCAACTGTTCATATCTTGGACTCATTGGATAAGCCCGACGTCCTGTTTAGCGACATGAAAGAAATGCTGCAAAAGTAATTTCAATCATTACCCGACTATATCAGCTCCTTTCATTAATTTCCTGATATCAAGTATTTAATAACTCATTTGCTCATTTTCTTTGCCATGTAGAGTTTGGACACGTTTCAGAAGGTCGGTAATAGGTGAATTCAAAGAACAGCTAACTTTTAAAAAGATAAAGGGTTTGCAGCAACCACCGGGGACCAATCTCTGTGGATTCTACGTCTGCGAGTTCATCCGGTGGTACACCAGTGAGCGGAGAGCACGTACCACGGACTTTGATGTACGTAAATAATATTCACAGTTTTCTTTTATTATAATCAATTGTGTTCAGTTTCATCCAACTTATATATATCCATATCGATCTTCTTAAAGTTGTATGTGATGCGGGAGAAGCTCGTACCAACCCAACGCCTAAAAGCAATTCAAGAGGAGCTGGTAGGATTCATCATGAGGGAGGTCCTCGATGAGAAAGGAGAACACTATGTGGAGGACGAAGAACGCTATCTGTAATTTAGTGATCTCCATGTAACTTAGTTTGTTTTGAAACTTGTTTGAAAAATAGTTGTACATACACTTGTTTGAAATTAATTGTAGTATATACAGTCGCGAGACATCGTATAATATTATATATGCATGCACCAACGTGTAATGTGTATGTACTAGTCGTAGAATATAGGTACGCAAACTCGTTTGAAATTAAAATGAACCCTAATTAAGCATAAACACTAAACCTATAATCTGAAACAGCAACAAAAATAAAAACAAAAACAGAAAACTTTAGTCCCGGTTCTAATTACGAAACGGGACTAAAGGTCCCCGAGACGGCGCTCCCAGCTGTGCCCACGTGGACGGCCATTAGTCCCGGTTCGTTTGCAACCGGGACTAAAGGGTGAGGGCCTTTAATCGCGCTTTGCTAGTCCCGGTTTGGAAACCGGGACTAAAGGCCGTTACAGACCGGGATTAAAGGCCCTTTTTCCACCAGTGAACATTGGCTAATGACTGACATGGATCGATCAAGCCTTCCAGAGACGGCGACAGTGCAGCTGAAAAAGGTGGATCGATTTTCCCAGATTATTCGGGCCGATGAGATTGATGGTACGTGCATGGGTCGATTGATCTGCATTCCGTGGCCGGCCATCACGAGGAGTTTGGTGCAGAGGTGAGCTGTGATAAGGAGTCGGAGTCGTAGTCGTCGGAGGAGGGTCGGCAGATAGACAGGCAAACAGGTGTGGCTTTGCATTTGCCGCGCCTTTGGTTTATCCATTGTACCCGGCACCTTCACTTTTTCTCGGCACACCTCTAGACATGCATGCCCATGTTGCATTGTCTCTCTTTAGTTCGTCTCTCTACCTTGGCATTCAATTTAACTGTAAAAACGCACTTTTGATTACGGATGCATATATTCTTTTTTTAGAAATTTAATTTTTAAATGTCAAATAATTTAGGAAAGAATATCCATATGTATATCTCCACATTCTATGTGTTGATAGGAAGTTTCATGGAAATTGATATTTTTCGTGGCACGCGCAAAACAGATAAAACAAGCCTCGCGAAAAGGCTCTTTTTAGCATCAAAATTTGTCTCTTTACATGGGTTTTATAAACAACTAGCATGGTGGCCCTCGCAAAATGCGAGGGCAACTCTTTCAATTGACTAAAATAAATGTATAGCTTTATTGTAATCCAATTTGACAGTTTGTTAGTTTCATTAAAACCCTTTGTTTGTGATAATAGACTGGTGACATCGCGTTATATATGTGGCTGAACTTGCAAGATCATATAATTTATATTATTTTTTGCACTACAAATCGCTTTATCATTGCCTATATTTTATAGTTTCTCGGTAACTGGTGATGACTTGTATCTAACGTTGTGTTCTCCTTCTTCACATGATTTTTATTAGTATGTAGAATATTTGCAGAGTGGTCAAGTAACCATGGATTTTTTGTTTAAAATTCCTCTTTTATTTTCCATACACCATCATTCTATAATGTTAAAACGTGCATTGCACCTGCATGCACACTAGTATAGGTAAAACAGGCAAGTTAAAAAGATATGTTGCTCCTTCGTGCAAAACTTAACCATTATTGTTGCTCTCGACAATCTCCAGTGAGTTGTACTAAAGCTGCTGCTGCATACCGTCATGGGGATCAGTTCATGTGCCAGCGAGATTGAACTTTAGGAGATCATGTACCATGTGCTTGAAGGATACGCAGATCAAAGCATAAACCATGCCCTACTGGTCCAGGCCGGGTTGGTGCGTGTTCTTCTCTTTAATCTCGTCCCGTATTATCCAAACTCTTGTGCTAAACCTGACTTTTTACTATACGCTGTGTCGCTGTCTTCAGTGTATTTGATTTCTTGCTGGCTCGACCCAATGATTTCTTGCCGTATCTGATTCTTTGCAATCACATGGCACCGCACCATACATTACATTTTTAAACATAAGGCCCTTGGCCCGGCTTTATAGGTAAAGCCCCAAACGGCATGAGTCATACAACAGTTCCAGATCAAGATCCCAACAATAAAAGCACGCTACAATAAGCACGGTACACAAATGGTAAAAGGGTGTCCCTGAGGCACAACAAATAAAAGATAGATAGCTCTAGTCCATCGGCTGGTGCTCCGCCCTCATCCGTGCGTGTAGCCGCCTAACCTCGCCCAGTGCCACCTCGAGCAGCTCCCGGTCCCTCGGACTGGCCAGTACCCTCCAACTCTGCATATAAATAGACATTTTGGAAATAGCATCAGTCGGGTTGTTGATTAGTTTGCCTTCTAGCGTTAGCTTATTGCGAATGTTCCAGAGCGCCCAGCTCTGTGCCGCGAAGGTTAACCAAACTAGCCTACGAAGACGACCCGAGAGGCCCTGAGCCAAGGCCACAAAGTCCCCAGCACCAGCTGGGTTCCAGCTGCAGGAAAGGAGTTCCCTAACTCCTGCCCACATAAATCTACCAAGATGGCAGGAGATGAAGATATGGTTACAGTCTTCGATCTCCCCACATAAGGCACATCTGCCATCCGAGGGGCCGTGCCGCTTAGCCACCTGCTCATAGGATGGAAGCCGCCCACGGATCAACTGCCATAGGAAAACCCTAATCCGAGGCGGGACCTTCATACGCCACACATCCTTAAAGTGTGTAACTGCCGCCCCATGCGACAGCCGCATATACATAGAGCTGGTGGAGTACCCTCCAGACGGTTCTAGAGCCCACTTGATCTCATCCTCCTCAAGGGAGAAGGAGCATAGGTCGAACACCCTGCAGATGTTTTCCCACTCCACCGCTTCTGCCAAACCGAAGGTTCTCCTAAATCTGAGCCGCCACCCATCCAAGTGTCTCGCCCCGGAGACCGTGGAGAATGGGTTGTCACAGCAGCTGAAGAGCCTCGGGAAGCGGTCTCGAAGGGGCCCCGACCTCGACCACCAGTCAAGCTAGAAGTAAGTGCGCCTACCATTGTGTACTCGGTGCCTAGCCCCCAGTTTGAAGTACCACTTAATAATCTGAATGGAATTCCAAAACTGTGAGCCCTTCTATGGTACCTCCGGAGAGAAAAGGTCATTGTCGCCTAAATATTTGGCCCTAAGCAGGTCTATCCATAGACCGCTGGACCCTTGGTATAGCTTCCATATCCATTTGAGCATAAGGGCAATGTTCATGACCTTGGTGTTCAGGATGCCCAAACCCCCGAACTCTTTCGGCTTGCACACGGTAGCCCAATCCACCATGTGGTACTTCCGCTTCGGACCAACTCCTTCCCAAAAGAAGCGAGCCCTCACTACTAGGAAAACAGCTACCCGTAGCGCACCTGTTTTTATTACCCGTAGCGCATGCCCCCGCGCTGCCACTACCACGCCACTGGTATCTAATTAGTCGTAGCGCACCACCACCGTGCGCTACGGGTATCTTACTTACCCGTAGCGCATCACACTGTACGCTACGGCTAATGCTCAGTGCGCTACGGGTATATGCATTAGTGGTAGCGCACCACATACACCATGCGCTACGGGTACTCAACAACACCAGCAACGCATCACTGGGCAATGCGCTACGGGTATGTTTTTTCAAATTTCGAAAATAAAGCCATTTATACTGCCAGATTACAGTTTTTATACAGGAAATTACAGAAATACAAGATTACAAGAAGTATACAGGAAAATGCAATATACTTAGTATGAAATAGACACGGAATATGAATCTCATTATTTACGAAATGAAGCGATCACATATTACATGAATTCAATGTCTCTAAGTCATCGATACCGGTCAAGTACGTAAGTTCATCATCCCACATTACATGAATAAGATAGTCACCTACGGTACGATGAAGTACACTACAACCGCAATCACCGCGGTGAGCAAGACGGCGGTGGTGACGCTGAAGAAGGTCGTCCTCCTCTCCTCTCGAAGATGGTTCCTCCACCTAGCTTCCGCCTCCGCCATCGTCGTGTACCCTTTGTAGCTGTTGCCCTTGAACCTATTGACTTGCTTCAAGCAATCTTCCCAGTGGACATAAACTCCAGGAACCCTACCTTTGTACACAACATACGGCATCCCTACCTTCAAGACAAATAAGGTTAGATAACAGAAAGCAAGAAGTTCATCACATGTATGCAATAGTAATGAAATATGACATAATTAACTAGGATGTACTTATTAACTTTACACCACGACTAAGTTCATCACACACGACACGATCAGAACTAATAAGTTCACCGATGTCTACGAAACATGCCATGCTAAGGAAGCTAGGAACATAGTGTACTTATTATTACAACTTTTGCTTACCAGTATCAGGAACAAAGCGGAAGCCGCGTCCTGGCAAAAAGAATGCCCTGTCATCGCCCTGCAGAAGCAGCCTCTGATCTACTTCTTCATTTGACTAGGCCTAGTCGAGTCCATCCTCCCATAAGAGGTGTCTGGCAAAAGGAAGATCCCCATAGCAAACATAGGAAGGCTCGAGAGACACGAGTTCGTTAGCTCAAGTCTCCCAGCTAAAGCTAAGAACAGCCCCTGCCATGGGTCGACCCGGTGACCCAACTTCTCGGTTAAGAAGTCCCAGTCCGCTACCAAGAGCTTCTTGTCACTGACCGGCATGCTGCAGATTAGGGAAGTTCCCGATCCCATACATTACATGCACTCACGGTACTACTATCCATGCACATCACACCAACTTGTTACATGCGCAATTACAAGAGCATACTCTTTCCGAATCACACGCTAACCATCCACAAAAAAATGGGAAATATGCATCCCCAATCCTACCAGCTCTCACGATATGCAGTCCTCGTCTCACGATCCGTACTTCTAAACCATTTACTCTGAAACAAACTCCGCACAGAACATAAAAAGGAAGGGAAGTGATTTTCATGCCAGTCGCTGCCGCCTGCTCTGATGATTGCCAGCGATGCCGTCAGACACTGATCCATGCATCGTCTAGTCCTTCTCGAATGAACAAACTGTGAGTTGGGTGACAGATTTACCCGGACCTTGCGACAGAATCTAACTGCTTTGGTGCGCCGTACTCCTTCATGATTCTATTTTGAACCAAATTGCAACGAACGAGTCTGGTGTGGTAGTGGAAGTGAACCCACTAGTAGAAAATAGGCCTAATGTTTAGGGTAGATTTGAGCTTTAGTCCCGGTCGTGTTTTAATCCGGGACTAATGCTCACATTAGCCCTGGTTTAAAAGGCGATGTGGCCTAGCCAGCTTTAGTCCTGGTTCAAACATGACCTTTAGTACCGGTTGGAGATACGAACTAGGACTAAAGGGTTAGTGGTCTTTAGTCCCGGTTGGTGTCTCCAACCAGGACTAAAGCCTCACCCTTTAGTCCCGATTGAAACCACCAACCCGGACTAAAGGGTACACGAGCACTTTTCCTCTCATGCCTACCCCCCCCACCCCCACGCCCGGCGTAGAAAGATCGTCTAAAGAAACAAAACAAAAATTATAAAAAATTCAAAATCCTTTGACATGCATGTACCTCACGCAACCAACTTTTAGGGAAATTTTTAATTTTAATATTTTTTGAAAAAAAAGGTTGTTCCAAATTAAAACGGCAATAGCTTTTGCGTACGGACTCAAAAAAAAGTGTAATATATGAAAAAACTATATACGCAAAAAAGTTACATCCGATTTCAACTGCCATAGGTCATTTGCACAATTTCTTACTTCTCAAAATTCCGAAGGAAAATATGAAAGCAGGAAGATTTTAGATTTTGTCAAAAAAAATAGAAAAAATTATTTTTTTTGAATTTTTGAATTTCTTTTGTTGTTTATTTCAGTTTTTCAATATTTTGAATGTTTCACATTATTTTGGAATTTTTGAATTTTTAAGTTTTTGAATTTTTATTTTTTAAAAAAATATTTCGAGTTTTTAATTAAAAAATGAATATGCATAAAAATTATTTGAAATTCATTGTTGCTTATTATTACTTAATCATTGTTGCTCATTTTATAATTATTTGGAATTCAAAAAATAAAATCATGTGTTATCAAAGTCTAAGGGTTAACATAATTTATAGCATACTATTATCAAGGAGTTGTGAGCGCAGTCTTGGAAGCTAGTAGAGAAGGAATGAAGAAGTTAACTGTGCTAAAGGTGGAGCAATATGAAGATGGGTGACCGACCGGGAAGTTTGATCATGAGTATGTAATTTGACATGAGAATATGGGGTGATTAGAGATTAGAGTGGAAACTGTCAAGCAATTCAAATATCCAAAAATAAAGACATTCCAAAAAAATCAATTTTTTTAATTTTTTCAAAATTTCTATCGGAAATTCTATCGGACCTTTAGTCCCGGTTGTTGGTTCCAACCGGGACTAAAGGGTCCTTCAGTCGCAGCACACGATTCGGGCCATGTGGAGGACCTTTAGTCCCAATTTATGGACAACCGGGACCTTTAGTCCCGATTTGTTAGTCCCGGTTGCTACAACCGGGACTAAAGGACCTCCACAATCAGGACTAAAGGCTTGTTTTCTACTAGTGACCTGAAAAAACCGCAAGGAGGAAACCGTCTATGTGGCAAGCCACCTCGGCCTGATAGCCGGGACCCACCGGCATAATGCTCCCACTATGTTAAAATGGACAAAAGGTGGCAAGAATATCGTTAAATGGGGTAATTAGGATGAAATTCTTTGTTAATGGGGGTAATTAGCGTCAAAAGAGTCAATGTTGAGGGGTAAAACCTATAGAGTTTTTTCCTTTTTCTCAAACAGTTGTGTAGTATTGCCTCTGTCACAAAATAATTGACGAGCATACATACAATATTTGTGAAAAATTAACTACAGTTATATACAGGTCAGAAGTATCGAATCTAAACAGTTAAAATTAAACGATGCCAAAGTTTATAAAGTTCCGCTCTATGTATATCCGAAACGATAGCATCTAGGGGATGACATGTTTTTCTTCGGCTAGACATAAGATCGACTCTCATATTAAAGATGCACAACGTAATGGAACGATGCAAATAAAGGTAGCAGCCTCTATAGCTTTGGAGTGCTCACTAGTTAGTTGGTGTATCAGGATTCAAGAGAATCCAAATGGGGTCATAGGAAAAGAGGTTTATCCGATCTTGTTAGATGGTATATGAATGGACCACAAATCTCATGGGGCTCTCCTACCCTACACATATGACGACCATGCATACACGCACCAGCTAGTCATCCTCTCCTGAACGTCCAAAGTGCTGCCCCCCAACTTATCATCAAGCATATAAAGTGTAACACAAAGTTTCATACGATTCGGCCAGTCGGCCAACGCGCATAAACCAAACAACACATGCACTAAACCAAAGTACAATATTGTTGATCAATAGTCGGCCAGATACTTTTCGGTTTGCTTCAAGAAAATCAAAAAAAAATATGTTTTCAAAAGATAAATGATTTTAATTGCCAACTTACAGTCTTACACTACAGTAAAACTCATCTTTACCTAATATTTTGGTCTTTGCCTAGTGTCTTTTCTTGGGATATGGCAGCTTCTCAGTTGCCCTGAGGTTGCCATGTGTAATGTGTTGTCCCTCCACACTCGGCAAAGGCGTAGCGCCATGAACATTGGCTCAAATGGCAAACGTCTTTTCTTTGTAAGAATATTATTTCTTAATGAATAAAGCTCACAAGTTTCTTCAAGAAAAAATGACGCTCGGCAAAATTCTTTACCGATGGGACCTTTACCAACTAGGCTTTGCCGAGTGTAATTTTTTCGAAATGGGGCAGCCCCAGCTTCTGCATCGAAGAGATGCATACGGTCTTCTTTTATTTTATTTATTCAACAAAGACCGGCGAAAAGCCTTAGAACAATCGTACAAACTGAAGCACCACCAAACACATGTGTCAAAGCACCATCAAACTAGTGCATTGCAAGAGGAATAGACAAGGCCTTGTGACCTGCCACCGCCATCGTCGATTCCTGAAACAATCCAAAGAACGCGCCTTATGCGCAAGCTCCTGATGTTACCTCCACCTCTCTCTCCGCGAAACCACCTCCAGGGTGTTAGACCAAAGCGAAGCCTCTAATCAGGCTTGCCATCGACACCACCATGGCACCATACGGTTCCTCCTACCTATGCACGCAACACAACACCCACCCTCCATCAAGCTTCCACGGCATCACGCCGCCAAAACCCACCGTCGTCGATGCGGGAGGGGACACGCCGCTCCCCCTGAGAACCACCACTATCTAGTGCCTGCTCCAAAAACGATGCCCCCAGCAGGGAGAACGGTGTCGCGTGTTGCCATCATTCGATCCAGGAGACCCAGATCTGGGGTTTCCCCTGAAGTAGCACCATATCCAGTCAAAATGTGCTCCAAAATGATGCCATGGAGAGGGGTAACGACGTAGGGCGCCGCCACCATTCGATCCAGGAGCCCCAGATCTAGGGTTTCCCCTAGAGCAGTCCGAGTCGAACGACGAAAGAAACATAGATGATACCTTCACGATGGAAACGACATTCGAAGGCGCCGTCATCATCCGCCACGACCGACGTTGAGGCTTGGTATTCACTAGATGTCACATCGCAAGAACCTGTCTTCGCTTAGTTCACCACCGTCGGCCGACCAACTTCGACGAAGGAAGCCACAACCACCAAGCTTGGGACCACTGCCCCAGAAGACCTCATGCTGCGGATCTAGCCAAGGAGTACCCGGCTGCATGGATGATGAAGGGTAGAAGAGGTGTATAGGATGAGGCCCGACCTAGGCCCATCAGGGCCTTGATCAGATCAACTACACTGGCACTATCGCCTCCCCTTGCCCCGCCTCCATGGCCAGGACCTCCAGCCGCCGCTCCCCACAGCAGTGCCTCCCGCACAGGCGTAGCCGGGCCGCCGCCGCCACGAGCCAGGCATGGGCTGAGGTTAGCCGCCACCACCGCCACGCCACAGGCTTTGCCCGGCGACGCTCCCATGGTGGTGGCAGCTGAGGAGGCGCACGAGGGGAGTCTCTCACTAGTGGAAAAATGGGCTTCCATTCGTCCCATTTGTCCCGAACCAAATTCGATCCGCTGCTAAAGGGTCCATCAGTCCCGGTTCATTTGAAAATGTGGGCCAGGGGGCATTAGTCCCGGTTCAAAAGGGACCTTCAGTCCCGGTTTCATCTAACAGCCGGGACTAATGCCCCGCAGTCCTTTAGTCCCGGCTCGTGGGACAA
This sequence comes from Dactylis glomerata, assembly GCA_007115705.1. Taxonomy (NCBI): domain Eukaryota; kingdom Viridiplantae; phylum Streptophyta; class Magnoliopsida; order Poales; family Poaceae; genus Dactylis; species Dactylis glomerata. The sequence continues at coordinate 702,571 of QXEO01000628.1, forward strand.
ACCGGGACTAAAGGTTACTCTTTAGTCCCGGTTCGTTCCACGAGCCGGGACCAATGACCCGTTGATACGTCTCCAACGTATCTATAATTTTTGATGCTCCATGCTTGTTTTTACACCATTTGCCTGTTGTTTCGTTACACTTCGTGGCACTTTTATGCATTTTCCGGAACTAACCTATTAACGAGTTGCCACAGTGCCAGTTCCCTGTTTTCTGCTGTTTTTGTGTTTCAGAAGTGATACACAGGAAATATTCTCGGAATTGGACGAAACAAGTTCCTGAAGTCTTATTTTACCCGGAAGCTTCCAGAGATCCAAAGGAGAGTAGGAGGGGGGCCACCAGGGCCCCACACGCCAGGGCGGCGTGGCCAGGGCCCTGGCCGTGCGAGCCTGGCGTGAGGGCGCCTGGCTCCTCCTCTGACATCGCCCCTTCGCCTATAAAGACCCTCCGACGGAAAAAACCTAAGTATCCGATCACTTTTCCAGAACACATCGCGATCCGTTGCCGCCGTCAACCCAAAGATCGAGAGGGTCCAGAAGCTCTTCCCAGCACCCTGCCGGAGAGGGGAATCGCCACCGGAGGTCTTCTTCATCGCCATGCTTGCCTCCGGAGTGATGAGTGAGTAGTCTACCTTGGACTATGGGTCCATAGCAGTAGCTAGATGGTTGTCTTCTCCACCATGTGCTTCATGTTTAGATCTCATGAGCTGCCCTACATGATTGAGATCACCGTTATGTAATTCTACATGTTTGGTTTGTTGGGATCCGATGAATATTGGTGTTTATGATTGAGTTGCTATACTGAATATTATCTTATGTTATCTCTATGTTGTTTATGATCTTGCATGCTCTCCGTTGTTAGTAGCTATCTTGGCCGAGTAGTTGATAGTGACTCCAAGAGGGGGTATTTATGCTCGATAGTGGGTTCATGCCTCTGCTTAACCTGGGGGAGTGACAGAAACCTCTAAGGTTGTAGATGTGCTGTTGCTACTAGGGAGAAAACAACATTCATATGCTCAAGGGCATATGCTTTGTTTACATTACACACTTTGCTTAATGCAATTATCTGTTGTTCGCAACTTAATACTCATGGGGTGTTCGGATTGATATCCCCAGGAGTGGATTATTCGTCATAGATGCAGTTTGATGGCGGTCTATGTATTTTGTTGTAATGCCCAGAGTAAATCTCATAGTGATCTTCTTGACATATCACGTTTATCTTTATTCTATCAATTGCCCAACTGTAATTTGTTTACCCAGCATGTGTTATTTATCTATGGAGAGACACCACTAGTGAACTGTGGATCCCGGTCCTATTTCCATCATATTGCAATCACCTGTTTACTTTACTCGCACTGTTTACTTTACTCGCATACTCTACTGTTTTCCACTCGATACGCTCATAACCTTTGTTTCAAGCAAACCGGTGAGATTGACAACCTCATCGCAAGTTGGGAGCAAAGTACTTGGTTGTGTTGTGTGCAGGTTCCGCGTTGCAGCTAGCAAGCAAAGCTTGGACAAGACGCCATATATAAATTGTCCGAAGCTGTCGCAAACTAGCAAGCATCACCTTCAGTCGTCGCTGTCTGCTTTTCTCCTGAACGATATTACACCTTGGTTTTTTAACTGAGGGAAAACTAGCTGCTATACTCATCATACCTTCCTCTTGGGGTTCCCAACGGGCTGGTCATTCACCACGCACAAGGACTGTCTGCTACACGTCAGTTTGGCATTAGCAGCTTCTTTTCTGGTGCCGTTGCCGGGGAAGAGTGGAAGACTTCTGCGAGGGGAGTTTTTTCGCACGCACATCCTTTACTTTGTTATTGTTTTGCTTTACTTTATTTATTTTACCTGCATTGCTTTATATCAAAAACCCAAAAAAAATTAGAATCCTTGGTAGTTGTTTTTACTTATCTGCTTTTAGTTTTGTTAAAATGAGTAATCCTGAAGTAGAAGTTCGTAGTTTTAAGCAACAAGGAGGAGAAAGTTTAAAGGATGCTTGGTATCGTATTAACAATGCTCATCATAGGTGTACCAAAAAGCACTCCACCACGATCCTCCTTAGGAATTTTTATTTTGGTATATCTAGTTGGAATAGGTATGTTCTTGATACTCTTACAGGAGGTAATTTTCTGGGTACTCCCGCTGGAGAAGCATGCACTATAATTGAAAGTTTAGTGGGAATACCACCTATTCATGTTGCCAAAACCGAGACCACCTTGGAGGAGGTGGTAGAAAAGCTCAGCTCTTTAGAGAAAAGTTTGCCAAGTATCCTAGAAAATGCTAGCCGCGTTAGTGAATTAGTAGAAAACATTGGTAAGAGAATTACCGTTTTAGAGGCTAGCACTACTCATGACAATCAAAACTTGAGGATTGGTAAACTAGAGGAGTCTATGGAAACTCTTAGCTTAATCTTCTCTTCTCTTAAATTTAAGAAAGAGAAAGTGTTTGTTGGAAAAGAGCAAAAATTTATGTATGTTCCCAAGGTTTCTGCACTTAAATCTCAACATGTTCTTAAAATTGGTAAGACTCTTAGTTCCACTAAGGGTGACTTGCAGGTTGAATCATCTTGGGGATCCTTCAAAGAGCCTACTAAGGTAACTAGCACTTCATCTATTGATATTACCTGATTCGCAATTTTCTGCGCCTAGCTCAAAGGCGTTAAAGAAAAGCACTCTTGGGAGATAACCCAATGTTTTCCTTTCAGTACTTTTTTCTTTTATTTGAGTCTTGGAAGTCATTACTACTGTAATGACCGCTCCTTATCTTGTTTATTTTGTTTTTGTGCCAAGAGAAGCCTCTAATTCGAGGGAGGTAAAGATTTGGGGATGTTGCTGTCCTGAAACTGTTTTCGGTGCTGCACCGTAAAAATTCGTATAAATTCTCTGTATATCTTTTGGACCTGCGATTTCTTGTGAATATGCCCCAGGTTATATCCAAACTTTCATTAGTTGAACACTTTTTGATTTGAGCAACAGAAAACCCCTAAAAAATTCGACCTTTGTCAGCTGTTCTGTTTTGACAGATTTCTGCCAATATTTGTGTTTGCCACTTAATCGCTTTCTTTTGAGTTCTTTTGATCACGGAACTTTTTGGGAGGTTGCTACAGTAGTATTTGCTATATATGTGGTAGTTTTGAGTTGAAACCTGAAGCAAAAAGAGGTTGATTATATGTTATGCTTACACTAATGTTGCTAATAGAATTGTGTTTAGTTTTGTATGAAGGAAGTTTTCAAGTGTAGGGATTGGAGAATGATGAGATGAGTTGAAGAATGGACAAAAGCTCAAGCTTGGGGATGCCCATGCATCACCCCAAGAAATATCCAAGAAGTACAAGCGTCAAAGCTTGGGGATGCCCCCGAGGCACCCCTTCTTCATCGGCAAAAATCAGGTCACCTTTCAAAACACTATATTTTTATTGCTTCATGCACTATGTGTTTTTCTTGGAGCGTCAGTTGTTTTAGTTTTCTTAGTTAGTTTAGTTTTGTTTGCTGCAATAAATGGTTGGACCCCAATAAATTTCCTTTGGAGGAGATGTACTCGTTTTCATTTGCCAAGAACACTCAGTTTTTCACTCTTATCGTTCATCGAGTGTTCTTCTTTTTCTGCTACTGCTTTTGGTTTTCGTTTTCGCCTTGATTTGCGTTCAGATCTTGTCATATCTTTTCATCAAGGTGTATTTTTTCCTCTGATCTTTATTGGTTTTCATCAAAAGAGGTGTTTATAAAAATTTCAAATGGTGTTGGAAAAGAGAAAAAGCTTTGTGCAAAATAGTGGTACAAGAAGGAGCTTGTGTAGACTGCGGCTTAGGCTTTTTTATGTCATGCTTGATGTCTTTTTGATAGTATGCTTAGTGGTTTTGCTGTAGCATGACTTGTCTCAAATAACTGAGATTGCTTAATGAGCCTTTGAAAAAATCATGCGTTGTTTTTATTGTATGGAAGCATTATTTTGGTTTTCTCCTTGATGCTTTATTTGGGTTGACTTGGCGCATGGTCACACATGTTAGACTCTTACAAAGTCGCCAATAGCCTCTATGATCATTTATTTTTTGACTTTTGATGCCATCTTATGCTTCTTTTAATGTCGCTTTGTCGCTTTGCATGATTATGGCCATTATTGCTCTCTTAGTTGGTCGCTCCCAGTCTTTTGCTAGCCCTCGCCTTGTACTGAGTAGGAGCTCTACTCGTGCATCCAACTCCTAAAATCCAAAGTTTTCCAAAGTGTCCACCATACATACCTACTAAAAATTTGCTATTCCAAGTAAATTTGACTTGCTTTTATTATCTCTTCAAATTAAACTCTTACCAGTGTTATGCGAAATTCAGTCAGTAAAGCTCTCACGAACCGGAAGGCACACTTTACTTTTTCCTGTTCTTAAAAATTTGACATTGTGGTCTCTTATGTTGAGTTGTTATGCTTGCAAGTTGTAAGTTGGATTCTAGCCCAGCCATGTCGTCATGGGGCAAGCTTTCAACATTGCACTTCTTATTTGAGTTGATATCGTGATCTTTTGTTTATGGATGCCCGCGGTGTGAAATGAATTAGGAATCTTGTGGGGATCATGGAGTTTGTATATGTGTTAGGGAAACGCCGGGCTGCCAATCTAAGCCATGCATAATTCATGGTGGAAATTTGCAGCATACCCATGGTGAACATACGACGACGCATCTCACAATAAAATGCTAAACAAAAGGCAAATAAAAGAGATGTCGAGGTGTTCATTGTCTGTTTGTCCTGTCATTTTGGTGTGGGATTGTTCCATGTCATCGGGCACGGAGGTACCCCATTGGCGGTTCTCAATGATATGCATATACTTACAATGACAAGAGCCTTGCTTGGGACTCTAAGTAAAGTAGCATGAGGTTTGGGTACTCGTATTCACGGGACACGAGGTTTTCAACTTATGATTTGTCAAGCATATGCATCATAATTGTTCTCGCATTAACTTTAACCATTCAAGATGCTTATGATGGGGGCAATGAGAGCTCAAAGCCGGTAAGTACCATAATTTTTGAAGGTTATAAAACTTGCAATCACTGCTTCCCTCTGCGAAAGGCCTTTCTTCTACTTTTATGTTGAGTCACCACCTTCTATCTTTATGTACCATTAAGAGAGCATAGTTGTCATTCTTAGTGTGATATGCATTGTCCCAAAGTTCATTGATTGATTCATATTGTTGGTTTCACTTGTTCTTAAATTATTTGTATCTAGTCGCCCTCTTAAACTTGAAGGTGTCCTATGCATTTATGTTTTGCTCTCTTTGAAGGACAAGTGATACGTCTCAAACGTATCTATAATTTTTGATGCTCCATGCTTGTTTTTACACCATTTTCCTATTGTTTCGTTACACTTAGTGGCATTTTTATGCATTTTCCGGAACTAACCTATTAACAAGTGCCACAGTGCCAGTTTCCTGTTTTCTGCTGTTTTTGTGTTTCAGAAGTGATACACAGGAAATATTCTCGGAATTGGACGAAACAAGTTCCTGAAGTCTTATTTTTCCCGGAAGCTTCCAGACATCCGAAGGAGAGACGGAGAGGGGCCACCAGGGCCCCACACACAGGGCCGGCGCGGCCAGGCCCCTGGCCGCGCCACCCTTGTGTGAGGGATCCTGGCTCCACCTCTGACATCGCGCCTTCGCCTATAAAGACCCCCCGACGAGAAAAACCTAAGTACCCGATCAATTTTCCAGAACACATCGCGATCCGCCACCGCCGTCGACCCGAAGATCGGGAGGGTCCAGAAGCTCTTCCTGGCACCCTGCCGGAGAGGGGAATCGCCACCGGAGGTCTTCTTCATCGCCATGCTTGCCTTCGGAGCGATGAGTGAGTAGTCTACCTTGGACTATGGGTCCATAGCAATAGCTAGATGGTTGTCTTCTCCACCATGTGCTTCATGTTTAGATCTCATGAGCTGCCCTACATGATTGAGATCACCGTTATGTAATTCTATGATGTTGGTTTGTTGGGATCCGATGAATATTGGTGTTTATGATTAAGTTGCTGTACTGAATTATATCTTTTGTTATCTCTATGTTGTTTATGATCTTGCATGCTCTCCGTTGTTAGTAGCTATCTTGGCCAAGTAGTTGCTAGTGACTCCAAGAGGGGGTATTTATGCTCGATAGTGGGTTCATGTCTCTATTTCACCTGGGGGAGTGACAGAAACCTCTAAGGTGGTAGATGTGCTGTTGCTACTAGGGAGAAAACAACATTCATATGCTCAAGGGCATATGCTTTGTTTACATTACACACTTTGCTTAATGCAATTATCTGTTGTTCGCAACTTAATACTTTTGGGGTGTTCGGATTGATATCCCCGAGGGTGGATTATTAGTCATAGATGCAGTTGGATGGCGGTCTATGTATTTTGTTGTAATGCCCAGAGTAAATCTCATAGTGATCTTCTTGACATATCACGTTATCTTTATTCTATCAATTGCCCAACTGTAATTTGTTTACCCAGCATGTTATTTTACCTATGGAGAGACACCACTAGTGAACTGTGGACCCCGGTCCTATTTTAATCATATTGCAATCACCTGTTTACTTTTCCCGCACTATTTACTTTACTCGCATACTATTACTGTTTTCCACTCGATACACTCATAACCTTTGTTTCAAGAAAACCGGTGAGATTGACAACCTCATCGCAAGTTGGGAGCAAAGTATTTGTTTGTGTGTGTGCAGGTTCCACGTTGCAGCTAGCAAGCAAAGCTTGGACGAGGCGCCATATATAAATTGTCCGCTGCTGTCGCAAACTAGCAAGCATCACCTTCAGCTGTCATTTGTCTGCTTTTCTCCTGATCGATAAACCTTGGTTTCTAACTGAGGGAAAACAAGCTACTATACTCATCACACCTTCCTCTTGGGGTTCCCAACGGGCTGGTCATTTACCACGCATCAAGCTCTTTTTCTGGCGCCGTTGCCGGGGAAAAGTGGAAGACTTCTGCGAGGGGAGTTTTTCGCACACACATTCTTTACTTTGTTATTGTTTTGCTTTACTTTATTTATTTTACCTGTATTGTTTTTTTTAATCAAAAACCCAAAAAATTAGAATCCTTGGTAGTTGTTTTTACTTATCTGCTTTTAGTTTTATTGCAATGAGTAATCCTGAAGTAGAAGTTCGTAGTTTCAAGCAACAAGGGGGAGAAAGTTTAAAAGATGCTTGGTACCGTATTAACAATGCTCATCATAGGTGTACCAAAAAGCACTCCACCACGATCCTCCTTAGAAATTTTTATGTTGGTATATCTAGCTGGAATAGGTATGTTCTTGATACTCTTACAGGAGGTAATTTTCTGGGTACTCCCGCTGGAGAAGCATGCACTATAATTGAAAGTTTAGTGGGAGTACCACCTATTCAAGTTGCCAAAACTGAGACCACCTTGGATGAGGTGGTAGAGAATCTCAGCTCTTTAGAGAAAAGTTTGCCAAGTATCCTAGAAAATGCTAGCTGCGTTAGTGAATTAGTAGAAAACATTGGTAAGAGAATTACCGTTTTAGAGGCTAGCACTACTCATGACAATCAAAACTTGAGGATAGGTAAACTAGAGGAGTCTATGGAAACTCTTAGCTTAATCTTCTCTTCTCTTAAATTTAAGGAGGAGAAAGTTTTTGTTGGAAAAGAGCAAAAATTTATGTATGTTCCCAAGGTTTCTGCGCTTAAATCTCAACATGTTCTTAAGATTGGTAAGACTCTTAGTTTCACTAAGGGTGACTTGCAGGTTGAATCATCTTCGGGAACCTTCAAAGAGCCTACTGAGGTAACTAGCACTTCATCTATTGATATTACTTGATTCGCAATTTTCTGCGCCTAGCTCAAAGGCGTTAAAGAAAAGCACTCTTGGGAGATAACCCAATGTTCTCTTTTCAGTACTTTTTCTTTTATTTGAGTCTTGGAAGTCATTACTACTGTAATGACCGCTCCTTATCTTGTTTATTTCGTTTTTGTGCCAACAGAAGCCTCTAATTTGAACGAGGTAAAGATTTGGGGATGTTGCTGTCCTGAAACTGTTTTCGGTGCTGCACCGTAAAAATTCGTATAAATTCTCTGTTTATCTTTTGGACCTGCGATTTCTTGTGCATATGCCCCAGGTTATATCCAAACTTTTCTTAGTTGAACACTTTTTGATTTGAGCAACAGAAAATCTTTCAAAAATTCGTCCTTTGTCAGCTGTTCAGTTTTGACAGATTTCTGCCAATATTTGTTTTTGCCACTTTATCGCTTTCTTTTGAGTTCTTTTTGATCATGGAACTCTTGTGGAAGTTGCTACAGTAGTATATACTTTATATGTGGTGGTTTTGGGTTGAAACCTGAAGCTAAAAGAGGTTGAATATATTTTATGCTTACACTAATGTTGCTAATAGAATTGTGTTTAGTTTTGTATGAAGGAAGTTTTCAAGTGTAGGGATTGGAGAATGATGAGATGAGTTGAAGAATGGACAAAAGCTCAAGCTTGGGATGCCCATGCATCACCCCAAGAAATATCCAAGAAGTACAAGCGTCAAAGCTTGGGGATGCCCCCGAGGCACCCCTTCTTCATCGGCAAAAATTAGGTCACCTTTCAAGACACTATATTTTTATTGCTTCATGCACTATGTGTTTTTCTTGGAGCGTCAGTTGTTTTAGTTTTCTTAGTTGGTTTAGTTTGTTTGTTTGCTGCAATAAATGGTTGGACCCCAACAAATTCCCTTTGGAGGAGATGTACCCGTTTTCATTTGCAAAGAACTCTCTAGTTTTCACTCTTATTAAAAATCAAGCGTTCTACTTTTTCTGCTACTGCTTTTGGTTTTCGTTTTCGCCTTGATATGCATTCAGATCTTGTCATATCTTTTCATCAAGGTGTATTTTTGCCTCTGATCTTTATTGGTTTTCATCAAAAGAGGTGTTTATAAAAGTTTCAAATGGTGTTGGAAAAGAGAAAAAGCTTTGTGCAAAATAGTGGTACAAGAAGGAGCTTATGTAGACTGCGGCTTAGGCTTTTTCATGTCATGCTTGATGTATTTTTGATAGTATGCTTAGTGGTTTTGCTGTAGCATGACTTGTCTCAAATAACTGAGATTGCTTAATGAGCCTTTGAAAAAATCATGCGTTGTTTTTATTGTATGGAAGCATTATTTTGGTTTTCTCCTTGATGCTTTATTTGGGTTGACTTGGCGCATGCTCACACATGTTAGACTCTTACAAAGTCGCCAATAGCCTTCATGATCATTTAGTTTTTGACTTTTGATGCCATCTTATGCTTCTTTTAATGTTGCTTTGTCGCTTTGCATGATTATGGCCATTATTGCTCTCTTAGTTGGTCGCTCCCAGTCTTTTGCTAGCCCTCGCCTTGTACTGAGTATGAGCTCTACTCGTGCATCCAACTCCTAAAAGCCAAAGTTTTCCAAAGTGTCCACCATACATACCTACTAGCAATTTGCTATTCCAAGTAAATTTGACTTGCTTTTATATTCTCTTCAAATTAAACTCTTACCAGTGTTATGCGAAATTCGGTCAGTAAAGCTCTCACGAACCGGAAGGCACACTTTACTTTTTCCTGTTCTAAAAATTTGACATTGTGGTCTCTTATGTTGAGTTGTTATGCTTGCAAGTTGTAAGTTGGATTCTAGCCCATCCATGCTGTCATGGGGCAAGCTTTCAACATTGCACTTCTTATTTGAGTTGATATCGTGATCTTTTGTTTATGGATGCCCGCGGTGTGAAATGAGTTGGGAATCTTGTAGGGATCATGGAGTTTGTATATGTGTTAGGGAAACGCCGGGCCGCCAATCTAAGCCATGCATAATTCATGGTGGAAATTTGCAGCATACCCATGGTGAACATTCGACGACGCATCTCACAATAAAAAGCTAAACAATATAGCAAATAAAAGAGATGTCGAGGTGTTCATTGTCTGCTTGTCCTGTCATTTTGGTGTGGGCTTGTTCCATGTCATCGGGCACGGAGGTACCCCATTGGCGGTTCTCAATGATACACATATATTTACAATGACAAGAGCCTTGCTTGGGACTCTAAGTAAAGTAGCATGAGGTTTGGGTACTCGTATTCACGGGGCACGAGGTCTTCAACTTATGATTTGTCAAGCATATGCATCATAATTGTTCTCGCATTAACTTTAACCATTCAAGATGCTTATGATGGGGGCAATGAGAGCTCAAAGCCGGTAAGTACCATAATTTTTGAAGGTTATAAAACTTGCAATCACTGCTTCCCTCTGCGAAGGGCCTTTCTTCTACTTTTATGTTGAGTCACCACCTTCTTTCTTTATGCACCATTAAGAGAGCATAGTTGTCATTCTTAGTGTGATATGCATTGTCCCAAAGTTCATTGATTGATTCATGATGATTGGTTTCACTTGTTCTTAAATTATTTGTATCTAGTCGCGCTCTTAAACCTTGAGGTGTCCTATGCATTTATGTTTTCCTCTCTTTGAAGGACAAGCTGAAAACCACTTGTATGTTTTTCCTTATGATTTGAACACACGTTTGACTTTCATTGTTTCATTATCATGATCTTTTGTTTGTGTTCATTTGCATGTTTACAACATGGTTGCTAAGTTCTTATTGTCATGATTATATCTTTCATGCCCATGTTTTAAGTTCTATTGATCCCAGCTCACCAATGCTTACATATATGATCAAGATTGTGTAGGTGCATGTCACCTCAAAAATTATTCTTTGTTATCACTTACCTACTCAAGGACGAGCAGGAGTTAAGTTTGAGGATGCTTGATACGTCTCAAACGTATCTATAATTTTTGATGCTCCATGCTTGTTTTTACACCATTTGCCTATTGTTTCGTTACACTTAGTGGCACTTTTATGCATTTTCCGGAACTAACCTATTAACAAGTGCCACAGTGCCAGTTTCCTGTTTTCTGCTGTTTTTGTGTTTCAGAAGTGATACACAGGAAATATTCTCGGAATTGAACGAAACAAGTTCCTGAAGTCTTATTTTTCCCGGAAGCTTCCAGACATCCGAAGGAGAGACGGAGAGGGGCCACCAGGGCCCCACACACAGGGCCGGCGCGGCCAGGCCCCTGGCCGCGCCACCCCTGTGTGAGGGAGCCTGGATCCACCTCTGACATCGCCCCTTCGCCTATAAAGACCCCCCGACGAGAAAAACCTAAGTACCCGATCAGTTTTCCAGAACACATCGCGATCCGCCGCCGCCGTCGACCCGAAGATCGGGAGGGTCCAGAAGCTCTTCCCAGCACCCTGCCGGAGAGGGGAATCGCCACCGGAGGTCTTCTTCATCGCCATGCTTGCCTCCCGGGCGATGAGTGAGTACTCTACCTTGGACTATGGGTCCATAGCAGTAGCTAGATGGTTGTCTTCTCCACCATGTGCTTCATGTTTAGATCTCATGAGCTGCCCTACATGATTGAGATCACCGTTATGTAATTCTATGATGTTGGTTTGTTGGGATCCGATGAATATTGGTGTTTATGATTAAGTTGCTGTACTGAATTATATCTTTTGTTATCTCTATGTTGTTTATGATCTTGCATGCTCTCCGTTGTTAGTAGCTATCTTGGCCAAGTAGTTGCTAGTGACTCCAAGAGGGGGTATTTATGCTCGATAGTGGGTTCATGTCTCTATTTCACCTGGGGGAGTGACAGAAACCTCTAAGGTGGTAGATGTGTTGTTGCTACTAGGGAGAAAACAACATTCATATGCTCAAGGGCATATGCTTTGTTTACATTACACACTTTGCTTAATGCACTTATCTGTTGTTCGCAACTTAATACTTTTGGGGTGTTCGGATTGATATCCCCGAGGGTGGATTATTAGTCATAGATGCAGTTGGATGGCGGTCTATGTATTTTGTTGTAATGCCCAGAGTAAATCTCATAGTGATCTTCTTGACATATCACGTTATCTTTATTCTATCAATTGCCCAACTGTAATTTGTTTACCCAGCATGTTATTTTACCTATGGAGAGACACCACTAGTGAACTGTGGACCCCGGTCCTATTTTAATCATATTGCAATCACCTGTTTACTTTTCCCGCACTGTTTACTTTACTCGCATACTATTACTGTTTTCCACTCGATACACTCATAACCTTTGTTTCAAGCAAACCGGTGAGATTGACAACCTCATCGCAAGTTGGGAGCAAAGTATTTGTTTCTGTGTGTGCAGGTTCCACGTTGCAGCTAGCAAGCAAAGCTTGGACGAGGCGCCATATATAAATTGTCCGCTGCTGTCGCAAACTAGCAAGCATCACCTTCAGCTGTCATTTGTCTGCTTTTCTCCTGATCGATAAACCTTGGTTTCTAACTGAGGGAAAACGAGCTACTATACTCATCACACCTTCCTCTTGGGGTTCCCAACGGGCTGGTCATTTACCACGCATCAACAAGCTAAAAACCATTTGTATGTTTTTCCTTATGATTTGAACACACGTTTGACTTTCATTGTTTCATTTTCATGATCTTTTGTTTGTGTTCATTTGCATGTTTACAACATGGTTGCTAAGTTCTTATTGTCAAGATTATATCTTCATGCCCATGTTTTAAGTTCTTATGATCCCAGCTCACAAATGCTTACATACATGATCAAGATTGTGTAGGTGCATGTCACCTCAAAAATTATTCTTTTGTTATCACTTACCTACTCGAGGACGAGCAGGAGTTAAGCTTGGGGATGCTTGATACGTCTCCAACGTATCTATAATTTTTGATGCTCCATGCTTGTTTTTACACCATTTGCCTATTGTTTTGTTACACTTCGTGGCACTTTTATGCATTTTCCGGAACTAACCTATTAACGAGTTGCCACAGTGCCAGTTCCCTGTTTTCTGCTGTTTTTGCATTTCAGAAGTGATACACAGGAAATATTCTCGGAATTGGACGAAACAAGTTCCTGAAGTCTTATTTTACCCGGAAGCTTCCAGAGATCCAAAGGAGAGTAGGAGGGGGGCCACCAGGGCCCCACACGCCAGGGCGGCGCGGCCAGGGCCCTGGCCGCGCGAGCCTGGCGTGAGGGCGCCTGGCTCCTCCTCTGACATCGCCCCTTCGCCTATAAAGACCCCCCGACGGAAAAAAAAACCTAAGTACCCGATCACTTTTCCAGAACACATCGCGATCCGCCGCCGCCGTCGACCCGAAGATCAGGAGGGTCCAGAAGCTCTTCCCGGCACCCTGCCGGAGAGAGGAATCGCCACCGGAGGTCTTCTTCATCGCCATGCTTGCCTCCGGAGCGATGAGTGAGTAGTCTACCTTGGACTATGGGTCCATAGCAGTAGCTAGATGGTTGTCTTCTCCACCATGTGCTTCATGTTTCGATCTCATGAGCTGTCCTACATGATTGAGATCACCGTTATGTAATTCTACATGCTTGGTTTGTTGGGATCCGATGAATATTGGTGTTTATGATTGAGTTGCTGTACTGAATATTATCTTATGTTATCTCTATGTTTTTTATGATCTTGCATGCTCTCCGTTGTTAGTAGCTATCTTGGCCGAGTAGTTGCTAGTGACTCAAAGAGGGGGTATTTATGCTCGATAGTGGGTTCATGCCTCTGCTTAACCTGGGGGAGTGACAGAAACCTCTAAGGTTGTAGATGTGCTGTTGCTACTAGGGAGAAAACAACATTCATATGCTCAAGGGCATATGCTTTGTTTACATTACACACTTTGCTTAATGCAATTATCTGTTGTTCGCAACTTAATACTCATGGGGTGTTCGGATTGATATCCCCGGGAGTGGATTATTAGTCATAGATGCAGTTGGATGGCGGTCTATGTATTTTGTTGTAATGCCCAGAGTAAATCTCATAGTGATCTTCTTGACATATCACGTTTATCTTTATTCTATCAATTGCCCAACTGTAATTTGTTTACCCAGCATGCATTATTTATCTATGGAGAGACACCACTAGTGAACTGTGGATCCCGGTCCTATTTCCATCATATTGCTATCACATGTTTACTTTACTCGCACTGTTTACTTTACTCGCACTGTTTACTTTACTCGCATACTCTACTGTTTTCCACTCGATACGCTCATAACCTTTGTTTCAAGCAAACCGGTGAGATTGAAAACCTCATCGCAAGTTGGGAGCAAAGTACTTGGTTGTGTTGTGTGCAGGTTCCGCGTTGCAGCTAGCAAGCAAAGCTTGGACAAGGCGCCATATATAAATTGTCCGAAGCTGTCGCAAACTAGCAAGCATCACCTTCAGTCGTCGCTGTCTGCTTTTCTCCTGAACGATATTAAACCTTGGTTTCTTAACTGAGGGAAAATTAGCTGCTATACTCATCATACCTTCCTCTTGGGGTTCCCAACGGGCTGGTCATTCACCACGCACAAGGACTGTCTGCTACACGTCAGCTTGGCATCAGCACCCGTTCAAACGAACCGCCCACTTCGCGCCAGCTATCGATCGACGATGCTTCGATATCGATCGACATTACGACGACGCTTCGTAGTCGCGCGCGTGATTGGGAACCGGCGCCGGCGCACCTTGAAACTCGCCTGCATTCACATCTCATCGCCGGTGTGCTCATCTTCCCTCTCTCTCACTATATAAAGCACTCATATTTGATCATCTAAAGCACACCATTAGCCTTCTTCTTCCCCAAAACATCTCTCCCACATCACCACCATACCGCCGGCGCCCGCGAGCTCTCTCTCCCTCGACAATGGAGGAGCAACTTTGGCCCCGGTCTCGGATCTACTACGTGGTCATCGAAGAGATGAACTTCACTATCACGGAGACTCTCCATGCTTCGAGGGTGGAGAAGTGGATCCGCTTGGTCAAGCGCCGGTTCCTCGACGACGCACCGGTCAAGTGCATGGGCTTGGATTGTGAGTTCACCACTCACGTGCACCCGCAGCGTGCCGCCGTCCTTCAACTCTCGGTGGCGTCCGAGATATTGGTCTTTCAAATTTGTAAGGCCAATGGCGTGCCACAACTACTCAAGGACTTCTTGAAGGACACCACCATCAAGTTTTGTGGTGCGGCTATCAACAACGATCTGCGCAAGCTAAGGCCATACGGAATTGTTATTCCGTCCGCATATGATCTTCAACAAGTTATCCCAAACCCCACTAGCAAGCTAACGCCGAGTCTCTATGATTTGGCCAATGCTACTATTGGGACACATCTTGAGAAGAAGAAGAGGGACAACAAGAAGAAGAAGGACAAGAAGAAGAAGGAGAAGAAGTACAAGAAGAAGGGAGAAGAAGAAGAAGAAGAAGAAGATGATGATGACGATGAAGAAGAAGATGAACTAATTTTTGGTTGGGAAAAAGTTCCATTGAGCTTCAACCAACTATTATATGCCGCTTTAGACACTCGCCTAGGCTTTGAGATAGCTAGGAGATTCTGGAAGCTAAAGGGCTACAATAGCCATGTTGATCGTCTTAACCTTAATAATTAGGTGGATGATTATGTATGAAAAAATGTTGGATGAGCTTGCTTGGAAAATGTACTTTATTTGAGCCATGTTGGATGAGTATGTTTGGAAAAATGTACTCCCTTTGTTTCGGTTAACAAAGTCTACTAATTTTCGAATTTGTGATTTTTCAAGTATTTTGGCTTTTTTGAATATTTTAATCATCTAAAAATTAATAATTATATTATACATAAAGATTATTTGAAATTCATTGGTGCTTATTATTCTTAATCATTGTTTCTTATTTTGTGAATTTATTTGGAATTTAAAAAAGTAATATTATATATTACCAAAGTGTATAGGTTAATAGAATTGGTAGCATACAACTATCAAGAAGTCGCGAGCGCAGTCTTGGAAGCTAGTAGGGAAGGAATGGAGAAGTTAAGCGTGCTAAGGGTGGAGCAGTGTGAGGATGGGTGACCGACCGGGAAGTGAGGACCACAAGTACTTGTAATTGATTTGAGATATAGAGTGAGAGCTATAAGTATCTAATTTGATATGAGATATGAGAATAGAGATGATTAGATAATAGAGAAATAGAGAAATAAAGAAATAAAGATAATACAGAAATTCCGAAACAGAAAATACAATTTTATTCTGAATGGACCTTTAGTCCCGGTCCCTGTTACGAACCGGGACCAAAGGTCCTCCAGCCGCTGCACATGCCCCGGGCCACGTGGAAGACCATTGGTCCCGGCTCGTAAGCAACCGGGACTAAAGGCTGGAGCCTTTAGTCCCGCACGGTTAGTCCTGGTTGCGGAAACCGGGATTAATGGGCTTTACAAATCGGGATTGAAGGCCTTTTTTCCACCAGTGTCTATGGAGGGCAGGATAGGACTCCCGGTGCGGCGCGGCACCGCCGCACAGGCGATGGGGGAGATGTTGGAGGGGGAGGAAGGTGGCTGGCGATGAGAGAGGGCGGCGGGTAGGGTTAGGGTCGGGGTGACCTCCCGAACCAATTACTTCTCTCCCGTGGGCAGTTTCATTGAGTGTAATACACGGCAAAGGCGTTGGCATGTATATTCGGGCCTTTGCCGTGTATTTTTGGTATTAGGCAAAGAATTCGTTTTATGTAGTGTTAGTTGTATCGTTTCTTTGTCCATGCAAGCACGATGGAGTCAGTGCACGACGCGGCGCCCTCCAGGACCGTGCGCAGAAATTTCGAGGAATTTCATCACAAGTAGTGGATTCAACTGTAGGAAAACATGCACGAGATCTTGCAAATATTATTCACACGTCATCCATATTTCGGGCAAAGCTAACTAACGCTGTACATGCTGATGAGGAATTAAAACGCGGCCGGATGACACCGGCGGGGCGCAAAGACTTTGGCAGCTGCCAGATTTGCGTCATCGCCTTTGCCAAATGCATGAGCGAGACTGCACTACCACCGTCGCCACTCTTTTCTCGACGGAGATATGGAAAACAAAGCGATCGATGTCTATCCAAAGCGTTTTCTAGATGACTATGATGATGATTAGGGGGTGTAAGCATGCATACATGGCATCATCCACCGTATATATGTCCATATCTGCACGGATGACGCCCTAGAGAGGCCCACCTCGATTGGAAATTATAAAATTGTCAATCCCCAGGTCAGACATTTCACGATCACTACATGATAAGCTGACTCGGATGCACGCACCAATTTGACTGATACAGGTTAAAAGATCAAATTTGCTGATGGTTCTGTGTTTTAGTTTGATCCTCAGACAAGGATAGCTGATTTACTCAGAAAGAGGAATCACGATATACTTAAGGGATAAGTTTTGCTCGCCAAGAACTGTTGTGAGATGTAATAGTAGGTGCTATATATCCCCGATCAAATATGTCGGCAGGTGAACTCGAAAGAACAGGATAATTCTGGCCGGCTTAGTGGGACGTCTCGGTTCTATCCGAACCATCAACCTGTTTGAAGACTTGTACACCAAGTTAGTGTGTATGTAACAACTATGTACTCCCTCTGTTTTTTAATATAAGATGTTAAAGGTTTTACGGCCAACTTTTTCCACGCTACAAAAATATTGGAGTTTCCGGTTTTGCCCACGCGCAAAGCAATCCCACTCGCTCCACTCGCCCCTATCCAGAGAGGCGGAGACGCTCGCTCCGCTCCTATGGCTCCACCGCCTGCCCCTGGCCCCCTCCCCTCCACCCACGCCACCGCCTGTCTGCCCACGTGACGCGCCCGACACCGTCTTCCCCCCCTCCTCGCCGCCGAGCTCAATCTCTGTTTCCCCTTACATCGCTGGCGAATTTCATCGGTTCAAAGGTCAAGTTTTTCCATGGGTGCCCAAGGATTTCAGAGCGGCTTTGCTCGATCCTAGAGCCTGTGGCGCGAGATCCGACAGCCTTCCTTCCCCGCGCACTTCTGCGGATTCGATCAACCCACCGCGGCGCCTCCCGGTCGCATCGCCCTCCTCCACCGCATGCCCTCCTCCACCGGCGACGACCCCCGTGCGGCCCCATCGGCAACCATTAACTTCTGCAACCAGTACTTCATCTTCTGCAACCATTTCTTCATCCAGTACTTCATCTTCTTCAATCATTTGTTCATCTATGGGTGGGCTAAAGTTAAAGTCCGGGAGTACCATTTTGATGTTTTGGGTCACTGATTGTTGCAGGGTGGAGCTGCTGGCAAGCTGAGATGGAGTCGCCGGCGAAAAGTCACGTTGGCAAGGAGATGAGATGGTGTTGTCAGCGAGCTGAGCCGGAGCGGCTGGCGAGAAGACTGGAGGTACCCTGAGCCAGGAGGTGGTGCGAGTTTCCGGCGAGATGGCGCTCTGCTGGGTAGGTGATGTGCACGCGCGGATGCCTCCAAGCTACTGGCTGGGGGCCGGCAGCCGGCGACGCGCCGGAATCCTTTTTGGTAATGTGTGGGAACTGGGTGCCCTGCTGCTGGAAGCCGGCCAGGTGCGCTGCTGGACCTAGCGAGGTGCCTCGCTGCTTGGGCGTGGACTAAGCGGCGGGGAGGAGAAGCTGATGAGTTGACCCAGATCACCTGCGGTGAGGTGCTGCTGGGTTCCTCCTCGAGCTCCTCCACAAGATTCAGTTGTTGTGGCTCCTCCCGCAAGCTGGCTGAGTTGGGGAGTAGGGGCGCGAGGAACACACCTGAGTAGATGCACGGGAATCACTTCCGGCCACGCACGCGCTTGGGTTGATCGATCTGTTGGTGGGCAGCGCGTGCGCGTGGGTGCTAGCTAGAGGTGGGGCGTTGGGGGTGGAGATGCTCGGCGGGATCGGGATCAGATCGGGATGAGATTGAGGAAGATGACGCTGGAATCGAGGAAGACGATTCAAATTAGATAGGGGTAGCAATGTCATTTCCAGCCTTTTTACCTGGTCCGAACAGTTTCTTTAACGTCTTATATTAAAAAACGGAGGGAGTATAACTGTACGAGGCTCATACATATTTGGATAAACCCTGTCGCCTAGTCAAATCATTATTTTTCTATTATTCGTCGTGTCTCTACAACGTTAACTATTGCCCCGAGATGGCATGAATTCGAATATTTGTTTGCAAAGTCTATGCTCTAAGCAATGTATGTAGGCATGATCTTAAAATTCAGATAAAACTCCAATCTAATCATGTGATGACAGTTTTGGGACTGCAAGGTGGGATCAAGCTAGACAAGTGTAGGATTTGGCTGGAGCAATTTGCCGATGGCTGACGCCAAAATATCAGTGCCGTCGGCGAAGACATTCAGATGCTAAAGCGCTCAGCCCAAACTTAAACCCTAGAGGGTTTTTTGGCCAGGGTTAAAAAAACTGTACTAACCGGTAACCGTGGTAATCCCACCGGTAACCAAATCCCTTGTTTGAAGTAAACATAATCCATCGCATATTGTAAATTTTACCATTTGGTTCAACTTACTTGAGCACATGCATTTTTAAAAGAATTGCACAAGCGTAAATTCAATTTGGCACATGGGACATGCGCTCCTGTGATACGTCTCAAACGTATCTATAATTTTTGATGCTCCATGCTTGTTTTTACACCATTTGCTTAGTGTTTCATTACACTTCGTGGCATTTTTATGCATTTTCCGGAACTAACATATTAACGAGATGCCACAGTGCCAGTTCCCTGTTTTCTGCTATTTTTGTGTTTCAGAAAAGTTACACAGGAAATATTCTTGGAATTGGACAAAACAAAAGCCGAATATCCAGATATTAAACGAAGCTTCCAGAGGACCGAAGAGGAGACGGAGCCGAGCCAGGGGGTGGTCTCACCACCAGGGGGCGCGGCCCAGGCCCTGGCCGCGCCACCCTATGGTGAGCCCCCCTGGTATACTTCTGACGCTGCCCCTTCGCCTATAAAGACCCCCCGACGGGAAAAACCTAAACACCCAATCACTTTTCCAGAAACACATCGCGATCCGCTGCCGTCATCGACCCGAGATCGGGAGGGTCCAGAAGCTCTTCCCGGCGCCCTGCCGGAGAGGGGAATCACCACCGGAGGTCTTCTTCATCGCCATGCTTGCCTCCGGCGCGATGAGTGAGTAGTCTACCTTGGACTATGGGTCCATAGTAGTAGCTAGTTGGTTGTCTTCTCCACCATGTGCTTCATGTTTAGATCTCGTGAGCTGCTTTACATGATCGAGACTACCTTTATGTAATTTTACATGTTGTGTTTATTGGGATCCGATGAATATTGGTGTTATGATTGAGTTGATATGCTAAATATTATCTTATGTTATCTCTATGTTGTTTATGATCTTGCTTGCTCTCCGTTGTTAGTAGCTATCTTGGCCGAGTAGATACTAGTGACTTCAAGAGGGGGTATTTATGCTCGATAGTTGGGTTCATGCCTCTATTTAATCTGGGGGAGTGACAAAAACCTCTAAGGTTGTAGATGTGTTATTGCCACTAGGGAGAAAACAACATTCTTATGTCCAAGGGCATATGCTTTGTTTACATTACACACTTTGCTTAATGCAGTTATCTGTTGTTCGCAACTTAATACTCAAGGGGTCCTTGGATGATTCCCCACGAGTGGATTATTAGTCATATGCAGTTGGATGGCGGTCTATGTATCTTGTTGTAATGCCCAGAGTAAATCTCATAGTGATCCTCTCGACATATCACGTTATCTTTGTTCTATCAATTGCCCAACTGTAATTTGTTTACCCAGCATGTTGTTATTTATCTTATGGAGAGACACCACTAGTGAACTGTGGACCCTGGTCCAATTTCCTTTATATTGCTATCACCTGTTTACTTTACTCGCACTGTTTACTTTACTCGCATACTACTATTGCTTTACACTCGATACGCTCATTCCTTTGTTTACAGCAAACCGGTGAGATTGACAACCTCATCGTAAGTTGGGAGCAAACTTATTGGTTGTGTTGTGTGCAGGTTCCGCGTTGCTGCTAATTGAAGATGCGCTAACAAGTGTCGTAAACGGCGCCCTTGTTGGAGTGTCACGAAGCTAGCAAACATCACCTTCTGGAGTTTGGCTTTTTCCTACTGGATTCGATAAACCTTGGTTTCTTACTGAGGGAAAAACTTGCTGCTGTGCTCATCAAACCTTCCTCTTGGGGTTCCCAACTGCCGGGGAAAAAGAAGACTTCTGCAAGGGGAGTTTCGCACGCACATCCTTTACTTTGTTTTAAGTTTTGCTTTACTTTATTTTTACTTGCTTCGTTTTATCAAAAACACAAAAAAATTAGTTTCCTTATAGTTGTTTTTACTTGTCTGCTTTTAGTTTTGCTAGAATGGCTACTCCTGAAAATACCAAGTTGTGTGATTTTACTAGTACTAATAATAGTGATTTTATCTGCACTCCTATTGCGCCACCTGCTCCTGCTGCAATTTTTTATGAGATTAAGCCTGCTTTGATGAACCTTGTTATAAAAGAGCAATTTTCTGGTGCTAGTACTGATGATGTTGCAGCTCATCTCAACAATTTTGTTGAGCTTTGTGAGATGTAGAAATATAAGGATGTAGAGAGTGATATTATTAAGCTTAAGTTGTTTCCTTTTTCTTTGAGAGGAAAAGCTAAGGATTGGTTGCTATCTTTGCCTAAAAATAGTATTGATTCATGGCCTAAGTGTAAGGATGCTTTTATTGGAAGACACTATCCTCCTGCTAAGATTATAGCTTTGCGTAGCAATATTATGAAGTTTAGCCAGTTTGATAATGAACATGTTGCTCAGGCTTGGGAAAGAATGAAATCTATGATAAAGAATTGTTCCACTCATAGACTGACTACTTGGATGATTGTCCAAACTTTTTATGCAGGACTGAATTATTCTTCAAGAAACCTATTGGATTCAGCTGCTGGAGGCACTTTTATGTCCCTTACCTTGGGCGCCGCAACAAAGCTTCTCAACAATATGATGGTAAATTATTCTGAATGGCACACCGAGAGAGCTCCACAAGGTAAGAAGGTAAATTCTGTTGAGGAAACCTCTTCCTTGAGTGATAAGATTGATGCTATAATGCTTATGCTTTCTAATGATAGAACTCATGTTGATCCTAATAATGTTTCTTTGGCCTCTTTGGTTGCTCAAGAAGAGCATGTTGTTGTAAACTTCATTAGAAATAATAATTTTAACAACAATGCTTATAGGAACAATTTTGCTAATAACAATTATAGGCCGTATCCTTCTACCAATGGTAATGGTTATGGTAACTCATATGGTAATTCCTCCAACAACACTAGGGCCGCGCCCTCCGAGCTTGAAGTCATGCTCAAGGACTTCATCGGTAAGCAAACTGCTTTTAATAAGTCTGTTGAGAAAAAGTTAGGCAAAATTGATATTCTTGCTTCTAAAGTTGATAGCCTTGCTCATGATGTTGAACTTCTAAAATTAAAAGTGTTGCCTAATGATGTGAAGGAGAACAATACTTTTGCCACTGCTAATGCTATCTGACAAGGGTATAGTTAATAGAGCCCGTTTGTTGAGTACCCCTAAGGCCCGTTAAGCTAGGCCCAATTGTAATGATAGTCGAGATACGAGTTCTTACCGTATGTCGATATTGTAATCTGTATCAGACCCTACCCGATCCTCGAGACCTGGCCACCTATATATAGGGGGCAGGAGGGGACGGTGTCGAGCAGATTGAAAGCAAGCCACGTTCAACACCCAAGTTTACTTTCGATATACACCTATTTTGACTAACCTTACCTTCGAGTTCATCTGACGCCCTATCTCCCCGATCCTAAGTCTTTCATCTAGGACATTTGTCGAGTTAACCCTCGTCACTATCCAAGTTAGAATTGATGAAAATGTTAGGGTGCTAGCAGAATTGCATGCCAGATGGGAAAGAGAAGATGGGATGGCTAGAAAGATGAAGGTATGTACCATTACTACCTCTAATGATGTTGCTCCTAATGCTAGCAATCCTCTTACTTTGATTGGTGTAGAGAAAACTCCCACTCCTTGTGTTAAAAAGCCTAAAACTGCCAAAACTTTTTCTCAAAAGAGTGCTAAAATTTTTCGGAGTGTAGGAGATGATAGCTCTATTTCCTTTAATGATTTTGATGTTGATGGCTGCAATATATATGAAGTTATTTTATTCTTGCAAAAGCTTGCTTTGAGTCCCAATGATAGTTCTTTAAATGTTGCTTTTACTAAGCATATTACCAATGCTCTCATGAAAATTAGGGATGAAAAGTTGAAGCAAAAAGCTTCTATTCCCAAGAAGTTGGAAGATGGTTGGGAACCCATCATTGATATGCATGTTAATGGTTTTGATTGCCATGCTTTATGTGATCTAGGTGCTAGTATTTCTATCATGCCTAGAAAAATTTATGATATGCTTGATTTACCACCGCTAGAAAAGTGTTATTATGATGTTCCTATTACTGATGTTGCTAAGAAGAAACCTTTGGGAAGGATTAATGATGTTCTTATTATGGTTAACAATAACCTTGTTCCCGTTGATTTTCTTGTCATGGATGTTGAATGCAATGCTTCATGTCCTATTATTTTGGGAGGACCCTTTCTTCGAACTGTAGGTGCCATCATTGATATGAGGGAAGGCACCATCAAATATCAATTCCCACTCAAGAAAGGTATGGAACACTTCCCTAGAAAGAGGAAGAAATTACTTTTTGACTCTATTCTTAGAGCAAATTATGAGCTTGATGCTTTATCACTTGATATTACTTGATTCGCATTTTCTGCGCCTAGCTCAAAGGCGTTAAAGAAAAGCACTCTTGGGAGATAACCCAATGTTTTTACTTTCAGTTCTTTTTCTTTTATTTGAGTCTTGGAAGTTATTAGTACTATAATGACCGCTCCTTATCATTTTTATTTCGTTTTTGTGCCAAGAGAAGCCTCTAATTTGAGTGAGGTAAGATTTGGGGATGTTGCTGTCCTGAAACAGATTTCGGTGCTGCACCATAAAAATTCGTAAAAATTCTCAGTTTATCTTTTGGACCTGCGATTTCTTGTTCATATGCCCCAGGTTATATCCAAACTTTCATTAGTTTAACACTTTTTGATTTGAGCAACAGAAAACCCTCTAAAAATTCGACCTTTGTCAGCTGTTCTGTTTAGACAGATTTCTGCCAATATTTGTGTTTGCCGCTCGATCGCTTTCTTTTTGAGTTCTTTTGATCACGGAACTTTTGGGGATGTTGCTACAGTAGTATATGCTTTATATGTGGTGGTTTTGAGTTGGTTGATTCATTATTATGCTTACACTAATGTTGCTAATAGAATTGTGTTGAGTTTTGTATGAAGAAAGTTTTCAAGTGTAGGGATTGGAGAATGATGAGATGAGTTGAAGAATGGACAAAAGCTCAAGCTTGGGGATGCCCATGTCACCCCAAGAAATATCCAAGAGGTACAAGCATCAAAGCTTGGGGATGCCCCCGAGGCACCCCTTCTTCATCGGCAAAAATCAGGTCACCTTTCAAACCACTATATTTTTATTGCTTCATGCACTATGCGTTTTTCTTGGAGCGTCAGTTGTTTTAGTTTTCAGTTTTGTTTAGTTTTGTTTGCTGCAATACATGGTTGGACCCCAACAAATTTCTTTTGGAGAAGTTGCCTTGCTTTTCATTTGCCAAGAACATTCTGTTTTTCACTCTTATCGTTCAACGAGTGTTCTCTTTTTCTGCTACTGCATTTAGCTTTCGATTTTCGCCTTGATTTGTGTTCAGATCTTGTTATATCTTTGCATCAAGGTGTATTTTGACCTCTGGTCCATGTTGGTATTCATCAAAAGAGTTGTTTTAAAAAGGTTCGAATGGTGTTGGAAAAGAGAAAAAGTTTCATGCAAAAAGTGGTACAAAAAGGAGCTTGTGTAGACTGCGGCTTAGTCTTTTGCATATCGTGCTTGATGTCATTTTGATAGTATGCTTAGTGGTATTGCTGTAGAATTACTTGTCTCAAATGACTGAGATTGCTTAATGAGCCTTTGAAAAAATCATGCGTTGTTTTTATTATTTGGAAGTATTATTTTGGTTTTCTCCTTGATGCTTTATTTGGGTTGTCTTGGCGCATGCTCACACATGTTAGACTCATACAAAGTTGCCATAAGCCTCCATGATCATTTAGTTTTTGACTTTTGATGCCATCTTATGCTTCTTTTAATGTTGCTTTGTCGCTTTGCATGATTATGGCCGTTATTGCTCTCTTAGTTGGTCGCTCCCAGTCTTTTGCTAGCCCTCATTTTGTACTGAGTATGAGCTCTACTCGTGCATCCAACTCCTAAAAACCAAGTTGTTCCAATGTGTCCACCATACATACCTATTAGCAATTTGCTATTCCAAAGTACATTTGACTTGCTTTTATCTATCCTTCAAATTAAACTCTCTTTGGTGTTATGTGAAAATTGGTCAGTAAAGCTCTCACGAACCTGATGGCACACTTTACTTTTCTCGCTTTAAAATTTTGACATTGTGGCTCTCTTATGTTGAGTTGTTATGCTTGCAAGTTGTAAATTGGAAATTAGCCCAGCCATGCTGTCATGGGGCAAGCTTTCAACATTGCACTTTCTTTTCATTTGAGTTGATATCGTGATCTTTTGTTTATGGATACTCGGGATGTGAAATAAGTTGGGAATCTTGCGAGATCATGGAGTTCTTATATGTGTTAGGGAAACGCCTGGGCCGCTAAACTAAGCCATGCATAATTCATGGTGGAAATTTACAGCATGCCCATAGTGGACATTCAACGACGCATCTCACAATAAAAAACTATACCAATGGTAAATAAAAGAGATGTCGAGGTGTTCATTATCTGTTTGTCTTGTCATTTTGATATGGGCTTGTTCCATGTCATCGGGCAGGAGGTACCTCGTTGGCGGTTCTCGATGATACACATATATTTACAATGACAAGAGCCTGCTTGGGACTCTAAGTCGAGTAGCATGAGGTTTGGGTATTCGTACTTCATGGGACACGAGGTTTTCAACTTATAATTTGTCAAGCATATGCATCATAAGTGTATTCGCATTAACTTTAACCATTCAAGATGCTTATGATGGGGGCAATGAGAGCTCAAAGCTAGTAAGTACCATAATTTTTGAAGGTTTTTAAAACTCGCAATCAATGCTTCCCTCCGCGAAGGGCCTTTCTTTTACTTTTTATGTTGAGTGACCATCTTCTATCTTTATGCACCGTCTAAGAGAGCATAGTTGTCATTCTGAGTATAATGTGCATTGTCCCAAAGTTTTCATTGATTGATTTATGATGTTGGTTTCACTTGTTCTTAAATTATTTGTATCTAGTCGCCCTCTTAAACTTGAAGGTGTCCTATGCATTTAAGTTTTACTATTCTATGAAGGACAAGCTAAAAACCATTTGCTATGTTTTTCCATATGATTTGAACACATCTTTGACTTTCATTGTTTCATTTTCATGATCTTTTGTTTGTGTTCTTTTTCATGTTATAACATGGTTGCTAAGTTTCTTCTATCAAGATTATATCTTTCATGCCCAAGTTTTAAGTTCTTTTGATCCCAGCACACAATGCTTACATAGATGATCAAGATTGTGTAGGTGCATGTCACCTCAAAAATTATTTCTTTGTTATCACTTACCTACTCGAGGACGAGCAGGAGTTAAGCTTGGGGATGCTTGATACGTCTCAAACGTATCTATAATTTTTGATGCTCCATGCTTGTTTTTACACCATTTGCTTAGTGTTTTGTTACACTTTATGGAATTTTTATGCATTTTCCGGAACTAACCTATTAATGAGATGCCACAGTGCCAATTCCCTGTTTTCTGCTGTTTTTGTGTTTCAGAAAAGTTACACAGGAAATATTCTCGGAATTGGACGAAACAAAAGTCGAACATCCAGATATTAAACGAAGCTTCCAGAGAACCGAAGAGGAGACGGAGCCGAGCCAGGGGGTGGTCTCACCACCAGGGGCGCGGCCCAGGCCCTGGCCGCGCTGCCCTATGGTGAGCCCCCCCGGTCCACTTCTGACGGTGCCCCTTCGCCTATAAAGACCCCCCGACGGGAAAAACCTAAACACCCGATCACTTTTCCAGAAACACATCGTGATCCGCCACCGTAGTTGACCCAAGATCGGGAGGGTCCAGAAGCTCTTCTCGGTGCCCTGCTGGAGAGGGGAATCGCCACCGGAGGTCTTCTTCATCGCCATGCTTGCCTCTGGCGCGATGAGTGAGTAGTCTACCTTGGACTATGGGTTCATAGCAGTAGCTAGTTGGTTGTCTTCTCTACCATGTGCTTCATGTTTAGATCTCGTGAGCTACTTTACATGATCGAGACTACCTTTATGTAATTCTACATGTTGTCTTTGTTGGGATCCGATGAATATTGGTGTTATGATTGAGTTGATGTGCTGAATATTATCTTATGTTATCTCTATATTGTTTATGATCTTGCATGCTCTCCGTTGTTAGTATCTATCTTGGCCGAGAAGATACTAGTGACTCCAAGAGGGGGTATTTATGCTTGATAGTTGGGTTCATGCCTCTATTTAATCTAGGGGAGTGACAGAAACCTCTAAGGTTGTAGATGTGTTGTTGCCACTAGGGAGAAAACAACATTCTTATGTCCAAGGGCATTTGCTTTGTTTACATTACACACTTTGCTTAATGCAGTTATCTGTTTTTCACAACTTAATACTCAAGGGGTCCTTGGATGATTCCCCGCGAGTGGATTATTAGTAATAGATGCAGTTGGATGGCGGTCTATGTATCTTGTTGTAATGCCCAGAGTAAATCTCATAGTGATCCTCTCCACATATCACATTATCTTTGTTCTATCAATTGCCCAACTGTAATTTGTTTACCCAGTATGTTGTTATTTATCTTATGGAGAGACACCACTAGTGAACTGTGGACCCCGGTCCAATTTCCTTTATATTGCTATCTGATACGTCTCTAACGTATCTATAATTTTTGATGCTCCATGCTTGTTTTTACACCATTTGCTTAGTGTTTCGCTACACTTCATGGCATTTTTATGCATTTTCCGGGACTAACCTATTAACAAGATGCCACAGTGCCAGTTCCCTGTTTTCTGCTATTTTTGTGTTTCAGAAAAGTTACACGGGAAATATTCTTGGAATTTGACGAAACAAAAGCCAAACATCTAGAAATTCACCGAAGCTTCCAGAGAACCGAAGAGGAGACGGAGTGGGGCCATGAGGGGCCCACACAATAGGGTGGCGCGGCCCAGGGCTAGGCCACGCACCCTATGTGTGAGACCACCTCGGTCCACTTCTGACGATGCCCCTTCGCCTATAAAGACCCCCCGATGGGAAAACCCTA
The DNA here is from genome assembly GCA_007115705.1 of Dactylis glomerata. Taxonomy (NCBI): domain Eukaryota; kingdom Viridiplantae; phylum Streptophyta; class Magnoliopsida; order Poales; family Poaceae; genus Dactylis; species Dactylis glomerata. Next base: position 730,685 of record QXEO01000628.1, read on the forward strand.
AAAACCCGATCACTTTTCCAGAATACATCACGATCCGCTGCCGTCGTCGATCCGAGATTGGGAGGGTCCAGAAGCTCTTCCCGGCACCCTGCCGAAGAGGGGAATCGCCACAGGAGGTCTTCTTCATCGCCATGCTTGCCTCCAGCGCGATGAGTGAGTAGTCTACCTTGGACTATGGGTCCATAGCAGTAGCTAGATGGTTGTCTTCTCCACCATGTGCTTCATGTTTAGATCTTGTGAGCTGCCTAACCTGATCGAGATCACCGTTATGTAATTCTACAGGTTATGTTTGTTGGGATCCGATGAATATTGGTGTTATGATTGAGTTGATATGCTGAATATTATCTTATATTATCTCTATGTTGTTTATGATCTTACATGCTCTCCGTTGTTAGTCGCTATCTTGGCTGAGTAGATACTAGTGACTCCAAGAGGGGGTATTTATGCTCGATAGTTGGGTTCATGCCTCTATTTAATCTAGGGGAGTGACAAAAACCTCTAAGGTTGTAGATGTGCTATTGCGACTAGGGAGAAAACAACATTCATATGCTCAAGGGCATATGCTTTGTTTACATTACACACTTTGCTTAATGCAGTTATCTGTTGTTCACAACTTAATACTTGTGGAGTTCTCGGATTGATTCGCCACAAGTGGATTATTAGTCATAGATGCAGATGGATGGTGGTCTATGTATCTTGTTGTAATGCCCAGAGTAAATCTCATAGTGATCCTCTCGACATATGCACGTTATCTTTATTCTATCAATTGCCCAACTGTAATTTGTTTACCCAGCATTTGTTATTTTGTCGTATGGAGAGACACCACTAGTGAACTGTGGACCCTAGTCCTATTTCCATTATATTGCTATCACCTGTTTACTTTACTCGCACTATTTACTTTACTCGCATATTACTATTGCTTTCCACTCGATATGCTCATTCCTTTGTTTACAGCAAACCGGTGAGATTGACAACCTCATCGTAAGTTGGGAACAAAGTATTTGGTTGTATTGTGTGCAGGTTCCGTGTTGCAGCTGGCAAAGAAAAGCACTGGACGAGGCGCCCTATAAATTGTCCGGAGCTTTCGCGAAGCTAGCAAGCATCACCTTCTGGAGTATTGGCTTTTTCCTACTGGACTGACATACCTTGGTTTCGTACTGAGGAAAAACTTGCTGCTGGACTCATCAAACCTTCTCTTGGGGTTTCCAACTGGCCGGTCATTTACTTCATCAACTACATGCCAACAAGTTCTCTGGCACTATTCATCACCGCGCCATCAAACACAATCAAATTTTCTGGCGCCGTTGCCGGGGAAAAAGAAGACTTTTGCAAGGGGAGTTTCGCACACACATCCTTTACTTTGTTTTAAGTTTTGCTTTACTTTATTTTTACTTGCATCGTTTGATCAAAAATACAAAAAAATTAGTTTCCTTTATAGTTGTTATTTCTTTACTCTTAGTTCATTATGTTGTTCCCTAAGTACGTTTTGGAGGACCTCTCAGTAGGTAGTGGTTCTATTATTGGGAAAAGTAATATTGAGGAGTTCTTTAATCATATTAGTATGCATGAGGATGTTTAGGAATAATCTTTGGCTGAGCTTGCTCCTAGTTATGAAGTTGCTTTTGCTTATTTAGTTCACATGTTAGAAGCTAGGTTTGCTAGCCTTAATCCTTTTATGCAACATATGTTTCTTAAGCTTCATGATATTGAAGACCCCAAAAAGAAAGCTTTTATCTTGGAAACTTTAAGTATAGAATTTAGAGATGTGGCCATTAAAGCTAGGAAAGTTTTTAAGCGTTTTAATAAGCTTGGCTCACATATAAAGGTTGCTAGTACAAACAATGAGGGACCCAAAATACCAATACCTAGCAAACGCTTGGGATTGTATGAAGCTTTTGAAAATAATTTTGTTTGGATCTGTCCCAAAAATCTTTTTAGTGATTTGAGTGAACCAAAGCGTGATCACAAAGGGTCTTCAAAAACTTATGTGGATGATATACAATGCCTTATTGAAAAGACTTCTGCAGTTGGTCTTAATGATTCTCTCGATAATACTTGATTTGCACCTTTCTGCCAATATTTGTGTTTGCCGCTTTGTCGCTTTCTTTTTGAGTTCTTTTGATCACGGACCTTTTGGGAAAGTTGCTACAGTAGTATATGCTTTATATGTGGTGGTTTTGAGTTGAAACCTGAAGCAAAAAAGGTTGATCCATTGCTATGCTTACACTAATGTTGCAAATAGAATTGTGTTTAGTTTTGTATGAAGGAAGTTTTCAAGTATAGGGATTGGAGAATGATGAGATGAGTTGAAGAATGGACAAAAGCTCAAGCTTAGGGATGCCCATGTCACCCCAAGAAATATCTAAGAAGTACAAGCATCAAAGCTGGGGATGCCCCCGAGGCACCCCTTCTTCATCGGCAAAAATCAGGGCACCTTTCAACACACTATATTTTTATTGCTTCATGCATTATGTATTTTTCTTAGAGCGTCAGTTGTCTTTAGTTTTCAGTTTTGTTTAGTTTTGTTTGTTGCAAAAAATGGTTGGACCCCAACAAATTCTTTTGGAGAAGTTGCCTTGCTTTTCATTTGCCAAGAACACTCAGTTTTTCACTCTTATCGTTCAACGAGTGTTCTCTTTTTCTGCTACTGCTTTCAGTTTTTCGTCTTGATTTGTGTTCAGATCTTGTTATATCTTTGCATCAAGGTGTATTTTGACCTCTGGTCCATGTTGGTTTTCATCAAAAGAGTTATTTCAAAAAGTTCGAATGGTGTTGGAAAAGAGAAAAAGCTTTATGCAAAAAAGTGGTACAAAAAGGAGCTTGTGTAGACTGCTGCCTAGGCTTTTGCATGTCGTGCTTGATGTCTTTTTGATAGTATGCTTAGTGGTTTTGCTGTAGAATGACTTGTCTCAAATGACTGAGATTGCTAAATGAGCCTTTGAAAAAATCATGCGTTGTTTTAATTATTTGGAAACATTATTTTGGTTTTCTCCTTTGATGCTTTATTTGGGTTAACTTGGCGCATGCTCGCACATGTTAGACTCATACAAAGTCGCCATTGCATCTATGATCATTTAATTTTAGACTTTTGATGCCATCTTATGCTTCTTTTAATGTTGCTTTGTCGCTCTGCATGATTATGGCCGTTATCGCTCTCTTAGTTGGTCGCTCCCAGTCTTTTGCTAGCCCTCATTTTGTACTGAGTATGAGCTCTACTCGTGCATCCAACTCCTAAAAACCAAGTTGTTCCAATGTGTCCACCATACATACCTATTAGCAATTTGCTATTCCAAAGTACATTTGACTTGCTTTTATCTATCCATCAAATTAAACTCTTTTTGGTGTTATGCAAAAATTGGTCAGTAAAGCTCTCACGAACCTGATGGCACACTTTACTTTTCTCGCTTGAAAATTTTGACATTGTGGCTCTCTTATGTTGAGTTGTTATGCTTGCAAGTTGTAAGTTGGAAATTAGCCTAGCCATGCCGTCATGGGGCAAGCTTTCAACATTGCACTATCTTTCATTTGAGTTGATATCGTGATCTTTTGTTTATGGATACTCGCGATGTGAAATGAATTGGGAATCTTGCGGGATCATGGAGTTTGTATATGTGTTAGAGAAATGCCTGGGCCGCTAATCTAAGCCATGCATAATTCATGGTGGAAATTTACAGCATGCCCATAGTGAACATCCGACGACGCATCTCACAATAAAAAGCTATACCAATGGTAAATAAAAGAGATGCCGAGGTGTTCATTGTCTGTTTGTCCTGTCATTTTGATGTGGGCTTGTTCCATGTCATCGGGCACGGAGCTACCCCGTTGGCGGTTCTCGATCATACGTGTATACTTACAATGATAAGAGCTTGCTTGGGACTCTAAGTAAAGTAGCATGAGGTTTGGGTATTCGTACTTCACGGGACACGAGGTTTTCAACTTATAATTTGTCAAGCATATGCATCATAAGTGTATTCGCATTAACTTTAACCATTCAAGATGCTTATGATGGGGGCAATGAGAGCTCAAAGCTGGTAAGTACCATAATTTTTGAAGGTTTTTAAAACTCGCAATCAATGCTTCCCTCCGCGAAGGGCCTTTCTTTTACTTTTTATGTTGAGTGACCATCTTCTATCTTTATGCACCGTCTAAGAGAGCATAGTTGTCATTCTGAGTATAATGTGCATTGTCCCAAAATTTTCATTGATTGATTCATGATGTTGGTTTCACTTGTTCTTAAATTATTCGTATCTAGTCGCCCTCTTAAACTTGAAGGTGTCCTATGCATTTATGTTTTGCACTCTCATGCAGGACAAGCTGAAAACCATTTGTATGTTTTTCCATATGATTTGAACACATGTTTCACTTTCATTGTTTTATTTTCATGATCTTTCGTTTGTGTTCTTTTTCATGTTATAACATGGTTGCTAAGTTTCTTCTATCAAGATTATGTCTTTCATGCCCATATTTTAAGTTCTTTTGATCCCAGCGCACAACGCTTACTTAGATGATCAAGATTGTGTAGGTGCATGTCACCTCAAAAATTATTTCTTTTGTTATCACTTACCTACTCGAGGACGAGCAGGAGTTAAGCTTGGGGATGCTGATACGTCTCTAACGTATCTATAATTTTTGATGCTCCATGCTTGTTTTTACACCATTTGCTTAGTGTTTTGTTACACTTCGTGGCATTTTTATGCATTTTCCGAGACTAACCTATTAACGAGATGCCACAATGCCAGTTCCCTATTTTCTGCTGTTTTTGTGTTTCAGAAAAGTTACACAGGAAATATTCTTGGTATTGGACGAAACAAAAGCCAAACATCCAGAAATTCAACGAATCTTCTAGAGAACCAAAGAGGAGACGGAGTGGGGCCAAGAGGGGCCCACACAACAGGGCGGCGCGGCCCAGGGCTAGGCCGCGCCCCCTATGTGTGAGACCACCTCGGTCCACTTCTGACGATGCCCCTTCACCTATAAAGACCCCTGATTGCGTTTGATGGCGCGGTGATGAATAATGCCAGAGAACTTGTTGGCGTGTAGTTGATGAAGTAAATGATCGGCCTGTTAGAAACCCCAAGAGAAGGTTTGATGAATATAGCAGCAAGTTTTCCCTCAGTTATGAAACCAAGGTTATCAATCCAGTTGGAAAAAGCCAATACTCCACAAGGTGATGCTTGCAAGCTTCGCGACAGCTCCAGACAATTTATAGGGCGCCTCGTCCAGTGCTTTGCTTTGCTAGCTGCAACACGGAACCTGCACACAACACAACCAAATACTTTGTTCCCAACTTATGATGAGGTTGTCAATCTCACCGGTTTGCTGTAAACAAAGGAACGAGCGTATCGAGTGGAAAGCAATAGTAGTATGCGAGTAAAGTAAATAGTGCGAGTAAAGTAAAGAGGTGATAGCAATATAATGCAAATAGGACCGGGGTCCACAGTTCACTAGTGGTGTCTCTCCATAAGATAAAATAACACATGCTGGGTAAACAAATTACAGTTAGGCAATTGATAGAATAAAGATAACGTGCATATGTCGAGAGGATCACTATGAGATTTACTCCAGGCATTACAACAAGATACATAGACCGCGATCCAACTGCATCTATGACTAATAATCCACTTGTGGCGAATCAATCCGAGAACTCCACAAGTATTAAGTTGCGAACAACAGATAACTTCATTAAGCAAAGTGTGTAATGTAAACAAAGCATATGCCCTTGAGCATATGAATGTTGTTTTCTCCCTAGTGGCAACATCACATCTACAACCTTAGAGGTTTCTGTCACTCCCCCAGATTAAATAGAGGCACGAACCCAACTATCGAGCATAAATACCCCCTCTTGGAGTCACTAGTATCTACTCGGCCAAGATAGCTACTAACAACGGAGAGCATGCAAGATCATAAACAACATAGAGATAACATAAGATAATATGCAGCACATCAACTCAATCATAACACCAATATTCATCGGATCCCAACAAACACAACATGTAGAATTACATAACGGTGATCTCGATCATGTAAGGCAGCTCACGAGATCTAAACATGAAGCACATGGTGGAGAGGACAACCATCTAGCTACTGCTATGGACCCATAGTCCAAGGTAGACTACTCACGCATCGCGCCGGAGGCAAGCATGGCGATGAAGATGGCCTTCGGTGGTGATTCCCCTCTCCGACAGGGTGCCAGAAAGAGCTTCTAGACCCTCCCGATCTCGGGTCGATGACGGCGGCAGATCGTGATATATTCTGGAAAAGTGATCGGGTCTTTAGGTTTTTCCCGTCGGGGGGTCTTTATAGGCAAAGGGGCATCGTTAGAAGTGGACCGAGGCGATCTCACACATAGGGGTTGCGGCCTAGCCCTGGGCCGCGCTGCCCTGTTGTGTGGGCCCCTCATGGCCCCACTCTGTCTCCTCTTCGGTTCTCTGGAAGCTTTAGTAAATTTCTGGATGTTTGGCTTTTATTTCGTCCCATTCCGAGAATATTTCCTGTGTAACTTTTCTAAAACACAAAACAGCAGAAAACAGGGAACTATCACTGCGGCATCTCGTTAATAGGTTAGTCCCACAAAATGTATAAAAATGCCACAAAGTGTAACGAAATACTAAGCAAATGGTGTAAAAACAAGCATGAAGCATCAAAAATTATAGATACGTTTGAGACGTATCAGCATCCCCAAGCTTAACTCCTGCTCGTCCTCGAGTAGGTAAGTGATAACAAAAGAAATAATTTTTGAGATGACATGCACCTACACAATCTTGATCATCTATGTAATTGTTGTGCGCTGGGATCAAAAGAACTTAAAACATGGGCATGAAAGATATAATCTTGATAGAAGAAACTTAGCAACCTTGTTATAATATGAAAAAGAACACAAATGAAAGATCATGAAAATGAAGCAATGAAAGTCAAACGTGTGTTCAAATCATATGGAAAAACATACTAATGGTTTTCGGCTTGTTCTTCATGAGAGAGCAAAACATAAATGCATAGGACACCTTCACTTTAAGAGGGCGACTAGATACAAGTAATTTAAGAACAAGTGAAATCAACATCATAAATCAATCAATGAAAACTTTGGGACAATGCATATTATACTCAGAATGACAACTATGCTCTCTTAGATGGTGCATAAAGGTAGAAGATGGTGAGTCAACATAAAAAAGTAAAAAAAAAGGCCCTTCGCGGAGGGAAGCAGTGATTGCAAGTTTTATAAACCTTCAAAAATTATGGTACTTACTAGCTTTGAGCTCTCATTGCCCCCATCATAAGCATCTTGAATGGTTAAAGTTAATGCGAATACACTTATGATGCATATGCTTGACAAATCATAAGTTGAAAACCTCGTGTCCCGTGAAGTACGAATACCCAAACCTCATGCTACTTTACTTAGAGTCCCAAGCAAGCTCTTGTCATTGTAAGTATACACGTATCATCGAGAACCGCCAACGGGGTACCTCCGTGCCCGATGATATGGAACAAGCCCACATCAAAATGACAGGACAAACAGACAATGAACACCTCGTCATCTCTTTTATTTACCATTGGTATAGCTTTTTATTGTGAGATGCGTCGTCGAATGTTCACTATGGGCATGCTGTAAATTTCCACCATAAATTATGCATGGCTTAGATTAGCGGCCCAGGCATTTCCCTAACACGTATATAAACTCCATGATCCCGCAAGATTCCCAATTCATCTCACATCACGAGTATCCATAAACAAAATATCACGATATCAACTCAAATGAAAGATAGTGCAATGTTGAAAGCTTGCCCCATGACGACATGGCTGGGCTAATTTCCAACTTACAACTTGCAAGCATAACAACTCAACATAAGAGATCCACAATGTCAAAAAATTTAAAAACGAAAAAAGTAAAGTGTGCCATCAGGTTCGTGAGAGCTTTACTGACCAATTTTCGCATAACACCAAAAGAGTTTAATTTGAAGAATAGATAAAAGCAAGTCAAATGTACTTTGGTATAGCAAATTGCTAATAGGTATTGTGACGCCCCACCTTTGGATTAAGGCGGAACACCTGTGTTATGTGCTATTCCCTGGATCAATGATAGCACCACAGAACAAAATATAGTATTCATCACATAGTATCGAGATTTCACGCAGATCCAGATACATAAGTCTCACGATTATTACAAGTTCCTTGGTCACATAGACCAACAAGGGTAAACAGAGTTCAACTTAAGCACAACGGAAATATAATAGTAGCGAGACTCCATCTTCAGCATGCGCCACAGGCAGTCATGTTGGTATGCAGACTCGAGATCCTAACACTTCACTCTTCATCGGAGGAACCTGCACATTTGATTATGCAGCCCCAAGTATGGGGGTCAGTACAATGATGTACTGGCAAATGACACTTATTTGGTGGCAGTTGTGAAAGATCTAGCTACATGCTATTTGGCTGGTGGATCTTTGGGCTAAATTTGCATAAAGCCAATTTTGTCCTATTTAAGTCAAGATTTTAATCCAAAGATTTTATTTGAAGGGTTGAAACAACCCCCAAATACTACATAGTTGCAAGTTATGTACCACTGGGCGCAATTCAACAAGTTGGAACCTCAGGCACCACCACCCCTCGGAGTGTATGGTCCTTAGTTCCTACCTAGGGTTTCTAGACAAGATTTTAATAATTCAGAACCGGTGATGAGATTATTCCGTACATTCCATGTCTAGAGACTCAATTGTCCATAACCGAGGACACGGCTAATCGATTAGTTTTATACACCTTGCAAGGGTTGTGCACTTTCACCTTACGATTCATTTTATGCCCATACATAAAATGAAACGAGACCTTTTAGAAGGAGAGGACAACTAACTTGGCAAGCACCGCTCCCAACCTATAATTTGACTACCACCACTTCTTGCCGACAAGTTGCACTCCCACATTCTAATCAGTCAAGACAGAGCCCATAATGTCATAAGGCTGCACTGGAAGTACACTAAGCATGGAAGACATAGCCATCTCTTTAATCCTGGGTGGCCATCCCGAGCGGCATTCGGTTCCCACATCCTCTTATGAGGCTTGCGTCCCCGAACCCACCTACCTCGCCTTATCTTATCAAACCATTCCACCCAGGTGTTTCATTTTAGTTGAAGTTCTTAACTTTTCACAAAACACTTTTCAAGTGATCTTAGCATGGCATCAAAGTTAACAGGGTATTTAGCATCCTATCAGGTGGGGTTTGAGGTATAGTTACACACTACTAGGATCTAAGCATTTGATAAAACAGTTGAGTAAAACACCTACCATGCATACTACAAGAGGTGAATATACTAATGCATAAGTAAAATGGGTAAGGGATATGTATGTCACTTGCCTTCGTAGCAGCTTGCACACTCACAACAGTTACAATAGTAGCCTTGCTCCTCTTCACAGTCTATTCAATCCAAACAATCAAGCAATCAATAATCTATTTCTAATGACAATCATAGACATGTATGCATGTGTGCATGTATGCAAATGACATTTTAATTTCACATACTATGTGAGTGTGTAAAAAGGTTGTAAGGGTGCAATAAGAGGCTTTTGAAAGCAAGGGTGATGTTAGAAAGGATTTTAATAATTAAATAACTAGGTATTAACAAAAGGAGTATTTGATGTATCAGGATAGTACTTTAGAAAATTTAGTTCTAGTTGGTACTGTCCTGCAAAAATAAGTCTGAGTTACCACTGGTTGGGTGACAGTAACATGAAGCTACTGCAAGTGGTTTTACTCAAAAATAGTTTTTAGAAAACATTTGGTGAAGGAAAAGGTGATTTGAACACATTTAACAGTAGCAAGTTAGTGCACGACTTAACTTTGAAATTTTTTGCTTCTGGTGTGTTCTAAATGTTCCAAGGATTCCATAGACTACAAATTTGTAGCATTTGGACTTACAGAACAAAAGTTATGAATTTATTTTGAATCCAAGGGCTTGATTCAGATCTATCAATGGATTCAAAAAGAACCCATAAAATAATAGGTTTTATCGAATCATTGGATTCTACACATCCTAAGGATTCCAACGGTATTTTATTTGGTATTTTTGGACCTACGGATTAAAAGATATGATTTTTCAAAGATTTGGAACAATTCAGGTTTCAAACTTCTATTTGATTTTCGTTTATACCAGAAGCTTACACGTGGCCGCTTTTGATTCGTTGGTACCCCTTCGGTTGGATCACGTTTGATAGCCGTCGGATTAAAAGGGATCTGGACGCACCAGATCGTCCAGTACCGCTTCGATTAAGTGATTCTATCAGATCCACTGGATCTCGATCTGACGGACGGGGTTAAAGGAGGGGAGAAGCTCACCGGGGTGCTAGGGTTCCGATGATCTTTCCGGCGAGGGCGTACTGAAGATGAAGGTCGGCGGGGTTCTGGCGATCCCTAGACCACGGCGACGTCACGACAGGATGCAGGAGGGCGCGGGGGTCTCGATAGTGGTGATGGCGCACTCGAATGTTTCCAGGTGTGGATGAGGGCGACGGCTGGAGATGCGGGCGCCTCGGATGATCACCGGGAGGCTTGGTTTGCTGCGTGTTGATTCAAACGGGGGCGTCAGACGGTTCGCTGGGAGGAGGGGAGAAGACTGGGAGTGAAGAGAGAGGCGCGGCTCACCGGATGGCGTCGGAATCGAGCGGAAATGCTTGCAGAGGCTGCGAACTCCGGCGAGTAATTCGGGCAGCCTTGCGGCGTTTTGAGCGAGGGAAGGAAGGGGGAAAGGTAGAGGGGGCTACGGGCTACTTATAGCCGCGGGGGGGGGGGTGCGTCGATTAAGGCAGGGAGTAAAGGAATTGAAGGGGGGAGAAGTTACTGGAAACGGTCGCCGGCAGAAATTTCGGTTCGAGCTTGAAGACGACCTCGTGCTGACGTGAGGGTCCCACCAGTCAGCGAGGTGAAGGGTAGGGAGCGTACCGTTTCGGGTTCGAGGGAAAAGTAGGCCGTGGGCTGGTTTCTTCTCTGGGCCGAATCGGTCCCCCGAGGTCCAAAATCCGATTTTTATTGGTTCACTTCTTTTCTCTTTTCTGATTTTCCCTTTTTCTTTTTATTCTGATTTCAGTTTGAGTTTTGAAGAGTTTTTCCTATTCAGAAATGAATGAAAACAGAGCTGACCAAATAGGGTCCTTTAAAAGTGTATTTAGAAACTAAACCAGAGGTTCTGTGGTAAGATTGAAAGAAGAAAAGATTTATAAAAATTTTGAACATAGAATCCAATTAAATAGGAAGTTAAGATCATTATCTTCCCACTAATTGGTTTTCAAAAGAAATTTACTAAAGGGAAAAATATAAGATAGCTCCATAACAATGGAGTTCATTTATAAAACACTTTCTTTCTGAAAACCTTTTGTATCTAAAATTTGGGAAAAGGGCATTTGACAAAATTCTTTGAAGGATAAGGTTCAAAACTTTGGAAAAGGCTTTGAAATGCAATATGCCATGAATGCATGATGAAATTTTAAATCTTGGAAAATCTGGGTCGTGATAGGTATGTATTGTGGACACATTGGAACAACTTGGTTTTTAGGAGTTGGATGCACGAGTAGAGCTCATACTCAGTACAAAATGAGGGCTAGCAAAAGACTGGGAGCGACCAACTAAGAGAGCGATAATGGCGATAATCATGCAGAGCGACAAAGCAATATTAAAAGAAGCATAAGATGGCATCAAAAGTCAAAAACTAAATGATCATAGAGGCTATGGCGACTTTGTATGAGTCAAACATGTGTGAATATGCGCCAAGTCAACCCAAATAAAGCATCAAAGGAGAAAACCAAAATAATGCTTCCAAATAATTAAAACAACGCATGATTTTTTCAAAGGCTCATTAAGCAATCTCAGTCATTTGAGATAAGTCATGCTACAGCAAAATTACGAAGCATACTATCAAAAAGACATCAAGCACGATATGCAAAAGACTAGGCCGCAGTCTACACAAGCTCCTTCTTGTACCACTTTTTTGCATAAAGCTTTTTTTCTTTTCCAATACCATTCAAACTTTTTTGAAACAACTCTTTTGATGAAAACCAACATGGACCAGAGGTCAAAATACACCTTGATGCAAAGATATAACAAGATCTGAATAAAAATCAAGGTGAAAAATGAAAACTAAACGCAGTTCTAGATGAAGAGAACACTCGTTGAACGATAAGAGTGAAAAACTGAATGTTCTTGGCAAATGAAAAGCAAGGCAACTTCTCCAAAAGGAATTTGTTGGGGTCCAACCATTTATTTAAGAAAACAAAACTTAAAACTAAAACAACTGACGCTCCAAGAAAAACGCATAGTGCATGAAGCAATAAAAATATAGTGTGTTGAAAGGTGACCTGATTTTTGCCGATGTAGAAGGGGTGCCTCGGGGGCATCCCCAAGCTTTGACGCTTGTGCCTCTTGGATATTTTTTGGGGTGACATGGGCATCCCCAAGCTTGAGCTTTTGTCCATTCTTCAACTCATCTCATCATTCTCCAATCCCTACAATTGAAAACTTCCTTCATACAAAACTAAACACAATTCTATTAGCAACATTAGTGTAAGCATAGCAATGAATCAACCCCTTTTTGCTTCAGGTTTCAACTCTAAACTACCACATATAAAGCATATACTACTGTAGCAACTTCCCCAAAAGTTCCGTGATCAAAAGAACTCAAAAAGAAAGCGATAAAGCGGCAAATACAAATATTGGTAGAAATCTGTCAAAACAGAACAGCTGACCAAGGTCGAATTTTTAGAGGGTTTTCTGTTGCTCAAATCAAAAAGTTTATAACTAATGAAAGTTTGGATATAATCTGGGTCATATGCACAAGAAATCGCAGGTCCAAAAGATATTCTGAGAATTTTCACGAATTTTTACGGTGCAGCACCGAAATCTGTTTCAGGACATCAACATCCCCAAATCTTACCTCACTCAAATTAGAGGCTTCTCTTGGCACAAAAACAAAATAAAAAGGATAAGGAGCGGTTATTACAGTAGTAATAACTTCCAAGACTCAAATAAAAGTAAAAAGAACTGAAAGTAAAAACATTGGGTTATCTTCCAAGAGTGCTTTTCTTTAACGCCTTTGAGTTAGGCGCAGAAAGTGCGAATCAAGTAATATCAAGAGAATCATTAAGATCAACTGTTTCCTCAAGATCACCACTTACCACACTAGGCACTTTAGAGGTTCTCGAAGATGATTCAACCTGCAAGTCACTCTTAATTGAACTAAAAGTCTTACCAATCTTAAAAACATGCTGCGGTTTAGGCACAGACACCTTGGGAACAAACATACATTTTTGCTTTTTTCCAACAAAAGCTTTCCCCTTCTTAAACTTAAGAGAAGAGAAAATTAAACTTAAAGTTTCCATGGATTCCTCTAGTTTCCCAATCCTAAGGTTTTGACTATCAAGAGTAGTGCTAGCTTCTAAAACGGTGATTCTCTTACCGATACTTTCTATCGCTTCATTAACTCGGCTAGCGTTGATGTCTACACACGCTTCTGTTCTTGTAGACACTTGTTGGGCCTCCAAGTGCAGAGGTTTGTAGAACAGCAGCAAGTTTCCCTTAAGTGGATCACCCAAGGTTTATCGAACTCAGGGAGGTTAGAGGTCAAAGCTATCCCTCTCAAACAACCCTGCAATTACGATACAGAAAGTCTCTTGTGTCCCCAACACACCCAATACACTTGTCAGATGTATAGGTGCACTAGTTCGGCGAAGAGATAGTTTAATACAAGTGGTATACATGATTATAAGTAGCAAATGTGATTTGAAATAAATATCACTGCAAGCAAACATGTAACAAAACAGCAAGTAAACGGTGTGCAATGCTTGGAAACAAGGCCTAGGGATCATACTTTCACTAGTGGACACACTCCCAACAAATATAACATAATTGAACAAATAAACAACTTCTCTTCACTATGGTACTCTGAATTACTCTCCTATTGAACAACACTAATCATTGCGTAGGGCTACGAAGCACTCCTTAAAGTTCATCAAGTACTTGACAAACACCACTCATAGAGATATTCAAATCAGATCACAACTCAAGATAGATATTATTGCAACTTAGACCAAGTACTAACACGGTGCACACACTGTCAACATTACACCATGAAAGGAGGAATAGATCACTTCAATACTATCATAGCGATAATTATTCTCATAATCCATAAGAGATCACAATCGTAGCCTAGACCAAGTACCACCATGATGCACGCACTGTCACCGTTACACCATGGCAGGAGGAATAGATTACTTTAATAATACCACTAGAGTACACATAATATCTGAATAATAGCATCTACTTGTTCAACATGATACAAAGCTCACGATCACATAAAGATCACATCATGGGAGAGAGAGGTGAACCACATAGATACCGGTAGAGCCCTCAACCCTGGGGATGAACTACTCCCTCCTCATCATAGGGGACGACAAGGTTGATGGAGATGGCGGTGAGGTCGATGGAGACGGCGATGGAGACCGATGGAGATGGCTCCGGGGGCACTTCCCCGTCCCGGCAGGGTGCCGGAACAGAGACTTCTGTCCCTCAAAATTCGTCGGTGGCGGCGGCGGAACAGCGGAACTCTTTCTGGAAAATTGTCGACTCCCCTAGGGTTTTCCGTCCCGAGGCTTTATATAGACGAAGGGGCGTCGTCAGAGGGCAGCCAGGGGCTCCTCACACCTAGGCGGCGCGGGCCAGGGGCAGGCCGCGCGAGCCTAGTGTGATGGCGGCCTGTGGCCCCTCTCCTTCGCCTCTTCGGATCTCTGGAAGCTTCCGGGAAAAATAAGACTTCTGGAACTTGTTTCGTCCAATTCCGAGAATATTTCCTGTGTAGCTTTTCTGAAGCACAAAAACAGCAGAAAACAGGGAACTGGCACTGTGGCGAGTTGTTAATAGGTTAGTTCCGGAAAATGTATAAAAGTGCCACGAAGTGTAATGAAACATCAGGTAAATGGTGTAAAAACAAGCATGGAGCATCAAAAATTATAGATACGTTGCAGACGTATCAGCATCCCCAAGCTTAACTCCTGCTCGTCCTCGAGTAGGTAAGTGATAACAAAAGAAATTATTTTTGAGGTGACATGCACCTACACAATCTTGATCATATATGTAAGCATTGTGAGCTGGGATCATAAGAACTTAAAACATGGGCATGAAAGATATAATCTTGACAATAAGAACTTAGCAACCATGTTGTAAACATGCAAATGAACACAAACAAAAGATCATGAAAATGAAACAATGAAAGGCAAACGTGTGTTCAAATCATAAGGAAAAACATACAAATGGTTTTCAGCTTGTCCTTCATGGAGAGCAAAACATAAATGCATAGGACACCTTCAAGTTTAAGAGGGCGACTAGATACAAATAATTTAGGAACAAGTGAAACCATAGTCATGAATCAATCAATGATAAACTTTGGGACAATGCAGATTATACTCAGAATGACAACTATGCTCTCTTAATGGTGCATAAAGATAGAAGGTGGTGACTCAACATAAAAGTAAAAGAAGGCCTTTCGCAGAGGGAAGCAGTGATTTAACATGTGCTAGAGCTTTTCATTTGTAAAACAGAGAGATAAAACTTGAGTTTTGAGAGGTGGTTGCTTTTGTCAACGACTAGCAATGGGGTTCTTACTATCTTCCATACAAAAATGAAGCAAGTTTTTGAGAGAGAGATTGGCACTTTTGTGCTCTTTTATAAAGCTTGGCACTCCTCCCCACCTTTTTTCCTTTCTCAAGCCATGGCTAACCGATTCCATCGGGTGCCCACCAACATTCACATACCATGGAGGAGTGCCTTTTTTCTTTCTTTTTTTTCTTTTTTTTTCTTTTTTTCTTTTTGGAATAAGACAATATGGAAGATAGCAAATCCGACCACTACGTCCCCATGAGCTGAAAACAGTGTCACAAAATGAGAAGTATTTTGAAGGTTTTTCGAAAGGTAGCACATGAAAATTTACTTGGAATGGCTTACAAATACCATGCATAGGAGTTTATAGTGGACACAATGGCAAACTTGGTTTTTAGGAGTTGGATGCACGAGTAGAGCTCATACTCAGTACAAGGCGAGGGCTAGCAAAAGACTGGGAGCGACCAACTAAGAGAGCAATAACGGCCATAATCATGCAAAGCGACAAAGCAACATTCAAAGAAGCATAAGATGGCATAAAAAGTCAAAAACAAAATGATCATAGAGGCTATTGGCGACTTTGTATGAGTCAAACATGTGTGAGCATGCGCCAAGTCAACCCAAATAAAGCATCAAGGAGAAAACCAAAATAATGCTTCCAAACGATAAAAACAACGCATGATTTTTTCAAAGGCACATTAAGCAATCTCAGTTATTTGAGACAAGTCATGCTACAGCAAAACCACTAAGCAAACTATCAAAAAGGCATCAAGCATGGCATGAAAAAGCCTAGGCCGCAGTCTACACAAGCTCCTTCTTGTACCACTTTTTTGCATAAAGCTTTTTCTCTTTTCCAACACCATTTGAAATTTTTTAAGACACCTCTTTTGATGAAAACCAATAAAGATCAGAGGCAAAAATACACCTTGATGAAAAGATATGACAAGGTCTGAATGCAAATCAAGGAAAAAATGAAAACCAAAAGCAGTAGCGGAAAAAGAAGAACACTCGTTGAAACGAATAGAGTGAAAAACTGAGTGTTCTTGGCAAATGAAAAGCGAGTTCATCTCCTCCAAAAGAAACATGATGTGATCTAACCATTTATTGCAGCAAACAAAACTAAACTAACTAAGAAAACTAAAACAACTGACGCTCCAAGAAAAACACATAGTGCATGAAGCAATAAAAATATAGTGTTTTGAAAGGCGACCTGATTTTTGCCGATGAAGAAGGGGTGCCTCGGGGGCATCCCCAAGCTTTGACGCTTGTAATTGTTGGATATTTCTTGGGGTGATGCATGGGCATCCCCAAGCTTGAGCTTTTGTCCATTCTTCAACTCATCTCATCATTCTCCAATCCCTACACTTGAAAACTTCCTTCATACAAAACTAAACACAATTCTATTAGCAACATTAGTGTAAGCATATCATATAATCAACCTCTTTTTGCTTCAGGTTTCAACCCAAAACCACCACATATAAAGCATATACTACTGTAGCAACTTCCCCAAAAGTTCCGTGATAAAAAAACTCAAAAGAAAGCGATAAAGCGGCAAACACAAATATTGGCAGAAATCTGTCAAAACAGAACAGCTGACAAAGGTCGAATTTTTTAGGGGTTTTCTGTTGCTCAAATCAAAAAGTGTTCAACTAACAAAAGTTTGGATATAAACTGGGTCATATGCACAAGAAATCGCAGGTCCAAAAGATATACAGAGAATTTTCACGAATTTTTACGGTGCAGCACCGAAAACAGTTTCAGGACAGCAACATCCCCAAATCTTTACCTCACTCAAATTAGAGGCTTCTCTTGGCACAAAAACAAAATAAACAAGATAAGGAGCGGTCATTACAGTAGTAATAACTTCCAAGACTCAAATAAAAGAAAAAGTACTGAAAATAAAACAATGGGTTATCTCCCAAGAGTGCTTTTCTTTAACGTCTTTGAGCTAGGCGCAGTAATTTGCAAAGATGCTCATGTGGGCGCCATATAAGAGCTTGAGGCAAAGGCGCCATATAGGAACTTAAAGCAATAGAGAACATCAAAAAGCAGATATGAAAGACATTTAAATCTGAACCACTTCCTATGCATAGGAATCTTGTAAGAAAATAAATCAACGAGGCACATAGTAGCAAGCATGGATAGGTAAAACAAGTGCCACTTCAAGATTTGCAACATAAAGAGGGGAAACTCAATATTGTTGAGATCCATCAAACCATGTTTCCCTCTCTTATAATAACTTTCAGTAGCATCATGAATAGAACTAACAATATAACTATCACATAAAGCATCCCTATCATGAGCCACATGCATAAAAGAATTAATACTCACCACAGGAACAATAGTAGTAGGAGCAAATTCAATAGAATAATTATTCTCATCACCATAATCATCATAAATAGGAGGCATATTGTAATCATAACTAATTTTATCCTCAATAGTAGGTGAACTGAAAATATTATACTCATCATCATAGCCATCATAAACTAGAGGTTTAGTATCATCACAAGCTAGAGAAAAACTATTTCGCAAAGCATATTCTTCAAACATATCATCATAACAAGGAACATCACATATGGGAGATAAAATATCATCAGAGCAAATTTTCTCCACTAAAGCTGGGGGACTAAAAATATCATGCTTAACAAAACCAGCTTCCCCAAGCTTAGACTTTTCTATAGCATTAGCAATAACGGTGTTCAAAGCATTCATACTAACAACACTATTAGCATGCAAATTAAGCTCCAAAGGTTTTTCAATTTTCTCTTCAAACACTTCATATCTAAACTCAGGAAAAAGACTAAAGAACTCATTGTTTTCCATTAAGCCTAACTAGTGAAAATAAAAACAAGAAACAAAAAGATGTAATTGTAGAATCTAAAGGAAATAACTTCGAGCACTCACACAGGAGGATGCGAGTACCTTTTACCTTACCTCCCCGGCAACGGCGCCAGAAAAGAGCTTGATGTCTACACACGCTTCTGTTCTTGTAGACACTTGTTGGGCCTCCCAAGTGCAGAGGTTTGTAGAACAGAAGCAAGTTTCCCTTAAGTGGATCACCCAAGGTTTATCGAACTCAGGGAGGTTAGAGGTCAAAGCTATCCCTCTCAAACAACCCTGCAATTACGATACAGAAAGTCTCTTGTGTCCCCAACACACCCAATACACTTGTCAGATGTATAGGTGCACTAGTTCGGCGAAGAGATAGTGAAATACAAGTGGTATAGATGATTATAAGTAGCAAATGTGATTTGAAATAAATATCGCTGCAAGCAAACATGTAACAAAACAGCAAGTAAACGGTGTGCAATGCTTGGAAACAAGGCCTAGGGATCATACTTTCACTAGTGGACACACTCCCAACAAATATAACATAATTGAACAAATAAACAACTTCTCTTCACTATGGTACTCTGAATTACTCTCCTATTGAACAACACTAATCATTGCGTAGGGCTATGAAGCACTCCTTAAAGTTCATCAAGTACTTGACAAACACCACTCATAGAGATATTCAAATCAGATCACAACTCAAGATAGATATTATTGCAACTTAGACCAAGTACTAACACGGTGCACACACTGTCAACATTACACCATGAAAGGAGGAATAGATCACTTCAATACTATCATAGCGATAATTATTCTCATAATCCATAAGAGATCACAATCGTAGCCTAGACCAAGTACCACCATGATGCACGCACTGTCACCGTTACACCATGGCAGGAGGAATAGATTACTTTAATAATACCACTAGAGTACACATAATATCTGAATAATAACATCTTCTTGTTCAACATGATACAAAGCTCACGATCACATAAAGATCACATCATGGGAGAGAGAGGTGAACCACATAGCTACCGGTAGAGCCCTCAGCCCCGGGGATGAACTACTCCCTCCTCATCATAGGAGACAGCAAGGTTGATGGAGATGGCGGTGAGGTCGATGGAGACGGCGGAGACGGCGATGGAGACCGATGGAGATGGCTCCGGGGGCACTTCCCCGTCCCGGCAGGGTGCCGGAACAGAGACTTCTGTCCCCCGAAATTCGTCGGTGGCAGCGGCGGAACTGCGGAACTCTTTCTGGAAAATTGTCGACTCCCCTAGGGTTTTTCGTCTCGAGGCTTTATATAGGCGAATGGGCGTCGTCAGAGGGCAGCCAAGGGCTCCTTGCTACTTGGTGATGGCGCCAGAAAAGAAGATGCTGGCGTGGAGCAGTAAGTCCTTGTGCGTGGTGAATAACCAGCCCGTTGGGAACCCCAAGAGGAAGGTATGATGAGTGTAGCGGCTAGTTTTCCCTCAGTTAAGAAACCAAGGTTTATCGATCAGGAGAGGAGAGACAGCGACGACTGAAGGTGATGCGGAACCTGCACACACACAACCAAGTACTTTGTTCCCAACTTGCGATGAGGTTGTCAATCTCACCGGTTTGCTTGAAACAAAGTTTACGAGTGTATCGAGTGGAAAACAATATAGTATGCGAGTAAAGTAAACAGTGCGAGTAAAGTAAACAGGTGATAGCAATATGATGTAAATAGGACCGGGGTCCATAGTTCACTAGTGGTGTCTCTCCATAGATAAAATAACACATGTTGGGTAAACAAATTACAGTTGGGCAATTGATAGAATAAAGATAAACGTGATATGTCAAGAAGATCACTATGAGATTTACTCTGGGCATTACAACAAAATACATAGACCACCATCCAACTGCATCTATGACTAATAATCCACTCCCGGGGATATCAATCCGAACACCCCAGTAGTATTAAGTTACGAACAACAGATAATTGCATTAAGCAAAGTGTGTAATGTAAACAAAGCATATGCCCTTGAGCATATGAATGTTGTTTTCTCCCTAGTCGCAATAGCACATCTAACAACGGAGAGCATGCAAGATCATAAACACCATAGAGATAACAAAAGATAATATTCAGTACAGCAACTTAATCATAAACACCAATATTCATCGGATCCCAACAAACCAAACATGTAGAATTACATAACGGTGATCTCAATCATGTAGGGCAGCTCATGAGATCTAAACATGAAGCACATGGTGGAGAAGACAACCATCTAGTTACTGCTATGGACCCATAGTCCAAGGTAGACTACTCACTCATCGCTCCGGAGGCAAGCATGGCGATGAAGAAGACCTCCGGTGGCGATTCCCCTCTCTGGCAGGGTGCCGGGAGGAGCTTCTGGACCCTCCCGATCTTCGGGTCGATGGTGGCGGCGGATCGCGATGTGTTCTGGAAATCTGATCGGGTACTTAGGTTTTTTCTATCGGGGGGTCTTTATAGGCGAAGGGTCGATGTCAGAGGAGGGGCCAGGCGCCCTCACACGGGGGTGGCGCGGGCCAGGGCCTGGCCGCGCCGCCCCTGTGTGTGGGGCCCTGGTGGCCCCCCTCCTACTTCTCTTCGGATCTCTGGAAGCTTCCGGGTAATATAAGACTTCAGGAACTTGTTTCGTCCAATTCCGAGAATATTTCCTGTGTATCACTTCTGAAACACAAAAACAGCAGAAAACAGGAAACTGGCACTGTGGCACTTGTTAATAGGTTAGTTCCGGAAAATGCATAAAAGTGCCACTAAGTGTAACGAAACAATAGGCAAATGGTGTAAAACAAGCATGGAGCATCAAAAATTATAGATACGTTTGAGACGTATCAAGCATCCCCAAGCTTAACTCCTGCTCGTCCTCGAGTAGGTAAGTGATAACAAAGAAATAATTTTTGAGGTGACATGCACCTACACAATCTTGATCATATATGTAAGCATTTGTGAGCTGGGATCATAAGAACTTAAAACATGGGCATGAAGAGGTAATCATGACAATAAGAACTTAGCAACCATGTTGTAAACATGCAAATGAACACAAACAAAAGATCATGAAAATGAAACAATGAAAGTCAAACGTGTGTTCAAATCATAAGGAAAAACATACAAATGGTTTTCAGCTTGTCCTTCAAAGAGAGCAAAACATAAATGCATAGGACACCTTCAAGTTTAAGAGGGCGACTAGATACAAATAATTTAAGAACAAGTGAAACCAATCATCATGAATCAATCAATGAACTTTGGGACAATGCATATCACACTAAGAATGACAACTATGCACTCTTAATGGTGCATAAATAAAGAAGGTGGTGACTCAACATAAAAGTAAAAGAAAGGCCCTTCGCAGAGGGAAGCAGTGATTGCAAGTTTTATAACCTTCAAAAATTATGGTACTTACCGGCTTTGAGCTCTCATTGCCCCCATCATAAGCATCTTGAATGGTTAAAGTTAATGCGAGAACAATTATGATGCATATGCTTGACAAATCATAAGTTGAAAACCTCGTGCCCCGTGAATACGAGTACCCAAACCTCATGCTACTTTACTTAGAGTCCCAAGCAAGGCTCTTGTCATTGTAAGTATATGCATATCATTGAGAACCGCCAATGGGGTACCTCCGTGCCCGATGACATGGAACAAGCCCACACCAAAATGACAGGACAAGTAGACAATGAACACCTCGACATCTCTTTTATTTGCCTTTTGTTTAGCTTTTTATTGTGAGATGTGTCGTCGAATGTTCACAATGGGTATGCTGCAAATTTCCACCATGAATTATGCATGGCTTAGATTGGCGGCCCGGCGTTTCCCTAACACATATACAAACTCCATGATCCCCACAAGATTCCCAATTCATTTCACACCGCGGGCATCCATAAACAAAAGATCACGATATCAACTCAAATAAGAAGTGCAATGTTGAAAGCTTGCCCATGACAGCATGGCTGGGCTAGAATCCAACTTACAACTTGCAAGCATAACAACTCAACATAAGAGACCACAATGTCAAATTTTTAAGAACAGGAAAAAGTAAAGTGTGCCTTCCGGTTCGTGAGAGCTTTACTGACCGAATTTCGCATAACACTGGTAAGAGTTTAATTTGAAGAGAAAATAAAAGCAAGTCAAATTTACTTGGAATAGAAAATTGCTAGTAGGTATGTATGGTGGACACTTTGGAAAACTTTGGCTTTTAGGAGTTGGATGCACGAGTAGAGCTCATACTCAGTACAAGGCGAGGGCTAGCAAAAGACTGGGAGCGACCAACTAAGAGAGCAATAATGGCCATAATCATGCAAAGCGACAAAGCGATATTAAAAGAAGCATAATATGGCATCAAAAGTCAAAAACTAAATGATCATAGAGGCTTTTGGTGACTTTGTAAGAGTCTAACATGTGTGAGCATGCGCCAAGTCAACCCAAATAAAGCATCAAGGAGAAAACCAAAATAATGCTTCCATACAATAAAAACAACGCATGATTTTTTCAAAGGCTCATTAAGCAATCTCAGTTATTTGAGACAAGTCATGTTACAGCAAAACCACTAAGCATACTATCAAAAAGACATCAAGCATGACATGAAAAAGCCTAAGCCGCAGTCTACACAAGCTCCTTCTTGTACCACTATTTTGCACAAAACTTTTTCTCTTTTCCAACACCATTCGAAATTTTTATAAACACCTCTTTTGATGAAAACCAATAAAGATCAGAGGAAAAAATACACCTTGATGAATAGATATGACAAGGTCTGAATGCATATCAAGGCGAAAACGAAAACCAAAAGCAGTAGCAGAAAAAGAAGAACGCTCGATTTTTAATAAGAGTGAAAACTAGAGCGTTCTTTGCAAATGAAAACGAGTACATCTCCTCCAAAAAAAATTTGTTGGGGTCCAACCATTTATTGTAGCAAACAAACTAACTAAACCAACTAAGAAAACTAAAACAACTGACGCTCCAAGAAAAACACATAGTGCATGAAGCAATAAAAATATAGTGTTTTGAAAGGTGACCTGATTTTTGCCGATGAAGAAGGGGTGCCTCGGGGGCATCCCCAAGATTTGACGCTTGTACTTCTTGGATATTTCTTGGTGTGATGCATGGGCATCCCCAAGCTTGAGCTTTTGTCCATTCTTCAACTCATCTCATCATTCTCCAATCCCTACACTTGAAAACTTCCTTCATACAACACTAAACACAATTCTATTAGCAACATTAGTGCAAGCATAACATATAATCAACCCTCTATTTGCTTCAGGTTTCAACTCAAAACCACCACATATATAGCAAATACTACTAGTAGCAACCTCCCCAATAGTTCCGTGATCAAAAGAACTCAAAAGAAAGCGATAAAGTGGCAAACACAAATATTGGCAGAAATCTGTCAAAACTGAACAGCTGACAAAGGTCGAATTTTTGAGGTATTTTCTGTTGCTCAAATCAAAAAGTGTTAAACTAAGAAAAGTTTGGATATAACCTGGGGCATATGCACAAGAAATCGCAGGTCCAAAAGATAAACAGAGAATTTTCACGAATTTTTACGGTGCAGCACCGAAAACAGTTTCAGGACAGCAACATCCCCAAATCTTTACCTCACTCAAATTAGAGGCTTCTCTTGGCACAAAAACAAAATAAACAAGATAAGGAGCGGTCATTACAGTAGTAATGACTTCCAAGACTCAAATAAAAGAAAAATTACTGAAAAGAAAACATTGGGTTATCTCCCAAGAGTGCTTTTCTTTAACGCCTTTGAGCTAGGCGCAGAAAATTGCGAATCAAGTAATATCAAGTGATGAAGCATTAAGATCAACAGCAGAAATCTTTTCAACAATGAAGGAAAATATGTTCAACTGAGTTTTTGAAACTCCTTTACAATCACACTTTGGCACACTACTTTCATCGAAAAGATTTTCAGGGCAAATCCAGCTGGAATTCTTTTCCCAAGCATCAAGAATTCCTATAAGTTCATAAAGTATTGGTATTTTAAAATCATCGGGCGTACCAACAACCTTAACAGGCGAGCCAAGCTTATTAAACTTCTTAAAAACTTTCCTAGCCTTAATTGCAACATCTCTAAATTCTATGCGCAAGGTTTCTAAGATAAAAGCTTTCTTTTCGGGATCCTCAATTTCATGGAGCTTAAGGAACATGTATTGCATAAAAGGATTAAGACTAGCAAACCTGGCTTCTAACATGTGAACTAAATGAGAAGAAGCAACTTCATAGCTAGGAGCTAACTCAACTAAAGACTTTTCCTCAACTTCCTTATGCATACTAATGTGATTAAAGAACTCCTCAATGTTACTTTTACCAATAATCGTACCACTACCTACTGAGAGGTCCTCCAGAACGTACTTAGGGATCAACATGATAAACTAAAGTAAAGAAATAACAACTACCAAGGATTCTAATTTTTTTGGGTTTTTGATATAAAAATGATGCAGGTAAAATAAATAAAGTAAAGCAAAGCAGTAACAAAGTAAAGGATGTGTGTGCGAAAAACTCCCCTCGCAGAAGTCTTCTCTTCCTCCCCGGCAACGGCGCCAGAAAAGAAGCTGCTACTTGGTGATGGCGCCAGAAAAGAAGCTGCTGGCGTGGAGCAGTAAGTCCTTGTGCGTGGTGAATAACCAGCCCGTTGGGAACCCCAAGAGGAAGGTATGATGAGTGTAGCGGCTAGTTTTCCCTCAGTTAAGAAACCAAGGTTTATCGATCAGGAGAGGAGAGACAGCGACGACTGAAGGTGATGCGGAACCTGCACACACACAACCAAGTACTTTGTTCCCAACTTGCGATGAGGTTGTCAATCTCCCCGGTTTGCTTGAAACAAAGTTTATGAGTGTATCGAGTGGAAAACAATATAGTATGCGAGTAAAGTAAACAGTGCGAGTAAAGTAAACAGGTGATAGCAATATGATGTAAATAGGACCGGGGTCCACAGTTCACTAGTGGTGTCTCTCCATAGATAAAATAACACATGCTGGGTAAACAAATTACAGTTGGGAAATTGATAGAATAAAGATAAACGTGATATGTCAAGAAGATCACTATGAGATTTACTCTAGGCATTACAATAAAATACATAGACCGCCATCCAACTGCATCTATGACTAATAATCCACTCCCGGGGATATCAATCCGAACACCCCAGTAGTATTAAGTTGCGAACAACAGATAATTGCATTAAGCAAAGTGTGTAATGTAAACAAAGCATATGCCCTTGAGCATATGAATGTTGTTTTCTCCCTAGTAGAAACAGCACATCTACCACCTTAGAGGTTTCTGTCACTCCCCCAGGTGAAATAGAGGCATGAACCCACTATCGAGCATAAATACCCCCTCTTGGAGTCACTAGCAACTACTCGGCCAAGATAGCTACTAACAACGGAGAGCATGCAAGATCATAAACAACATAGAGATAACAAAAGATAATATTCAGTACAGCAACTTAATCATAAACACCAATATTCATCGGATCCCAACAAACCAAACATGTAGAATTACATAACGGTGATCTCAATCATGTAGGGCAGCTCATGAGATCTAAACATGAAGCACATGGTGGAGAAGACAACCATCTAGTTACTGCTATGGACCCATAGTCCAAGGTAGACTACTCACTCATCGCTCCGGAGGCAAGCATGGCGATGAAGAAGACCTCCGGTGGCGATTCCCCTCTCCGGCAGGGTGCCGGGAAGAGCTTCTGGACCCTCCCGATCTTCGGGTCGACGGTGGCGGCAGATCGCGATGTGTTCTGGAAATTTGATCGGGTACTTAGGTTTTTTCCGTCGGGGGGTCTTTATAGGCGAAGGGTCGATGTCAGAGGAGGGGCCAGGCGCCCTCACACGGGGGTAGCGCGGGCCAGGGCCTGGCCGCGCCGCCCCTGTGTGTGGGGCCCTGGTGGCCCCCCTCCTACTTCTCTTCGGATCTCTGGAAGCTTCCGGGTAATATAAGACTTCAGGAACTTGTTTCGTCCAATTCCGAGAATATTTCCTGTGTATCACTTCTGAAACACAAAAACAGCAGAAAACAGGAAACTGGCACTGTGGCACTTGTTAATAGGTTAGTTCCGGAAAATGCATAAAAGTGCCACTAAGTGTAACGAAACAATAGGCAAATGGTGTAAAACAAGCATGGAGCATCAAAAATTATAGATACGTTTGAGACGTATCACTCCTCACACCTAGGCGGCGCGGGCCAGGGGCAGGCCGCGCGAGCCTAGTGTGAGGGCGGCCTGTGCCCCTCTCCTTCGCCTCTTCGGATCTCTGGAAGCTTCCGGGAAAAATAAGACTTCTGGAACTTGTTTTGTCCAATTCCGAGAATATTTCCTGTGTAGCTTTTCTGAAACACAAAAATAGCAGAAAACAGGGAACTGGCACTGTGGCGACTTGTTAATAGGTTAGTTCCGGAAAATGCATAAAAGTGCCACAAAGTGTAACGAAACATCAGGTAAATGGTGTAAAAACAAGCATGGAGCATCAAAAATTATAGATACGTTGGAGACGTATCAAGCGTTATCAAGGATATTTGGCAAACTTTTTTCTAAAGAGCCTACTTTTTCTATAACTTCCACCAAAGTGATCTCAGTTTTAACAACATGAATAGGTGGTACTCCCACTAAACTTTCTATTAAAGTGCATGCTTCAAGAGCGGGAGTACCCAGAAAATTACCTCCTGCAAGAGTATAAAGAACGTACCTATACCAACTAGTTATACCAACATAAAAATTTCTAAGGAGGATCATGGTAGAATGCTTCTTTGTACACCTATAATGAGAATTGCTAATACGGTACCAAGCATCTTTCAAGCTCTCTCCCCCTTGTTGCTTAAAAGTACGAACTTCAACTTCAGGATTACTCATTCTAACAAAAGTAAAAGCAAACAAGTAAAAACAACTATAAAGGAAACTAATTTTTTGTGTGTTTTTGATAAAACGAGGCAAGTAAAAATAAAGTAAAGCAAAACTTAAAACAAAGTAAAGGACGTGCATGCGAAACTCCCCTTGCAGAAGTTTTCTTTTTCCCCGGCAATGGCGCCAGAAAACTTGATTGCGTTTGAGGGCGTGGTGATGAATAGTGCCAGAGAACTTGTTGGCGTGTAGTTGATCAAGTAAATGACCGGCCAGTTGGAAACCCCAAGAGAAGGTTTGATGAATATAGCAGCAAGTTTTCCCTCAGTTATGAAACCAAGGTTATCAATTTAGTAGGAAAAAGCCAATACTCCAGAAGGTGATGCTTGCTAGCTTCGCGATAGCTCCAGACAATTTATAGGGCGCCTTGTCCAGTGCTTTCCTTTGCCAGCTGCAACGCGGAACCTGCACACAACACAACCAAATACTTTGTTCCCAACTTACGATGAGGTTGTCAATCTAACCGGTTTGCTGTAAACAAAGGAATGAGCGTATCGAGTGGAAAGCAATAGTAGTATGCGAGTAAAGTAAATAGTGCGAGTAAAGTAAACAGGTGATAGCAATATAATGGAAATAGGACTGGGGTCCATAGTTCACTAGTGGTGTCTCTCCATAAGATAAAATAACACATGCTGGGTAAACAAATTACAGTTGGGCAATTGATAGAATAAAGATAACGTGCATATGTCGAGAGGATCACTATGAGATTTACTCCGGGCATTACAACAAGATACATACACCGCCATCCAACTACATCTATGACTAATAATCCACTTGTGGCGAATCAATCCGAGAACTCCACAAGTATTAAGTTGCGAACAACAGATAACTGCATTAAGCAAAGTGTGTAATGTAAACAAAGCATATGCCCTTGAGCATATGAATTTTTTTCTCCCTAGTGGCAACAGCACATCTACAACCTTAGAGGTTTCTGTCACTCCCCCAGATTAAATAGAGGCATGAACCCAACTATCGAGCATAAATACCCCCTCTTGGAGCCACTAGTATCTACTCGGCCAAGATAACTACTAACAACAAAGAGCATGCAAGATCATAAACAACATAGAGATAACATAAGATAATATTCAGCACATCAACTCAATCATAACACCAATATTCATCGGATCCCAACAAACACAACATGTAGAATTACATAACAGTGATCTCGATCATGTAAGGCAGCTCACGAGATCTAAACATGAAGCACATGGTGGAGAGGACAACCATCTAGCTACTGCAGCGGACCCATAGTCTAAGGTAGACTACTCACTCATCGCGCCGGAGGCAAGCATGGCGATGAAGAAGGCCTCCGGTGGCGATTCCCCTCTCTGGCAGGGTGCAGGGAAGAGCTTCTGGACCCTCCCGATCTCGGGTCGACGACGGTGGCGGATTGTGATGTATTCTGGAAAAGTGATTGGGTCTTTAGGTTTTTTCCGTCGGGGGGTCTTTATAGGCGAAGGGGCATCATCAGAAGTGGACCGAGGCGGTCTCACACAAAGGGGCGCGACCTAGCCCTGGGCCGCGCCACCCTGTTGTGTGGGCCCCTCATGGGCCCACTCTGTCTCCTCTTTGGTTCTCTGGAAGCTTCGGTAAATTTCTGGATGTTTGGCTTTTGTTTCGTCCCATTCTGAGAATATTTCCTGTGTAACTTTTCTGAAACACAAAAACAGCAGAAAACAGGGAAGTAGCACTGTGGCATCTCGTTAATAGGTTAGTCCCGGAAAATGCATAAAAATGCCATGAAGTGTAACGAAACACTAAGCAAATGGTGTAAAAACAAGCATGGAGCATCAAAAATTATAGATACGTTTGAGACGTATCAACCCTCCGACGGGAAAAACCTAAAAACCCGATCAATTTTCCAGAATACATCGCGATCCGCCGCCATTGTCGACCCGAGATTGGGAGGGTCTAGAAGCTCTTCCCGGCACCCTACCGGAGAGGGGAATTGCCACCGGAGGTCTTCTTCATCGCCATGCTTGCCTCCGGCGCGATGAGTGAGTAGTCTACCTTGGACTATGGGTCCATAGCAGTAGCTAGATGGTTGTCTTCTCCACCATGTGCTTCATGTTTAGATCTCGTGACCTGCCTTACATGATCGAGATCACCGTTATGTAATTCTACATGTTGTGTTTGTTGGGATCCGATGAATATTGGTGTTATGATTGAGTTGATGTGCTGAATATTATCTTATGTTATCTCTAGGTTGTTTATGATCTTGCATGCTCTCCGTTGTTAGTCGCTATCTTGGCCGAGTAGATACTAGTGACTCCAAGAGGGGGTATTTATGCTCGATAGTTGGGTTCATGCCTCTATTTAATCTGGGAGAGTGACAGAAACCTCTAAGGTTGTAGATGTGCTATTGCCACTAGGGAGAAAACAACATTCATATGCTCAAGGGCATATGCTTTGTTTACATTACACACTTTGCTTAATGCAGTTATCTGTTGTTCGCAACTTAATACTTGTGGAGTTCTCGGATTGATTCGCCACAAGTGGATTATTAGTCATAGATGCAGTTGGATGGCGGTCTATGTATCTTGTTGTAATGCCCAGAGTAAATCTCATAGTGATCCTCTCGACATATGCAGGTTATGTTTATTCTATCAATTGCCCAACTGTAATTTGTTTACCCAGCATGTGTTATTTTGTCTTATGGAGAGACACCACTAGTGAACTGTGGACCCCGGTCCTATTTCTATTATATTGCTCTCACCTGTTTACTTTACTCGCACTGTTTACTTTACTCGCATATTACTATTGCTTTCCACTCGATACGCTCATTCCTTTGTTTACAGCAAACCGGTGAGATTGACAACCTCATCGTAAGTTGGGAACAAAGTATTTGGTTGTGTTGTGTTCAGGTTCCGCATTGCAGCTGGCAAAGGAAAGCACTGGACAAGGCGCCCTATAAATTGTCTGGAGCTATCGCGAAGCTAGCAAGCATCACCTTCTGGAGTATTGGCTTTTTCCTACTAAATTGATAACCTTGGTTTCATAACTGAGGGAAAACTTGCTGCTATATTCATCAAACCTTCTCTTGGGGTTTCCAACTGGCCTGTCATTTACTTTATCAACTACACGTCAACAAGTTCTCTGGCACTAATCATCACCGCACCATCAAACGCAATCACTATCACCTGTTTACTTTTCTCGCACTGTTTACTTTACTCGCATACTATTATTGCTTTTCACTCGATACGCTCATTCCTTTGTTTACAGCAAACCGGTAAGATTGACAACCTCATCGTAAGTTGGAAGCAAAGTTATTGGTTGTGTTGTGTGCAGGTTTCGCGTTGCTGCTAATTGAAGACGCGCTAACAAGTGTCGTAAACGGCGCCCTTGTTGGAGTGTCACGAAGCTAGCAAGCATCACCTTCTGGAGTTTGGCTTTTTCCTACTGGATTCGATAAACCTTGGTTTCTTACTGAGGGAAAAACTTGCTGCTGTGCTCATCAAACCTTCCTCTTGGGGTTCCCAACTGGACGGTGATTTACATCATCACCACCACACAAAGCATCCTGCCATCAGAAAAAATATTTAAAATGTCAAAAAATTACAAACAAAAAATTCACACTTAAATCTTGACATCGTATGTGTGCACATCTGGTTTCATGGAAAACCGAAATTTATGTGGCTTTTGTAAAAAAAAATCAAAAGTTAGTTAAAGAGCCTTTTTAACACCAACTAAACACGTCGATTTTCCGTGGAATAAAACTTTGAGCACATTTAAATATATAAATGTACGCGCTAATTTTTTGACTTTTTTACATTTCAAAAATATATTTACAAGAAAAATTAAAAACCGGAAGCATATGTTCCCGAGTGCCAAAACACCACTCTTTGTACAAGATTAACTAAAGCTTAACGTGAAGGAAATATGGCCTAGAGGAAAATAATATTTGGTTTATTTGCATATTATATATAGTTCATAATAAGTTTAATGCTATGCTAAAACTATATCAATCGGAAACATTGATATAGGTGTAGTATTAAATGATTAGGAGTCCCTGGTAAATCCTCTATTTACTAGTTCATTGATCAACTGATGATCGAGGTTTCCTGATCATGGTGCATTACGCCAATTGACGATGAGATCATGCCATTTGATAATGCCATGATGGACATTACCCAAAGTATATATTGCAACACGATCGTGTCATGATGTTCACGTTGCAATATGATAAAAGTGTTATAGCTTAATCCTTAGACCATGAGGTTATATCTAATTACTATTTCTGGAGGAAACTCTGATTGTATCAACCGTCACAACGTAACAGGGTGACTGAAAAAGTGTTTCTTGGGTTCTCCAAAGGGGTAGGTTGAGGCGTATAAACCAAGAGCGGGATTTACTCATCTGCATGACGGATATGGTACTCTTGGCCTACTCGGTGAGAATACATCAAAGCTGTACAGCATGTGACTAGGTCATAGAGATGGACTATCATGGATGAGTAAACAGCATTAACCGGTAATAAGATTGAACGAGTGATGGTGCGGTGTTGATGATGTAAATGACCGACCAGTTGGGAACCCCAAGAGAAGGTGTGATGAGCACAGCAACAAGTTTTCCCTCAGTAAGAAACCAAGGTTTGTCAGTCCAGTAGAAAAAAGCCAAACTCTAGAAGGTGATGCATGCTAGCTTAGTGACACTCCAACAAGGGCGCCGTTAACGATACTTGTTAGCGCATCTTCAACTAGTAGCAACATGGAACCTGCACACAACAGAACCAAGAACTTTGCTCCCAACTTACGATGAGGTTGTCAATCTCACCGGTTTGCTGTAAACAAAGGAATGAGCGTATCGAGTGGAAAGCAATAGTAGTATGCGAGAAAGTAAACAGTGCGAGTAAAGTAAACATGTGATAGCAATGTAAAGGAAATTGGACCGGGGTCCACAGTTCACTAGTGGTGTCTCTCCATAAGATAAATAACAACATGCTGGGTAAAAAAATTATAGTTGGGCAATTGATAGAATAAAGATAACATGCATATGTCAAGAGGATCACTATGAAATTTACTCTGGGCATTACAACAAAATACATAGACCGCCATCCAACTGCATCTATGACTAATAATCCACTCGTGGGGATATCGTCCGAACACCCCTCGAGTATTAAGTTGCGAACAACAGATAATTGCATTAAGAAAAGTGTGTAATGTAAACAAAACGAATGTCCTTGGACACTAGAATGTTGTTTTCTCCCTAGTGGCAACAGCACATCTACAACCTTAGAGGTTTCTGTCACTCCCCCAGATTAAATAGAGGCATGAACCCAACTATCGAGCATAAATACCCCCTGTTGGAGTCACTAGTATCTACTTGGCCAAGATAGCTACTAACAATGGAGAGCATACAAGATCATAAACAACATAGAGATAATATAAGATAATATTCAGCACATCAACTCAATCATAACACCAATATTCATCGGATCCCAACAAACACAACATGTAGAATTACATAACAGTGATCTCGATCATGTAAGGCAGCTCACGAGATCTAAACATGAAGCACATGGTGGAGAAGACAACCATCTAGGTACTGCTATGGACCCATAGTCTAAGGTAGACTACTCACTCATCGTGCCGGAGGCAAGCATGGCGATGAAGAAGACCTCTGGTGGCGATTCCCCTCTCCGGCATGGTGCCGGGAAGAGCTTCTGGACCCTCCCGATCTCGGGTCGACGACGGCGGTGGATCGCGATGTGTTTCTGGAAAATTGATCGGGTCTTAGGTTTTTCCCGTCAGGGGGTCTTTATAGGCGAAGGGGCAACGTCAGAAGTGGACCAGGGCGGCCTCACCATGGGTCGGCGCAGCCAGGGGCTGGGCCGCGCCCCCCCCCCTATGGTGTGGTCAGGACGTGGTCCCTCTCCGTCTCCTCTTCAGTCTTCTGGAAGCTTCGTTAAATATCTGGATGTTCGGCTTTTGTTTCATCCAAATCCGAGAATATTTCCTGTGTAACTTTTCTGAAACACAAAAACAGCAAAAAATAGGAAACTGGCACTGTCGCATCTTGTTAATAGGTTAGTTCCAGAAAATGCATAAAAATGCCACGAAGTGTAACAAAATACTAAGCAAATGGTGTAAAAACAAGCATGGAGCATCAAAAATTATAGTTACGTTTGAGACGTATCAAGCATCCCCAAGCTTAACTCCTGCTCGTCCTCGAGTAGGTAAGTGATAACAAAGAATAATTTTTGAGGTGACATGCACCTACACAATCTTGATCATCTATGTAAGCATTGAGTGCTGGGATCAAAAGAACTTAAAACATGGGCATGAAAGACATAATCTTGATAGAAGAAACTTAGCAACCATGTTATAACATGAAAAAGAACACAAACAAAAGATCATGAAAATGCAACAATGAAAGTCAAACGTGTGTTCAAATCATATGGAAAAACATAGCAAATGGTTTTTAGCTTGTCCTTCATGGAATAGCAAAACATCAATGCATAGGACACCTTCAAGTTTATGAGGGCGATTAGATACAAATAATTTAAGAACAAGTGAAACCAAAATCATGAATCAATCAATGATAACTTTGGGACAATGCACATTATACTAAAAATGACAATTATGCTCTCTTAGACGGTGCATAAAGATAGAAGGTGATGACTCAACATAAAAGTAAAAGAAAGACCCTTCGCAGAGGGAAGCAGTGATTGCGAGTAAAAGAAAGACCCTTGTCATTGTAAATATATGTGTATCATCGAGAACCGCCAACGGGGTACCTCCTGCCCGATGACATGGAACAATCCCACATCAAAATGACAAGACAAACAGACAATGAACACCTCGACATCTCTTTTATTTACCATTGGTATAGCTTTTTATTTTGAGATGAGTCATCGAATGTCCACTATGGGCATGCTGTAAATTTCCACCATGAATTATGCATGGCTTAGATTAGCGGTCCGGGCGTTTCTCTAACACATATAAAAACTCCAGGATCCCGCAAGATTCCCAACTTGTTTCACATCGCGAGTATCCATAAACAAAAGATCACGAAATCAACTCAAATAAGAAGTGCAATATAGAAAGCTTACCCCATAACGGCATGATTTGGCTAATTTCCAACTTACAACTTGCAAGCATAACAACTCAACATAAGAGAGCCACAATGTCAAAATTTTAAGAACGAGAAAAGTAAAGTGTGCCATCCGGTTTGTGGGAGCTTTACTGACCAATTTTCGCATAACACCAAAGAGAGTTTAATTTGAAGGATAGATAAAAGCAAGTCAAATGTACTTTGGAATAGCAAATTGCTAATAGGTATGTGATTGCTTGTTTGTTGGTAAACCCCAAGAGAAGGTTTTGATGAATATAGCAGCAAGTTTTCCCTCAATTAAGAAACCAAGGTATGTCGATCAGGAGAAGAGCGGACAATACGACTGAAGGTGATGCTTGATAGCCTAGTGACACTCCAACAAGGGCGCCGTTTCACAACAAAACGAGTTAGCGCGTCTTCAGCTAGTAGCAACGTGGAACCTGCACACAACACAACCAAGTACTTTGTTCCCAACTTGCGATGAGGTTGTCAATCTCACCGGTTTGCTTGAAACAAAGGGTATGAGCGTATCGAGTGGAAAGTGATAGTAATATGCGAGTAAAGTAAACAGTGCGAGTAAAGTAAACAGGTGATAGCAATATGATGGAAATAGGACCGGGATCCACAGTTCACTAGTGGTGTCTCTCCATAAGATAAATAACACATGCTGGTTAAACAAATTGCAGTTGGGCAATTGATAGAATAAAGATAAACGTGATATGTCAAGAAGATCACTATGCGATTTACTCTGGGCATTACAACAAAATACATAGACCGCCATCCAACTGCATCTATGACTAATAATCCACTCATGGGGATATCATCCGAACACCCCATGAGTATTAAGTTGCGAACAACAAATAATTGCATTAAGCAAAGTGTGTAATGTAAACAAAGCATATGCCCTCGAGCATATGAATGTTGTTTTCTCCCTAGTAGCAACAGCACATCTACAACCTTAGAGGTTTCTGTCACTCCTCCAGGTTAAATAGAGGCATGAACCCACTATCGAGCATAAATACCCCCTCTTGGAGTCACTAGCAACTACTCGGCCAAGATAGCTACTAACAACGGAGAGCATGCAAGATCATAAACAACATAGAGATAACATAAGATATATTTCAGTATAGCAACTCAATCATAACACCAATATTCATCGGATCCCAACAAACCAAACATGTAGAATTACATAACGGTGATCTCAATCATGTAGGGCAGCTCATGAGATCTAAACATGAAGCACATGGTGGAGAAGACAACCATCTAGCTACTGCTATGGACCCATAGTCCAAGGTAGACTACTCACTCATCGCTCCGGAGGCAAGCATGGTAATAAAGAAGACCTCCGGTGGTGATTCCCCTCTCCGGCAGGGTGTCGGGAAGAGCTTCTGGACCCTCCCGATCTTCGGGTCGACGGCGGCGGCGGATCGCGATGTGTTCTGGAAAAGTGATCGGGTCCTTAGGTTTTTTCAGTCGGGGGGTCTTTATAGGCGAAGGGGCATCGTCAGAGGTGGCCCAAGGCACCCTCACACATAGGAGGGGCGGCCAGGGCCTAGGCCGCGCCGCCCTGGTGTGTGGGGCCCTCGTGGCCCCCCTCCAACTCCTCTTCGGATCTCTGGAAGCTTCCGGGGAAAATAAGACTTTAGGAACTTGTTTCGTCCAATTCCGAGAATATTTCCTGTGTAGCACTTCTGAAACACAAAAATAGCAGAAAATAGGGAACTGGCACTATGGCGACTTGTTAGTAGGTTAGTTCCGGAAAATGCATAAAAGTGCCACGAAGTGTAACGAAACAGTAGGCAAATGGTGTAAAAACAAGCATGGAGCATCAAAAATTATAGATACGTTGGAGACGTATCAGTATGTGATGCGTGACGGTGGTGTTATCTTTTCACCGTCCAGTTGGGAACCCCAAGAGGAAGGTATGATGAATATAGCAGCAAGGTTTTTCCCTCAATTAAGAAACCAAGGTTTATCGTTCAGGAGAGGAGCAGACAAACAACTGAAGGTGATGCTTACTAGCTTGCGACAGCTCAGGACAATTTATAGGGCGCCTCGTCCAAGCTTTGCTTGCTAGCTGCAACGCGGAACCTGCACACAACACAACCAAATACTTTGCTCCCAACTTACGATGAGGTTGTCAATCTCACCGGTTTGCTGTAAACAAAGGAATGAGCGTATCGAGTGGAAAATAGTAATAGTATGCGAGTAAAGTAAACAGTGCGAGTAAAGTAAACAGGTGATAGCAATATTAAGGAAATAGGACCAGGGTCCACAGTCCACTAGCGGTGTCTCTCTATAGATAAAATAATACAAGCTGGGTAAACAAATTATAGTTGGGCAATTGATAGAATAAAGACAATGTGCATATGATGAGAGGATCACTATGAGATTTACTCTGGACATTACAACAAAATACATAGACCGCCATCCAACTGCATCTATGACTAATAATCCACTCATGGGGATATCGTCCGAACACCCCATGAGTATTAAGTTGCAAACAACAGATAATTGGATTAAGCAAAGTGTGTAATGTAAACAAAGCATATGCCCTCGAGCATATGAATGTTGTTTTTCCCCTAGTAGCAACAGCACATCTACAACCTTAGAGGTTTCTGTCACTCCCCCAGATCAAAAAGAGGCATGAACCCACTATCGATCATAAATACCCCCTCTTGGAGTCACTAGCAACTACTCGGCCAAGATAGCTACTAACAACGGAGAGCATGCAAGATCATAAACAACATAGAGATAAAAAAGATAAATTTCAGTACTTCAACTCAAGCATAACACCAATATTCATCGGATCCCAACAAACCAAACATGTAGAATTACATAACGGTGATCTCAATTATGTAGGAAGCTCATGAGATCTAAACATGAAACACATGGTGGAGAAGACAACCATCTAGCTACTGCTATGGACCAATAGTCCAAGGTAGACTACTCACTCATCGCTTCAGAGGCAAGCATGGCGATGAAGAAGACCTCCGGTGGCGATTCCCCTCTCCGGCAGGGTGCCGGGAAGAGCTTCTGGACCCTCCCGATCTTCGGGTCGACGGCGGCGGCGGATCGCGATGTGTTCTGGAAAACTGATGAGGTACTTAGGTTTTTCTCATCGTGGGGTCTTTATAGGCGAAGGGGCATCGTCAGAAGTGGACCAAGGCGGTCTCACACATAGGGGGCGCGGCCCAGCCCCTGGCCGCGCCGCCCTGGTGTGAGGGCCCCTCGTGGCCCCACTCCGTCTCCTCTTCGGTTCTCTGGAAGCTTCGGTAAAATTCTGGGCGACTGGCTTTGGTTTCATCCAATTCTGAGAATATTTCCTGTGTAACTTTTCTGAAACACAAAAATAGCAGAAAATAGGGAACTGGCACTGTGGCGACTTGTTAGTAGGTTAGTTCCGGAAAATGCATAAAAGTGCCACGAAGTGTAACGAAACACTAAGCAAATGGTGTAAAAATAAGCATGGAGCATCAAAAATTATGGATACGTTAGAGACGTATCAGCATCCCCAAGCTTAACTCCTGCTCATCCTCGAGTAGGTAAGTGATAACAAAAGAAATAATTTTTGAGGTGACATGCACCTACACAATCTTGATCATATATGTAAGCATTGTGCGTTGGGATCAAAAGAACTTAAAAAATGGGCATGAAAGACATAATCTTGATAGAAGAAACTTAGCAACCATGTTATAACATGAAAAATGAACACAAACAAAAGATTATGAAAATGAAACAATGAAAGTCAAATGTGTGTTCAAATCATAAGTAAAAACATACAAATGGTTTTCAGCTTGTCCTTCATGGAGAGCAAAACATAAATGCATAGGACACCTTCAAGTTTAAGAGGGCGACTAGATACAAATAATTTGAGAACAAGTGAAACCAACAATATGAATCAATCAATGAAAACTTTGGGACAATCCACATTATACTAAGAATGACAACTATGCTCTCTTAATGGTGCATAAAGATAGAAGGTCGTGACTCAACATAAAAGTAAAAGAAAGGCCCTTCGCGGAGGGAAGCAGTGTTTGCAAGTTTTATAGACCTTCAAAAATTATGGTACTTACCGGCTTTGATCTCTTATTGCCCCCATCATAAGCATCTTGAATGGTTAAAGTTAATGCGAGAACAATTATGATGCATATGCTTGACAAATCATAAGCTGAAAACCTCGTGTCCCGTGAATACGAGTACCCAAACCTCATGCTACTTTACTTAGAGTCCCAAGCAAGGCTCTTGTCATTGTAAGTATATACGTATCATCAAGAACCACCAATGGGGTACCTCCGTGCCCGATGACATGGAACAAGCCCACATCAAAATGACAGGACAAGTAGACAATGGACACCTCGACATCTCTTTTATTTACCATTTGTTTAGCTTTTTATTTTGAGATGCGTCGTCGAATGTCCACTATGGGTATGCTGCAAATTTCCACCATGAATTATGCATGGCTTAGATTGGTGGCCCAGGCATTTCCCTAATACATATACAAACTCCATGATCCCGCAAGATTCCCAATTCATTTCACACCGCGAGCATCCATAAACAAAAGATCACGATATCAACTCAAATAAGAAGTGCAATGTTGAAAGCTTGCCCCATGACGGCATGGTTGGGCTAGTCTCCAACTTACAACTTGCAAGCATAACAACTCAACATAAGAGACCACAATGTCAAATTTTTAAGAACGAGAAAAGTAAAGTGTGCCTTCTGGTTCATGAGAGCTTTACTGACCAATTTTCGCATAACACTGGTAAGAGTTTAATTTGAAGAGTAGATAAAAGAAAGTCAAATATACTTTGGAATAGCAAATTTCTAATAGGTATGTATGGTGGACACTTTGGCAAACTTGGTTTTTAGGAGTTGGATGCACGAGTAGAGCTCATACTCAGTACAAGGCGAGGGCTAGCAAAAGACTGGGAGCGACCAACTAAGAGAGCAACAACTGCCATAATCATGCAAAGCGACAAAGCGACATTAAAATAAGCATATGATGGCATCAAAAGTCAAAAACTAAATGATCATAGAGGCTATTGGCGACTTTGTAAGAGTCTAACATGTGTGAGCATGCGCCAAGTCAACCCAAATAAAGCATCAAGGAGAAAACCAAAATAATGCTTCCAAACGATAAAAACAACGCATGATTTTTTTAAAGGCTCATTAAGCAATCTCAGTTATTTGAGACAAGTCATGCTACAGCAAAACCACTAAGCATACTATCAAAAAGACATCAAGCACGACATGCAAAAGCCTAAGCCGTAGTCTGCACAAGCTCCTTCTTGTACCACTTTTTTGCATAAAGCGTTTTCTCTTTTCCAACACCATTCAAACTTTTTATAAACACCTCTTTTGATGAAAACCAATAAAGATCAGAGGCAAAAATACACCTTGATAAAAAGATATAACAAGATCTGAACGCAAATCAAGGCGAAAATCGAAAACCAAACGCAGTTCTAGAAAAAGAGAACACTCGTTGAAATTGTAAGAATGAAAAACGGAGTGTTCTTGGCAAATGAAAAGCAAGGCAACTTCTCCAAAGGAATTTGTTGGGGTACAACTATTTATTGCAGCAAACTAAACTAAAGTAAACTGAAAACTAAAAACAACTGACGCTCTAAGAAAAACGCATAATGCATCAAGCAATAAAAATATAGTGTCTTGAAAGGTGACCTGATTTTTGCCGATGAAGAAGGGGTGCCTCGGCGGCATCCCCAAGCTTTGACGCTTATACTTCTTGGATATTTCTTGGGGTGATGCATGGGCATCCCCAAGCTTGAGCTTTTGTCCATTCTTCAACTCATCTCATCACTCTCCGATCCCTACACTTGAAAACTTCCTTCATACAAAACTAAACACAAATCTATTAGCAACATTAGTGTAAGCATAACATTGAATCAACCTCTTTTTGCTTCAGGTTTCAACCTAAAACCACCACATATAAAGCATATACTACTGTAGCAACTTCCCCAAAAGTTCTGTGATCAAAAGAACTAAAAAAGAAAGCGATAAAGCGGAAAACACAAATATTGGCAGAAATGTGTCAAAACAGAACAGCTAACAAAGGTCGAATTTTTTAGGGGTTTTCTGTTGCTCAAATCAAAAAGTGTTCAACTAACGAAAGTTTGGATATAACCTGGCGCATATGCACAAGAAATTTCAGGTCCAAAAGATATACAGAGAGTTTTCATGAATTTTTACGGTGCAGCACCGAAAACTGTTTCAGGACAGCAACATCCCCAAATCTTACCTCACTCAAATTAGAGTCTTCTCTTGGCACAAAAACGAAATAAAACGGATAAGGAGAGGTCATTACAGTAGTAATAACTTCCAAGACTCAAATAAAAGAAAAAGAACTAAAAGTAAAAATATTGGGTTATCTCCCAAGAGTGCTTTTCTTTAACGCCTTTAAGCTAGGCGCAGAAAATTGCAAATCAAGTAACATCAAGTGATGAAGCATTAATATCAATGATACGTCTCCAATGTATCTATAATTTTTGATGCTCCATGCTTGTTTTTACACCATTTGCCTACTGTTTCGTTACACTTCGTGGCACTTTTATGCATTTTCCGGAACTAACCTACTAACAAGTCGCCACAGTGCCAGTTCCCTGTTTTCTGCTGTTTTTGTGTTTCAGAAGTGCTACACAGCAAATATTCTCGGAATTGGACGAAACAAGTTCGTGAAGTCTTATTTTCCCCGGAAGCTTCCATAGATCCGAAGAGGAGTTGGAGGGGGATCACGAGGGCCCCACACACCAGGGCAGCGCGGCCTGGCCCCTGGCCACGCCCCCTATGTGTGAGGGTGCCTCGGGCCACCTCTGACGATGGCCCTTCGCCTATAAAGACCCCCCGACGGAAAAAACCTAAGAACCCGATCACTTTTCCAGAACACATCGCGATCCGCCGCCGCCGTCGACCCGAAGATCGGGAGGGTCCAGAAGCTCTTCTCGGCACCCTACCGGAGAGGGGAATCGCCACCGGAGGTCTTCTTCATCGCCATGCTTGCCTCCGGCGCGATGAGTGAGTAGTCTACCTTGGACTATGGGTCCATAGCAGTAGCTAGATGGTTGTCTCCTCCACCATGTGCTTCATGTTTAGATCTCATGAGCTGCCCTACATGATTGAGATCACCATTATGTAATTCTACATGTTTGGTTTGTTGGGATCCGATGAATATTGGTGTTATGATTGAGTTGCTATACTGAAATATATCTTATGTTATCTCTATGTTGTTTATGATCTTGCATGCTCTCCGTTGTTAGTAGCTATCTTGGCCGAGTAGTTGCTAGTGACTCCAAGAGGGGGTATTTATGCTCGATAGTGGGTTCATGCCTCTATTTAACCTGGGGGAGTGACAGAAACCTCTAAGGTTGTAGATGTGATGTTGCTACTAGGGAGAAAACAACATTCATATGCTCGAGGGCATATGCTTTGTTTACATTACACACTTTGCTTAATGCAATTATCTATTGTTCGCAACTTAATACTTATGGGGTGTTCGGATGATATCCCCGGGAGTGGATTATTAGTCATAGATGCAGTTGGATGACGGTCTATGTATTTTGTTGTAATGCCCAGAGTAAATTGCATAGTGATCTTCTTGACATATCACGTTTATCTTTATTCTATCAATTGCCCAACTGTAATTTGTTTACCCAGCATGTGTTATTTATCTTATGGAGAGACACCACTAGTGAACTGTGGACCCTAGTCCTGTTTCCATCATATTGCTATCACCTGTTTACTTTACTCGCAATGTTTACTTTACTCGCATACTTTCACTGCTTTCCACTCGATACGCTCATACCCTTTGTTTCAAGCAAACCGGTGAGATTGACAACCTCGTCGCAAGTTGGGAACAAAGTATTTGGTTCTGTTATGTGCAGGTTCCATGTTGCTGCTAGCAAAGCAAAGCTTGGACGAGGCGCCATATATAAATTGTCTGAAGCTGTCGCTAAGCCAGTCCGCATCACCTTCAGTCGTTTGTCTCTCCTCTCCTGATCGACAAACCTTGGTTTCTTAACTGAGGGAAAATCTTGCTGCTATATTTATCACACCTTCCTCTTGGGGTTCCCAACGGGCTGGTCATTTACCACGCATCAATCAACTGTTTCCTCTAGATCACCACTTACCACACTAGGCACCTTAGAGGTTCCCGAAGATGATTCAACCTGCAAGTCACTCTTAGTTGAACTAAAAGTCTTACCAATCTTAAAAACATGCTGCGGTTTAGGCACAGACATCTTGGGAACATACATAAATTTTTGCTCTTTTCCACCTAAAGCTTTCTCTTTCTTAAACTTAAGAGAAGAGAAAATTGAACTTAAAGTTTCCATGGATTCCTCTAGTTTCCCAATCCTAAGGTTTTGACTATCAAGAGTAGTGCTAGCTTCTAAAACAGTGATTCTCTTACCGATACTTTCTATCGCTTCGTTAACTCGGCTAGCATTATCAAGGATATTTGGCAAACTTTTTTCTAAAGAGCTAAGCTTTTCCGAAACTTCTTCCAAAGTGACCCCAGTTTTAACAACATGAATAGGTGGTACTCCCAATTAAAGTGCATGCTTCAAGAGCGGGAGTACCCAGAAAATTACCTCCTACAAGAGTATCAAGAACGTACCTATACCAACTAGTTATACCAACATAAAAATTTCTAAGGAGGATCATGGTAGAATGCTTCTTTGTACACCTATGATGAGAATTGCTAACACAGTACCAAGCATCTTTCAAGCTCTCTCCCCCTTGTTGCTTAAAAGTACGAACTTCAACTTCAGGATTACTCATTCTAACAAGACTAAAAGCCAGCAAGTAAAACCAACTACAAAGGATTATAATTTTTTTTTGGGTTTTTGATAAAACGATGCAAGTAAAAATAAAAATAAAGTAAAGCAAAACAATAAACAGAGTAAAGGATGTGCGTGCGAAAACTCCCTTCGCAGAAGTCTTCTACTTCCTCCCCGGCAACGGCGCTAGAAAAAGAGCTTGATGCGTGACGGTGGTGTTATCTTTTCACCGTCCAGTTGGGAACCCCAAGAGGAAGGTATGATGAATATAGCAGAAAGGTTTTTCCCTCAATTAAGAAACCAAGGTTTATCGTTCAGGAGAGGAGCAGACAAACGACTGAAGCTGATGCTTGCTAGCTTGCAACAG
Source organism: Dactylis glomerata (assembly GCA_007115705.1). Lineage (NCBI taxonomy): Eukaryota > Viridiplantae > Streptophyta > Magnoliopsida > Poales > Poaceae > Dactylis > Dactylis glomerata. The sequence goes on from QXEO01000628.1 coordinate 774,269, forward strand.
CTCAGGACAATTTATGGGGCGCCTCGTCCAAGCTTTGCTTGCTAGCTGCAACGCAGGAACCTGCATACAACACAACCAAATACTTTGCTCCCAACTTACGATGAGGTTGTCAATCTCACCGGTTTGCTGTAAACAAAGGAATGAGCGTATCGAGTGGAAAATAGTAATAGTATGCGAGTAAAGTAAACAGTGCGAGTAAAGTAAACAGGTGATAGCAATATTAAGGAAATAGGACCAGGGTCCACATTTCACTAGCGGTGTCTCTCCATAGATAAAATAATACAAGCTGGGTAAACAAATTACAGTTGGGTAATTGATAGAACAAAGACAACGTGCATATGATGAGAGGATCACTATGAGATTTACTCTGGGGATTACAACAAAATACATAGACCACCATCCAACTGCATCTATGACTAATAATCCACTCATGGGGATATCGTCCGAACACCCCATGAGTATTAAGTTGCAAACAACAGATAATTGCATTAAGCAAAGTGTGTAATGTAAACAAAGCATATGCCCTCGAGCATATGAATGTTTTTCCCCCTATTAGCAACAGCACATCTACAACCTTAGAGGTTTCTGTTACTCCCCCATATTAAATAGAGGCATGAACCCAATATCGAGCATAAATACCCCCTCTTGGAGTCACTAGCAACTACTCGGCCAAGATAGCTACTAACAACGGAGAGCATGCAAGATCATAAACAACATAGAGATAAAAAAGATAAATTTCAGTACTTCAACTCAAGCATAACACCAATATTCATCGGATCCCAACAAACCAAACATGTAGAATTACATAACGGTGATCTCAATCATGTAGGGCAGCTCATGAGATCTAAACATGAAGCACATGGTAGAGAAGACAACCATCTAGCTACTGCTATGGACCCATAGTCCAAGGTAGACTACTCACTCATCGCTCCGGAGGCAAGCATGGCGATGAAGAAGACCTTCGGTGGCGATTCCCCTCTCTGGCAGGGTGCCGGGAAGAGCTTCTGGACCCTCCCGATCTTCGGGTCGACGGCGGCGGCGGATCGCGATGTGTTCTGGAAAACTGATCGGGTACTTAGGTTTTTCTTGTCGGGGGGTCTTTATAGGCGAAGGGGCATCGTCAGAAGTGGACCGAGGCGGTCTCACACATAGGGGGCGTGGCACAGCCCCTGGCCGCGCCGCCCTGGTGTGAGGGCCCCTCATGGCCCCACTCCGTCTCCTCTTCGGTTCTCTGGAAGCTTCGGTAAAATTCTGGGCGACTGGCTTTGGTTTCGTCCAATTCCGAGAATATTTCCTGTGTAACTTTTCTGAAACACAAAAACAGCAGAAAACAGGGAACTGGCACTGTGGCGACTTGTTAGTAGGTTGGTTCCGGAAAATGCATAAAAGTGCCACAAAGTGTAACGAAACACTAAGCAAATGGTGTAAAAACAAGCATGGAGCATCAAAAATTATGGATACGTTAGAGACATATCAGTATGTATGGTGGACACATTGGAATAACTTTGTTTTTGGGAGTTGGATGCACGAGTAGAGCTCATACTCATTACAAAATGAGGGCTAGCAAAAGACTGGGAGCGACCAACTAACAGGGCAATAACGGCCATAATCATGCAAAGCGACAAAGCAACATTAAAAGAAGCATAAGATGGCATCAAAAGTCAAAAAACTAAATGATCATAGGGGCTTATGGTGACTTTGTAAGAGTCAAACATGTGTGAGCATGCGCCAAGTCAATCCAAATAAAGCATCAAGGAGAAAACCAAATTAATGCTTCCAAATAATAAAAATAACGCATGATTTTTTCAAAGGCTCATTAAGCAATCTCAGTCATTTGAGACAAGTCATGCTATAGCAAAACCACTAAGCATACTATCAAAAAGACATCAAGTACGACATGCAAAAGCCTAGGCCGCGGTCTACACAAGCTCCTTTTTGTACCACTTTTTGCATGAAACTTTTTTCTCTTTTCCAACACCATTCGAACCTTTTTAAAACAACTCTTTTGATGAATACCAACATGGACCAGAGGTCAAAATACACCTTGATGCAAAGATATAACAAGATCTGAACACAAATCAAGGCAAAAATCGAAAACTAAACGCAGTAGCAGAAAAAGAGAACACTCGTTGAACGATAAGAGTGAAAAACGGAGTGTTCTTGGTAAATGAAAAGCAAGGCAACTTCTCCAAAAGAAATTTGTTGGGGTCAAACCTATTTATTGCAGCAAACTAAACTAAACAAAACTGAAAACTAAAACAACTGACGCTCCAAGAAAAATGCATAGTGCATGAAGCAATAAAAATATAGTGGTTTGAAAGGTGACCTGATTTTTACCGATGAAGAAGGGGTGCCTCGGGGGCATCCCCAAGCTTTGACGCTTGTACCTCTTGGATATTTCTTGGGGTGACATGGGCATCCCCAAGCTTGAGCTTTTGTCCATTCTTCAACTCATCTCATCATTCTCCAATCCCTATACTTGAAAACTTCCTTCATACAAAACTCAACACAATTCTATTAGCAACATTAGTGTAAGCATAATAATGAATCAACCCCTTTTTGCTTCAGATTTCAACTCAAAACCACCACATATAAAGCATATACTACTGTAGCAACTTCCCCAAAAGTTCCGTGATAAAAAGAACTCAAAAAGAAAGCGATCAAGAGGCAAACACAAATAGTGGCAGAGCTGACAAAGGTCAAATTTTTAGAGGATTTTATGTTGCTCATATCAAAAAATGTAAAACTAATGAAAATTTGGATATAACCTGGGGCATATGGACAAGAAATCGCACGTCAAAAAGATATTCTGAGAATTTTCACGAATTTTTATGGTGCAGCACCGAAATCTGTTTCAGGACAGCAACATCCCCAAATCTTATCTCACTCAAATTAGAGGTTTCTCTTGGCACAACAACGAAATAAAAATGATAAGGAGCGGTTATTACAGTAGTAATAACTTCCAAGACTCAAATAAAAGAAAAATAACTGAAAGTAAAACAATGGGTTATCTCCCAAGAGTGCTTTTTTTTAACGCCTTTGAGCTAGGCGCAGAAAGATGGAAATCAAGTATTTTCGAAAGAGGCATTAAGATCAACTGTTTCCTCAAGATCACCACTTACCATACTAGGCACTTTAGAGGTTCCCGAAGATGATTCCCGTGTTTTGATCTATGAGGGTACGTGTCCGAACTCCTACTGTTACAACATTACTAATAGATAGGTCCTTGGGCTTATTCTGAGTTGCGGTAGGCAATAAATTTTTTGTTATTTGCACCGAACCCTAACATAACGCTGCACGTACGTACTACTGAAGCTAGAGTACAAACTGCTAATCGTTCATCTGCAACAACAAACTGCTAATTTGCTAGCTTCACTGCAGATTGAAAGGTTGCCGCGGCAAATAGAATATTGCAAGACCCTTTTTGAGTAACAAATTATATCCGATCTTCCAGCTGTTGGACAGTGCATGGCCGTGATCGTGGTGCGGCCATTAGTTTGTTTATTCCCTGATTTGCTTCTGATAAGTAATGAGTTAATCTCTTGATGCCACAACCAAAAGCTCCTTTTTGCAATCGATCATGCATTGCGCAGTTAATATTAAGATCCATCGGTCCTTTATTTCTTCTGAGATGCTCAGCTTAGCAGGACGCTGCGCAATTTTGTTTGGGGGCATGGGTAGCCATAATTAATTAAGCCCTAGTTTCTTTCTATATCGAAATGCAGGGAAAGCAAATATTTGCCGGTGCACGAGGTGCCCACAATGGCAGCAGCCGCCAGAAAGTGACTAGGTACATGGAGCGAATATGCATTGTACGAAAAATCTTAACGCTTAAGCCAGACAGCTCGAGATCGACATCAGTAGATTCAACAACAAAAGGGTTGTGGGAAATATTATAGTATCCATTAATCCATATATAATAATTAATTAATACGGATCAATCTGACCAAATAAAAACAGAGAAGTGCAATGATATTTTATATTCCCTCTGATCGGAAATAACTGTTGGTGACCTAGTATGAACTTTGTACTAAGTTAGTATAAAATCACCGACATTTATTTCCAATCGGAGGGAGTACCATAAACTGAGCTCAAGAATGCAAGAGTATCTAGTACGCATGGCTGAGGCTGTTTAATTAACCAATATCTGGTCAATTTTCTGACCTCTTTTATTATTTCTTATAAATATATTTGTTAAAAGGTAATGAAAATGGATCCTGAGTGTACAGCTGGTCAGCTTCAGACTAGTGGGATTGATCTAGATACTCGTATTAAAGAGCAGCAAAATCTCTTGTCGAAAAGAGAGGGAGTCCTCCAACGTCTGCTTTGATTTGATGCATGCACCATAAGGCCTCTTTTGATTTATAGAATTGTGTAGGAATTGTGTAGGATTTTGATCCTACGAGAAAATTTTCTACACACACGTTTGATTCAAAGGAACATATCCCATAGGAAATAATCCTATAGAAATCTAATAGTGTAAATCCTACAGGAAAAAACATTAGGTCATCTATACCTCATATTAAATTCCTTTGCTACAATCAAAGACACCTTATCTTCCTATAGGATTCAAGTAGCCATGAAATTCCAATCCTATGTTTTTCCTATTCCTATGGTTTCTCTATCCTATGAATCAAAGGAGCCCGAGCACAAAATGTTTGACTTGAGTTATATAGTTTGTTGATACTCAACACAGAGTTGATCTCGAGCCATTTTTTGAGCTGGATGTAGTATGTTTTTTTTGTTCAACATCCACTTGCTGAACTAAAAGATCCTACGCATCAGAAATCCATTTTGGTTCCTAGGTGCATATGAACCTATTGCTTAAAAACATGTTTCAGAATGTCCAAAATTTTAGAAAAATATATTCAAATCTATATGTAGACATTTTATGTTCGCACACAAAGTTTCGGTGAAAAAAGAATGTTTCATCGGAAGTGTAAAAGAGTCAATTTTCAAACTCCAAATAAAGTTTTTGGTCGAGAAAATATGTTTGCAAATATAAGATCGTCTGGTCGTGCATGTGGCTATTTTTCTCCAAAAATGTAAGACATTTCAAAATGTGTGTTTTATGCATTTTTTTAATAGTGCATCTACACCAACGAGCCAAAACACCACCTCCCCTATGCATGGACTATTGAAGATAGCTAGCTAGTGTATTTTGGAAGGGAAGATATGAATTGTTTTGAATTTTATTCTAGCTATCTAAGGGTATGCTATGTAACATACGCAATTATGGTCGTTTAAGTTATCTCAAGTCAATTTAAAACCAAAAATGTGATTACACGGATGCATGCACGTCCTCGCCTGATCTGGATAAGACCAATGCAACAAAAGCAAAGTTCCTCAAACAAAGTTGACACGCACGACAGCCGTGGAAAACTGACCAACAAACAGATACGCAAATCATAGAATACAACATTCCAGACAAAATTAGTTTGTATTTGTCCAATGGTAGAGCTCTATCACTACCTTGGTTAAAGTGCACGTCTTCTGTCGACCCTTTCCACGGTTTGTCCTGTGGCAGAGTTGACAAACATATCCCCATGCATGCACGCAGGATTAGTGGCTACAGATTAGTGCAGCAGGCGATCGATAAAGAAGTAAAGATCAATTGCAAGATAATCCTTAATTCCATTAAGCATGCACTTTTGTGACTCTGGTCTACCCTAACTAGCTAGTCCAACTCGGACGGCGAAAAGACGCATAGCATTATCCACTAGCTTGGCATTTCCTTGCTATTTCCACACAGTCTAAATCTAAAAGCGAATGCCCTTGTCGATATATATATAGCCAGGTCAAAATTCGTTTCACCGTCCTGAATTAAACGCTCGTGGTAATTGAAGATTGCTAATTAAGCATGGTGATTGACAAAGTGAGCATTTGGCATGTGTCTCCCACTAACACTAATTTTTCTGAAAAGCTCAAATTAAAAACTGGAGGTAGCCCTTCAGCTCGACCGGCAGGTACGAAGAGAATGTAACACTCCACTAATCTCTGTACCGAGAGGGATCTTCGAGGCGGCTGAAACGCCAACTCTGAGGCCAGCCCACCGGCCGTTTGCTGACGGTGTAGGCAGGACAAAATAGGGCGTGGTTGTAAAGAACGAAAAGGACAACGCGCGCAACATGCAGCGATCATCACGACATCGCCGGCAAAAGGCGAGCTAGAGATCGATCGACCGAGCGTAGCCGCGCGCAGATGCGCAGCACATTGTGCACCGGCCGGCAGCCAATATACAATCCAGGCAAAGCAGGCTAAGAAAACTTGAGCTGCAGCTCGTTATAGCATAGACTCGACACTTTCTTGTCGATGTGCTGCTACTGCTACAAAGATGCTTTCTTAGTCAGCTGCTTTCTTAGTCGGCGCAACTTTCACGGTAAGATTTTGAGTCATAGAGTAAGAGTAGTTAGCTCGACAATAATGCTTCCACAGAGTATAGGTCGCGACAAGAATTTTGCTGTAATTTTTCTTTTAAATGTTAGCATGAGAGCTGCCAATTTAAGAACAAGGATTGTTAAATATAAATATATTGCCTAGCCTCTTTCGATCAGTTCAGAATTTTAAGATAGTTGGCTAGTACATCAACTCAATATGGTATTAGAGCGAAGAGGTATTGAGTTCAAATCCTGACCAACGCGGTATTAAAAATAAGGGTGTGTCTAGGGCTCAGTCTACTGAGCATTAACTTAGTGCTCAGTAAAATGACATCATCATATTTCTGTTACAACATGAGTTGCAACTCACCACTAGCACGAATCACGAAGCAAATCTAATGGTTTAGATGTATCATTGCTAGTTGCAACCTCACTTGCAACTGATCTCACTTGCAACTCAACTTGTAACTCAAGTGCACGAATCATGATGGATGGTTTATGATTCTACTAAGTCCTAAGTTAGTTCTCAGTCTACTGAGAACTAGCAAAACCGTAAAAAGAAAAACCTTGGAACAACCTAATCCACGTCGTAACCCTGTGATGAAAGCCCACTAGCCTAGACGTAAGTGGGAGGGTTTGAATATAAATATATTACTAGCCTTTTTTCCATCAGTTTGGACTTTTGAATAGTTGGCAAGTGCATCAATTCAATAAGGACTTTCCTTGCCTAAACCTAGCGTAGATGGCGGGAGGTTAGGACATAGAGCCACTAGACCACTTCACTACCCAAGCAAGACAACTCGGAAGATATTTGTCAATGTACACCCACCCTTGACGCCTAGAAGTAGTGGCTAGTAGATGACAGGACAGAACCGAGACATGAGGAGAGCGTTGTCAAAGAGATGTTGCATCAATGTAAATTACGCCCTAGAGGCCCACGCTCTGAGTAGCGGCCAACCTTGAATCCAAATGCCATCTTGGGACTCCCATCATCCAACCTTGACAATGCCTCCAAGGAGTGACTACATCGTAGGACCACCATTGCCTAAACCAGCAAAATGGCTCAGTAGTTTCCATCATTGCTTAGGAGGAGGCATTAAAAGAAGGGCCTAGAAGACGTCTTCAAGAAGGTGACAGCGCCCAGAGGCATCATCGGCGACCGCAACCGCACAGAAGTTTCTCGCAACCACATCTGCCAAAAGATCAGACTAGCCATAGCCAACGGTAAGACACACACCCAACAAGAGGCCGACACTTGTCACCGACGAGGGAGGCAATGAACACCTCAAGCATCACCCATGCTAGCCCATTGTGTTGCAGGTCCTTCTTCCTCATCCCCGCATGGGACGGGAGGATACAACGCTCGCCCTGTGGTGCCATTCCTCTCCCTCCAACTACTACCTTGCCTAGCCACGAGCCGCAACAATGTCGGCTTGTTGACCCATATTCCTTGTTGACCCGCAGACACAGTTTCCATTCATATCCCTAAAACTAGCACCACCTTCCCCAGCCACATGTGCTTGTGCATAGCCGGTCCACTTCAACCTCTCCACTCCACCTTCAACTCCTCCACGACTTTTTTGGTTAGGTTTGCGGGCCTCTGGAGTCGCTCACTCGAGCGACCCGAGCTATCATAAGCTTGAATAATACTAAGAGTAAGTAAGTGGACATAAATTTTCTGAGGTTATGACACAAATTAATGGACCGTGTGCCATAGTTTTATCCGGAAGTCTCCTGGTAAAATTGTTGATGTTTTTACATAGGTTTGACCATCTTATGGAACACAATCTAGTACTATGTGAGTGAGGATGTCATTATCATTGACCAATGTGTTGGATAAGCCACCTCACTTTGCGCCGCATTAGGCTTGCTGGAGATCGAGGAGTGCACCAACAGAAACCTAGGTCTTTCCCATTTGATATATTTACATCGGGATTGAATGAATTAAAATCCATTACCTTCTTCATAAATGATTAAGGATGGCCTTAGCTACGGTAGAAAAGATTTGTGCAAGGGCAACTCTTGATTTATAGGTCCATGGTAGATTATGTAACGCCCCACCTTTGGATTAAGGTGGAACACCTGTGTTAAGTGCTATTCCCTGGATCACTGATAGCACCACAGAACAAAATAGAGTATTCATTGTATAGTATCAAATATTACAACGGGGATCCAGATACATAAGTCTTCAAATCTTACAAACCAGCTTAGTCACATGGACTAGCTCAAATAACAGAGTTCAACATAACATAAACACAACGGAAACTAGGGTAGTAGTGAGCCTCCATCTTCACCATGCGCCATAGGCAGTCATGTTGGTATGTAGACTCGAGATCCTAACACTTACTCCTCATCGGAATATTCTACACATTTGAATATGCAGCCCCATAAATGGGGGTCAGTACAATGATGTACTGGCAAATGACACATATTAGGTGGCTATTGTGAAAGAACTAGCTACATGACATTTGGCTGGTGGATCTCTTGGCTAGTTTGCATAAAGCCAATTTTGTCCTACTCTTTTCCAAAACTTTCTTTCAAAATTTTATTTTTCAAGGGTCGAGATAACCCTCAAATACTACATAGTTGCAAGTTATGTAGCACTGGGCGAAATTCAACAAAGTTGGAACAACAGAAACCACCACCCCTCGGAGTGTATGGTCATGAGCCCCTAACCTAGGGGTTTTTAGTCAACTTTTAATCATTTAGAAATGATGGTGAGATTCTTCCGTACATTCCATGTCTAGAGACTCAAATTGTCCACAACCGGGGACACGGCTAATCGATTAGTTTGACACCCTGCAGGGGTTGTGCACTTTCACCTTAAGACCCATTCTACCCAGAGAGAAGAATGAGACAAGACCTTTCAGAATGAGAGAGCAACCATACTGGCAAGACCCGTTCCCACCTATAATTTTGCTACCAGCCGATGTCTTGCACACAAGTTGAACCCTCACATCTTAATCAGTCAAGACAGAGCACATATTGTCATAAGGCTGCACTGGAAGTATTCTAAGGCATGGAAGACATGTTAACCTCTTTAAACCTGGGTGGCCGTCCAGAGTGGCATCCTAAGTACACACCCTCTCGACGAGGCCTGTGCCCCAGGAGTCACCTACATCGCCTCTTCTTATCAAACCAATCCACCCAGGTGATTTATTTTAGTTGAAGTTCTTAATTTGTTCATAAAACAATTTTAACAAGTGATCATAGCATGGCATCAATTCTTCAACTAAAACTACAACCTAACAGGGGTGGGTTCAGAGGTGGCTATACACTACTAGGATCTAGCATTGCAAAACTTCACTTTGAAATCCAGCCTATCATGCAGACTACTATAAAACACTAATGCAAAATTAAAATTGGGTAGAAGCACGTGCGTCACTTGCCTTGGTAGCAACCAGCACACTCACAGTAGTCACAAGAATTGTTCAGCTCTTCTTCACAATCTAAACAAGCAACAAGTACAAAAGCATAAATGCACTAATTCTAAATGGCAAACATAGATATGTATGCATGTATGCAAATGTCAATTTAATTTCACACACTAAGTTAGTGTGTGAAAATGTTGTATTTAGTAAATCATGATGTTTAGGAAAACAAGTGTGAGGTTAGAAAAGCCTTTTAATTATTTAAAAAGCAATTAGGCAATTTTGGGTATTTGAAAATAGGGCTAATGACTCCCAAAATTGGTTCTGGTTTGGAAATATTTTGAGAAAATTAGGTTATGAACCTACTGGATATAGGACAGTGACATGAAGCTACTGCAAGTGGTTTCACTCCAAAATAGTTTTTAGAATTCAAATGAGGACCAGAATAGTGATTTGGTTAAATTTAACAGTAGCAAAGTGTGTGCATGTTTCAAGTTTGAAAACTTCTGGTTCTAAAGTGTTCTACATGTTCTGAGGAATCCATAGAGTACAAATTTGTACCAATTAGATTTACAGAACAAAAGTTATTAAATAAATGGGGTTTTTAAGTCATTTATACCATTTTATTTTCACTTCAAAATTTTGTACAGAACCACTATGGTTTCTCTACATAGTTGTGTTCTACACATTTCTAGGATTCCATAGATACCAAGTTTGCTAAATTTGGCCATGTAGATTATTTTCTATAGATTTTACAAGTTCAGAACACTTTCTGCAATTTGAATTTTGAATTTTGATTCGAGTTTGACCCAAATTGACTAGGGCTGAGTATGCTGGCGACGTGGCAGTTCCTCACTGGGCGATACTGATTTTGATCGGAGGGACAGAGAGAAACAAGAGAGGAATTGCTCACCGGCGGGGCTAACTCCGGCGAGGGCGGCACTGGATTTCGTCGACGGCGAACTTCCGTTGGTCAGCGATGATGAAGAAGATGCGGACAATGTGCAGAACTGGATGGTGAACTCGTGGGTTTGGTCGGCGACGTTGAACGCATCCTGTGGTGAGGCCGGAGGGTGGCTAGAGGATGGCGAGAGCGTCAGTGCTCCTGGTTTCCGTCTGCGGCGAGTCTCTGCGGAGGAAAAGTCCGGCCGACGACGTTAGCGAGCGCGCCAGAGGGAGTGGAGAAAGGAGGGGGCCAGAGGGGAGTGGCGGGGTACTCAACCGCGCCGGAATCGGTGACGAACAGTGGCAGGATCAGCGGGCTCCGGCGAGAAATTCGTGAGACTTGGCGCCTCTGTTTGTGGAGAGGGAAAGGAGAGGATGGACAAGGGAACAAAGGGGAGAGGATGCGGGAGAGAGTGGTGGTTCCAGGAAGTGCGGGGGAGTAGAGGGAGGGGCGCGGGGAGGTTCCAGTGAAGAAAAGAGGGGGTGGCGGTTGGAGAAGAAGGTTATGACAGGTGGGGACCACCTGTCTAAGAGAGAGAGGGAAAGGGCACCGGGGCTGGGCTGGTTTCTGATACTGGGCTGATTTACTTCCCGGGTCGGCCCAGGCTGGGCCGCTTCTCCTTTTTTTCTGATTCCTTTTGTATTTTCTGATTTTTCTGTTTTGTTGTTTGAATTAGCAAAACCTATTTGAAAGGTAAATTTCCAATTCTGACAATTTGACAATTTAAAATATTGTGTTTGAAACACACAAAACCAGATTTGGTGATATTTTTGTAAAAAGCTATAATTGTCAAAACTATTAAATAGCTTCCAGAAACAAATGGGGCTATTTAAAATAAAACTTTCTGACTTTTATTTTGGTTCAAAGATTATAGAAAAAGGTTTTTAAAACAGTAGTGTTTGATGTAAAACATTTAAACTTTTTTTTTGAGAATAATCAATTTGACTCACATAAGCTTTGAAGCTTATTTTAGAAAAAGAACAACCTTCTAGTTTTGAATTTTGTTTCAAATTTAATTCAAAATTGTAGGGATGAGTATGAATGCATGCTGAGTTTGGATTTGAAAATCTTGGGATGTTACAGACTAACCCCCTTAAGATGAACCTTGCCCTCGAGCTTCGAAAAGGCTAGCAAATAGGTATGGGTAATTATCTAAAAGATTTTCTCTAAGCTCCCAAGTGGCCTCTTCCTCGGTGTGGTTGCTCCACTATAATTGACAGAACTTGATGTTTTGGTGTGAGTATTTCTTTCTATTGCCTCCCATATCTTGATTTGTTTCTCCTTGTAAGCCAAATCATTCTCTTAATATGGCCATAACTTCTAGGCTAACCCCCTTAAGATTGTTTAGCCTAATAATCTTTAAATTCCAAACAAAATGTGTATCTAATCCTCTTTCCCTTTGGATTGGTTAGTGTAACTGCTCTTCCTATGGCTTCAGTGGGAAAATGCATGTTTGCTCTCAAATGTCCTTGATATGAATAAATGCGATGCTCCAATACCAAACAAAATTTCCAATGCTGTAAAAAGAGTCAAATAGAAATGTACCCATCCCTTCCTCCACATGGATGTGGTTCACATGTCCCTTCTTGAATGGATTGGGCTTGGTAGCTTCTGGGCAGTTTGTGGAATAATGTCCTTTCTTCTTGCAATTGAAGCATGTGATATGCGAGAGATCCTTCTTAGCTTCTGAGTTGTGGCTGTGCTGACCATTGTTTCCATTGTGGTGACGATTGTGACTTCCATTTCCTCCATTTTGGTGACCATTCCCTCCATTGTGATGTCCATTGGAGTGGTTTCCCTTGTTTCCACCATTGTGCCTATGGCCATTGGAGTTACTACCATTTCCACTACCTTCGGAGAAGTGGTGTCTCTTATGGAAAGGTTCAATGTGAGTCTTGCCTTTGCTGAGCTTCCTCTTGCAATTCTCTTCCTTCATGATGTCGTTATCCAGTGTGATAGCCTGATCAAGCAAGGACTGATAGTTTGGAGCATAAGCCATTGATAGGGGTATCCTTAATTCCCCTTTGAATCCATTGAGTCCATTGAGGAATTTTTCCTTCCTCTTAGCATCAGTATCTATGTCATCAGGTGCGTACCTAGACAGAGCACAGAAATCATCCATATACTCTTTCAGCGTCCTTCCACCTTGCTTCAAACTATGAAACTCATCCTTCTTCACATTCATAATGCCCAAGGATATGTGGGCATTACGAAAGCCTTCCCTGAAGGTATCCCAGTCTAGACCATCAATTGGATGAGTGATCTGATATGTCTCCCACCACATAGCTGCTGGCCCTTCAAGCAAATGGGCAGTGAATCAGACCTTCTCAGCATCGGTGCACTCACATGTGACCAGGTCCTTATTGACTGAACGTAGCCAGTCATCAGCCACTATTGGCTCATAGGCAGATGAGAACTTGCTAGGCCTGAGCCTCAGAAATCTGGTCAACCTATCCACTTGAGGTCGGGGTGGCGGCGGTGGATGATTGTGGTTGTTATTGTTGTTGTTTGCACTAGCCTGGATGAACTGAGTCATCATCTGCATCAGTTCAGCCTGCGCTGCCACTAACTGCTGAATCACGGTGTTATTGTTGTTGTTGTTGTTGTTTTCATTGTTGTCATTGTTGTTTGGTGCACGTCGGGGCGGCGTCTGAAGTAGTTTTAGCATAGATGAGTTATAGACAGATAGGACTAAGGAAGAAAATTTCCCTACCCATGCACAATACAACAGGTCACACAACAAATAGGCAAAACAAACAAACTTCAAAAATTCTTTGATAAATTTGAAAACAACCACTAAGGGTTCACAAAACAACTAAGGTAAATGGTACTATCATACCGACAAAGGTAGAACAATACAAATGCGTATCGATAACTAATACAAATGAACTAATGGTGGACTACTAATGCCTTTGATCATAGGAGTTCATCTAAATTTTTGAAAAGAAATGGGGCAAGATTTGAACAAGGTAAGAAGTACAAGTATGGAATGAAATGATTAAGGCAAGTTCAGACCACAAAATTTTTCACAAACATTTTTTAAATAAAATTTTGATTCCTATGGTATTCCAATCCTAGGGTCTCGATCCTACAGGCAACACTATGCTCTGATACCATTTTGTAATGCCCCACCTTTGGATTAAGGTGGAACACCTGTGTTAAGTGTTATTCCCTGGATCACTGATAGCACCACAGAACAAAATAGAGTATACATTGCATAGTATCAAATATTACAACATGGATCCAAATACATAAGTCTTCAAATCTTACAAACCAGCTTAGTCACATGGACTAGCTCAAATAACAGAGTTCAACATAACATAAACACAACGGAAACTAGGGTAGTAGTGAGCCTCCATCTTCATCATGCGCCACAGGCAGTCATGTTGGTATGTAGACTCGAGATCCTAACACTTACTCCTCATCGGAATATCCTGCACATTTGAATATGCAGCCCCATAAATGGGGGTCAGTACAATGATGTGCTGGAAAATGACACATATTAGGTGGCTGTTGTGAAAGAACTAGCTACATGACATTTGGCTGGTGGATCTCTTGGCTAGTTTGCATAAAGCCAATTTTCTCCTACTCTTTTCCAAAACTTTCTTTCAAAATTTTATTTTTCAAGGGTCGAGAAAACCCCCAAATACTACATAGTTGCAAGTTATGTAGCACTGGGCGAAATTCAACAAAGTCGGAACAACAGAAACCACCACCCCTCGGAGTGTATGGTCCTGAGCCCCTAACCTAGGGGTTTCTAGTCAACTTTTAATCATTCAGAAACGATGGTGAGATTCTTTCGTACATTCTATGTCTACAGACTCAAATTGTCCATAACCGGGGACACGGCTAATCGATTAGTTTCACACCCTGCAGGGGTTGTGCACTTTCACCTTAAGACCCATTCTACCCAGAGAGAAGAATGAGATAAGAGCTTTCAGAAGGAGAGAGCAACCATACTGGCAAGACCCGTTCCCACTTATAATTTTGCTACTAGCCGATGTCTTGCACACAAGTCGAACCCTCACATCTTAATCAGTCAAGACAGAGCCCATATTGTCATAAGGCTGCACTGGAAGTATTCTAAGGCATGGAAGACATGTTAACCTCTTTAATCCTGGGTGGCCATCCCGAGTGGCATCCTGAGTACACACCCTCTCGATGAGGCTTGTGCCCCAGGAGTCACCTACATCGCCTCTTCTTATCAAACCAATCCACCCAGGTGATTCATTTTAGTTGAAGTTCTTAATTTGTTCATAAAACAACTTTAACAAGTGATCATAGCATGGCATCAATTCTTCAACTAAAACTGCAACCTAACAGGGGTGGGTTCAGAGGTGGCTATACACTACTAGGATCTAGCATTGCAAAACTTCACTTTGAAATCCAGCCTATCATGCACACTACTATAAAACACTAATGCATAATTAAAATTGGGTAGAAGCATGTGTGTCACTTGCCTTGGTAGTAGCCAGCACACTCACAACAGTCACAAGAATTGTTTAGCTCTTCTTCACAATCTAAACAAGCATAAATACACTAATTCTAAATGGCAAACATAGACATGTATGCACGTATGCAAATGTCAATTTAATTTCACACACTAAGTTAGTGTGTGAAAATGTTGTATTTAGTAAATCATGATGTTTAGGAAAACAAGTGTGAGGTTAGAAAAGCCTTTTAATTATTTAAAAGGTAATTACACAATTTTGGGTATTTGAAAATAGGGCTAATGCCTCCCAAAATTGGTTCTGGTTTGGAAATATTTTGAGAAAATTAGGTTATGAACCTACTGGATAGAGGACAGTGATATGAAGCTACTGCAAGTGGTTTCACTCCAAAATAGTTTTTAGAATTCAAATGAGGACTAGAATAGTGATTTGGTTAAATTTAACAGTAGCAAGTGTGTGCATGTTTCAAGTTTGAAAACTTCTGGTTCTAAAGTGTTCTACATGTTCTGAGGAATCCATAGAGTACAAATTTGTAGCAATTGGATTTACAGAACAAAAGTTATTAAATGAATGGGGTTTTTAAGTCATTTATACCATTTTATTTTCACTTCAAAATTTTGTACAGAACCACTATGGTTTCTCTGCATAGTTGTGTTCTACACATTTCTAGGATTCTAGAGATACCAAGTTTGCTAAATTTGGCCTTGTAGATTATTTTCTATAGATTTTACAAGTTCAGAACACTTTCTGCAATTTGAATTTTGAATTTTGATTCGAGTTTGACCCAAATTAACTAGGGCTGACTATGCTGGCAACGTGGCAGTTCCTCACTGGGCGATACCGATTCGGAATGGAACATAACAGGGGCCATCGGATTTTGATCGAAGGGATAGAGAGAAACAAGAGAGGAATTGCTCACCGGCGGGGCTAATTCCGGCGAGGGCGGCACTGGATTTCGTCGACGGTGAACTTCCGTTGGTCGGCGATGACAAAGAAGATGCGGACAACATGCAGAACTGGACGGTGAACTCGTGGGTTTGGTCGGCGATGTCGAACGCGTCCTGTGGTGAGGCCGGAGGGTGGCTGGAGGATGGCGAGAGCGTCGGTGCTCCTGATTTTCATCTGCGGCGAGTCTCTGCGGAGGAAAAGTCTAGCCGACGACCTTAGCGAGTGCGCCAGAGGGAGGGGAGAAAGGAGGGGGCTAGAGGGGAGTGGCGGGGTACTCAACCGCGCCGGAATCAGCGACGAACAGTGGCGGGATCAGCGGGCTCCGGCGAGAAATTCATGAGACTTGGCGCCTCTGTTTGTGGAGAGGGAAAGGAGAGGATGGACAAGGGAACAGAGGGGAGAGGATGCGGGAGAGAGTGGCAGTTCTAGGGAGTGCGGGGGAGTAGAGGGAGGGGCACGCGGCGGTTCCAGTGAAGAAAAGAGGGGGTGGCGGTTGGAGAAGAAGGTTATGATAGGTGGGGACCACCTGTCTGAGAGAGAGATGGAAAGGGCACCGGGGCTGGGCTGGTTTCCGATACTGGGCTGATTTACTTCCCGGGTCGGCCCAGGCTGGGCTGCTTCTCTTTTTTTTATTCTGATTCCTTTTCTATTTTCTGATTTTTCTGTTTTGTTGTTTGAATTAGCAATACCTATTTGAAAGGTAAATTTCCAATTCTGACAATTTGACAATTTAAAATAGTGTGTTTGAAACACACAAAACCAGATTTGGTGATATTTTTGTAAAAAGCTATAATTGTCAAAACTATTAAATAGCTTCCATAACAAATGGGGCTATTTATAATAAAACTTTCTGACTTTTATTTTGGTTCAAAGATTATAGAAAAAGGTTTTTAAAATAGTACTGTTTGATGTAAAACATTTAAACTTATTTTTTTGAGAAAAATCAATTTGACTCACATAAGCTTTGAAGCTTATTTTAGAAAAAGAACAACCTTCTAGTTTTGAATTTTGTTTCAAATTTAATTCAAAAATGCAGAGATGAGTACGAATGCATGCTGAGTTTGGATTTGAAAATCTTGGGATGTTACAGATTATGATTAAGGGAAGGGGTAAACCTAGAGCTAAAATAGACTAGTGTCATAGTCTATGTCACATAATTTTTCAACTAAATTTGTTGGTGTCACACACTATAAATAAATGGAATCTATGAAGGAAACCATTTTTTTACCGGGTGTCCATGGACACCCGTTGGTATAACGTGAGTATGCCCTTGATTAGGGGGGTACATGTCTTTTTTGTAATTAACACACTCATACATATCCACTTTTAGTATTTATTTGCACTAGTACACATAGATCCTATAGACATGGGTTAAAACCCTCATAGACAACAAAGATATATAGTCTTCAGCTGACGAGGTTCAACCCCGGCAATGCCCATGTTTGTGGGCTTTCGAGACATGGAGCGCTAGTGGGATCCGGCGAACTCGACGGCGATCAGTCAAAAGCAAAGGGACACAAGGTTTACCTAGGTTCGGCCTCCTTGGTAGGGTAAAGACCTACGTCCTGCTTGTCTGACTTTTATTGATGGGGTGGCTACAACGGAGGTGTTACAATGGTGGCATAGATTGGATCTAGCCGAGAGTGGAGAGCTCTAGATGTTTTGAGCGCTCCGGCATGAGGTGGTGGAAAAGTGTCTAGAGGAGGGCTACGATCTCCCTCCCAACCTCTTATATGCGAAGGTCGGGTCCCAGGAGTGTTCTCCAAGTTGATTACAGATAGAATCGGTTTGAATAAACCCTAGACAAGTCCTAATTCGACTAGGTCTCTTTTTTCGAGTCTTCATCTTGTACGCCAAGTTGTATCCCTGAGCCGCGTCAAGCTGATATCTTCATGGGCCTTGTGATTCCTCCAACGGTTATCCCTCCTGGGCCGAAAACTAGGTAGGCAAATATCGAGGGCCTATTTGGTATTCCTTCGTCATCAGCGCAAGAATGTTGTTGCTCAAGTGGGGATCCAAAGGATTTTTTTGTAAATCTGTTATCCCCATGTGAATATGGCACGGGTTAGGGGGTGCAAATCTTTTTTGTAATTAACACACTCATACATATTCACTTTTAGTATTTATTTGGACTAGTACATATAGACCCTTCCCCCGAAAAAAGTACACAAACCCTCATAGACAACAAAGATCTATAGTCTCCATTGCTAGAATATTGTTGCTAAAGTGGGGATCCAAAGGAAAAAAATTGTAAATCTATTTTCCACATGTGAACATGGCAATGGAGGAAAAACACATAACCTCACCCCAGTGTCCTATATTATTTACAAACTAATAGGGAAAGACAGGTCTTTTGTGTGAAACTATATAAAATTTAAAAAAATTGGCAACACCTCATCTCCATTATGTCGAGATCCTCCGTCTTCCTAACTATCGCATTGTCGATGGCTCCTTTCTCTTGAACCTCTCCCCAATGAACATAAAAAATGCAAAAAAAAAAACAGTGGATTTTGGTAATCCAAAATCTTAAATTGTAACTATGAATGTAAAAATTAACTAGATATCATTTCAAACTAGTAACTAAAGAAATTACATAATATTTATCTATTAATTAATATTTACATATTCTTATATCAGTTTAAGAAGATAGGATATGAGAGGACCTAGTGAGCTATATTAGTAATCATCCCAAATATATCATCGACAAACTCCTTTTCGAACAAATATCATCCACAAACATTTAATTGAATACTCAGATTGGAACATAACAAATTGTTGCATTAGCTTAATCACACATCGTACAAAGTATATATGTTTGAGCCATGTTAAGGAAAAGAAAGTGCATCAGATTAAGTATCACATTTGTTCTATCAATTACTTGATGGAATGAACTAACCAAAAATAAAGATTGAAGTAATTATCAACTACAATGTACACTACACATCTACATGGTATACTATATGCTTAGCTTTTTATTGAACAAGGCAAAGTCTACTTTTATCTATCAACTTAACATGCATACAATTGTCTGTGCAAGAAAATATAAAAATAGACCCACAATAACTCTAATCCTATCAATTTCATGGAGGCATACATATATAGATTTTATAAAAACTTAAGCATCAATCTATTTAGATCAACTAAGTAGACAACCAAGCATTAATTTGCACAAAATTCATAATTAGATAACTTCATAAACTCTATTTGTACCTTATTTGCAAACTAGGAAGGAAAGAAAATCATCATATCATTTTAAATGTTAGGAGATGTTCTTTTGGTCTAAGGAAGCTAGTCAACGTTAATATTGATTTTGAGAAAACACCAACAACATATTTACGATGTGTTTTGTGGTATATCAATGGGTTCTGTCAATTCATCATTGTTCAGCTAACAAATTTGATCTCATATATTATCAGAAAATTACTTCTATCCCATTGACAACCTCCTCAATTGCTCATTTGTCATCCAACAGAGGCTCAATTCCTATATACCAAACACAACTGAAATTTAGTGCTTATTTGCCATCGTCGTTAGTCTATCATGAGCGTGCCTCCATTTTTATGTCAGTCTATTCAACTATTCCAGTGTTTCCCTCAGTTTAGAGTAGAAAAAAATAAACTCGGCCCTAACGCATGCAGTCCACTCATGCCCACACTCCAGCGGCCCATTGCGTAACCGTCGTGCCGCTCCCCATTCCAGGTTGCCGATCTCGCTGCTCCAGCCCCAGCCTCCCCGAGATCAACCGTAGGAGGACAGTGTGGTTTCCGAATCAACCTCTCTCTACAATTTGTGCCACTATATAATTTCTCAGATTTTCTCTCTATTTTTTATACAGTTTTGGGTAGACGAGTGCAATATTGTCATAGTTGCATCATCTACAAATTATCCAGTCATGTGCTTATACAATAGAGGTGAAGGTTTTGTAGTGGAACCAACATCACTGGGGATTCCACATTCAGTTGGAACCAACTCCCCGTTCTGGTCTTTTGGTTAGAGATAATGTGAACTTGGTTTTTGCTTGTGCATGATTGAATTTCATGTTTGCAGAATGGTTTCTATATGATGTGATCTTTTATGAGTATATTTTGGTATTGAAAGTGTGTATATGCTAATATTGTTATATGGTGGCACACTGTCACTGTCCTTTTGCTGAAATGCACAAAATAGAGGAAAGATGATGTCAAAAAAAGTATACATATGTTTTACAACAGTTTATTATTTTCCATTGAGGGAAAAGTAGTCATTTTGGTGTCTTGAAGCATTGAGTTAATGTTAGGCTAACAACCAGTGGTATATAAGCAATAGAATTGGTTTGTGTCTGGTATATGAGAACTTAAGCTTTGTTCGATGGCAAATGAGCCATTGTTGAGTTTGTCAGTGGTATAGAAGCCATTGTCTCATATATTATCAGCAACCTCATAACAACTTACTGCTCATGGTCAAGAAAATCAAGACCATCAACAACACATGACCTAGTCCGAGGCATGACTAGGGATTTTATTTGCTGTTTATTATTCCGCACATGTATTTAGGTTTTCCTATGAATAACATTAAAATATAATGATGAACTTGGAAATAATATAATAACAACTTTATTATTGCCTCTTGGACATATTTCCAACATTTACAAAAAAAACATTTCATTCATAATATGGACAACGCCACATAAACCGCATTGATATCATCTTAAGACATATTCAATTATCATCGATATGTTGCAAATGTATCTATAATTTTTGATGCTCCATGCATGTTTTACACCAATTGCTTTATGTTTCGTTTACACTTCGTGGCATTTTTATGCATTTTTCTAGAACTAACCTATTAACAAGATGCCACAGTGCCAG
This sequence comes from Dactylis glomerata, assembly GCA_007115705.1. Lineage (NCBI taxonomy): Eukaryota > Viridiplantae > Streptophyta > Magnoliopsida > Poales > Poaceae > Dactylis > Dactylis glomerata. Next base: position 795,209 of record QXEO01000628.1, read on the forward strand.
TTCCTGTTTTCTACTATTTTTCTATTTCAGGTTTTTACTGAAGGAAATATTCTCGGAATGGACGAAACAAAAGTCAAAGACCCTATTTATATAACATGAAGACGGGGTCCAAAGGAGAGACGGAGACGAGCATCGAGCCGACCACACCAGGTGGTGGCGCGGCCTAGCCCCTGGCCGCGCCACCCCATGGTGTGGGCCCATCGGGCGCCCACCGACCTCGCCCTTCTGCCTATAAATTCACTTCATCGGGAAAACCCTAAGGGCTCGAGCCTCCATCCACGAAAAGTACTGTAAGCCACCGCCGTCATCGACCCTAGTTCAGGAGGGTCCAGAAGCTCTTCCCGGCACCCTGTTGGAGAGGGGAATCATCACCGGAGGCCTTCTTTATCGTCATGCCTGCCTTCAAAGTGATGCGTGAGTAGTTCATCTTTGGACTATGGGTCCATAGCAGTATCTAGATGGTTGTCTTCTCCTATCTGCACCTCATGTTTAGATCTTGTGAGCTGCCTATCATGATCAAGATCATCTTATTGTAATTCTACATGTTGTATTTGTTGGGATCCGATGAATATTGAGTACTATGTCAAGTTGATTATTGATCTATCATGTCTATTTTATTTGTGATCTTGCATGCTCTCCGTTGCTAGTAGATACTTTGGCCAAGTAGATGCTTGTGACTCCAAGAGGGAGTATTTATGCTCGATAGTGGGTTCATGCCTCTAGTAATATGGGAGAGTGACAATAACTTCTACGGTTGTAGATGTGCTGTTGCAACTAGGGTTAATCCAACAATCTTGTGTTCAAGGACATTTGTATTGTTTACATTACACACTTTGCTTAATGCAATAATCTGTTGCTTGCAACTTAATACCCAAAGGTTGTTCGGATGATATCCTGAAGGTGGATTATTAATCATAGATGCAGTTGGATTACGGTCTATGTATTATGTTGTAATGCCCAAATGAATCTCATAGTGATCTTCATGACATGTACATGCATTGGTATGCATTCTCTATTTTGTCAATTTCCCAACTGTAATTTGTTCACCCAGCATGTTATTTATCTTTATGGAGAGACACCTCTAGTGAACTATGGACCTTGGTCCATACTTTTAAATTGATAATACCATCTACTGCAAACACTGTTTACTTTCTGCAAGTACTATTTCATTCACTGCAAACAAACATCTCTTTTCACACTATATGTTTAATTCTTTGTTTTCAGCAAAACCAGTGAGATTGACAACCTCACTGTAAGTTGGGGCAAAGTATTTTGGTTGTGTTGTGTGCAGGTTTCACGTTGTTGACTGACGCCGGTAGTGCGCCCTACCACAAGTCAGCTAGCAGCAACCTTCAGAATTGATTTGTTTCTCCTACTGGTCAATTAAACTTTGGTTTCATACTGAGGGAAAACTTACTGCTGTGCTCATCATACCTTCCTCTTGGGGTTTCCCAACGGGTCCTGTGAGACATCAAGACTGTTTTCTGGCGCCGTTGTTGGGGAGGAAGAGGATTTCTGCAAGGGGAGTCTCTCACTTCCAATCTCTTTACTTTGTTATTGTTTTGCTTAGTTTCTTTACTTTATTTTGTTTGCTTCTTGTTTATCAAAAATACAAAAGTTCCTTTTATAGTTGTTATTTTTGTTGGTCTGTTTTAGTCTTGCTAAAATGAGTATTCCAGAAGTTGAGGTCCATTCTTTTAAGCAACAAGGGGGAGAAAGTTTGAAAGATGCTTGGTATAGAATAAGTAATGCCCATCATAGATGTACTAGAAAATATTCTACCATGATCCTTCTTAGGAATTTTTATGTTGGTATATCTAGCTGGAATAGGTATGTTCTTGATACTCTCACAGGGGGTAATTTTCTGGGTGCTCCTGCTTTCTAAGCGTGCAATTTAATTGAAAGTTTAGTAGGAGTACCACCTATTAATATTGTTAAAACTGAGATCACTTTGAAAGAAGTTATAAAAAAACTGAGCTCTCTAAAGAAAAGTTTGCCAAATCTCCTTGATAACACTAGCCAGGTTAATGAATTAATAGAAAGTATCAATAAAAGAATCACTATTTTAGAGGCTACCATTATCCATGATAATCAAAACCTTAGGATTGGTAAACTAGAGGAGGCTATGGAAACTTTAACTTTAACTTTTTCTTCTCTTATGTTTAAGAAGGAGAAAGCTTTTGTGGGAAAAGAGCAAAAATTTATGTATGTTCTGATACATCTTAAACGTATCTATAATTTTTGGTGCTCCATGCTTGTTTATATACCATTTGCTCTGTGTTTTGTTATACTTCGTGGCATTTTTATGCATTTTCTAGAACTAACGTACTAACGAGATGCCACAGTGCCAGTTCCCTGTTTTCTGCTGTTTTTGTGTTTCAGAAAAGCTACACAGGAAATATTCTCGGAATTGGACAAAACAAAAGCCAAAGTTCCCATTTTTCCCAACACGAGACGGAGTCCAAAGCAGAGACGGAGGAGGGCCAGCAGGCAGGTGCACCTTGGGGTGACGCGGCCTACCCCTGGCCCACCTACTGACGCCGCCCTTCCGCCTATATATACTCCTCGGTGAGAAAACCTAAAGACCCCGATCAATTTTCCACGAAACATACTGCAAGCCGCCGTCATCATCGACGCGAGATCGGGAGGGTCTAGAAGCTTTTCCCGGCACCTTGCCGGAGAGGGGAATCATCGCCGGAGGCCGTCTTCATCACCATGCCTGCCTCCGGAGTGATGCGTGAGTAGTCTACCTTGGACTACGGGTCCATTGCAGTAGCTAGATTGTATTCTTCTCCTCCATGTGCTTCATGTTTAGATCTTGTGAGCTGCCTATCATGATCAAGATCATCGTTGTGTAATTCTACATGTTGTGTTTGTTGGGATCTGATGAATATTGGTACTTTATCAAGTTGATTTATTGATTTATCATCTCTATGTTATATCTATGTTGTTTATGATATTGCATGCTCTCCGTTGCTAGTATATATCTTGGCCGAGTAGATGCTAGTGACTTCAAGAGGGAGTATTTATGCTCGATAGTGGGTTCATGCCTCTAGTAATCTGGGGGAGTGACAGAAACCTCTAAGGTTGTAGATGTGTTGTTGCTACTAGGGATAAAACAACAATTTTGTGTTCAAGGATATTCATATTGTTTACATTACACACTTTGCTTCAGGCGATAATCTGTTGCTTGCAACTTAATACCCAACGGTTGCTCGGATGACATCCGGCGGGTGGATTATTAGTCATAGATGCAGTTGGATTACGATCTACGTATTATGTTGTAATGCCAAGTTAATCTCATAGTGATCCTCATGACATTTGTATGCTTGCTTTATTCTATCAATTGCCCAACTGTAATTTGTTTACCCAGCATATTATTTATCTTATGGAGAGACACCTCTAGTGAACTATGTACCCCGGTCCATTCTTTTACATTGTTATTACCATTTACCATTTACTCGCTTTATTTACATTCTCGCAAACCAGTATCTTTTACCGCACGATATGTTTAATCTTTTGTTTACAGCAAACCAGTGAGATTGACAACCTCACTGTAAGTTGGGGCAAAGTACTTGGTTGTGTTGTGTGCAGGTTCTACGTTACTTCTGGTGCAAAGCTACGCCCTGGATGAGGCGCCATATATAAATTGTCTGGAGCTGTCGTGAAGCTAGCGAGCATCAACCTTCAGAAGTTGGTTCTTTCTCCTACTGGTTCGATAAACCTTGGTTTCATACTGAGGGAAGACTTGTTGTTGTGCTCATCATACCTTCCTCTTGGGGTTCCGAACTGGGCAGACATCTACACGCCATCAAGCAATTTTTCTAGCGCTGTTGCCGGGGAGAAAGAGGATTTCTGCAAGGAGAGTCTCTCGCTTCCAATCTTTTACTTTGTTATTGTTTTGCTTTATTTTATTTTTGCTTGCATCTTTTTATCAAAAATACAAAAAAATTAGTTCCTTTATAGTTGACAAGGGTATAGTTAATAGAGCCCGTTAGTTGAGTACCCCTAAGGCCCGTATAGCTAGGCCCAATTGTAATAATAGTCGAATACGAGTCTTTACCGTATATCGATATTGTAATCTGTATCGGACCCTACCCGATCCTCGAGACCTGGCCATCTATATATAGGGGCCAGGAGGGGACGGTGTAGGCCAGATTGAAAGCAAGCCAGGTTGAACACCCAAGTTTACTTTCGACACACACCTATTTCGACTAACTTTACCTTCGAGTTCATCCGACGCCCTATTCCCCCAATCCTAAGTCCTTCATCTAGGACATTTGTCGAGTTAACCCCTCGTCAATAGTTGTTATTGTTGCTTGTCTGTTTTTTAATCTTGTTAGAATGAGTAATCCTGAAGTTAAATTTTGTACTTTTAAGCAACAAGGGGGAGAAAGTTTGAAAGATGCTTGGTACCAAATTAGTAATGCTTATCATAGATGTACAAAAAAGCATTCTACCTTGATCCTCCTTAGGAATTTTTATGTTGGTATATCTAGCTGGAATAGGTACGTTCTTGATACTCTCGTAGGAGGTAATTTTCTGGGCACTCTCGCTTTGGAAGCATGCACTTTAATTGAAAGTTTAGTGGGAGTACCACCTATTCATATTGTTAAAATTGAGGTCACTTTGGAGGAAGTCGTAGAAAAACTAAACTCTTTAGAGAAAAGTTTGCCAAATCTCCTAGATAACGCTAGCTAGGTTAATGAATCGATAGAAAGCATCGGTAAAAGAATCACTGCTTTAGAGGCTAGCATTATCCATGATAGTCAAAACCTTAGGATTGGTAAATTAGAGGAGTCTATGGAAACTCTAAGTTCAATTTTCTCTTCTCTTAAGTTTAAGAAGGAGAAAGCTTTTGTTGGAAAAGAGCAAAAATTTATGTATGTTCCCAAGGTGTCTGTGCCAAAACCGCAGCATGTTTTTAAGATTGGTAAGACTTTTAGTTCAACTAAGAGTGACTTGCAGGTTGAATCATCTTCGAGGGCGTCTAAAGTGCCTAGTGTGGTAAGTGGTGCTCTTGAGGAAACAACTGATCTTAATGCTTCGCTTGATATTACTTGATTTCCACTTTCTGCGCCTAGCTCAAAGGCAGTTAAAGAAAAGCACTCTTGGGAGATAACCCAATGGATTATTTTCAGTACTTTTTCTTTTTGTTGAGTCTTGGAAGTTATTACTACTGTAATGACCTCTCCTTATCATTTTCATTTCGTTTTTGTGCCAAGAAGAACCTCTAATTGGAGGAAGGTAAGATTTGGAGAAGTTGCTGTCCTGAAACAGATTTCTGCGCTGCACCGTAAAAATTTGTGAAAATTCTCAGAATGTCTTTTTGATCTGCGATTTCTTGTGCACATGCCCCAGGTTATTTCCAAACTTTTATTAGTTTTGCACTTTTTTATTTGAGCAACAGAAGACCCTTCAAAAAATCGATCTTTGTCAGTTGTTCTGTTTTGACAGATTTCTGCCACTATTTGTGTTTGCCTCTTGATTGCTTTCTTTTTTAGTTCTTTTGATCACGGAACTTTTGAGGAAGTTGCTACATTAGCTTATGCTTTAATGGGTGTTATACTTGAGTTTGAAACTGAACCAAAAGAGTAGATTTACTATTGTGCTTACACTAATGTTGCTAATAGAATTGTGTGAAGTTTTGTATAAAGGAAGTTTTCAAGTGTACGGAAAGGAGAATGATGAGATGAGATGAAGTATGGACAAAAGCTCAAGCTTGGGGATGCCCATGTCACCCCAAAAAATATCCAAGAGGTGTAAGCGTCAAAGCTTGGGGATGCCCCGAGGCACCCCTTCTTCATCGGCAAAAATCAGGTCATCTTTCAAGACACTATATTTTTATTGCTTTGTATACTATGCATTTTTCTTGGAGCATCTTTACTTTCACTTTCAGTTTTCTTTTGTTTTGTTTGCTGCAATGGTTGGAACCCAACAAATTTCTTTTGGAGAAGATGCACTCCGTTTTTCATTGCCAAGAACACTCTAGTTTTCACTCTTATCGTTCAACGAGTGTTCTCTTTTTCTAGTACTGCATTTAGCTTTCGTTTTTTGCCTTGATTTTTGTTCAGATCTTGTTATTTATTTGTATCAAGGTGCATTTAGACCTCTGGTCTATGTTGGTTTTCATCCTTAAAAGTTGATTCAAAAAGGTTGAATGGTGTTGGAAAAGAGAAAAAAGTTTCATGACTATAGTGGTACAAATGGGAGCTTGTTTAGACTGTGGCTTAGACTTTTGCATGTCATGCTTGATGTCATTTTGATAGTATGCTTAGTAGTTTGATGTAGCATGACTTGTCTCAAATGACTGAGATTGCTTAATGTGCCTTTGAAAGAATCATGCGTTGTTTTTATTATATGGGAGCATATTCTTGTGGTTTTCTCCTTTGATGCTTTATTTGGGTTGACTTGGCATATGCTTACACCATGTTTGACTTTAACAAGTCGCCATAAGCCTCTATGATCATTTGGTTTTTGACTTGTGATACCACTTTTGTGCTTCGGTTAATGATGTTTTGTCGCTATGCATGATTATGGCCGTTATTGCTCTCTTAGTTGGTCGCTCCCAGTCTTTTGCTAGCCTTCATTTTGTACTGAGTATGAGATCTACTCGTGCATCCAACTCCCAAAAACCAAAGTTTTCCAAAGAGTCCACTATAAATTCCTATGCATGGTATTTGCAAGTCATTCCAAGTAAATTTTTATGTGCTACCTTTCAAAAAACCTTCAAAATACTTCTCATTTTGTGACACTGCTTTCGGCTCATGTGGACGTAGTGGTCAGATTTGCTATCTTCCATATTGTTTTATTCCAAAAAGAAAAAAAGAAAAATAAAAAAGTCACTCCTCCATGGTATGTGAAAGTTGGTGGGCACCCGATGGAATCGGTTAGCCATGGTTTGTGAAAGGAAAAGTGGGGAGGAGTGCCAAACTTTATAAAAGAGCACAAAAGTGCCAATCTCTCTCTCAAAACTTGCTTAGTATGGAAGATAGTAAGAACCCCATTGTCAGTCGTTGGCAAGAACAACCACCTCTCAAAACAAATTTTTATCTCTGTTTTACAAATGAAAAGCTCTAGCACATGTTTAATCCTTGCTTCCCTCTGCGAAGGGCCTTTCTTTTACTTTTATGTTGAGTCTCCACCTTCTACATTTATGCACCGTCTAAGAGAGCATAGTTGTCATTCTGAGTTTAATGTGCATAGTCCCAAAATTTATTATTGATTGATTCATGATTATGGTATTGCTTGTTCTTAAATTATTTGTATCTAGTCGCCCTCTTAAACTTGAAGGTGTCCTATTCATTTATGTTTTGCTACTCCATGAAGGACAAGCTAAAAACCACTTTGCTATGTTTTTCTATATGCTCGAAACACACACTTGACTTTCAATGCATTATTACTCATGATCTTTTGTTTGTGTTACTTTTCATGTTATAACATGGTTGCTAAGTTTTATTGTTAATATTATGTCTTTTATGTCCATGTTTAGAGTACTTTGATCTCAGCACTCAATGTTTTACATCGTTGATCAAGATTGTGATGGTGCATGTCACCTCAAAAATTATTGTTTTGTTATCACTTACCTACTCGAGGATGAGCAGGAGTTAAGCTTGGGGATGCTTGATATGTCTCCAACGTATCTATAATTTTTGATGCTCCATGCTTGTTTATACACCATTTGCTTTGTGTTTTTCTACACGTCGTGGCGTTTTTATGCATTTTCCGGAACTAACCTACTAATGAGATGCCACAGTGCTAGTTCCCTGTTTTCTAATATTTTTGTGTTTCAGAAAAGCTACACAGGAAATATTCTCGGAATTGGACGAAATGAAAGCCAAAGTTCCTATTTTTTCCAACACGAGACAGAGTCCACAGCAGAGATGGAGGGGGGCCAGCAGGCAGTCGCACCATGGGGTGGCACGGCCTACCCTTGGCCCGCGCCACCAGGTGGTGTGGCCGCTTGGCCCTCCTCCTAACGCCGCACTTCCGCCTATATATTCTCCTCGGCGAGAAAACCTAAAGACAACGATCAATTTTCCACGAAACATACTGAATGCCACCGCCGTCATCGACGCGAGATCGGGAGGGTCCAGAAGCTCTTCCCGGCACCTTGCTGGAGAGGTGAATCACCGCTGGAGGCCTTCTTCATCACCATGCCTGCCTCTGGAGTGATGCGTGAGTAGTCTACCTTGGACTACGGGTCCATAGCAATAGCTAGATGGTTGTCTTCTCCTCCATGTGCTTCATGTTTAGATCTTGTGAGCTGCCTATCATGATCAAGATCATCATTGTGTAATTCTACATGTTGTGTTTGTTGGGATCCGATGAATATTGGTACTTTGTCAAGTTGATTTATTGATTTATCATCTCTATGTTTTTTATGATCTTGCATGCTCTCCGTTGCTAGTAGATATCTTGGCCGAGTAGATGCTAGTGACTCCAAGAGGGACTATTTATGCTTGATAGTGGGTTCATGCCTCTACTAATCTGGGGGAGTGACAGAAACCTCTAAGGTTGTAGATGTGTTGTTGCTACTAGGGAGAAAACAACAATCTTGTGTTCAAGGACATTTGTATTGTTTACATTACACACTTTGCTTAAGGCGATAATCTGTTGCTTGCAACTTAATACCCAACGGTTGCTCGGATGACATCCGACGGGTGGATTATTATTCATAGATGCACTTGGATTACGGTCTATGTATTATGTTGTAATGCCCAAGTGAATCTCATAGTGATCCTCATGACATTTGTACGCTTGCTTTATTCTATCAATTTCCCAACTGTAATTTGTTTGCCCAGCATGTTATTTATCTTATGGAGAGACACCTCAAGTGAACTGTGGACCCTGGTCCATTCTTTTACATTGTTATTACCATTTACCATTTACTCGCTTTATTTACATTCTTGCAAACTACTATCTTTTACCACACGATACGTTTAATCCTTTGATTACAGCAAACCGGTGAGATTGACAACCTCACTGTAAGTTGGGGCAAAGTACTTGGTTGTGTTGTGTGCAGGTTCCACATTGCTACTAGTGCAAAGCTACGCCCTGGACGAGGCGCCATATATAAATTGTCCGGAGCTGTCGCGAAGCTAGCGAGCATCAATCTTCGGAAGTTGGTTCTTTCTCCTACAGGTTCGATAAACCTTGGTTTCATACTGAGGGAAGACTTACTGTTGTGTTCATCATACCTTCCTCTTGGGGTTCCCAATTGGGCGGACATTGATGGCTAGTTGAATGACCAGCCCGTTGGGAACCCCAAGAGGAAGGTGTGAAGAATATAGCAGCAAGTTTCCCTCAGTTAAGAAACCAAGGTTATGTCGATCAGGAGAAGAGCAGATAATACGACTGAAGGTGATGCGGACTGGCTTAGTAACACTCCAACAAGGGCGCCGTTTACGACACTTGTTGACTCGTCTTCGGCCAGTAGCAACGCGGAACCTGCACACAACACAACCAAATACTTTGTTCCCAACTTGCGATGAGGTTGTCAATCTCACCGGTTTGCTTGAAACAAAGGGTATGAGCGTATCGAGTGGAAAACAGTAGAAGTATGCGAGTAAAGTAAACAGTGCGAGTAAAGTAAACAGGTGATAGCAATATGATGGAAATAGGACCGGGGTCCACAGTTCACTAGTGGTGTCTCTCCATAAGATAAATAACACATGCTGGGTAAACAAATTACAGTTGGGCAATTGATAGAATAAAGATAAATGTGATATGTCAAGAAGATCACTATGAGATTTACTCTGGTATTACAACAAAATACATAGACCGCCATCCAACTGCATCTATGACAAATACTCCACTTGTGGCAAATCAATCCGAGAAATCCACAAGTATTAAGTTGCGAACAACAGATAATTGCATTAAGCAAAGTGTGTAATGTAAACAAAGCATATGCCCTCGAGCATATGAATGTTGTTTTCTCCCTAGTAGCAACAGCACATCTACAACCTTAGAGGTTTCTGTCACTCCCCCAGATTAAATAGAGGCATGAACCCACTATCGAGCATAAATACCCCCTCTTGGAGTCACTAGCAACTACTCGGCCAAGATAGCTACTAACAACGGAGAGCATGCAAGATCATAAACAACATAGAGATAACATAAGATATATTTCAGTATAGCAACTCAATCATAACACCAATATTCATCGGATCCCAACAAACGAAACATGTAGAATTACATAACGGTGATCTCAATCATGTAGGGCAGCTCATGAGATCTAAACATGAAGCACATGGTGGAGAAGACAACCATCTAGCTACTGCTATGGACCCATAGTCCAAGGTAGACTACTCACTCATCGCTCCGGAGGCAAGCATGGCGATGAAGAAGACCTCCGGTGGCGATTCCCCTCTCCGGCAAGGTGCGGGGAAGAGCTTCTGGACCCTCCTGATCTCGGGTCAACAACGGCGGCGGATCGCAATGTGTTCTGGAAAATTGATCGGGTACTTAGGTTTTTTCTGTCGGGGGGTCTTTATAGGCGAAGTGGCATCGTCAGGAGTGGACCGAGGCGGTGTCACACATAGGGGGCGCGGCCCAGGGCCTGGCCGCGCCGCCCTGGTGTGTGGCCACCTCGTGGCCCCACTCCGTCTCCTCTTCGGATCTCTAGAAGCTTCCGGGAAAAATAAGACTTCAGGAACTTCTTTCATCCAAATCTGAGAATATTTCCTGTGTATCACTTCTGAAACACAAAAATAGCAGAAAACAGGGAACTGGCACTGTGGCGACTTGTTAATAGGTTAGTTCCGGAAAATGCATAAAAGTGCCACGAAGTGTAACGAAACAGTAGGCAAATGGTGTAAAAACAAGCATGGAGTATCAAAAATTATAGATACATTGGAGACATATCAAGCATCCCCAAGCTTAACTCCTGCTCGTCCTCGAGTAGGTAAGTGATAACAAAAGAATAATTTTTGAGGTGACATGCACCTACACAAGCTTGATCATATAGGTAAGCATTTGTGAGTTGGGATCATAAGAACTTAAAACATGGGCATGACGATATAATCTTGACAATAGGAACTTAGCAACCATGTTGTAAACATGAAAATGAACACAAACAAAAGATCATGAAAATGAAACAATGAAAGTCAAACGTGTGTTCAAATCATAAGGAAAAACATACAAATGGTTTTCAGCTTGTCCTTCATGGAGAGCAAAACATAAATGCATAGGACACCTTCAAGTTTAAGAGGGCGACTAGATACAAATAATTTGAGAACAAGTGAAACCAACAATATGAATCAATCAATGAACTTTGGGACAATGCATATTACACTAAGAATGACAACTATGCTCTCTTAATGGTGCATAAAGAAAGAAGGTGGTGACTCAACATAAAAGTAAAAGAAAGGCCCTTCGCAGAGGGAAGCAGTGATTGCAAGTTTTATAACCTTCAAAAATTATGGTACTTACCGGTTTTGAGCTCTCATTGCCCCCATCATAAGCATCTTGAATGGTTAAAGTTAATGCGAGAAAAATTATGATGCATATGCTTGACAAATCATAAGTTTAAAACCTCGTGTCCCGTGAATACGAGTACCCAAACCTCATGCTACTTTACTTAGAGTCCCAAGCAAGGCTCTTGTCATTGTAAGTATATATATGTATCATCGAGAACCGCCAACGGGGTACCTCCATGCCCGATGACATGGAACAAGCCCACATCAAAATGACAGGACAAGCAGACAATGAACACCTCGACATCTCTTTTATTTACCATTTGTATAGCTTTTTATTTTGAGATGCGTCGTCGAATGTCCACCATGGGTATTCTGCAAATTTCCACCATGAATTATGCATGGCTTAGATTGGCGGCCCAGGCGTTTCCCTAACACATATACAAACTCCATGATCCCCACGAGATTCCCAACTCATTTCACACTACGGGCATCCATAAACAAAAGATCACGATATCAACTCAAATAAGAAGTGCAATGTTGAAAGCTTGCCCCATGACAGCATGGATGGGCTAGAATCCAACTTACAACTTGCAAGCATAACAACTCAACATAAAAGACCACAATGTCAAATTTTTAAGAACAGGAAAAAGTAAAGTGTGCCTTCCGGTTCATGAGAGCTTTACTGACCAATTTTCGCATAACACTGGTAAGAGTTTAATTTGAAGAGAAAATAAAAGCAAGTCAAATTTACTTGGAATAGCAAATTCCTAGTAGGTATGTATGGTGGACACTTTGGTAAACTTTGGCTGTTAGGAGTTGGATGCACGAGTAGAGCTCATACTCAGTACAAGGCGAGGGCTAGCAAAAGACTAGGAGCGACCAACTAAGAGAGCAATAATGGCCATAATCATGCGAAGCGACAAAGCGATATTAAAAGAAGCATAAGATGGCATCAAAAGTCAAAAACTAAATGATCATAAAGGCTATTGGTGACTTTGTATGAGTCTAACATGTGTGAGCATGCGCCAAGTCAACCCAAATAAAGCATCAAAGAGAAAACCAAAATAATGCTTCCATACAATAAAAACAACGCAAGATTTTTTCAAAGGCTCATTTAGCAATCTCAGTTATTTGAGACAAGTCATGCTACAGCAAAACCACTAAGCATACTATCAAAAAGACATCAAGCATGACATGAAAAAGTCTAAGCCGCAGTCTACACAAGCTCCTTCTTGTACCACTATTTTGCACAAAGCTTTTTCTGTTTTCCAACACCATTTGAAATTTTTAAGACACCTCTTTTGATGAAAACCAATAAAGATCAGAGGCAAACACTACTAGGAAATAGGTCATAGGAGGAATGGTTATCAGAGGCGTACACAGAACTCCGTACGCCACGGCTACATATCGGAGGCGTACAGGAAAACTGTACGCCACGGCTACGGCCATAGCCGTGGCGTACACAAATGGTGCACGCCATAGAGAATTTGGAGGGTGGGTTAAGGGCTGTCGGGGCACCACATGAGAGGCGTACAGCTTTCCTGTACGCCACGGATAGTGCCATATCCGTGGCGTACAGTTAAGCTGTACGCCTCCGATGCTACTGGTCCTGGCACAAACTGGGCCCACAAAACCTATCCGTGGCGTGCATACAACCTGTATGCCTCGGGTACCGGCCATAGCAGTGGCGTACAACTCATTGTGCGCCTCAGGGTTCTGTTGGCCCTGTCGCAACCCGGTCCCACCAAAACTATCCGTGGCGTACACTAGTGTTGTACGCCACGGGTGCTTGACGTATCAGAGGCGTGCGCCTTCCTGGACGCCACTGATAACCTGGGACTAACCCTTTAACACAGCCAGCCTCTCCCACCTACCAAAACAGCCACAACATTCATTCCCCCTCCTAGCTCGAACTCTCCTTCCTCTCTACCCTATTTCTCACATATATATATCACTCTTTTTAACTAATTAGATCACTATTTTATCATTTTATCTATAAAATCACTCCCTCCTTGTCCCCATATATGGTTGTATACGTGGATCTCTCCATAGACCTCATCTAGATCTAGATCTAGATCTAGGTGTACTAATTAGAAGTCTCCGCTCATCGGCAAGCCACCCGGTTGACATCGGCATATATCCGGTTACCTATCTAATAGGTGACTATAATTTGCTTGAAGGATGCATAAAGTAGAGGATGACTTAAAAATGAGTTGCCGATTTTGGCGAAATGTTGATTCATTTCCATTTCGACAAAAAATTGGCTCTCGGCATCGGTCTTATTTGTAGGAAGGTCATGCCGAAATTTTGAATGACAACCCACCATATGCTTCTTATTCTTTTGCATATATGCTGTGCAGGTGAAAATGGTCATGATGAAGGAAAGCACCGTGATTAGATATTTGAGCCACGCGACGGACGACATGATCCAAAACAACCTTAAAGAGATACGGTGTCCATGCCGGAAATGCAAACTAAGGACCTTGTTCAACCCCTTTTCGGGCAAAGTGCTGGAGCACCTGCTGATGAGTGGTTTTATGGATGGCCACACTCAATGGATGGATGAAGATGAGAATGAGGATGAGGTTTATGAAGACAACAACAACAACAACAACAACACAACAACAACAACAACAACAACAACAACAAAAACAACAACAAACAACAACAACAACAACAACAACAACAACAACAACAACACAACAACAACAACAACAACAACAACAACAACAACAACACACACAACAACACAACAACAACAACGACAACAACAACAACGACAACAAAACAACAACGACAACAACAACAACAACAACAACAACGACAACAACAACAACAACAACAACAACAACAACAACAACAACGACAACAACGACAACAACGACAACAACAACAACAACAACAACAAACAACAACAACAACAACAACAACAACAACAACAACAACACAACAACAACAACAACAACAACACACAACAACAACAACAACAACAACAACAACAACAACAACAACAACAACAACGAGGACAAGAAGACGATATTGATGAAGAACATGATGATACCAATGAAGATCATGATCAGGAAGAACATGTAGATGACGAGGACACGCGGACGCCGCTGACTTCAGCCATGCATGACCCGCATCTTCAAGAACTGCTTGCTAGGAAGACAGGTGACGCTAGAGGTGCTGCTAGAGAGAAAGCTAAGCTGGTGCAACTAGAGATAGACTCTACTACACCATTGTACGCAGGTTGTACCATGGAGGATACCCGCTTAAAAGTTGCGCTTGATGTCCTTCAGATGAAGGCAAAATACAAATGGACCGACGCAAGTGTCAACGCGAGCCTTAAATACTGGCACGATCGCCTTCCGGATGGGAACACGTGTCCTAGTAGTCTAGACGAAGCCAAGAAAGTCGTGTGTCCTCTGGATTTACCGCACGAGAAATATCACGCCTGCATCAACGATTGCTACATTTATCGGAAAGAAGAGGACTCGAACAAGACCACATGCCCAGTGTGCAACGCTGCACGATACAAGAAAAAAGGCGAAAAATCTCCTCGAAAAGTCGTGTGGTACTTTCCGCTCATTCCTCGCTTGCAGCGGTACTTTGCGGACCCCAAGGAAGCGAGGTTGATGCGCTGGCACGCTGAAAGAAAGGTGGCAGTTATGAATGATCGGAAGAAGAAGCTAGATGAAGACGTGGTGTTGACACACCCTTCGGATGCAACCCAGTGGAAAGCATTAGATGCTGAATATCGTAGTTTCGGGACCGAGCCAAGGAACATCAGGTTGGGTGCGAGCACGGACGGACTCAACCCGTTTGGGAGCCAGAGCAGCACGCATAGCACATGGCCCGTGTTTGTGTGGATATACAACCTCCCACCATGGTTGTGCATGAAGAGGAAGTACATACACATGAGCATCCTAATTCAAGGGCCTAAACAGCCAGGGAATGACCTGAATCTGTATCTCCAGCTACTAAAAGATGAGCTAGACACGTTATGGAATACTGCAGGGGTCAATACATGGGACGCCGCCGCGGGAGACTATTTCCCTATGAGAGCCGTGCTGCTCACGACGGTGCAGGACTATCTCGGCTATGGGTATATCGCATGCCAAGTGTGTCACGGACACAATGCATGCGTGAAGTGCATGGATGATACCACGTGGTTACAGCTTAAGAAATTTCCCGGGTCTTCCAAAACTGTCTACGTGGGGCATCGAAGGTGGCTAGCCAACAAGAAAGACCCGTGGAGAAGGCGTGGAGAGCTGTTCAAGGCGAGGAGCGGAAAGTAAATCCAGACGTTGCTAAACGACTGGGTAGAGTGCCCTGCGTCAGGAAAGAAGAAAAAGGAGCCAACACCGCTACTTGGGGTATGGAAAAGGAAGTCTGTGTTTTGGGACTTTCCATACTGGCATATCCTCGGTACGCCTCATTGCCTTGATGTCATGCATATCACGAAAAATGTGTGTGAGAGTTTGCTTGCCACTCTGTTCAACATGCCGGACAAGACCAAAGATGGGCCAAAAGCAAGACAGGACCTGATAGATCTGAATATCAGACATGATCTTCAAGTAAGTAAACCTCCTCAAGAGACGGAAGAAGTCCACAAGCGGAAAAGGGTTAAGAATAACGAGGCTACTCAGGAGACATCGACGGAAGGTCAACAAAGGATGATGGTAAAAAAGGACTACTACGGTCCTCCCTCCTGCTTCACTCTAAGTTCGGCTGAGGTCACACAGTTGTTCAAATGCCTTCTAGGAGTCAAGGTGCCTTTTGGTTACTCAGGGCTGATAAGCAGATACTTAGACCCGAATAAACAAAACTTCAGCGGGATGAAGTCGCATGACTGTCACGTGATGATGACGCAGATACTTCCGGTAGCAATCCGAGGTATAATGGACAAGCACGTCCGGGATACGCTGACTGACCTCTGCAACTTTTTCGACGCCATCTCTCGCAAGTTGATCAGCCAGAGCGCAATGCGGAAGAGCCTAGCATGGATACCGGCCGAGCGTCCACGGATGATAGCCAGCAAAAGAAGGATAGGCGCCCAAACCAGCTAAAACCCGTGCAAGAAGTAATACTTGAAGTGGATCCGCAGAGCGGTTTGCCTAAACTGCCCGAGGAAGCCGCGAGGGGGTACGGCAACACTATCGCATGTATCCTCCGAGACACCGTCACCATCAACGAGCAGAACATAAGGCAGAAGCTCAAGAAATCCATTGCCGTCCTCCTGATTTCCAAGCTGCACGCTCGATACCAGTTCCCGTCGCCCTACAATGGCCAGGAGCTCACGGGCAACCTGGTGAACACAGTAGCCCTTGGAAAGATGAGCAAAGCCATGAGCGCCTGGAAAACTAGGTTGAGGGCGATGATTACTAAAGGTGGTGGTTTTGAAGAGGTCCACAAACACTATCCGCAGATATCGGAAGACCAATTCAAAACTTTCCTAGCCAACGAAAAGAAACCTACAGTCGCGCGGCTTAAGGACTGGGGGAAGGACATGCGGGAGAAGAACTTGGGTAACCACAACCTCGGAAGCCGGGGGTACGCCGGAAAGGAGCCAGTTTGGAAGAAAGAGGACGAGGCCCTAGAACGTGAGGGCAAGCCGAACCCGTGGAACAAGTTCACCGATGAGAAGGCCAAGAAATTTATCAGGTCAAGATACCGTATAGACCCGAAATCCGGGTTGCTTGTCACGACCGATAAGGTGAAGAAACTTGAGGAAGAATATCTGGAAAGGAGTTTACCAGCTTATCTTATCCTCACTTCCGACAAATTCCGGTAGTAATTTTCCTAATATATGGTTCTTCTTTCCCGTCTGTAGAAAGAAGAAACACTTGCTGCTCAATGCACGTCATCCCAGGGGTCTTCGTCGAAGGCCTCGTGGGATAACCCTTTTCACAGGGCCGTGAACAAGGTGATGGAAAGGCCGGTGTTGCAACCGCCGCACCGTGGCCATATTGTTGGCGAAGGACTAGGTCGCAGACCTAGTCTGTATTTTCCCGAGAGCAAGGAGGACCGAGCGAAGAGGAAGCAGCAGGAGGATACAGATGTCAAGTCTCAGTTGACTAAGATGCCCGAGATGATCAATGATGCGGTGACAAAGACTGTCGCGGCACTCCTGCCCCACCTGCTTACCGCCTACACGGAATGGGTTGACGGAGGCAAAATCGGGCCTAGCCCGCTGGCCAGCTTTACCGGGAGCAGCTCGCTCAACATCTCGGACCAGGTCCAGAAGAACGCACGAGTCGTGGAGTCTCCGCAGGCGGCCTCCAACCCTAGTGCAGGTACTAGGGATGATGAGTCGCCGTCCTGCATCGCACCTCGTAGCAGCCCCTCCGTCGCTTGCACGCCCGTTCGTGGCCCTTCGACTTTAGCCGAACTCGACACCATAACGGTATATAAGCGTCGCAATCCTCAGCAAGTAACTTTTTCATTAGCTTGCATCCGTTTTCTGACGCCCTACACATGTCTCCGCAGGAGAACGAAGTTGGATGCACCCTCCTCTTGATTATTAACGAGGAATTACATGAGGTCGCGAAAGAAAATATCATTCAACCACTCGAGCGCAACTTCCACGGCCAGCCAATGCCCCCCAATGCCTACAGGATTTCCATTGTTCGGGTGTTGCCGGGTTATGAAGAAGTAGACCCTCCTATGCAACCACCCGGAGCCGAGAGTGAGGTGGACCTAGGAGGAAGCTTGGGTTATATGATGCTATGGCCGAAAGAAATGATTCGGCTAGACCACCCAGGGACCGCCAGCAACTCAGAACCGCCGGTCAAATCGGCGCCGCCAAGCAACCCTATCATAGGCAGCACCAGCACCTCACAGAAGACCTCACAGAAGTTGGCAGAGCCGGTCGGATCGGTGCCAAGCCAGGGAAAGGGCACTATGCCGCCAGTGGCGCCATCTCCTATAGTGGATGATCCTGCAGCGGATGATCCTATAGAGCCCGAGGCACAGAACAATATGGATCCTATCGATGCCTTCATCGCTGACTTCGATGGACCATTTGAAGTGGATATTCCCCACGGCTGCTTCCCTGATCAACAGCTCCCGGAGAAAAGTAATGTCTCCAAGCGTCGTCTGAGCTTCCTGTCTCAAGAAACGCCAGAGGATGTCGCCCCCGATACTCAAACTGCGGCGGAAAAAATTATCACCCCGAATACACTCCATGGGCTGATCGATAAGGCTTGCGCAGAAGTTGTCTCTCGCCCTGGGAAGCCGCGGAAAAGAGCTAAGAAGAAGGATAAAGGTGTGTCCAGCAGCCAGCCTATGCCTCCCGCAGCCGGCAAGCCCGTGAAGGAGATCCGGAGTCAGGACAACATACCGATCAAGGGATGGAGGGAGTATCACGTGGCGGGCGAACCGATCCTACCGCCGGAAGCTCTCAAGACCTTAACTGGGGATATGAGGAGCCTACATGATGGCGTACTCACATGGGAGACGCATCTTCTCTCAATGACATCTCCCACATACCCGGTTTTCTATGTCAGAGTGCCAAAGAGATTGGGCTTCGTCGACAGATCCCCCGGTGATGTGTTCTTCTTGAGATTTGATGATATCTTTGAGATGTTCCACCGCCGCCGCCTTGACCCAACCTTGGTCCGCCTAGTTGCGCTGAGTATGTTGCACCAGCTCATGCAAGAGAACACTCCGAAGCTCGCGATACTCGACCCCTACTACATGAAAGACATATACTTGCAGACCGAAGGCACCCGTCAAATAGTGACGAACTACATTACGGACTTCATGGTGGCGAATAAGGAGAAGAAGATATTTCTTGTGCCGTACTTTTTCGAGTAAGTCATTCGCTTGCCGTCAGAACGTGCTTTCTTAGATTTCCGTCAATCCTTTTGCATGCATAACACACCTGGAATTGTTTTCCGCAGAAGCACATACTGCGTCCTCATCGTACTATACCCGCAAGACTCATATGCCATGTATCTTGACTCGGGGAGTGCTGACAAGAAGAAGGACTACACATTCATCAAGGCAGTTCTAGATGATGCCATCAACGGCTTCGTCGAGAAAGCTGGCCCCATCAAGAAAGAAGTAGTCAGGCGAGGCCAGCTGATCTTCAAGCACAACACGACCTTCCCATGCCTCAAGCAGCCGGCAAATAGTTCAAGGGATGGCTACTATGCCATCCATCATATGCGGGAGTTTGTACGGGATCAACATCAGCTTCTGTTGCCGAGTAGTCTTCAGGACTGGCGCAAAGACTTTGCGAACGCGCCTGATGCAGATGTCCGCCTTGAGATCTACCGCATCCAGCAGAAGGTCGCGCAGATAATCCACAGAGATGTCTGCAGTAGAGAAGGGGTGTTCTACTACGGCCCTATCCCACCAACCAACACGGAGATAGAAGCACGCTTAGAGATGCAGGGCGACGGCAGGCCCTTCAACATGCTACAGGGCATCCGCCCCTTCCCGCCGAAACCGAAGAGCAAAAAATGAAGCAATATATATATTTGTGACTTGTTGTAATCGTGATGGATGAAAAATGTTGTCGCATAATGTTATTACTTTTCATGAACATGTGTACCAAACTCTAGCTAGCTTGTTCTCGATATATACCTTTTGTATATGCTTGTGTACATTCTTGCATGTATGCTTTAGCCTTTTTTGTTTTCGGTGACTAATTAATGTTATGTCTCGCATATTATCATCTATTAAATCTTTTCTGATGTTTTTGGTTTAAAGATGACGACGAGGTGGTACGCCGTGTTCGAGGGTAGGGTTCCAGGGGTCTACGACAAGTGGGAGGATTGTTTCAAGCAAGTCAACAAGTTCAAGAGCAACAACTACAAAGGATTCAACACTAGAGAGGAGGCGGAAGTTAGGTACAATAACTATCGGCGAGGGAGAGAGGGACGGAGTAGGATGAAGACATGGTTCATTGTTACCTCCGTCTTGCTTATGTTCTTGCTCATTGTGTATGTGATGGTAGTTTAGATGACTACCGGCACCGCCGGCGGTGATATGTATGCATGCCTAACTAGTTAGCTCGATGCATGCATGAAGACTTGTAGTATTTATATAATAATATGATATTTGGCAAGTTGTACTAATGTGACTTCGGTCGATACTTCTAATATGATGGAAATGACTTTCTATATTATTTTGTATATATACTGCTATATGTCTGTAATAAATATACTGTTATATATACTGTTATATCTCATCTGCTATATACCAGTAAATCACTATAAAAAAAATTCAAAAAAACGCAGCCGTGGCATACAGAAAAAGCGGATCAGTGGCGTACACATCAGTGGCGTACAGGCCCATACGCCACTGCTGCGAGATACACCCGAGGCGTACACGCTTGTACGCCACGGATACAAAACACACCCGTGGCGTACAGACCTGTAAGCCACTGGTGGGTGAGTTAGCCGTGGCGTACAGTCTGTACGCCATGGGTAGACCTGTACCAGTGGCGTCTTACCCGTGGCGTACAGAAGTACGCCATGGATAGGCAAATTCTGTACGCCACGGATGAGGTTTTTCCTAGTAGTGAAAAATACACCTTGATGAAGAGATATGACAAGTTCTGAACGCAAATCAAGGCGAAAACAAAAACCAAAAGCAGTAGCGGAAAAAAAAGAACACTCGGTGAAATTGTAAGAATGAAAACGGAGTGTTCTTGGCAAATGAAAACGAGTACATGATGTCTACGCACTTCTATTCTCGTAGACACTTGTTGGGCCTCCAAGTGCAGAGGTTTGTAGAACAGCAGCAAGTTTCCCTTAAGTGGATCACCCAAGGTTTATCGAACTTAGGGAGGAAGAGGTCAAAGCTATCCCTCTCAAACAACCCTGCAATTACGATACAGAAAGTCTCTTGTGTCCCCAACACACCCAATACACTTGTCAGATGTATAGGTGCACTAGTTCGGCGAAGAGATAGTGAAATACAAGTGGTATAGATGATTATAAGTAGCAAACGTGATGTGAAATAAATATCGCTGCGAGCAAACATGTAACAAAACAGCAAGTAAACGGTGTGCAATGCTTGGAAACAAGGCCTAGGGATCATACTTTCACTAGTGGACACACTCCCAACAATATAACATGATTGAACAAATAAACAACTTCTCTCCACTATGGTACTCTGAATTACTCTCATATTGAATAACACTAATCATTGTGTAGTGGCTACAGAAGCACCCCTTAAAGTTCATCAAGTACTTGACAAACACCACTCATAGAGATATCCAAATCAAAGCACAATTCAAGATAGAAATCATTGCAACTTAGACCAAGTACTAACACGGTGCACACACTGTCAACATTACACCATGAAAGGTGGAATAGATCACTCAATACTATCATAGTAATAATTACTCTCATAATCCACAAGAGATCACGATCATAGCCTAAACCAAGTACCACCACGATGCACGCACTGTCACCGTTACACCATGGCAGGAGGAATAGATTACTTTAATAACATCACTAGAGTACACTATAATAATTAAGCATAGGAGTAGCATAATATCTGAATAATAACATCTACTTGTTCAACATGATACAAAGCTCACGATCACATAAAGATCACATCATGGGAGAGAGAGGTGAACCACATAGCTACCGGTCGAGCCCTCAGCCCCGGGGATGAACTACTCCCTCCTCATCATAGGAGACAGCAAGGTTGATGGAGATGGCGGTGAGGTCGATGGAGACGGCGGAGACGGCGATGGAGACCGATGGAGATGGCTCCGGGGGCACTTCCCCGTCCCGGCAGGGTGCCGGAACAGAGACTTCTGTCCCCCGAAATTCGTCGGTGGCAGCGGCGGAACTACGGAACTCTTTCTGGAAAATTGCCGACTCTTTTAGGGTTTTCCGTCCCGAGGCTTTATATAGGCGAAGGGGCGATGTCAGAGGGGTGCCAGGGCCTCCTCACACAGGGGCAGCGCGGCCAGGGCCTGGGCCGCGCCAGCCCTGTGTGAGGGAGGCTTGTGGCCCCTCTCCTTCCTCTCTTCGGATGTCTGGAAGCTTCCGGGTAAAATAAGACTTCTGGCTTTGGTTTCGTCCAATTCCGAGAATATTTCCTGTGTATCACTTCTGAAACACAAAAACAGCAGAAAACAGGGAACTGGCACTGTGGCGACTTGTTAATAGGTTACTTCCGGAAAATGCATAAAAACGCCACGAAGTGTAACGAAACACAAGGCAAATGGTGCAAAAACAAGCATGGAGCATCAAAATTTATGGATACGTTGGAGACGTATCAGCATTGCCAAGCTTAACTCCTGCTCGTCCTCGAGTAGGTAAGTGATAACAAAAGAATAATTTTTGAGGTGACATGCACCTACACAATCTTGATCATATATGTAAGCATTTGTGAGCTGGGATCATAAGAACTTAAAACATGGGCATGAAAGATATAATCTTGACAATATAAACTTAGCAACCATGTTATAAACATTTAAATGAACACAAACAAAAGATCATGAAAATGAAACAATGAAAGTCAAACGTGTG
The DNA here is from genome assembly GCA_007115705.1 of Dactylis glomerata. Lineage (NCBI taxonomy): Eukaryota > Viridiplantae > Streptophyta > Magnoliopsida > Poales > Poaceae > Dactylis > Dactylis glomerata. The sequence continues at coordinate 818,130 of QXEO01000628.1, forward strand.
TTCAAATCATAAGGAAAAACATACAAATGGTTTTCAGCTTGTCCTTCATGGAGAGCAAAACATAAATGCATAGGACACCTTCAAGTTTAAGAGGGCGACTAGATACAAATAATTTAAGAACAAGTGAAACCAACAATATGAATCAATCAATGAAAACTTTGGGACAATGCACATTATACTCAGAATGACAATTATGCTCTCCTAATGGTGCATAAGGATAGAAGGTGGTGACTCAACATAAAAGTAAAAGAAAGGCCCTTCGCAGAGGGAAGCAGTGATTAGACATGTGCTAGAGCTTTTCATTTGAAAAACAGAGAGATAAAAATTGGTTTTGAGAGGTGGTTGTCTTTGTCAACGACTGGCAATGGGGTTCTTACTATCTTCCATACAAAAATGAAGCAAGTTTTTGAGAGAGATTGGCACTTTTGTGCTTTTTTATAAAGCTTGGCACTCCTCCCCACCTTTTTTCCTTTCACAAACCATGGCTAACCGATTCCATCGGGTGCCCACCAACATTCACATTCCATGGAGGAGTGCCTTTTTTCTTTCTTTTTTTTCTTTTTTTTTCTTTTTTGGAATAAGCAATATGGAAGATAGCAAATCCGACCACTACGTCCCCATGAGCTGAAAACAGTGTAACAAAACGAGAAGTGTTTTGAAGGTTTTTGAAAGGTAGCACATGAAAATTTACTTGGAATGGCTTACAAATACCATGCATAGGAATTTATAGTGGACACAATGGCAAACTTGGTTTTTGGGAGTTGGATGCACAAGTAGAGCTCATACTCAGTACAAAATGAGGGCTAGCAAAAGACTGGGAGCGACCAACTAAGAAAGCAATAATGGCCATAATCATGCAAAGCGACAAAGCGACATTAAAAGAAGCATAAGATGGCATCAAAAGTTAAAAACTAAATGATCATAGAGGCTATTGGTGACTTTGTAAGAGTCTAGCATGTGTGAGCATGCGCCAAGTCAACCCAAATAAAGCATCAAGGAGAAAACCAAAATAATGCTTCCAAATAATTAAAACAACGCATGATTTTTTCAAAGGCTCATTAAGCAATCTCAGTTATTTGAGACAAGTCATGCTACAGCAAAACCACTAAGCATACTATCAAAAAGACATCAAACACGACATGCAAAAGCCTAGGCCGCAGTCTACACAAGCTCCTTCTTGTACCACTATTTTGCATAAAGCTTTTTCTCTTTTCCAACACCATTTGAAATTTTTAAAGACACCTCTTTTGATGAAAACCAATAAAGATTAGAGGCAAAAATACACCTTGATGAAAAGATATGACAAGGTCTGAACGCAAATCAAGGCAAAAACGAAAACCAAAAGCAGTAGCAGAAAAAGAAGAACGCTCGATTTTTAATAAGAGTGAAAACTAGAGCGTTCAAGGCAATGAAAAGCGAGTTCATCTCCTCCAAAAGAAACATGATGTGATCTAACCACTTATTTCAGCAAACAAAACAAAACTAATAATGAAAACTAAAACAACTGACGCTCCAAGAAAAACGCATAGTGCATGAAGCAATAAAAATATAGTGTCTTGAAAGGTGACCTGATTTTTGCCGATGAAGAAGGGGTGCCTCGGGGGCATCCCCAAGCTTTGACGCTTGTACTTTTTGGATATTTCTTGGGGTGATGCATGGGCATCCCCAAGCTTGAGCTTTTGTCCGTTCTTCAACTCATCTCATCATTCTCCAATCCCTACACTTGAAAACTTCCTTCATACAAAACTAAACATAATTCTATTAGCAACATTAGTGCAAGCATAACATATAATCAACCTCTTTTGCTTTAGGTTTCAACCCAAAACCACCACATATAAAGTATATACTACTGTATCAACTTCCCCAAAAGTTCCGTGATTAAAAGAACTCAAAAGAAAGCGATAAAGCGGCAAACACAAATATTGGCAGAAATCTGTCAAAACTGAACAGCTGACAAAGGTCGAATTTTTTAGGGGTTTTCTGTTGCTCAAATCAAAAAGTGTTCAACTAATGAAAGTTTGGATATAACCTGGGGCATATGCACAAGAAATCGCAGGTCCAAAAGATATACAGAGAATTTATACGAATTTTTACGGTGCAGCACTGAAAACTGTTTCAGGACAGCAACATCCCCAAATCTTACCTCACTCAAATTAGAGGCTTCTCTTGGCACAACAACGAAATAAAAAGGATAAGGAGCGGTTATTACAGTAGTAATAACTTCCAAGACTCAAATAAAAGAAAAATTACTGAAAATAAACAATGGATTATCTCCCAAGAGTGCTTTTCTTTAACGCATTTGAGCTAGGCGCAGTAATTTGCAAAGATGCTCATGTGGGCGCCATATAAGAGCTTGAGGCAAAGGCGCCATATAGGAACTTAAAGCAAAAGAGATCATCAAAAAGCAAGTATGGAACACATTTAAATCTAAACCACTTCCTATGCATAGGAATCTTGTAAGAAAATAAATCAACGAGGCACATAGTAGCAAGCATGGATAGATAAAACAAGTGCCACTTAAAGATTTGCAACATAAAGAGGGGAAACTCAATATTGTTGAGATCCATCAAACCATATTTCTCTCTCTCATAATAACTTTTAGTAGCATCATGAATAGAATTAACAATATAACTATCACATAAAACATCCCTATCATGAGCCACATACATAAAAGAATTAATACTCACCACAGGAACAATAGTAGTAGGAGCAAATTCAATAGAATAATTATTCTCATCACCATAATCATCATAAATAGGAGGCATATTGTAATCATAACTAATTTTATCCTCAATAGTAGGTGAACTAAAAATATTATACTCATCATCATAGCCATCATAAACTAGAGGTTTAGTATCATCACAAGCTAAAGAACAGCTATTTCGCAAAGCATATTCTTCAAACATATCATCATAAGAAGGAACATCATATATGGGAGATAAAATATTATCAGAACAAACTTTCTCCACTAAAGCTGGGGAACTAAAAATATCATGCTTAACAAAACCAGCTTCCCCAAGCTTAGACTTTTCTATAGCATTAGCAACAACGATGTTCAAAGCATTCATACTAACAACACTATTAGCATGCAAATTAAGCTCCAAAGGTTTTTCAATTTTCTCTTCAAACACTTCATATCTAAACTCAGGAAAAAGACTAGAGAACTCTTTGTTTTCCATTAAGCTTAACTAGCAAAAATAAAAACAAGAAACAAAAAGATGTAATTGCAGAATCTAAAGGAAATAACTTCGAGCACTCACACAGGAGGATGCGAGTACCTTTTACCTTACCTCCCCGGCAACGGCGCCAGAAAAGCGCTTGATGTCTACGCACTTCTATTCTTGTAGACACTTGTTGGGCCTCCAAGTGCAGAGGTTTGTAGAACAGCAGCAAGTTTCCCTTAAGTGGATCACCCAAGGTTTATCAAACTCAGGGAGGAAGAGGTCAAAGCTATCCCTCTCAAACAACCCTGCAATTACGATACAGAAAGTCTCTTGTGTCCCCAACACACCCAATACACTTGTCAGATGTATAGGTGCACTAGTTCGGCGAAGAGATAGTGAAATACAAGTGGTATAGATGATTATAAGTAGCAAACGTGATGTGAAATAAATATCGCTGCGAGCAAACATGTAACAAAACAGCAAGTAAACGGTGTGCAATGCTTGGAAACAAGGCCTAGGGATCATACTTTCACTAGTGGACACACTCCCAACAATATAACATGATTGAACAAATAAACAACTTCTCTCCACTATGGTACTCTGAATTACTCTCCTATTGAATAACACTAATCATTGTGTAGTGGCTACAGAAGCACCCCTTAAAGTTCATCAAGTACTTGACAAACACCACTCATAGAGATATCCAAATCAAAGCACAATTAAAGATAGAAATCATTGCAACTTAGACCAAGTACTAACACGGTGCACACACTATCAACATTACACCATGAAAGGAGGAATAGATCACTCAATACTATCATAGTAATAATTACTCTCATAATCCACAAGAGATCACGATCATAGCCTAAACCAAGTACCACCACGATGCACGCACTGTCACCGTTACACCATGGCAGGAGGAATAGATTACTTTAATAACATCACTAGAGTACACTATAATAATTAAGCATAGGAGTAGCATAATATCTGAATAATAACATCTACTTGTTCAACATGATACAAAGCTCACGATCACATAAAGATCACATCATGGGAGAGAGAGGTGAACCACATAGCTACCGGTAGAGCCCTCAGCCCCGGGGATGAACTACTCCCTCCTCATCATAGGAGACAGCAAGGTTGATGGAGATGGCGGTGAGGTCGATGGAGACGGCGGAGACGACGATGGAGACCGATGGAGATGGCTCCGGGGGCACTTCCCCGTCCCGGAAGGGTGCCAGAACAGAGACTTCTGTCCCCCGAAATTCGTTGGTGGCGGCGGCGGAACTACGGAACTCTTTCTGGAAAATTGCCGACTCTTTTAGGGTTTTCCGTCCCGAGGCTTTATATAGGCGAAGGGGCGATGTCAGAGGGCTGCCAGGGCCTCCTCACATAGGGGCGGCGCGGCCAGGGCCTGGGCCGCGCCAGCTCTATGTGAGGGAGGCCTGTGGCCCCTCTCCTTCCTCTCTTCGGATGTCTGGAAGCTTACGGGTAAAATAAGACTTATGGCTTTGGTTTCGTCCAATTCCGAGAATATTTCCTATGTATCACTTCTGAAACACAAAAACAGCAGAAAACAGGGAACTGGCACTGTGGCGACTTGTTAATAGGTTAGTTCCGGAAAATGCATAAAAACGCCACGAAGTGTAACGAAACACAAGGCAAATGGTGCAAAAACAAGCATGGAGCATCAAAAATTATGGATACGTTGGAGACGTATCAGTACATCTCCTCCAAAAGAAATTTGTTGGGGTCCAACCATTTATTGCAGCAAACAAAACTAAACTAACTAAGAAAACTAAAACAACTGACGCTCCAAGAAAAACACATAGTGCATGAAGCAATAAAAATATAGTGTCTTGAAAGGTGACCTGATTTTTACCGATGAAGAAGGGGTGCCTCGGGGGCATCCCCAAGCTTTGACGCTTGTACTTCTTGAATATTTCTTGTAGTGATGCATGGGCATCCCCAAGCTTAAGCTTTTGTCCATTCTTCAACTCATCTCATCATTCTCCAATCCCTACACTTGAAAACTTCCTTCATACAAAACTAAACACAATTCTATTAGCAACATTAGTGTAGCATAACATATAATCAACCTCTTTTTGCTTCAGGTTTCAACCTAAAACCACCTCATATATAGCATATACTACTGTAGCAACTTCCCCAAAAGTTCCGTGATCAAAAGAACTCAAAAGAAAGCGATAAAGCGGCAAACACAAATATTGGCAGAAATCTGTCAAAACAGAACAGCTGACAAAGGTCGAATTTTTAAGGGGTTTTCTGTTGCTCAAATCAAAAAGTGTTCAACTAACGAAAGTTTGGATATAACCTGGGGCATATGCACAAGAAATCTCAGGTCCAAAAGATATAAAGAGAATTTATACGAATTTTTACGGTGCAGCACTGAAAACAGTTTCAGGATAGCAACATCCCCAAATCTTTACCTCACTCGAATTAGAGGCTTCTCTTGGCACAACAATAAAATAAAAAGGATAAGGAGCGGTCATTACAGTAGTAATGACTTCCAAGACTCAAATAAAAGAAAAAATACTAGAAATAAAACATTGGGTTATCTCCCAAGAGTGCTTTTCTTTAACGCATTTGAGCTAGGCGCAGAAAATTGCGAATCAAGTAATATCAAGAGATGAAGTGCTAGGATCAGCGCGTGCCTTACGTCTTCCTTTCTTACCTTTGCTCTTTACTCTAGGAAAGACATGGCTATTGCAAGGTGGAGAGATAAATCTTATATTGCCTTTTCCCTCTTCAATAATGGCGCCCAGGAGCTTCAGGAGGGATCTTCCAAGTGTGATTTGTCCTTTTCCTACACCTTCAATAACAAGATAATCAGTAGATATCATTCTTCCTAGGAATTTTGTAAAAACTCCTTCAGCTATTCCAATGGGAAATATAGTGGCATTGTTAGTAAGAGAAATTCCTTCTCCCCCCTCAAAAAGCTTCCAAAGGCTCAAAGATTCATAAACATCCTTTGGCATAAGGCAAAATTCAGACATAATATCACAACGAGCATGAAAAGTTTTTTACTGTAGGATACCAACTCGAAGGTTCAGAATTTGTTGGCACATAATCAAAATGCTAGCGCAAAGTATTGTAGCAAGAATTCAAACTAGCAGTGCGAGTCTCAAGAGTATCAAGTCTATTAAAAATGCACACAAGAGAGGAATCAAAATAGGTTGGCATGCTATAAATTGTAATCAACTTTTTATAATATTGAAGGCTTGATCTCCATCACAATGAAGGAAATATCCATCTGCAGTAGCATCCAAAGCATATCTATAATGAAGAGCAAGTCCAAACTAAAAGCTACTAAGAAGCAAACTCAAGGTCATTTTAGGTTCAGTTTTTCCATGCCAATCATAAATTCTAGACCAAGCTTCTTTAAAACTTTCCTCATCCTTCTATTTAAAAGTAAAAATCATATCCTCGGGCGACATAGTAGTAGCAACTGAACTAGACATAATAAACAACTACAAAGGATTCTAATTTTTTTGGGTTTTTGATATAAAACGATGCAAGTAAAATAAATAAAGTAAAGCAAAACAAAACAATAAAACAAAGTAAAGGATGTGCGTGCGAAAAACTCCCCTCGCAGAGGTCTTCCACTCTTCCCCGGCAACGGCGCCAGAAAATTGCTTGATGGCTAGTTGAATGACCAGTCCGTTGGGAACCCCAAGAGGAAGGTGTGAAGAATATAGCAGCAAGTTTCCCTCAGTTAAGAAACCAAGGTTATGTCGATCAGGAGAAGAGCAGACTAATACGACTGAAGGTGATGCGGACTGGCTTAGTAACACTCCAACAAGGGCGCCATTTACGACACTTGTTGACTCATCTTCGGCCAGTAGCAACGCGTAACCTGCACACAACACAACCAAATACTTTGTTCCCAACTTGCGATGAGGTTGTCAATCTCACCGGTTTGCTTAAAACAAAGGGTATGAGCGTATCGAGTGGAAAACAGTAGAAGTATGCGAGTAAAGTAAACAGTGTGAGTAAAGTAAACAGGTGATAGCAATATGATGGAAATAGGACCGGGGTCCACAGTTCACTAGTGGTGTCTCTTCATAAGATAAATAACACATGCTGGGTAAACAAATTACAGTTGGGCAATTGATAGAATAAAGATAAACGTGATATGTCAAGAAGATCACTATGAGATTTACTCTGGGCAATACAACAAAATACATAGACCGCCATCCAACTGCATCTATGACTAATAATCCACTTGTGGCAAATCAATCCGAGAACTCCACAAGTATTAAGTTGCGAACAACAGATAATTGCATTAAGCAAAGTGTGTAATGTAAACAAAGCATATGCCCTCGAGCATATGAATATAGTTTTCTTCCTAGTAGCAACAGCACATCTACAACCTTAGAGGTTTCAGTCACTCCCCCTGATTAAATAGAGGCATGAACCCACTATCGAGCATAAATACCCCCTCTTGGAGTCACTAGCACCTACTCGGCCAAGATAGCTACTAACAACGGAGAGCATGCAAGATCATAAACAACATAGAGATAACATAAGATATATTTCAGTATAGCAACTCAATCATAACACCAATATTCATTGAATCCCAACAAACCAAACATGTAGAATTACATAACGGTGATCTCAATCATGTAGGGCAGCTCATGAGATCTAAACATGAAGCACATGGTGGAGAAGACAACCATCTAGCTACTGCTATGGACCCATAGTCCAAGGTAGACTACTCACTCATCGCTCCGGAGGCAAGCATGGCGATGAAGAAGACCTCCGGTGGCGATTCCCCTCTCCGGCAGGGTGCCGGGAAGAGCTTCTGGACCCTCCCGATCTCGGGTCGACGACGGCGGCGGATCGCGATGTGTTCTGGAAAATTGATCGGGTACTTAGGTTTTTTCCGTCGGGGGGTCTTTATAGGCGAAGGGGCATCGTCAGAAGTGGACCGAGGCTGGTGTCACACATAGGGGGCACAGCCCAGGGCCTAGCCGCGCCGCCCTGGTGTGTGGCCACCTCGTGGCCCCACTCCGTCTCCTCTTCGGATCTCTGGAAGCTTTCGGGAAAAATAAGTCTTCAGGAACTTGTTTCGTCTAATTCCGAGAATATTTCCTGTGTATCACTTTTGAAACACAAAAACAGCAGAAAACAGGGAACTGGCACTGTGGCGACTTGTTAATAGGTTAGTTCCGGAAAATGCATAAAAGTGCCACGAAGTGTAACGAAACAGTAGGCAAATGGTGTAAAAACAAGCATGGAGCATCAAAAATTATAGATACGTTGGAGACGTATCAGACATCTACACGCATCATGTTCCCAAGGTGTCTATACCAAAACCACATAATGTGCTAAAAATTGATAAAACTTTTAGTGCTACTAAGAGTGATCTACATGTTGAATCATCTTCAGGGGTATCTAAAGTGCCTATTGTGACAAGCCATGTTTTAGAGGAAGTTGTTGATCTTGATGCTTCTTCACTTGAAAATACTTGATTCTTGCTTTCTGCGTCTAGCTGAAAGGCGTTAAAGAAAAGCACTCTTGGGAGATAACTCATGCTTTGTTTCAGTAATTTTTCTTTTGTTGAGTCTTGGAAGTTGTTACCTCTGTAACAACCTCTCCTTATCCTTCTTATTTCGTTTTTGTGCCAATAATAGCCTCTAACAGGAGGAAAGTAAGATTTGGGGAAGTTGTTGTCCCGAAATAGATTTCTGCGCTTCGTTGTAAAAAATCATGAAAATTGCCAAAACATCGTATTGATCTGCAATTTTTTGTGCACATGCCCCAGGTTATTGTCTAACTTTCGTTAGTTTTGCACTTTTCTATTTGAGCAACAGAAGATTTTCGAAAAAATTGATCTTTACATGTTGTTCTGTTTTGACAGATTTCTGCCACTATTTGCATTTGCCTCTTGATCTCTTTCTTTTTGAGTTCTTTTGATCGGAAGAGCTTTTAGAAGAAGTTGCTACAGTATCTAATGTTTTAATGGATGTTGTACTTGAGTTAAAACTGAACCAAAAGTGGATCAACTATCTTGCATACACTAATGTTGCTAATGAGAATTGTGTGAAGTTTTGTATGAAGGAAGTTTTCAAGTGTATGGAAAGGAGAATGATGTGATGAGATGAAGAATGGACAAAAGCTCAAGCTTGGGGATGCCCATGTCACCCCAAGAAATTTCCAAGAAGTACAAGCATCAAAGCTTGGGGACACCTAAGGCACCCCTTCCTCATCAACAAAAATATCAGGTCATCTTTCAAGACACTATATTTTTATTGTTTCATATGCTATGTGTTGTTCTTGGAGCGTCTTTATGTTTGTTTTTCGTTTTCTTTTGCTTTGTTTGCTATAATAAATGGTTGGATCCCAACATATTTCTTTTGGCGAAGACACACTCCGTTTTCATTGCCTAGAAAACTCTAGTTTTCACTCTTATTGTTTCTCTGAGTGTTCTCTTTTGCTAGTACTACGTTTAGCTTTTGTTTTTCACCTTTATTTTTGTTCAGAACTTGTAAGTTATTTTTAGTTACGTGTGTTTAGCCCTCTGGTCTTTATTGATTTTTATCTTTGAGAGTTGTTTTGAATAAGTTGATTGGTGTTGGAAAAGAGTAAAATATTTTATACTTATAGTGGTGCAAAAGGAAGCTTGTTTAGACTATGGCTTAGACTTTAGCATGTCATGCTAAATATTATTTTGATTATATGCTTAGTAGTTATTGTTGTAGCATGACTTGTTGATGTATACGCACGCTTCTATACTTGTAGACAGTGTTGGGCCTCCAAGTGCACAGGTTTGTAGAACAGCAGCAAGTTTCCCTTAAGTGGATCACCCAAGGTTTATCGAACTCGGGGAGGAAGAGGTCAAAGGTATCCCTCTCAAGAAACCCTGCAATTAAGATAGAAGAAGCCTCTTGTGTCCCCAACACACCCAATACACTTGTTAGATGTATAGGTGCACCAGTTCGGCGAAGAGATAGTGAAATACAAGTAATATGGATGATTATAAGTGGTAATTGCAATCTGAAATAAAAATCGCTGCAAGCAAACATGTAGCAGAACTGGTTGTAAACGGTATTTAAATGCTTAGAAACAAGGCCCGGGGATCATACTTTCACTAGTGGGCACTCTCAACAATTATAACATAATTGAACACATAAATATCTATCTTCACTATGCTACACTGAACTACTCTCTAGTTGGATAACGAACACTAATCACGGCGCAGGGCTATAATAGCACTCCTTAAAGTTCGCATTCCCCAATCTAGATTACCCCACACTGTCACCTTGAGTGCACTAGACGGTTCTAGACAAATACCAAAATTTCATAGGGACATCCAACTCAAATCATAACTCATGATAAGTATTACTGTAAACTTTATCCTAAGAGCCACACATGATGCGTACACTGTCAAGTTCACATCGTGGGACAAGGTGTCTCCGGAGATTACATTAATAAAAGCACTTGAGTAGCATAATAGATGAAGAGCAACATCTACCAATTCAACTAGATTACAAAGCTCATGATCACATATAGATCACATCATGGGAGAGAGAGATGAACACATAGCTACCGGTAGAGCCCTCAGCCTCGGGGGAGAACTACTCCCTCCTCATCATGGGAGACAGCAACGGTGATGGAGATGGCGGTGGAGTCGATGGAGATGGCTCCAGGGGCAATTCCCCATCCCGGCAGGGTGCCGGAACAGAGACTTCTGTCCCCCAAAATTGATCTTCAATAGCGGCAGTGCTGCGGAACTTTTCGTGGATGGATGACGACTCTTTTAGGGTTTTCGCGTCGGAGGGAATTTATAGGCGGAAGGGCAATGTCAGAGGGCACCCCAGGGGCCCACACCACACGGTGGTGCGGCCAGGGGGACCCACGCCACCACATGGTGTGGCTGCCTCCTGGCCCTCCTCCGTCTCTGCTTTGGACTCCGTCTTCGTGTCGGGAAAAATAGGAGGTTGGCTTTCGTTTCGTCCAATTCCGAGAATATTTTCTGTATAACTTTTCTAAAACAACAGAAAACAGGAACTGGCACTGTGGCATCTTGTTAATAGGTTAGTTCCGGAAAATGCATAAAAATACCACTAAGTGTAAACAAAACATAAAGCAATTGGTGTAAAACAAGCATGGAGCATCAAAAATTATAGATACGTTTGCAACGTATCAAGCATCCCCAAGCTTAACTCCTGCTCGTCCTCGAGTAGGTAAGTGATAACAAAAATAATTTTTGAGGTGACATGCAGCCAACACAATCTTGATCAAAGCATTGCAAGCTGAGCTCAAAGTACTCTAAACATGTGCATAAAAGATATAACTCTAACCATAGAACTTAGCAACCATGTTACAACATGAAAAGTAACACAAACAAAAGATCATGAGTAATAATGCATTGAAAGTCATTTGTTTGTTTTGAGCATAGAGAAAACATAGCAAAGTGGTATTCAGCTTGTCCCTCATGGAATAGCAAAACATAAATGCATAGGACACCTTCAAAGTTCAAATGGTGACTAGAAACAAATAATTTGACAACAAGCAATACCATAATCATGAATCAATCAATAATAAATTTTGGGACTATGCACATTATACTCAGAATGACAACTATACTCTCTTAGTCGGTGCATAAAGAGAGAAGATGAAGACTCAACATAAAAGTAAAAAAAGAAAGGCCCTTTCGCAGAGGGAAGCAAGGATTTAACATGTGCTATAGCTTTTCATTTGTAAAAAAGAGATTAAAAAATATTTTGAGAGGTGGTTGTTCCTATCAATGAATGGCAATGGGGTTCTTGTTATGTTCCATACTAAACAAGTTGAGAGCGGTTCTGAGTATTTGAAAATTGGCATTTACATGATCTTTTATAAAGTTTGGCACTCCTCCCCACCTTTACTTTCACAAACCATGGCTAACCGAATCCTTCGGGTGCCTGCCAACAATTCTCATACCATGGAGGAGTGCCTTTTCTCTCTTTTTTTAAGGTTACAATGGTCTGACCAGCTCTCTTGCAAAATTAGTGACGAGCAGATAAAGCATGCAAGTCAAGGAGTACTTAATTTAATAAGGAAGATAACGAACCCGACCACTACATCCTCATGAGCTAAAAATAGTGTCAATGAGAAGTATTTTGAAGGCTTTGAAAGGTAGCACATGAAAATTTGCTTGGAATGGTTTGAAATGTCATGCATAGGAATTTATAGTGGACTTTTTGAAATAACTTTGGTTTTTGGGAGTTGGATGCACGAGTAGAGCTCATACTCTGTACAAATGAAGGCTAGGAAAAGACTGGGAGCGACCAACTAAGAGAGCAATAATGGCCATAATCATGCATAGCAACAAATATTATTAATCAAAGCATAAAGTGATATTACAAGTCAAAAAATAAATTATCATAGAGGCTTGAGGTGACTGGTTCATAGTCATAACATGGTGTAATCATGTGCCAAGTCAACCCAAATAAAGCATCAAAGGAGAATACCACAATATTATGCTTCTATATGATAAAAACAATGCATGATTCTTTCAATGGCACATTAAGCACTCTCAGTCATTTAAGACAAGTCATTCTACAACAATAACTACTAAGCATATAATCAAAATAATATCTAGCATGACATGCTAAAGTCTAAGCCACAGTCTAAACAAGCTCCCTTTTGCACCACTATAAGCATGAAACATTTTACTCTTTTCCAACACCAATCAACCTATTTGAAACAACTCTCAAAGATAAAAATCAGCAAAGACCAAAGGTCTAAAGTCTAAACACACCTAACTACAAATAACTAAAAAGTTCTGAACAAAAATAATGGTGAAAAACAAAAGCTAAACGTAGTACTAGCAAAAGAGAACAGTCACAGAATGATAAGAGTGAGAACTAGAGTGTTCTAAGCAATGAAAATAGAGCGTTTCTCTCTCTCTAAAACAAACATGCTAGGATCCAACAATATACTATAGCAAACAAAACAAAACAAAACTGAAAACAAAAACAATTGACGCTCCAAGAACAACACATAGCATATGAAGCAATAAAAATATAGTGTCTTGAAAGATGACCTGATATTTTTGTTGATGAAGAAGGGAATGCCTTTGGCATCCCCAAGCTTTGACGCTTGTACTTCTTGGATATTTCTTGGGGTGACATGGTGCTGCTTATGGTTAATGTGGGAGCAGACTGTCCTTGTGCGTGGTGGATAACCAGCCCGTTGGGAACCCCAAGAGGAAGTTATGATGAGTATAGCAGCTAGTTTTCCCTCAGTTAAGAAACCAAGGTTTAATATCGGTTAGGAGAGGAGAGACAAACGACTGAAGGTGATGCTTGCTAGCTTGCGACAGCTTCGGACAATTTATATATGGCGCCTCGTCCAAGCCTTGCTAGCTGCAACGCGGAACCTGCACACAACACAACCAAGTACTTCGTTCCCAACTTGCGATGAGGTTGTCAATCTCACCGGTTTGCTTGAAACAAAGATTATGAGTGTATCGAGTGGAAAACAGTAAAGTATGCGAGTAAAGTAAACAGTACGAGTAAAGTAAACAGGTGATAGCAATATGATGTAAATAGGACCGGGGTCCACAGTTCACTAGTGGTGTCTCTCCATAAGATAAATAACACATGCTGGGTAAACAAATTACAGTTGGGCAATTGATAGAATAGAGATAAACGTGATATGTCAAGAAGATCACTATGAGATTTACTCTGGGCATTACAACAAAATACATAGACCGCCATCCAACTGCATCTATGACTAATAATCCACTCCCGGGGATATCAATCCGAACACCCCAGTAGTATTAAGTTGCGAACAACAGATAATTGCATTAAGCAAAGTGTGTAATGTAAACAAAGCATGTGCCCTTGAGCATATGAATGTTGTTTTCTCCCTAGTAGCAACAGCACATCTACAACCTTAGAGGTTTCTGTCACTCCCCCAGATTAAATAGAGGCATGAACCCACTATCGAGCATAAATACCCCCTCTTGGAGTCACTAGCAACTACTCGGCCAAGATAGCTACTAACAACGGAGAGCATGCAAGATCATAAACAACATAGAGATAACAAAAGATAATATTCAGTACAGCAACTTAATCATAAACACCAATATTCATCGGATCCCAACAAACCAAACATGTAGAATTACATAACGGTGATCTCAATCATGTAGGGCAGCTCATGAGATCTAAACATGAAGCACATGGTGGAGAAGACAACCATCTAGCTACTGCTATGGACCCATAGTCCAAGGTAGACTACTCACTCATCGCTCCGGAGGCAAGCATGGCGATGAAGAAGACCTCCGGTGGCGATTCCCCTCTCCGGCAGGGTGCCGGGAAGAGCTTCTGGACCCTCCCGATCTTCGGGTCGACGGCGGCGGCGGATCGCGATGTGTTCTGGAAATCTGATCGGGTACTTAGGTTTTTTCCGTCGGGGGGTCTTTATAGGCAAAGGGGCGATGTCAGAGGAGGAGCCAGGCGCCCTCACGCGGGGCCCGCGCGGCCAGGGGCCTGGCCACGCCACCCCTGCGTGTGGGGCCCTGGTAGCCCCCCTCCTACTCTCCTTCGGATCTCTGGAAGCTTCCGGGTAAAATAAGACTTCAGGAACTTATTTTGTCCAATTCCGAGAATATTTCCTGTGTATCACTTCTGAAACACAAAAACAGCAGAAAACAGGAAACTGGCACTGTGGCAACTCGTTAATAGGTTAGTTCCAGAAAATGCATAAAAGTGCCACTTAGTGTAACGAAACAATAGGCAAATGGTGTAAAAACAAGCATGGAGCATCAAAAATTATAGATACGTTGGAGACGTATCAAGCATCCCCAAGCTTAACTCCGGCTCGTCCTCGAGTAGGTAAGTGATAACAAAGAATAATTTTTGAGGTGACATGCACCTACAGAATCTTGATCATATATGTAAGCATTTGTGAGCTGGGATCATAAGAACTTAAAACATGGGCATGAAGATATAATCATGACAATAAGAAACTTAGCAACCATGTTGTAAACATGCACATGAACACAAACAAAAGATCATGAAAATGAAACAATGAAAGTCAAACGTGTGTTCAAATCATAAGGAAAAACATACATATGGTCTTCAGCTTGTCCTTCAAAGAGAGCAAAACATAAATGCATAGGACACCTTCAAGTTTAAGAGGGCGACTAGATACAAATAATTTAAGAACAAGTGAAACCAACAATATGAATCAATCAATGAACTTTGGGACAATGCATATCACACTAAGAATGACAACTATGCTCTCTTAATGGTGCGTAAAGAAAGAAGGTGGTGACTCAACGTAAAAGTAGAAGAAAGGCCCTTCGCAGAGGGAAGCAGTGATTGCAAGTTTTATAACCTTCAAAAATTATGGTACTTACCGGCTTTGAGCTCTCATTGCCCCCATCATAAGCATCTTGAATGGTTAAAGTTAATGCGAGAACAATTATGATGCATATGCTTGACAAATCATAAGTTGAAGACCTCGTGCCCCGTGAATATGAGTACCCAAACCTCATGCTACTTTACTTAGAGTCCCAAACAAGGCTCTTGTCATTGTATGTATATGCATATCATTGAGAACCGCCAATGGGGTACCTCAGTGCCCGATGACATGGAACAAGCCCACACCAAAATAACAGGACAAGCAGACAATGACCACCTCGACATCTCTTTTATTTGCCTTTTGTTTAGCTTTTTATTGTGAGATGCGTCGTCGAATGTTCACCATGGGTATGCTGCAAATTTCCACCATGAATTATGCATGGCTTAGATTGGCGGCCTGGCGTTTCCCTAACACATATACAAACTCCATGATCCCCACAAGATTCCCAATTCATTTCACACCGCGGGCATCCATAAACAAAAGATCACGATATCAACTCAAATAAGAAGTGCAATGTTGAAAGCTTGCCCCATGACAGCATGGATGGGCTAGAATCCAACTTACAACTTGCAAGCATAACAACTCAACATAAGAGACCACAATGTCAAATTTTTAAGAATAGGAAAAAGTAAAGTGTGCCTTCCGGTTCGTGAGAGCTTTACTGACCGAATTTCGCATAACACTGGTAAGAGTTTAATTTGAAGAGATAATAAAAGCAAGTCAAATTTACTTGGAATAGCAAATTGCTAGTAGGTATGTATGGTGGACACTTTGGAAAACTTTGGCTTTTGGGAGTTGGATGCACGAGTAGAGCTCATACTCAGTACAAGGCGAGGGCTAGCAAAAGACTGGGAGCGACCAACTAAGAGAGCAATAATGGCCATAATCATGCAAAGCGACAAAGCGACATTAAAAGAAGCATAAGATGGCATCAAAAGTCAAAAACTAAATGATCATGAAGGCTATTGGCGACTTTGTAAGAGTCTAACATGTGTGAGCATGCGCCAAGTCAACCCAAATAAAGCATCAAGGAGAAAACCAAAATAATGCTTCCATACAATAAAAACAACGCATGAGTTTTTCAAAGGCTCATTAAGCAATCTCAGTTATTTGAGACAAGTCATGCTACAGCAAAACCACTAAGCATACTATCAAAAAGACATCAAGCATGACATGAAAAAGCCTAAGCCGCAGTCTACACAAGCTCCTTCTTGTACCACTATTTTGCACAAAGCTTTTTCTCTTTTCCAACACCATTTGAAATTTTTACAGACACCTCTATTGATGAAAACCAATAACGATCAGAGGCAAAATACACCTTGATGAAAAGATATGAAAAGGTCTGAACGCAAATCAAGGCAAAAACAAAAACCAAAAGCAGTAGCAGAAAAAGAAGAACGCTCGATTTTTAATAAGAGTGAAAACTAGAGCGTTCTTTGCAAATGAAAACGAGTACATCTCCTTCAAAAGAAATTTGTTGGGATCCGACCATTTATTGCAGAAAACTAACAAACTAAACCAACTAAGAAAACTAAAACAACTGACGCTCCAAGAAAAACACATAGTGCATAAAGCAATAAAAATATAGTGTTTTGAAAGGTGACCTGATTTTTGCCGATGAAGAAGGGGTGCCTCGGGGGCATCCCCAAGCTTTGACGCTTGTACTTCTTGGATATTTCTTGGGGTGATGCATGGGCATTCCCAAGCTTGAGCTTTTGTCCATTCTTTAACTCATCTCATCATTCTCCAATCCCTACACTTGAAAACTTCCTTCATACAAAACTAAACACAATTCTATTAGCAACATTAGTGTAAGCATAACATATAATCAACCTCTTTTTGCTTCAGGTTTCAACTCAAAACCACCTCATATATAGCAAATACTACTGTAGCAACCTCCCAAAAAGTTCCGTGATCAAAAGATTTTCAAAAGAAAGCGATAAAGTGGCAAACACAAATATTGGCAGAAATCTGTCAAAACTGAACAGCTGACAAAGGTCGAATTTTTGAGGGGTTTTCTGTTGCTCAAATCAAAAAGTGTTCAACTAACAAAAGTTTGGATATAACCTGGGGCATATGCACAAGAAATCGCAGGTCCAAAAGATAAACAGAGAATTTTCAAGAATTTTTATGGTGCAGCACCGAAAACAGTTTCAGGACAGCAACATCCCCAAATCTTTACCTCACTCGAATTAGAGGCTTCTCTTGGCACAAAAACGAAATAAACAAGATAAGGAGCGGTCATTACAGTAGTAATGACTTCCAAGACTCAAATAAAAGAAAAAGTACTGAAAAGAAAACATTGGGTTATCTCCCAAGAGTGCTTTTCTTTAACGCCTTTGAGCTAGGCGCAGAAAATTGCGAATCAAGTAACATCAAGTGATGAAGCATTAAGATCAACTGCAGAGATCTTTTCAACAATGAAGGAAAATATGTTCAACTGAGTTTTTGAAAATCCTTTATGATCACGCTTTGGCACACTACTTCCATCGAAAGGATTTTCAGGGCAAATCCAACTGGAATTCTTTTCCCAAGCATCATGAATTCCTATAAGTTCATAAGGTATTGGTACTTTAAAATCATCGGGCGTACCAACAACCTCTACAGGCGAGCCAAGCTTATTAAACTTCTTAAAAACTTTCCTAGCCTCAATTGCAACATCTCTAAATTCTATGCGCAAGGTTTCTAAGATAAAAGCTTTCTTTTTGGGATCCTCAATTTCATGAAGCTTAAGGAACATGTATTGCGTGAAAGGATTAAGACTAGCAAACCTAGTTTCCAACATGTGAATCAAATAAGCAGAAGCAACTTCAATACTAGGAGCTAGCTCAACCAAAGATTTTTCCTCAACTTCCTCATGCATACTAATGTGATTAAAGAACTCCTCAATGTTACTTTTGCCAATAATCAAACCACTACCTACTGAGAGGTCCTCCAGAACGTACTTAGGGATCAACATGATGAACTAAAGTAAAGAAATAGCAACTACCAAGGATTCTAATTTTTTTGGGTTTTTGATATAAAGCAATGCAAGTAAAATAAATAAAGTAAAGCAAAACAATAACAAAGTAAAGGATGTGTGTGCGCAAACTCCCCTCGTAGAAGTCTTCTACTTCCTCCCCGGCAACGGCGCCAGAAAATTAGCTGCTGCGTATGGTTAACGTGGGAGCAGACTGTCCTTGTGCGTGGTGGATAACCAGCCCGTTGGGAACCCCAAGAGGAAGTTATGATGAGTATAGCAGCTAGTTTTCCCTCAGTTAAGAAACCAAGGTTTAATATCGGTTAGGAGAGGAGAGACAAACGACTGAAGGTGATGCTTGCTAGCTTGCGACAGCTTCGGACAATTTCCATATGGCGCCTCGTCCAAGCTTTGCTTCCTAGCTGCAACGCGGAACCTGCACACAACACAACCAAGTACTTCGTTCCCAACTTGCGATGAGGTTGTCAATCTCACCGGTTTGCTTGAAACAAAGATTATGAGTGTATCGAGTGGAAAACAGTAAAGTATGCGAGTAAAGTAAACAGTACGAGTAAAGTAAACAGGTGATAGCAATATGATGTAAATAGGACCGGGGTCCACAGTTCACTAGTGGTGTCTCTCCATAAGATAAATAACACATGCTGGGTAAACAAATTACAGTTGAGCAATTGATAGAATAGAGATAAACGTGATATGTCAAGAAGATCACTATGAGATTTACTCTGAGCATTACAACAAAATACATAGACCGACATCCAACTGCATCTATGACTAATAATCCACTCCCGGGGATATCAATCCGAACACCCCAGTAGTATTAAGTTGCGAACAACAGATAATTGCATTAAGCAAAGTGTGTAATGTAAACAAAGCATATGCCCTTGAGCATATGAATGTTGTTTTCTCCCTAGTAGCAACAGCACATCTACAACCTTAGAGGTTTCTGTCACTCCCCCAGATTAAATAGAGGCATGAACCCACTATCGAGCATAAATACCCCCTCTTGGAGTCACTAGCAACTACTCGGCCAAGATAGCTACTACCAACGGAGAGCATGCAAGATCATAAACAACATAGAGATAACAAAAGATAATATTCAGTACATCAACTTAATCATAAACACCAATATTCATCGGATCCCAACAAACCAAACATGTAGAATTACATAACGGTGATCTCAATCATGTAGGGCAGCTCATGAGATCTAAACATGAAGCACATGGTGGAGAAGACAACCATCTAGCTACTGCTATGGACCCATGGTCCAAGGTAGACTACTCACTCATCGCTCCGGAGGCAAGCATGGCGATGAAGAAGACCTCCGGTGGCGATTCCCCTCTCCGGCAGGGTGCCGGGAAGAGCTTCTGGACCCTCCCGATCTTCGGGTCGACGGCGGCGGCGGATCGCGATGTGTTCTGGAAATCTGATCGGGTACTTAGGTTTTTTCCGTTGGGGGGTCTTTATAGGCGAAGGGACGATGTCAGAGGAGGAGCCAGGCGCCCTCACGTGGGGCCCGCGCGGCCAGGGGCCTGGCCGCGCTACCCCTGCATGTGGGGCCCTGGTGGCCCCCCTCCTACTCTTCTTCGGATCTCTAGAAGCTTCCGGGTAAAATAAGACTTCAGGAACTTGTTTTGTCCAATTCCGAGAATATTTCCTGTGTATCACTTCTGAAACACAAAAATAGCAGAAAATAGGAAACTGGCACTGTGGCAACTCGTTAATAGGTTAGTTCCGGTAAATGCATAAAAGTGCCACTAAGTGTAACGAAACAATAGGCAAATGGTGTAAAAACAAGCATGGAGCATCAAAAATTATAGATACGTTGGAGACGTATCACATGGGCATCCCCAAGCTTGAGCTTTTGTCCATCCTTCATCTCATCGCATCACTCTCCTTTCCCTACACTTGAAAACTTCCTTCATACAAAACTTCACACAATTCTCATTAGCAACATTAGTGTATGCAAGATAGTAGATCCACTTTTGGTTCAGTTTCAACTCAAGTACAACATCCATTAAAACATTAGCTACTGTAGCAACTTCTTCTAAAAGTTACGTGATCAAAAGAACTAAAAAAGAAAGAGATTAAGAGGCATATGCCAATAGTGGCAGAAATCTATCAAACAGAACAGCAGGTAAAGATCGATTTTTTAGAAAATCTTCTATTGCTCAGATAGAAAAGTGCAAAACTAACGAAAGTTACATAATATCCTGGGGCATGTGAACAAACAATTGCAGATCAATACGACGTTCTGGGATTTTTCATGACTTTTTACAGCAAAGCGAAGAAATCTATTTTGGGACAGCAACTTCCCCAAATCTTACCTTCTTCCTATTAGAGGCTATTCTTGGCACAAAAACGAAATAAAAAGGATAAGAAGAGGTTGCTACAGAGGTAAAAACTTCCAAGACTCAAAGAAACAAAAATAAACTGAACGAAAAATATAATGGGTTGTCTCCCAAAAGCTCTTTCTTTATAGCCATTAAGATGGGCATAGTGATTTTAAAAGATGCTCACATAAGCGCCAGAAAAGAGCTTGAAGCAAAAGAGAGCATCAAAAAAAGCAAATACGAAACACTTTCAAGTCTAACCCACTTCCTATAAAAAAGAATCTTGTAAAGAAACAAGCCATAAAAGCACAAAGCAACTAGCATAGGAAAGCAAAACAAGTGCAACTTCAAGATTTTCAACATAAAGACGGGAAACTTAATATTATTGAGATGCATACAACCATGTTTCCCTCTCTCATAATAACTTTCAGTAGCATCATGAATAAAATTAAAAATATAACTATCATATAAAACATTCTTATCATGAGCCACATGCATAAAAGAATTAATACTCTCCACATAAACATAGTCATTCTTATTAATCGTAGTGGGAGCAAATTCAACAAAATAGCTATCATTATTATTCTCATCACCATAATCATCAAATATAGGAAGCATATTGTAATCATAACTAATTTTATCCTCAATAGTAGGTGAACTGAAAATATCATATTCATCATTGTAATCATCATAAGCAATAGAACAGCTATCTTCCATAGTGTGTTCATTTGTAAACATATCATCATTGGAAGGAACATGGATAGTACTAATAGTACAACAATTATTAACATCATCATCTTCAGAATTGGTACCCAAGAGATTTTCAATACCAAAAGTAGTGTGCTTTTCCCAATCATGATCACTACTATAGGTAACAGGCATAGGATCATCATCGAGTTCAGACTCATCAGCAAAAACTATAATAGGAGCAACATACTCAGGAGAAGATACCATTTCCTCTCTCCTTTTACTCCTCTTCTTCTTCCCCTCTTTAAGAGGGAGAGGCTTGAAAGGAAGCTTCTCCACATACCCTGGTTTACTGTCAGAAACAATAGAAGAAACTTTGGAGGATTCCTCCTTTTCATTAATAAGAACAAAACACATATTAGTCCTGTCATATTTTGGTAAAGTCTCATCTTTTATAACATTTTGTATCTAAGTATTTGCGTGGCAATTATCAACACAGTAAAGATGACAACCATGCAGGACGCTACATATCAAAAGCACTCATATCTACCAAAGAAGTTTTTCTTGATAACTCTTTGCACCCCAAAAATAATGTAAGTTCATCATGCTGATTAGGAGTAATCATGTCATCACAATACAAACTTGCAGTACTCATTGGATTAGAAAGGCTATTATCATAGCATGAGCACTGAAAATTGAAATGACCCACTTTATAGCAAAGTTCACAAATAAAAGGATAGAGGGCACAAACCTTTTCACCAAGATCATTTAGAGCCCTGTCCCACATTCTAGTTTTTTCATTCCTGTGGTGGATACAGTAATCTTCTTTGATTTGATTCTTTTCAGAAGGTCTAAGAGCTCCACAAAAATTAACATGCTTATAAGAAATAGTGCTTTCAGAAGTTTGGGCATGTTTATTGCAATCATCAATAACAATTTCACTTTCCATGTAAGTGTCTTTAAAAGGTTCATGATACACGTCCCAATTTTTTTTAGGAACATTAATATGAGAAGCGAAGGTTCTACAACAATCAACAATAATTTGAGGATCAAGACCATATTTAGCACTAAGCTCTTGAAAATCAGCAGTTTCAGCGAAAGACTTAATGCAATCATATTCATAGTTTATACCTAATTCTTTACCTTTGTCGTTATCCCAATCTTCGGTATTGCTTTGAATTGCTTCAAGAAAATCCCACTTAGCTTCAACCTCCTTACTTGTGAAAGATCCCTCTAAAAAGGCATCTAGATAGTCCTTGTAATGTCCTAAAAGCCTTGCCTAAAAATTATTAATAACAATATTACGGGGGAGCTCATGAATAGTACAATTGAGAATTAGTGACTTCAATCTCCCCCATGCTTGGGCAATACTTTCTGCATCATGAGGATGAAAATTATAAATATAATTCCTATCTTTATGAATCTCACTAGGAGGGTAGAATTTAGAATAAAAGAGAGGTAGAATTTCCTCCCAGCCAATAGATCGGCCATTCTTCAGCATCTTATACCATTCCGCAGCTCTGCCCTTCAGTGATGAAGAGAATAGCTTCCTCTTAACTTGGTCCATTGAAATACCTGCACACTTGAACAACTCGCATAATTCATGTATAAAGAGTAAATGATCACCAGGATGGACAGTTCCATCTCCAAAATAGCAGTTATTCAAAACACGTTCAATAATTTTCATAGGTATTTTAAAAGGGATACTTTCAGTAGGTGGATCACAAGCATCATTAGAATTATCACATATGGGAGATAAAGTATCATCAGAGCAAATTTTCTCCTCTAAAGCTGGGGAACTAAAAAGATCATAAAAAACTAGCTTCCCCAAGCTTAGACTTTTCCATAGCATTAGCAATAATGGTGTTCAAAGAATTCATACTAATAACATTGCTATTAGCACGCAAATAAAGTTCCATAGGTTTTTTCATTTTCTCTTCAAACACTTCATGTCCTAACTCAAGATAAATACTATAAAGCTCTCTAATCTTTTTTTGTTTTCCATTAAGCCTAACTAATGAAAATAAAAACAAGAAACAAAAATATATAATTGCAGAATCTAAAGGAAATAACTTCGAGCACTCACACACCAGCAACAGTACTAGAAGATAGCTTATTAGCCAGAGGATGTGAGTACCTTTTACCTTACCTCCCCGGCAACGGCGCCAGAAAAGAGCTTGATGTCTACGCACGCTTCTATTCTTGTAGACAGTGTTGGGCCTCCAAGTGCAGAGGTTTGTAGAACAGCAGCAAGTTTCCCTTAAGTGGATCACCCAAGGTTTATCGAACTCAGGGAGGAAGAGGTCAAAGGTATCCCTCTCAAGCAACCCTGCAATTAAGATACAAGAAGCCTCTTGTATCTCCAACACACCCAATACACTTGTCAGATGTATAGGTGCATTAGTTCGGCGAAGAGATAGTGAAATACAAGTAATATGGATGATTATAAGTGGTAATTGCAATCTGAAATAAAAATCGCTGCAAGCAAACATGTAGCAGAACTGGTTGTAAACGGTGTTTCAATGCTTAGAAACAAGGCCTAGGGATCATACTTTCACTAGTGGACACTCTCAACAATTATAACATAATTGAATACATAAATATCTATCTTCACTATGCTACACTGAACTACTCTCTGGTTGGATAACAAACACTAATCACGGTGTAGGACTATAATAGCACTCCTTAAAGTTCGTATTCCCCAATCTAGATTACCCCATACTGTCACCTTGAGTGCACTAGATGGTTCCAGACAAACTCCACAATTTCATAGAGACATCCAACTCAAATCATAACTCATGATAAGAATTACTGTAATCTTTAGCCTAAGAGCCACACACGATGCGCACATTGTCAACTTCACATCGTGGGACAAGGTGTCTCCGGAGATTACATTAATAAAAGCACTTGAGTAGCATAATAGATGAAGAGCAACATCTACTAATTCAACTAGATTACAAAGCTCATGATCACATATAGATCACAGCATGGGAGAGAGAGATGAACATATAGCTACTGGTAGAGCCCTCAGCCTCGGGGGAGAACTACTCCCTCCCCATCATGGGAGACAGCAACGGCGATGGAGATGGCAGTGGAGTCGATGGAGATGGCTCCGGGGGCAATTTCCCATCCCGGTAGGGTGCCGGAACAGAGAC
This sequence comes from Dactylis glomerata, assembly GCA_007115705.1. Taxonomy (NCBI): domain Eukaryota; kingdom Viridiplantae; phylum Streptophyta; class Magnoliopsida; order Poales; family Poaceae; genus Dactylis; species Dactylis glomerata. The sequence goes on from QXEO01000628.1 coordinate 842,824, forward strand.
TTCTGTCCCCCAAAATTGGTCTTCGATGGCGGCGGCGCTGCGGAAGTTTTCGTGGATGCATGCCGACTCTTTTAGGGTTTTCGCATTGGAGGGAATTTATAGGCAGAAGGGTGATGTCAGAGGGCACCCCAGGGGCCCACACCACACTATGGCGCAGCCAGGGGGACCCGTGCCACCCCATGGTGTGGCTGCCTCCTGGCCCTCCTCCGTCTCTGCTTTGGACTCCGTCTTTGTGTCAGGAAAAATAGGAGGTTTGGATTTCGTTTCGTCCTATTTCGAGAATATTTCCTGTATAACTTTTCTGAAATACAAAAACAGCAGAAAATAGGAACTGGCACTGTGGCATCTTGTTAATAGGTTAGTTACAGAAAATCCATAAAAATGCCACGAAGTGTAAACAAAACATAAAGCAATTGGTGTAAAACAAGCATGGTTTTTATCATAACTGAGAGTTCTTAATGTGCCATTGAAAGAATCATGCATTGTTTTTATCATACAGAAGCAAAATATTGTGGTATTCTCCTTTGATGCTTTATTTGGGTTGACTTGGCGCATGCTTACACCATGTTATGACTATAAACCAGTCGCCTCAAGCCTCTATGATCATTTAGTTTTTGGCTTGTAATATCACTTTATGCTTTGATTAATAATGTTTTGTCGCTATGCACGATTATGGTCGTTATTGCTCTCTTAGTTGGTCGCTCCCTGTCTTTTGCTAGCCTTCACCTTGTACTGAGAGGGAATACTTCTCGTGCATCCAACTCCCAAACCAAAGTTTTCCAATGTGTACACCATATCTACCTATTAGTAATTTGCTATTCCAAGTACATTCACCATGCTTTTATATATCTTCCAAATTAAATTTTTTTATGAGAAAATTAGTTAGTAAAGCTCTCACGAACTTGATGGCACATTTTACTTTCTTGCACTTAATAAACTTGACCATTGTGATTCTCTTATGAAGTTATATGCTTGCAAGTTGTAAGTTGAGAGTTAGCGCAACCATGCTTTCATGGGGCATATTTTCAACATTGCACTTATTCCTATTTAGTTGATATCATGCTCTTTTGTTTATGGATGCCTAGCGGTGTGAAATAAGTTGGAAACTTGTGAGCTCATGGAGTTTGTATATGTGTTAGAAAAACACATGGGCCGCTAATATAAACCATGCATCATTCATGGTGGAAATTTACAGCATAACCATAGTGGACATTCGACGACGCATCTCAAAATAAAAAGCTATACCCAATGGTAAATAAAAGAGATGTCAAGGTGTTCATTGTCTGTTTGTCTTGTCATTTTGATATGGGAAAGCTTCCATATCATTGGGCAGGAGATACCCCATTGGCGTTCTCGATGATACATCTATGCTTACAATGACAAGAATTTGCTTGGGACCTAAGTCGAGTAGCATGCGGTTTAGGTACTCGTATTCACGGGACATGAGATTTTCAACTTATGGTTTGTCAAGCATATAACTCATACTTCTTCTCACAGTAACCTTAACCACTCAAGATGCCAATGATAGGGGCAATGAGAGCTCAAAGCTAATAAGTACCATAATTTTTGGAAGCTTTATAAAACTTGAAATCCCTACTTTCCTCTGCGAAGGGCCTTTCTTTTACTTTTATGTTGAGTCTTCATCTTCTATCTTTATGCACCAATTAAGAGAGCATAGTTGTCATTCTGAGTATAATGTGCATAGCCCCAAAATTTATTATTGATTGATTCATGATTATGGTATTGCTTGTTCTCAAATTATTTGTATCTAGTCACCCTTTGAACTTTGAAGGTGTCCTATGCATTTAGGTTTTGCTATCCCATAAAGGACAAGCTGAATACCACTTTGCTATGTTTTCTCTATGCTCAAAACAAACAAATAACTTTCAATACATTATTATTCATGATCTTTTGTTTGTGTTGCTTTTCATGTTGTAACATGGTTGCTAAGTTCTATTTTTAGAATTATATTTTTATGCCCATGTTTAGAGTACTTTGATCTCAACTTGCAATGCTTTAGAATAACTTGATCAAGATTGTGTTGGCTGCATGTCACCTAAAAAATTATTTTTATTATCACTTACCTACTCGAGGACGAGCAGGGGTTAAGCTTGGGGATGCTTGATACGTTGTGAACGTATCTATAATTTTTGATGCTCCATGCTTGTTTTACACCAATTGCTTTATGTTTTGTTTACAGTTTGTGGAGTTTTTATGCATTTTCTGGAACTAACCTATTAACAAGATGCCACAGTGCCAGTTCCTGTTTTCGGCTGTTTTTCTATTCCAGGTTTTTACTGAAGAAAATATTCTCAGAATTGGACGAAACGAAAGCCAAAGTTCCTATTTATCTGACACGAAGACGGAGTCCAAAGGAGAGACGGAGACGGCCATCGAGCCGGCCACACCAGGTGGTGGCGTGGCCCAGCCCCTGGCCACGCCACCCCATGGTGTGGGCCCCTCGGGCGCCCACCGACCTCGCCCTTCTGCCTATAAATTCACTTCATCGGGAAAACCCTAAGGGCCCGAGCCTCCATCCATGAAAAGTATTGTAAGCCATCGTCATCGTCGACCCTAGTTTGGGAGGGTCCAGAAGCTCTTCCCGGCACCCTGCCGGAGAGGGGAATCATCACCGGAGGCCTTCTTCATCGCCATGCCTGCCTCCGAAGTGATGCGTGAGTAGTTCATCTTTGGACTATGGGTCCATAGCAGTAGCTAGATGGTTGTCTTCTCCTATTTGCGCCTCATGTTTAGATCTTGTGAGCTGCCTATCATGATCAAGATCATCTTATTGTAATTCTACATGTTGTGTTTGTTGGGATCCGGTGAATATTGAGTACTATGTCAAGTTGATTATTGATCTATCATGTCTATGTTATTTGTGATCTTGCATGCTCTCCATTGCTAGTAGATACTTTGGCCAAGTAGATGCTTGTGACTGCAAGAGGAAGTATTTATGCTCGATAGTGGGTTCATGCCTCTAGTAATCTGGGAGAGTGACAATAACTTCTAAGGTTGTAGATGTGCTGTTGCTAATAGGGATAAAACAACAATCTTTTGTTCAAGGATAATTGTATTGTTTACATTACACACTTTGCTTAATGCAATAATCTGTTGCTTGCGACTTAATACCCAAAGGTTGTTCGGATGATATCCTGAAGGTGGATTATTAGTCATAGATGCAGTTGGATTACGGTCTATGTACTATGTTGTAATGCCTAAATGAATCTCATAGTGATCTTCATGACATGTACATGCATTGTTATTCATTCTCTATTTTGTCAATTGCCCAACTGTAATTTGTTCACCCAGCATGTTATTTATCTTTATGGAGAGACACCTCTAGTGAACTGTGGACTCTGGTCCATACTTTTAGATTGATAATACCATCTACTGCAAACATTGTTTACTTTCTGCAAGTACTATTTCATTCACTGCAAACAAACATCTCTCTCCACACTATACGTTTAATCCTTTGTTTTTAGCAAAATCAATGAGATTGATAATCTCACTGTAAGTTGGGGCAAAGTATTTTGGTTGTGTTGTGTGCAGGTTCCACGTTGTTGACTGACGCCGGTAGTGCGCCCTACCACAAGTCAGCTAGCAGCAACCTTCAGAAGAGATTTCTTTCTCCTACTGGTCGATTAAACTTTGGTTTTATACTGAGGGAAAACTTACTGTTGTGTTCATCATACATTCATCTTGGGGTTTCCCAACGGGTCCTATGAGACATCGGTCATGTTCATAGCCCAAATCATAATACCTTGTTCAAAGAATTCTATAATTCCAAGTTGCAAAGAAAGAAAATATGTTGATTTCTTGGTTATTTGCCTTCTCAAGAAAGATTGGAAAGAGAGAAATTCCATTTGAAGAGCCTAGGCCCACGATCCCAGGAGGTTGCTCTATACCTGTTGCCACTAATTTTTTAGTGAATGAAGGGGTAGTCAAGGAGGAAGTTCCAATCCTCATAGCTCCAACTCCTCGTATTTTCTTGGCACTATGCTTCCACAAAAAATAAGATGCTAAGTTGATATGCATAATATTGCCTCTATACGCGCTTACATTTGATGGCAATAGTGTCTCAAGCCAGATTTTCTATTATATAAAATCAGATAAATGAAAAACTAGAATAAGTGCATGACCTACTTAAGCTGAAAAATAAAAATAAAGTAAGAGAACTATACCTAGGCTTTCACGAAGTGTACCATTAGAAAGTACTTAAGAAAACTATAAATCTAAAATAGTACCATTGGGAACTGGCATAATAACAAATCAGTGCCACTATCAAATCATACCATCCATAGAAAAATTGTACTAAAATATTAAGTTTACTCTGCTCACACGTCCCACATGCCCCTCTCGCCAAAGAGGTTCGAGATATCTGGAGCACAACGAGCACCTCGCCACATTGCATCAAGATTGGGGAGAGTATGGAGTATAAGGATTTTACATTACGTATTTTGGTAAGTAATGTAAATATGTGGTGAATATGTTGGAAAATAATATGTGCGGTCGAGTCGCGCTATTTGACTGCTTGGGTGCAGAATAGCTTATTCTACACCCACCCTCTATCTTTGCAACCGTATATAATTTTTACGTCACGTAAATTCTGACTTACTTCGGAAGTCAAGAAGAACATAAGAAAAATATAAATGGCGTAAAAAATTTATTTACGTGACATATAAAAATACAACATAAAATGCATATTTTTGTGTTATTTTACACTGTAGTAACTCATACAGTATATTTTTATGTCAATACTATTTTGTGAGTCAGTATAAACATAATTATTAATATAAAAACATAAAATTATTAATTATAACAACGTAAAATTATGTTGTGTGCAAAATAACTATTTAGCATTCAGGGTGTCAAATATCGTTTCTAGCGGTCGCAAAAGATAAATTATAAAGAATCATTTAAAATTTTAAAGGTAAACGTGCACAGTTAACAAAACTATTGAAAAACACCCAACAAGAAAAGACATAAGATTTTGGTGTTACCTAGACAGATAAAAAAAACATCATGGAGTACCTCACAAAATAACAGGGACATAATGCTTTATGAACACCTAGATTACAGCACACTGTAAAAAGGGGTTTTGATCTTTTTTACCAAACAGGTGGTATGTGTCAGTCAAAGGTTCGGTTAGTTCAGCTCTCTTTAACTAGTTTTACTTTTACTCCAGCCATCGGAGTCAAAACACACGAGTTTAACTGACATGCAGTTTGGACCACAGGCCGTCAGCTAACTTTGCAGAGAGGCCCTGGTTCAAGGATTGAAGTCGGCACATCCTGAATTGTGCTCAGTTAACAAGTTAACTCAAACATAGGCACCACTTTCACACGTTCGCCCAGCTGTAGACAAGGCTAGAGCATCGAGCATTTGCCTCATGTACAGGCCTCCCCCCATGCCACAAAACATACTCCTATGGGCCAAGCCACGGCAACGGAACGGAAGGCGGCAGAGGCAACCCCGATTAACCGTGAAGGCCCCTCCCCGCTTCCAAAGTCTTCTTCCATGGATGGATCACACCCAAGTAAAGTAAAGAATTGTTGCCCGACCAGCTTAGCTCCACCCCCACACCGCACCTACCGGCACCGGCGCACAGTCCATCTCGCCCGTCTTCTATATATACGCAGGACCCTCCTGCTTCTCTCCCTCCCCTCCCCTCCTCGCTCTGCTCAGCTCATCGATCCATTGATCGATCTTCGCAGCAGCAGCTAGCAATGGCGCCATTTGCGACCTCCGCGAGGTCGCTGCTCTCTGCCCTCCTCTGCATCCTTCTCTGCTCAGGTAATGTAGGCATGCATAATTGCATATGCGCAGCCGTCGATCGCGACACCGGTGGTGCCGTGGCCGCGAATTAACCGAACGACGGAGTGTGATAACTGATAAGGTTTGCTTGGAATGTGCGTGCGTGCAGAGGTCTGCGTGCTGCAATGCGGCGCGGCGATCGGAATCAACTACGGGCAGGTGGGAAACAACCTGCCGACGCCGTCGCAGGTGGTGTCGCTCCTGTCGTCGCTGCGGGTGGGAAAGGTGCGCATCTACGACGTGAACCCGCAGGTGCTGGCGGCGTTCGGCGGCACGGGCATCGAGCTCATCGTCACCGTGCCCAACGACCTGGTGCAGCCCATGGCGGCCAGCCCGGGGCAGGCCGCGCAGTGGGTCGCCGCCAACATCCGGCCATACTTCCCGGCCACGCGCGTCACGGGTGTCGCCGTCGGCAACGAGGTCTTCACCGACGACGACGAGGCGCTCAAGGCCAGCCTCGTCCCGGCCATGCGCAACCTGCACGCCGCGCTGGCGCAGCTCGGCATGGACGGTTACGTGCACGTCTCCACCGCCAGCTCCCTCGGCGTGCTCGCCAACTCCTACCCGCCGTCGCAGGGTGCCTTCACGCCGGAGTGCGCACCCCTCATGCTCCCCTTCCTCCGCTTCATCGCCGAGACCGGCGCCCCCTTCTGGATCAACGCCTACCCCTACTTCGCCTACAAGGCCGACCCTGCAAAGTACGTAATTCGATCAATGTTTTTCTGCCACGTCAGCATACGACTACTGTTACGGCATTTCTGACGTGGATTCCACGTGTGCATGTGCAGCGTGTCTCTTGCCTACGCGCTGTCGGACCCGTACCACGTCGGCGCGGTGGACCCGTACACGCACCTGCAGTACACGAGCATGCTGTACGCGCAGGTGGACGCGGTGAGCTTCGCGGCGGCGCGGCTGGGCTACGGCGGGATCCCGGTGTACGTGTCGGAGACGGGGTGGCCGTCCAAGGGCGACGCCGACGAGGTGGGCGCCACCGTGGAGAACGCCCGCGCATACAACCGGAATCTGCTGGTCCGGCAGGTTGGCAACGAGGGCACGCCGCTCCGCCCACGCCAGCGCCTGGAGGTCTACCTCTTCGCGCTCTTCAACGAGGACATGAAGCCAGGGCCGACCTCCGAGAGGAACTACGGCCTCTACCAGCCCGACGGCCGGATGGTCTACAACGTCGGCCTCGCGCAGCAGCAGACCACGTCGACGGCGTCCCTCTCCCTCGCTGCCTCCTCCGCGGCTCCTTCCACCAGGGTGAGTACTCATCCATTTCGCTAGCTCCTTCTGCAATTTGATCCTTCATTCTCCAAATTACTAGTGTAGTTTAGCTTAACTCAGAGTATTACTATACAATGTTACTTTGACATGGCACTACCTAGACTGTCAGAAATCTGGTACAGCATATCTATCAGGATCATATCTTTTTCAGTCAGTCAGTCATACAGTGATGCTTTTCCTTTGAAGATCTGTGTTCCCCACAGCAACGTCAGCCCAAGGTGCAATGCACATGTGGATCACTGTTGGTCCAAGCTGGACCTTTATATAGTAGAACGTACTACCATATTAAAGTCTCTTATCTAGGCAAAAGTGGTTAGTGGTCCATCTCCATATGCATGATATGCGTATCAAATACCAGATACTTTCATCTGCATGGATGAAGAGACATAGCACCCTTTGGCAAGTAAAGAAAATTAGCCCACGCCTACAAGAGTACACGCGCACGCTGATAGCGTCCTAGGCGGCAGTTTTCCAGAGACCTAGCTGAATTGCACAGTTTATTCCTTTCCTTTGTTTGCACTTAAAGTTCTACTCGGCTGCAAGTCATCAAACCAATACATTTGGAAAGAAAGAAAAAAAGTACAAAGAAAGCATGGCCTTTCGAAGGGATCGTATCTAGTACTGCCACGAGAAAAGAAAAAAGAATATTTAGTCTTTGCATATATGCACACGGTTGACGGTTGAGTTCACACCGCATGCAGTCTTGGAGGAAACTTCACAAGTCCAATTTGTAAGGCCGTTACATCATTTCTAATACCATGATCATCGCCAAGGAGAAGAAATTTCTAAATATTCTTTAGGCATTTGCGCACACAAGAATAGAGAATAAATTCCAAAGTGTTCCGTTCAGGCGCACGCGCACGCTTATCGCACGGCTTAGTATTCTGAGGGGGGCAAACTTTCATGATTGAACAATCAGCGTTAGGTGCATATGCGATTCTTCACCGCCCAAATGTATATGTTGTTAGTGGAGCAAAAATGATGATTGTTAACTAATCACGTAAACACCGAAAGCAGAGATGAACATGATTGATCTTCGTGGAAAGACCAGAGGCATTAGTCTTAATTTGTTTCTAGATTCGAAGAAGTAAAGTTTTATAAGATGGAGATGCCTCTTTTACCATGTTCACGATGTTTATGAACTAACAAGGGTACACTTTTTGTGTCGCAGGATGTTAGGAAAGACTTCACCACGGTGTGCCTCTTCTCAGCTCTGGCCATCCTGCTTACCTCGCAGGCTTTCTTACTAGGATAGCAAAAGCACCCAACGGTGTTGGCCATATGCATGCAAGCTCAACAATGCAAAGCAAATGGCCTTGACTTTTATGGACCAAAAGCCCCCAGACCAAAGGGGGCAGATGATGCACCGTGTGAAGGTATGAAATGGCCCCATTGCAATCTTATCATAGGTGACACATCCTTTTGTTTGTCATGTGGGAGCTTTATATCACCATGCCCCCGCCATACAAGAGGGAAAGTCACTTTTATTTCCATTTCACATGCCCCTTTCCCTACCTCCTACCAATAAAAAACTATCATAAGATATGTATTCTAGTATAGTATTAGATCAACATACATGACACATACATACACCATATATAGGAGGACAATCTGAAACACTTGGTCACAAGGGCTCCAACTCTTTTTGCCATTGCAGGAGGCGAAAGGAAAGCATGGTGTAGGCCAGAGGAAAAGCTTCTCTTTGCGATGTGGAAGGCACTACCTAGGTACCTTGGCCTTGTGGACGGCACAGGGTGTAAATATTGTTGAGGAAAAGCTTCATTTTGTGTGACTCACATGGGGTTCCGGAAGATGTGCGGGAGAGATGGAGAGAAAGGGTGGCCGATCATGTTGCTGCCTGAGGTGTTGGCTTTTCGGCGCGGAGAGCTTTATTATGGCCTTTGCCATGTCAAACTGCGGTGGTGTTAGGCTGATGTACATATGATTCTATATGTTCTTTTATTTATTGTAAGCTCACACTCCCTGCAGCTAATGATCAGTTGGTGTAGGGCGTGTGGGTGTTAATGTAAATAACTGGTCAATTATCAGAGTATATATGATTCTTATTGCCATTCTCTCCTCGTTCTGATGAGACACCAATGCCCTTGTTCTTTCTATGAAATCTAATCTACAGCACAGACAAAAATGGACTGAAAGAGAAGTTACACTGCCAAATTAGACTCTGCTTCAGTTCAGGGTTAATGGGCCGCTCTTGTTGCAAAAAAAAAAAAGATTTGCTATTTACCGAATATACATGCTTGGGAGTAAGAACCATAACAGCTCCTTTTAAGTAATAAACCGCCCCTTATTAAAAAAGAAACCATAATAGCTTATATATCTTGAACGAATGGACATTTTTAGGAAGTGAGGCAATCACGCTACATAACGTTCGTAACTCTTTATTGCATTTCCATCCATTATTCCATTACAAGTAGTGTTGTAACAAGAGAAAAGGACTATAGAGTACATTCCAAACCAGCTACACAGCAAGCCTCATATTCACAAAGTGTCACTCTAGTCTGACCTGGGACTTTGCGGTAGCAACAGAACTCATACGAAAACCATGGCTTTGGCCAGCTCAACAGCCCTTTCCCTTCCAAAGAGCTTCTCCACAACAGCAAGCGAGAACTCCATGGAAGTGCCCGGACCTTGGCTAGTGATCAGGTTGCCATCAACAACAACTCTGTTCTTGCATTCACTTTGGTCCGCAAGTTTGTTCCACATAGCAGGATACGATGTAGCCTTCTTGCCCTGATGTAAAAAGAATGAGCAAGTTACGGGACTGTTTCACTATCTACGTCTCACTGGGATCGAAAAAAGATTCAATGTTTATCTCCTATCATACCTTCAGCAGGCCATGTGGTTCAAGGGCAATTGCTGGGGAGGCACATATGGCTCCATACAATTTGTTGGCCTCAGCTTGCTTCTTGATCAAACCAATCAGTTCATCTGATTTGGCATATGCTTGGGCACCACCAAGACCACCCTGTCAACAAATGGGAGGTCATAAGATTAAAAAAGGCTTAAATGTTACCAATAGTGAAAAGTGATGTATAGAGAACTTACAGGTAACAAAATGAGATCATAGTGCTGCTTAAGGGCATCATCCAATAGCACATCAGCAACCATCTTCACATTCCTGGATGCAACTATCTCCAAGGTGCCTTCCAAAGATGCAACAACAACATTTGCTTTCGCCCTTCGAAGAATATCGATAATCATAATTGCCTCCATCTCCTCAGTACCATTAGCAATTGGTACAAGAATCTGCAGCAGGAGAATAAGATCTTAAACTGTTAACAGAGCAACATATAAGTTGGAACTAAGCATCTAGTGTGATGAAGAATCACATGTAACAAGCAGGGGCAGGGCTACGTTGGGGCAGGACTAGGTCGTGGCCCACCCAACATTTTCGGGAACACATATTTTACAGCTATCCTACATTAGCTGAAGTGCCCAAACACAGCCCACTAGCATTGACCGACCAGCAACCAGACCAACTAAAGCCCATTAGCGAGGATTTTATGCCTGTCGCTCATTCTTTTCTTTTTGTTCAGTCAGCTCAGCAAGGTTTCTGAATAAATGTTTGCTATATCTGAGCCTGCTAGCGCCACCACTCGTGCTACCCAATCCTGCCTTTGTGGTTAAGGAAATTCGTTCACCCGTTCTACTGTAGCGCCAATTCTATTCTACTGTAGCACCACCACTGGTAACATGGGTAAATGTAACCAAATAAAAACATGTAACTTAAATACTAATCAATCAACAGTTTAAAATTGATTGATAAACAGCATTTCAATTGCTTGCTAGTAGCTTCCGTGATTTAATCCATGTCATCCGCTAAATTGTGTTTGGGTAGTGTGTAGTATACCAGTGGTTAAAATTTCCATCCCTCCCTCGGTCCCTTCACATGTGCAAATCAAGCTAGAAAAATATATTTTTGAAAGAGATCATCTCAAACAGAAAAGGTAAGCTATTGAACTCACTGTCTTTATCTTCAATCTATTAAAGCTTAGTGATCTAGCTTTACTAAGCAGTAAGCACACAGTGAATTATCTACCATGTTCAGGAAATATGTATGCACCATGAACCATGGTTTGCAAAGTTAAAATGTGTACTACTCAATCCTACCTTTGTGGTTAAGGAACTTTGTTCACCTAGTTACGATTTGTACTACCTCATCCTACCTTGGATTAAGAGATGTACGAGTTTTCACTGTTATCATGTGTGGTCCTCGAAAGAATAAATCCTTTATTAAGAAAAATCATGCCAGACTATTTGAATGGTTTATCAAGGGTCACAATTTAATAGCACGCTATGATATGAAAATAAACCAAATGGATGCTACATGGAACAATAGGTTTCATCGCATACCTGAGGATTTTCACCAACATTCCAACTAGTTGAATTCAGCTCCTTCATTGAGAACTCCGCGCCATGCTGGGGACGCATAACCTAGAAATATAGATTCACTTAGTTGACACGTAAATAACAGCTGCAAAAATATGAGACTACACCTAAGCTGAACAAATAAAGGCACGACAATGTTGCAAGTCAACAGAAAGAACCTACTGCAAGGATACTAATCGGTCAAACTTATGCATTCTGTTATCATTTCCATCTGGACACAAGGAAACTTTTCACACTGAATACACGGGCTCTTACGCACACACAATTCCTATGCAGAAAAGTTATAAACTAAAGCTCATCAATAACATTCTCCATGCCACTGTAACAAGTTTAAGCGAGGATGTGAATCAAAGGCTTTAAAGTCACAATAGGCGATTCTTTATTTAGTACGATTACGCAGTGTGAATGAATTCTGCATACATAAAAATAGGTGATTCTTTATTTACTGATTCTTCTAGGCAAAGTATAAAATACAAAATAAGATGTTGAACAATCTGCATCCCTACATAGGGGGCCTAAACCTCTCGAGAATCAATTAGCCTGATTATTTCACCATCAAGAAGCAACATGACACTGTTAAACTGCCAGAAAGCACGGCGAACACAAGAACATTTTTTGTACAAAATTTTCTTGAATAAGAGAATGGATGTATAAAATGCTGAAAAATAATTCCTACCATGGGCCCAGCAACTTCATCAGCCTTTTCTTTGCCATAAAGTTGTTCAACCAAAACAACAGAATATTCCATGGTTGTTCCTGGCCCACGGCTAGTCACACACTTCCCATCAATCTGCACCCTTGATTCTACAGCTTTCACCTCTGAAGGAAGTTTGTCCATAACTGAAGGATGACAAGTGGCCTATCACAAACATTTGAATGAGCTTCACCCAAATGAAAGGTGATAATACAAGGCATACAAAAAATGAATGACGGGTGACAGTATAACCTTCAATCCATTGAGCAAACCCCAAGCTCCTAGTGCCACAGCTGGTGCAGCACATACTGCAGCGTAAAGCTTACCCTTCTCTACATGTTTTTTAACCATGTTCTCTAAAACTTTGCTGTCTCTGAAGGTGGAAGCTCCAGGCATCCCTCCCTGAACAGAACACGTCGATAATAAATAAAAAGGTTAGAATGAAGTAGACAAAGTTCAAGTAAATCAACAGTTTGCAAACATCCACAAACTGAACTCCTTTTTGATCTTTGGGATGGCTTTTTAATTTCATTATTGCATAGTCTGCTATTATCAATTCAATGAAATCAAAGACTGCCATGATGTTCTCTCCATGCACAATAACCAGAGGAGGAAGACCCCATGGCAACAAGTACAGAACCACATAGGTAGGAGCTCTGAAACAGCGACACTTATCCTCCTAAGTCCGAAGACAGAAAATTTGAAGTCATAGTTCTAGCTCATCTGATGATGCCTAGATTGAATTTGGATTCAGAAAGGCAATAGATACAATTTGTAGAGTACATAAGCATAGAATTCTTTCATTACACAACATTTACTGTTTTGTCACCAGTCACCAACAGACACACTAAGGTATCCCATTTTGCTGCCGTGGAGCAACTTAATTTATCATGTTCTGACCAATGTAAAGGAATCAATTTAGCAAATAAACAGTAGCTTCGCAACACCAATTAAAGTTTCCTGCATTCCCAGCACAACATGACCCATAGTTAACTGGTAATCAGTTGCTTCCCAATCAGCAATCACAGTTTCTTACATTCCAAGAACAACAAAGACCCAGAGTTAACCGGTAGAGGCGAGGGGGGCATGAGATGTGACTCACGGGGAGCGAGATGAGGTCGAAATCGGCATCGGCGAGGTCGTCGAGGAGCGCGTCGGCGACGAGCTTGACGCCCCAGGACGCGTCGACCTGGGCAGCCGCGGGCTCGACGGAGGCGACGGAGACCTGGGCCCCGGCGCGGCGCAGCACGTCGATGGTGATGGCGGCCTCCATCGGCTCCGTCCCGTTCGCGATCGGCACCAGGACCTGCAAAGTCGACCGCGGGTTAGAGAAGGACAAAGCACCGCGCCACGCCACGCCACGGGGCTGGGGAAAGGGATAGGGTGCTCGCTCGCTTGCCTTCTTGGCGGCGGGAGACGACGCCATGGCCTGCGGGGAGGAGGAGGAAGCGAGCGCGCGGGTTAGGGTTTGGAGGCGGCGGAGGAGAGGAGGTGGGGAGGGGGAGAAGGGGGTTCTGAGAGTGGAGAAGACGACTGGCCGCGTGGCCATTTCTTTCTCAAGAGCTTGGGTGGGCTGTTCCAGAAGCGAGGACACCGTGTGCGCCACTGGATGGGGTGGCCGTCCTGAAATTATTTTGAGACCATCCTCATTTCGAAATGGCCTTACTCCCTGCTTATCACAACAAGAAGCAAAGTATAAATAAGCCAGCTTTTCCGATTGAATTTTTCTATTAGAATAAAATAAAATATTTTGAGAAAATGAGAACCGTTTATCCAAACTGCGAACTGTTTTCAATGTTGAGGCCATCGACGTCGAGATCTTCAAACTGTCCTAACCATTGGCTTTGCTGAACAAATTTGACGTGGCAATCGATACTGTTTGGTTTTTCTGAAAGAGATATATTTTTTCATAGTTGCTAAAATATCTTCTCATGGAGTGATTTTTTTTTGGCTGTCGAAAAGTTAAAATCTCTAAAACTAATTTTGAAATATATTAACATTCAAAAATTATTAGAACAATGAGCATTTCTTACTTGAGAATAAGGTACTTAGAGCATGTCTAACGGACCCCTTATATTTCTGCCCCGTAAAACGCGAGTAGAGGGCCCTGTATCAGGAAAATTGGTCGCCACTAACCATTCCGTCTAACAGACCCCTTATCTCACCCCGTATATTTAAAAAAAGCAAACCCCGGGAAAATTCATAGATAGTTCTTCATTGATCATAGATAGGGGATATACAAAATTGCGCGATCCTACTGGATCGCGACTTCTACATTGCTAGCCTAGTCGTCGAGGATGACGAGCGGAGTAGTGGCGGCGGCCTCCCGAGCCATCAGCTCATTGACGGCGGCGATGGCCTGCGCCGCCTCCTCCGCCTCCGCCCGAGCCTTGTCGGCGGCGTCCTTCTTGGACGCGGCCACCGCCTCCAAGAACAGGGGGTCCTCCCCCTCCTCCGCCTCCTCTTCCTCGTCGGCGGCTCGCGACGCTCCGCCGCTGGAGCTCCCCTCCGGCGCGTGCTTCTTCTCCTAGGCGGCCTTCCACGCTTGCTCCTGCTCCCACCCGCGCCGCCACTTCTCGAAATCGATGCCGTTCATCGGCTTCAACGGCGGGTCGACCTTGTAGCAGCGGCCGCCCTCCGCGAAGTCCCGGAGCGACGGCGGCATCCACTCGGAGCCGACGTATTTGCACGCCGCACGCCGACTCCCGGCGGCGGAGTACTTGCAGCGGCTGCGCCACGCCTCCTCCACCGAGCCCGGCTTCGATCCGGCAGCGGGCGACAGGGAGCTCCGACGCTGTGCGCTCATGCTCGCGGCGGTGCAAATGCGGCGGCTCCTGCGTGGGAATTGCTCGCCGGAGTAGGAAGGTGCTGGCGGCGGCGCACGGCGGGGCTAGGGTTGCGAGTGAGTGGTTGGACCCCCACTCACACCTTCACCCTGTATTTGTAGGGGGCGGCGGGGTGGGTTTGACGGGCCCCGTATTCTGCCGATACGGGCCGGCCCAAATACGGGACCCGCTAGACGGTGGCTTTCGCCCTCACCCCCTATCCCTCCGAAATTATAAGGGGTACGTACGTTTTGAGGGGCCTGTTAGACATGCTCTTAGATCTTGCGATTGCGTTGAGGCTATTTTCATTTAGTGCTTGCTCTATTTGGATTCGTATCTTTGCAAAAATATGTTTGTCGATCTAATTTGGTTATCATTGTTTTAAATATATGGATGATGCACATGGCCACACAGTTTATCAAATTTTACACTACTATATAAAGTGTGGCTATAAACAAATTCGAAATAATATGACAAAAGATCGGATCTTTGTGCATCTAGTTCTTCCATTAGCATGTGAGAAGGGAAAGAGAATTTGAATTGATCTTCAATATCCACTATATATACACACATGGTACGCCCATAATGAAGGTCTTAAATATGTACAACGACGTTCTATCTAATTTCTAGAAAATGGCGCACACATATGCGTGTGTAATATCTTCTCGCCATGAAGTAATTGTACACTTTTTAAATAAACACCTTAATTACCTAGGAGCACTGCTATGGTACAGTACACACCATTAGTTCAATGTGTGCCTAGCACTGAAAATGAATTGCGCAACGAGGCAACAACGTCTTGCTATTGATTTATCGATGGGAGCTCTTCTCTAGCGATTATTGGCGATGTTCCGCCATCGCGCCGGACCAAAAGCCTGTAGGGCAGGCGCCCCGCCGCTGCGTGTCTCCGTCCGTCAGCATCTTCTGCTCAGAGTCCGTCCAAGTGGTGCGTCCCCGGTGGCCCTGGTGCAGGCTGTCGTCGGAGCTCTCCGTCGATCTGGAGTGAGAGGAGGACGAAGGAGTCGATTGCTTTGGCAAGATTTCCTTAGGGTCCTCAGTGCATTATTTAGGCCCCTGTTTGTAATTTTACTTTTTGGGTCTATCTGTAACTTCGGCGGTGGTTTAATGCAGCATCTTCCGGGTCCTTCGAGACCTGTTTTACTGTTCAAAAAAAAAGACGGATGTGCGCGGCCCTATAGTGTCGCTGGCCATATCTATTGCCCACCGGTACATGTCATTATGTCTCACTCCGCATATGGTTCTAGAGATCCATAGCCAAAGAAAATAAAGGAGAATAATTATTCCACCTTCATACACTAGGATGCTTTACGGTCGGTGACAAGGATATAGATAATAGAGCCCGTCAGTTGAGTACCCCTGAGGCCTGTTAAGCTAAGCTCAATTGTAATATTAGTCGATATACGAGTTTATGTCGTATGTCGATACTGTAATCTGTATCGGACCCCTCCCGTTCCTTGAGACCTGGCCACCTATATATAGGGGCCAGGAGAGGACGGAGAGGGACAGATTGAAAGCAAGCCAAGTTTACTCTTATGTTTACTTTCGACACACGCCTTGTTTGACTGATTTTACCTTCGAGTTCATTCGACGCCTTACTCCCTCGATCCTAAGTCCTTCATATTGGACATTTGTCGAGTTAACCCTCATCAATTGACGCCGACCATGGAGACTCTGGGCGTTGGAATCATGAATTTGACGGTTTTTTCACTTTTAGCCAATAGCAGTCCAGAAGTCAACAAAAATCAAGAGATGGAGTTGACGATCGGAAGTCTCAGCTTCTACGTCGGACCTTCGGGTTCGACCCATCTTTCGGATCCGGCGAAATCAGATCTGTCGACAAGCAAAACCAAGACAATCATAGTGTCTGGATCATTCGTGGGCTCTTCCAGCGAGGTAAACTCGCCGGTTAGTCTCGCAGCAATAGAAAATATGCAAAAGAAACCCGAATTCAACAAAACTCGGGGAAAACCCGTCATGGAAGCAACAGTGATTAAGCCACACGATAGTCCAAGGGATTTCGCCACCGAAAGCAGTGGCGTCTCCAGAAGCGTACACCAGTTATGCGTCATTATCACTGAAGCAGCAGAAGAGAATAATCACAAAGGCAACAAAGAGGTCGACATGCAAGTCGACAAACCAAGGAATAACAGCAAGAAGGAAAAGGAGAAAATTCACGTCTCAACCGGAGAGTGGAGAATCATCATGTCAGCCATCAATCACGGCACGGAAGTACCCGCAGATTCAAGGAGAGAAGTTCTGATGGGATATCAATACGCATTGCACCAGCGCAGAAAGAAGTTGAGGGAGGAAAAAGACATGTTTGTGAGAAGCCAAGATAACAATAGCACATCAAGTGGAGGATATTGGGATGAGTACAACGATGTATCAGGGTCCAGCATAGAAAGGCACAGGGACCCGAAGCACAGCAGGAGGATAACAGTACGGACAAGAGAAGAAAGCTATACAAAAAGCATAAGCGCGCACCTATCAGATGATGAAGAGGACTTTGTACAAGAAAAACCAGAAGCAGCATTGGTAGCAGCACAAGCGTCCTACTTACCACACAACCAAAGCCTGGAGATCCGCGGGAGCACATGCATCAAGCCGCAATACGAAGCCTCGGGTTAGTAGAAAACAAGCTAAGGGTAAATCTTCTAGAGAAAAAGGCGACACATCATAAGGAAAGGCAAAAGGAAGAGTCCAAGCGCAAATCTTCGCGAGACAAAACCAGTGAGTTGTCAGGTGATGAAAAGCGCCAAAAACGGAAGGAGGACACAAGGAATATAATAGCACAAGCAAGAGTAGACAACGCATGCTATGCGTGGAGAGAAGAAAATTACGAAGATGATGAAAAAGAAATGGGCGCGTTATGCTTTACCCGCAGGGTTCACAGAACGCGGGTACCCAAAGGATTCAAGTTGCTACACGATCAACAAAAATATGATGGGCCGCAAGAACCCACTCTATATATGGTTATCAGACTACCTGCAAGCAGTACAAATACTCGGAGGAACAAGAGCAACGGCCATGCAAAGTCTGCAGTTACACCTCACCGGCGCAGCACGGTCCTGGTTGAACACTTTACCCAACGATTCCATCGGGAGTTGGGGAGAACTCGAGAGCCAATTCGCAAGAAATTTTCGCTCAACATACAAGCACCCAGCGTCTCTGGAAGAAATTAAGTCGTGCGTGCAGAAGAAAGATGAAACCCTATGCTCTTATATACAACGCTGGAGTGTAATCAAAAATTCAGCAGAAGACGTCTCCGACGAAAGAGCAATAGATGCCTTTTCGGCTGGCCTTCGTCGTTCGGACCTCGTGGAAGAGGTAGGGAGAACAAAGCCAAGGACAGTGTCTGAACTAATGAAAGTAGCCAACAAATTCGCCGACGGAGAGGACGCATACAACAACAAAAGGGGACGTTCACCAGAAGTCGACAGAGCGAATAGGCAAAGGCGAAGATACCGCAACGGAGATAGCCACGCAAGGTGAAATCAGATAGCCGCAGGGTATGAAAGAAGGGAAGAGGAAGGCTATGAAAACATGGAGTTCCAGGCAAGAGGTAATCAAGAAGTAGAAAAAACCAAAATACTCTGGCCCATCGGCGGAGGACATGCTCTACGGACCTTGTCGAATCCACTACGCATACCTAGATGGGAAAAGAGTTTCCAACCACCAGATGAAGGATTGCAGAACCTTCCTGAGGTTACAAAGTGTGATACATCCAAAACGTATCTACTTTCCTGAACACTTTTGCTATTGTTTCTCCTCTAATTTGTGAGTTTTGAATACAACTAACACGGACTGATGCTGTTTTCAGCAGAATTGCTCTGGTGTCTCGTTTTTGTGCAGAAATTCAACTTCCAGTAAAAATTCGGGAAAAATCATATTTCACCAGAAGACCCACGGAGCCAGAAGATAGGAGGGAGAAGGGGCTCGAGGGGCCGTCACACAGTGGTGGAGCGACCCAGCCCTGGCTGCGCCACCCCTGCGTGAGGGGGCCCTAGACCCTCTCTCGACCTCCCCTCTCGCGTACATATACCCCCTGACGACATAATATCAGGGAGACGGCGTTTTTCCCAGATAGACTTCCGCTGCGCCGCCGCCATCAGAAACCGCGATTCGGAACCAGAAACTCCGTTCTGGCACCCTGCCGGGACGGGGATTCGGAGGAGATCTTCATCACCATCACCACCGACGCTCCTCCATCGACCATCCATGATTCCCCCATCCATGTGTGAGTAATTCCCCCACTGTAGGTGAGGGGATGGTAGGGATTGGATGAGATTGTTCATGTAATTTGATATGAGATTGATAGGGCATAGTGCCTAGTATCTTTATTTAGTGCCTATGACATTGTTGCAACTTGTTGTGCTTAATGCTTGTCACTTTGGGCCCGAGTGCCATGATTTCAGATCTGAACATGTTATTATTTATATGATGATACTTGTTGTTTATGGTCTTACCTACAAGTTGTATACACATATTGTTGTCCGGAACCCGAGGCCCCAAAGTGACAGAAATTGGGATAACCGGAGGGGATGGCTATGATGTGAGGATCACATGTGTTCACCGAGTGCTAATGCTTTGCTCCGGTACTCTATTAAAAGGAGTACCTTAATTACCAGTAGTTTCCCTTGAGGCCCTGCTGCAACAGGCTGGTAGGACAAAAGATGTCGTGCAAGTTTCTCCTTGCGAGCACGTACGACTATATACGGAACACATGCCTATGATTGTTTGAACTAGGATGCTTTATCATTATTTATCTGCAATGCCCATATCTCATTGATTTCATTAATTATCTTATCCATGCAACGCTCGTAATCCATCCCTATGCCTACAGTATTTGTTCCTACTGTTTACAACTGTTACTATTACCGCTGCTATTTAGTACTGCTGTCACTACTATAAAACTGTTGCTACTGATAAACCGCTATGAGTAAGACTGTTTCCAGGTGCAGCTGAATTGACAACTCATTTGTTAAGGCTTACATATATTCTTTGGCTCCCCTTGTGTCGAATCAATAAATTTGGGTAATACTTCCCTCGAAGACTGTTGCGATCCCCTATACTTGTGGGTCATCAAGACTATTTTCTGGCGCCGTTGCCGGGGAGCATAGCTTTATTTGTAAGTTCACTTGGTATTCATATTGTTCGCTGCAATCCTTTCATCATGGGTAAACCTCGTGATGGAAAAGTTCCTATATTGCCATCCACTACAAGAAGAGGTACGACTCTCAACACCTCGGTTGCTCTTGATTCGCCATCTGTTATGAGTAAGTTGCTTACACCACCACACCCACACGCTACTGCTACTACTTCTGCTGAGATTGAAAGTGCCACTGATAATTTAGATGATGCTTCTACTGTGCTTGATGAGAGAGGTTCACTAGGTTCCTTTTTAGATGCTACTATTGCTAGAGCTAAGTTGGGAAACACCACTGTTACACCTGTTAGTTCACCTGAGTCTAGGGAATGTTCTAGTGATGATTATGATGATGATGCTTACATTGAGCTTAATGATGATTTTATTGCAGAAGCACGTGCTGCTCGTAATGCAGGTAATGTTAAAGAACTTCTTGCTAGACGTTCTGTTAGATATAATTTGTCTCCTGATCCTAAGTTTGCTGCTTCTCCCATAAATATTAGAGATAAGGATTATGATTTCTCTTTGGATTTATCTTACATATCTATTGTTGAGAAAACTCCTTTTTGTGGTACTAAAAATGAGAGTGCTATGGAGCACATGAATGAGCTTTCTACTTTGAGTAATTTGTTTTCTGATGATATTAAGCTCCGCACTTACTTTGTTGCTAAGATTTTTCCTTTCTCATTGAAAGATGCTGCTAAAACTTGGTTTAATAGCTTGTCTCCTGGATCTCTTACTAGTCCTATTGCTTTGGTTAATGCTTTCTTTCAGAAATATTTTCCCGCTAGTGCTCAACATGCTGCTGTGCAGAAAATCTTTGATTTTGAACAGGGAAAAGGAGAGATATTGCCTGAATCTTGGACAAGGTTTTGTTCTTTAATTAGAGCTTTGCCTAAAGAACCGTTGCCTAAAAATGAACTCCTTGACATATTTTATAATGGACTAATGGATGAATCTAAGTCATATTTGGATAGTTGTGCTGGTTGTGTTTTCAGGGAAAGAACTCCGGCTGAAGCTGAAGAATTAATGGCTAAAATAAGCCAGAATCATGATGATTGGACTTTAGCTGAGCCAACACCAGCACCAACTCCTGCGCCATCTACAGAGCCTACGCCGAAGAAGAGAGGGATGATTGAGTTAAATGATGAAGTTATGAAGGAAGCTAAGAAATCTCTTAAAGAGAAAGGTATTAAGGCCGAAGATGTGAAGAATTTACCTCCTATAGAAGAATTATGTAAGCCAATCCCTCGCTCATCTACTATTGAGGTACACTCTCTCCAACGCTTTGATGAAAGAGATATTCCTTATACTAAACCTCCTGATCAATGCTTAGATGAGTTTGATAATTTTATTGTTAAGCAAGAGAATTTTAATAGAATGGTGCATAATCATCAGTTGGAGAATTCTAGAGTTATTAACAAGTTGCAGGATATTGTGGAGAGAACCGCCAATGATGTGAAGATACTTGCTAAACATTTTCAAATGGTTCAAACACAAATTGATCAGCTTACCAAGGTGCAAAAAGACTTGCTAGTTAATGCTGCAAGAGAGAAGCAAGCATGTGAAATACGCACAAGAAGTGGTGCTGCTACTCAAGACCCATTATATCCTGAAGGACATCCTAAGAGGGTTGAGCAAGATTCTCAACGCACTTCAAGTGATGATATTCCTTCCAAGAAGAAGAAGAAGAAGAAGCATAAAACAACTGCAGAATCCTCTGATGCAGGTAAAGATCCTAACAGTGTTTCTATTTCTGATGCTAAAACTGAACCAGGAGATGCTTCCGATAAAGAAGAAGATAAAGAAGAAGTTGAAGAAGAACCAGAAAAGAGTGATAAAAATGTAAAGTACACCAAAGAAGACTTCAATGCCAACAAGCATGGTAAGGAGAGGGAACCTTGGGTGCAGAAACCAATGCCTTTTCCTGGTAAGAAACACAAGTCCAAGGAAGAAGAACACTACAACAGGTTTTGTGAATGGATGAGACCTTTATTTTTGCAAATTCCTTTGACTGATGCTATTAGAATGCCACCTTATGCAAAATATATGAAAGATATTGTCACTAACAAAAGGAAAATTCCTAGTGAGGAAATTTCCACTCTACTTGCTAACTATTCTTTTGATGGTAAAGTTCCAGAGAAGCTTGGAGATCCAGGTATGCCAACTATTCCTTGCTCTGTTAAAAATAACTATGTTAGAACTGCTTTATGTGATTTGGGAGCTGGAGTTAGTGTCATGCCTTTTTCTCTTTATAAGAGACTTGATCTAGAAAAATTGGTTTCAACTGATATATCCTTGCAGATGGCTGATAAGTCTACTACTATTTCTATTGGTATATGTGAGAATGTTCCTGTTCAAGTTGCTAACAGCTGTTTGATATTGACTGATTTTGTTGTGTTGGAAATGCCTGAAGATGATAATATGTCTATTATTCTTGGGAGACCTTTTCTAAACACTGCAGGTCCTGTTATTAATTGCAATCAAGGAAAAGTCACTTTTAATGTTAATGACAAAGAATATACAGTTTATTTTCCCAAGAAGATGGATAGGAGGAATGCTCTAAATTCAATCAAGCATGTTGAGACCATCAAAGTTGGTCAAATTATTTGTTCAGAGCAAAAGCCCAAGGAAGAATATCAAATTGTTATGGTTGGGGCTATACCTATCAAAGTTGAGGTAACATAAGCATTAAGTGAAGTGCAAAGTTTTGCCTCATATAAAGTTAGTTTGGTAACAAGACTTGATCAACCTTGTTAGCAAAGTGAATTTATATGAACGAAACTTCGTTTTCACCGCATCCACTCCACCTCACTTGTATTTACTTTCATCAAATTTTATTCCTTCAGTTTAGTTGCATGATTAAGAGTATCTCAGAGCTGCTACATGCTTAGTTTTGATTTGCTTGAAATCTTTTCATCCTCGTTTTTCTGAGTTTTATCGATATGCCAACTTCTGAAAAATCCTCGAAAATAAAGTTTCTCGAAAAATTCCAGAAAATTCTTTATAAATTTTTATGTCAAAAATGGGGCAGAGAGACACCTGGGAGGCACCAGGTGGGGCAGCCATGCCACCTCACACACAAGTGGCGCGGCCCAGCCCTGGCCGCGCCACCTAGGTGTGAGGGGGCCCCACCAGGCCCCTCACTCATCTCTTCTTCCCCTTCTCTTTCTCTCTCCCGAAAAACACCGCCCCATTTGCTCAAGCTCGAGTTCTTGCTGTTCTTCACCTGGATTTTTCGATCTCCTTGTTCAGCCCAACATTTTTGCTGAAACTTGGATCATTTGCTCTCCGGTATGTGACTCCTCCACTTGTCCAAGTAGATTTCCTTTTGGTAGAGTATTTCTTGAGTATTTTAGCATTATAGGTGACAGTATAAATGAGTATGCATGCTTGTTCTATTGTTTAGAAAGGTCATTTTGATGCATGATAGCTCTCTAGTAATTCACTATAGTAGTTTCCTGCATTTGCTTGTCTTTAAATCACTTTTTATGAGTTTGTTGAAAAATTTCAGAGAAAGGAGATGGCCAACTTCACATATGGATAAGTGTTTGAAAGTGATGCACCAAGGTCATCAAGGCCCTCAAGATCTACTGCTCAATATAGGATATCTTATAATGAGGATCTCATGTCACCAAACCTTGAAGGGGATGATGGAGATGCACATCCATCTGCCTTCCCTTGTTTTAACTTTTTGAGTGATGCAAGGATTCTCGATGATTTCTTGCTCCTTATTAACAGGGTTGGGTTGACCGATTACGTGGCAGATGAAAGAGACCAATATGCTTTGCTTACAAAGACTTTCGTTGAAAGTTTTAAATTTATTAATGCTCACTACAATCCTTCTGTTGCATTTAAGATTTATGATAAGTCTATCACCATGTCTTTGGGGAGGTTTTGTTCTATTTTAGGTATTCCCATGTTTGGAACAGCCAAGAAGATACAAAATCATCCCGCTGATTTGTTGGAGCTTTACCGAGGGGTGACCAATGATGATGACCGCAACGCACAGCGTGGCAAGATAAGAAATATTCAGCTCCCAGCTATTAGATATTTTACTTACTATCTTGCAACTAGTGTACTTGGTAGAGAAAACACTAGCAATATCTCCAACTATCATTTAGCTTTTCTAGCCACCGCTCTTGATGTTGGTAGGAAGTATAACCTTGGTGCTATTATTGCTCGTCGCCTAGCCGCTAGGGGGCCTATTTATGGAGGTATTATTGCCGTGCGCATTGTTGCTGAGCTAGGACTTTCTATTGCTCCTAATGATGTATTGTTGACTCCACAGAGGCTTGATCTTGCTGCTATGAAACTCCATCACTTTGTTACTGCTAACTCATGTGCAGGGAAACTAGTTTACAGGATGTTATTCATTGATGGAGAGGAAAGGGAAATTCCCTTGCCTCAGCCTAACTTGTTCAACATTCATATAAGGCCATGGTCGCGCACTAAGGTGGAGTTGGACGATCAGCTTAGGCTGCTTGGTTTCAATATCCAACACGGCGTGGTGGTCCAGGAGGAAGAGGAGGAGTCGCCCTATCACTTCACCACGTACCACTCCGGGGCATCCTCGAACTCTTATCAGGACGATGGTGCTTCTTCGTCACACCACGAAGGCGCCACCTCATGGCCGAGTTGGCCGAGTTGGGATTGATCTCCACTTAGGCCAAAAGCCTAAGCTTGGGGAGAGGTACGCCGACGATTTACTCATCTACATATCATATTCTGTCGGTCCTTTGTATATTCATGTTTCGCTTTCTTTATTGTTCTCGTTCTTGTTTTCATTTCTTCCAAAACACAAAAAGACCAAAAATATTTCCGTTGTTTCTCTCTATTTGGTTCTTTAGTTTTCTACCTTTGGTTTGCTTTACTTGCTATTCCAGTTTGCTATTTGAAAAATCCAAAAATATTTTGCTTTGTTTGCTATTTCCTTCTGCTTTTGTTTCAAAAATCGAAAACCCCAAAAATATTTGTTGTTCTTCTTCAGTTTTGTAAAGTTTGTTGCAGAGTTCAGTCTCCCGTCACTCCATTGGAGCTTGGTATTCACTTTATATTATTCAAGCCACTCAAGTGAAGAGCAATAATGACGATATATGACAATCCGAGATGTGGTAAGAGGCTGGTATGAACTCTATTTGTTTTCATTTTTGTACATATACTCATCTATGTGGACATGCTTAGTCAGTTCATGTAAGGTATATGTCATCTAATGGATGCTTCGTAGTTCTTGCTCTCATATGATTAGTTCCAATTTACTATTAGCCTGTAGCATGTCATGAAGACGCTTGCATGCATTTGTTTTATTCATAGTATGGTATGATATTGTGGTATCCACCTCTGAAAGCTTCATTTGAATCGACTTGGCACATGCTCAAGCATGCATATGACTGAACAAAAAGTCAATTAAGCCTCGATGATCTAAATTGCCTCAGAGTTCTTGTATCATTTTTATGCCTATATTAATTTTGTTTTGTCGCAAGCATGATTATGACAGTTTTTGCTCTCTCGATTGTCGCTTCCCAGTCTTTTGCTAGCCTTCACTTGTACTCAGTATGAGCTCTACTCGTGCATCCAATTACCAAAAACCAAGTCTTCCAAAGAGTCCACTATAAATTCCTATGCATGGTATTTGTAAGCCATTCCAAGTAAATTTTCATGTGCTACCTTTCAAAACTTTCAACTACTTCTCATTTTGTGCCACTGTTTTTAGCTCATGGGGACGTAGTGGTCGGAATTGCTATCTTCCATATTAAATTAAGTACCCCTCGACTAGGCAGCTTCATCTGCTCGTCATTAATTTTGCATGAGAGCTGGTCAGACCATTATAATCTTAATTCTAAAAGAAAGAAAAAAATGCACTCCTCCAAAGGAATGAGAAAGTTGGTGGGCACCCGATGGAATCGGTTAGCCATGGTTTGAGAAAGGAAAAAGGTGGGGAGGAGTGCCAAAGCTTTATAAAAGAGCACCAATGTGCCAAATTTCAAAGAACTCGGAACCGCTCTCACTTGTTTATTATGGAAGATAGTAAGTCCCCATTGCTAGTCGTTGACATAGAACAATCACCTCTCAAAAGAAACTTTTATCTCTGTTTTACAAATGAAAAGCTCTAGCACATGTTAAATCACTGCTTCCCTCTGCGAAGGGCCATTTGTTTACTTTTATGTTGAGTCATCACCTTCTAACTTTAAGCACTTCTTGAGAGCATAGCTGTTATTCTTAGTGTAATGTGCTTGTCCCAGAACACGGTTAATTGTGGTATAACCTTGATGCTTGTATCTTTGATATTTCTACTTCTAGTCTTCCCTTGGACTTCAGAGGTGCTTCAGCATTTATGTTTTGCTCTACAAATAAAGGCAAGTGGGATACCATTCTTTCATATCATTTATGTATATTACAATCTTGCAGCTTCTCATGCACATGTTACTTGTTATTAGTGCATTGGCACTCTTTCATAGCTTGCTTGACTATGAAGTGACATTAGTTGCATATTTCTTATTATGAATTGCCTAAGTACTTGATCACATGGTTAGTATATATACATCATATGAGCAAATGTGTTCGTGAAAATTTCTTTTATCGCTCTCAGTTGTTAACT
The DNA here is from genome assembly GCA_007115705.1 of Dactylis glomerata. NCBI lineage: Eukaryota > Viridiplantae > Streptophyta > Magnoliopsida > Poales > Poaceae > Dactylis > Dactylis glomerata. Next base: position 869,619 of record QXEO01000628.1, read on the forward strand.
GAATTGCTTGAGGACAAGCAAATAGCTAAGCTTGGGGGGAGTTGAAATGTCCAAAACGTATCTACTTTCCCGAACACTTTTGCTATTGTTTCTCCTCTAATTTGTAAGTTTTGAATACAACTAACACGGACTGACACTGTTTTCAGCAGAATTGCTCTGGTGTCTCGTTTTTGTGCAGAAATTCAACTTCCAGTAAAAATTCGGGAAAAATCATGAAAAATCCTATTTCACCAGAAGACCCACGGAGCCAGAAGACAGGAGGGAGAAGGGGCTCGAGGGGCCGTCACACAGTGGTGGCGCGGCCCAGCCCTGGCCGCGCCACCCCTGCGTGAGGGGGCCCTAGACCCCCTCTCGACCTCCCCTCTCGCATACATATACCCCCTGACGACATAATATCAGGGAGACGGCGTTTTTCCCAGATAGACTTCCACTGCGCCGCCGCCATCAGAAACCGCGATTCGGAACCAGAAACTCCGTTCTGGCACCCTACCGGGACGGGGATTCGGAGGAGATCATCATCACCATCACCACCGACGCTCCTCCATCGACCATCCATGATTCCCCCATCCATGTGTGAGTAATTCCCCCGCTGTAGGTGAGGGGATGGTAGGGATTGGATGAGATTGTTCATGTAATTTGATATGAGATTGATAGGGCATAGTGCCTAGTATCTTTATTTAGTGCCTATGACATTGTTGCAACTTGTTGTGCTTAATGCTTGTCACTTTGGGCCCAAGTGCCATGATTTCAGATTTGAACATGTTATTATTTCTATGATGATACTTGTTGTTTATGGTCTTACCTACAAGTTGTATACACATATTGTTGTCCGGAACCCGAGGCCCCAAAGTGACAAAAATTGGGATAACCGGAGGGGATGGCTATGATGTGAGGATCACATGTGTTCACCGAGTGCTAATGCTTTGCTCCGGTACTCTATTAAAAGGAGTACCTTAATTACCAGTAGTTTCCCTTGAGGCCCTGCTACAACAGGCTGGTAGGACAAAAGATGTCGTGCAAGTTTCTCCTTGCGAGCACGTACGACTATATACGGAACACATGCCTATGATTGTTTGAACTAGAATGCTTTATCATTATTTATCTGCAATGCCCATATCTCATTGATTTCATGAATTATCTTATCCATGCAACGCCTGTAATCCATCCCTATGCCTACAGTATTTGTTCCTACTGTTTACAACTGTTACTATTACCGCTGCTATTTTACTACTGCTGTTACTGTTTCCCTGCTGTCACTACTATAAAACTGTTGCTACTGATAAACCGCTGCGAGTAAGACTGTTTCCAGGTGCAGCTGAATTGACAACTCATCTGTTAAGGCTTACATATATTCTTTGGCTCCCCTTGTGTCGAATCAATAAATTTGGGTAATACTTCCCTCGAAGACTGTTGCGATCCCCTATACTTGTGGGTCATCAAAGTGCCATGGACTCGAGCCAAGGAACATGGCAGGGAAAGAAAAGTATAAGCCAGGGATACCAAGTACAGCGACTAGCGAAATATCTGGAGTCAAAAGTATATATATCTGCAATGATCCAACCGGTGCCAAAATCCAAGAAAGAGTGGAAGAGCATATCCAGACAAGTAAACCTAGCTATATCATCACCACCAGCCACTACAGAGTACCTGCAGTGGTCTGATCAACCAATCAGGTTCAGCAGAGCAGACCACCCGAGGAAAGTTCCCAGGCCGGGGCATTCACCGATGGTGCTAAAAGCGCAAATAGGGGGATACGATATCGGGTGAGTATTCATGGACGCAGGAAGCGGCATAAACCTAATATACACAAGAACTCTGAAGGCAATGTGCATCTCACTAGAAAGTCTAAAGCCAACAGATTGTTCTTTCCACAGAATAGTACCAGGAGGCGCAAATTACCCTCTCGGGAAAATAGAACTCGACGTTTGCTTCGGTAATAGCAACAATTATCGCAGAGAAAAGCTGGAGTTTGAAGTCATGGACTGGCCTTCACAGTATCATGCAATCCTGGGGCGTCCAGCATTTGCAAAGTTCATGGCAGTACCGCACTACGCATATCTCGCGCTCAAAATCCCAGGACCCAAAGGAACAATCACGATACAAGGTAGCTTCAAAGTGTCCAACACTTGTGACAAAGAATTCAACAGGCTGGCGCAAACTTTCGGCATGACTAGCAGAATATGCAAGACTGAAAGACGAAACTGACCATAATGTGCTACCCGACGTCGGACAATCCCTGCCAGATTAGGCTTTCAACGCAACTCAAGACTCGAAGAAAATACAGGTCCACTCCACGGACCCGAACAAGACTACCTTGTTGCTGGTGCCAAGTTGACGTGGGAACGTGTAGTTGATGTGGGAGCTTCTTCTTCTTCAATCCCAGGCAACGGCGCCAGAAAAACTTGTTGATGGCGCAGTGATGGTGTGTGAAATTAATGAAGTAAATAACCGGCCAGTTGAAAAACCCCAAGAGCAAGGTGTGATGAATATAGCAGCAAGTTTTTCCCTCAGTAAGAAACCAAGGTTATCAATCCAGTAGGAGGCAGACAAACGACTGAAGGTGATGCCCACTAGCTGCGTGATGCTCTAACAAGGGCACCGTTAATGATCTCTTGTTAGCGCGTCTTCAACCAGTAGCAACGTGGAACCTGCACACAACACAACTAAATACTTTGTTCCCAACTTACGATGAGGTTGTCAATCTCACCGGTTTGCTTGAAACAAAGGGTATCAGCGTATCGAGTGGAAAGTGATAGTAGTATACGAGTAAAGTAAACAGTATGAGTAAAGTAAACAGGTGATAGCAATATAAAGGAAGTAGGACCGGAATCCACAGTTCACTAGCGGTGTCTCTCCATAAGATAAAATAAAACAAGCTGGGTAAACAAATTACAGTTCGGCAATTGATAGAATAAAGACAACGTGCATATGATGAGAGGATCACTATGAGATTTACTCTGGGCATTACAACAAAATACATAGACCACCATCCAACTGTATCTATGACTAATAATCCACTCACGGGGATATCATCCGAACACCCCATAAGTATTAAGTTGCGAACAATAGATAATTGCATTAAGCAAAGTGTGTAATGTAAACAAAGCATATGCCCTCGAGCATATGAATGTTGTTTTCCCCCTAGTAGCAACAGCACATCTACAACCTTAGAGGTTTCTGTCACTCCCCCAGATTAAATAGAGGCATGAACCCACTATCGAGCATAAATACCCCCTCTTGGAGTCACTAGCAACTACTCGGCCAAGATAGCTACTAACAACGGAGAGCATGCAAGATCATAAACAACATAGAGATAACATAAGATAAATTTCAGTACATCAACTCAAGCATAATACCAATATTCATCGGATCCTAACAAACCAAACATGTAGAATTACATAACGGTGATCTCAATCATGTAGGGCAGCTCATGAGATCTAAACATGAATATGGAACCATAGTCCAAGGTAGACTACTCACTCATCGCTCCGGAGGCAAGCATGGCGATGAAGAAGACCTTCGGTGGTGATTCTCCTCTCCGGCAGGGTGCCGGAAAGAGCTTCTGGACCCTCCCGATCTTCGGGTCAACGGCGGCGGCGGATCGCGATGTGTTCTGGAAAACTGATCGGGTCCTTAGGTTTTTCTCGTCGGGGGGTCTTTATAGGCGAAGGAGCATCGTCAGGAGTGGACCGAGGCGGTCTCACACATAGGGGGCGCGGCCCAGCCCCTGGCCGCGCCGCCCTGGTGTGAGGGCCCCTCGTGGCCCCACTCCGTCTCCTCTTCGGTTCTTTGGAAGCTTCGGTAAATTTCTGGGCGACTGGCTTTGGTTTCGTCCAATTCTGAGAATATTTCCTGTGTAGCTTTTCTGAAACACAAAAACAGCAGAAAATAGGGAACTGGCACTGTGGCGACTTGTTAGTAGGTTAGTTCCGGAAAATGCATAAAAGTGCCACGAAGTGTAACAAAACACTAAGCAAACGGTGTAAAAACAAGCATGGAGCATAAAAAATTATGGATACGTTGGAGACGTATCAGCATCCCCAAGCTTAACTCCTGCTCGTCCTCGAGTAGGTAAGTGATAACAAAAGAAATAATTTCTGAGGTGACATACACCTACACAATCTTGATCATATATGTAAGCGTTGTGCGCTGGGATGAAAAGAACTTAAAACATGGGCATGAAAGATATGATCTTGATAGAAGAAACTTAGCAACCATGTTATAACATAAAAATGAAATGAAATAAAAGATCATGAAAATGAAACAATGAAAATCAATCGTGTGTTCAAATCATAAGGAAAAACATACATATGGTTTTCAGCTTGTCCTTGATGGAGAGCAAAACATAAATTTATAGGACACCTTCAAGTTTAAAAGGGCGACTAGATACAAATAATTTGAGAACAAGTGAAACCAACAATATGAATCAATCAATGAAAACCTTGGGACAATGCACATTATACTAAGAATGACAACTATGCTCTCTTAATTGTGCATAAAGATAGAAGGTGGTGACTCAACATAAAAGTAAAAGAAAGACCCTTCGCGGAGGGAAGCAGTGATTAAACATGTGCTAGAGCTTTTCATTTGTAAAACAGAGAGATAAAAATTGGGTTTTGAGAGGTGGTTGTTTTTGTCAACGACTGGCAATGGGGTTCTTACTATCTTCCATACAAAAATGTAGCAAGTTTTTGAGAGAGAGATTGGCACTTTTGTGCTCTTTTTATAAAGCTTGGCACTCCTCCCCACCTTTTTTTCTTTCTCAAACCATGGCTAACCGATTCCATCGGGTGCCCACCAACATTCACATACCATGGAGGAGTGCCTTTTTTTCTTTGTTTTTTTCTCCTTTTTTTATTTTTGGAATAAGCAATATGGAAGATAGCAAATCCGACCACTACGTCCCCATGAGCTGAAAACAGTGTCACAAAACGAGAAGTGTTTTGAAGGTTTTTGAAAGGTAGCACATGAAAATTTACTTTGGAATGGCTTACAAATACCATGCATAGGAATTTATAGTGGACACTTTGGCAAACTTGGTTTTTAGGAGTTGGATGCACGAGTAGAGCTCATACTCAGTACAAGGCGAGGGCTAGCAAAAGACTGGAAGCGACCAACTAAGAGAGCAATAACGGCCATAATCATGCAAAGCGACAAAGCGACATTAAAAGAAGCATAAGATGGCATCAAAAGTCAAAAACTAAATGATCATAGAGGCTATTGGCGACTTTGTAAGAGTCTAATATGTGTGAGCATGCGCCAAGTCAACCCAAATAAAGCATCAAGGAGAAAACCAAAATAATGCTTCCAAACGATAAAAACAACGCATGATTTTTTCAAAGGCTCATTAAGCAATCTCAGTTATTTGAGACAAGTCATGCTACAGCAAAACCACTAAGCATACTATCAAAAAGACATCAAGCACGACATGCAAAAGCCTAGGCCGCAGTCTACACAAACTCCTTCTTGTACCACTTTTTTGCATAAAGCTTTTTCTCTTTTCCAACACCATTCAAACTTTTTATAAACACCTCTTTTGATGAAAACCAATAAAGATCAGAGGAAAAAATACACCTTGATGAAAAGATATAACAAGATCTGAACACATATCAAGGCGAAAATTGAAAGCTAAACGCAGTTCTAGAAAAAGAAGAACACTCGTTGAAATTATAAGAATGAAAAACGGAGTGTTCTTAGCAAATGAAAAGCAAGGAAACTTCTCCAAAAGAAATTTGTTGGGGTCCAACCATTTATTGCAGCAAACAAAACTAAACTAAACTAAAAACTAAAAACAACTGATGCTCCAAGAAAAACGCATAATGCATGAAGCAATAAAAATATAGTGTCTTGAAAGGTGACCTGATTTTTGCCGATGAAGAAGGGGTGCCTCGGGGGCATCTCCAAGCTTTGAAGCTTGTACTTCTTGGATATTTATTGGGGTGATGCATGGGCATCCCCAAGCTTGAGCTTTTGTCCATTCTTCAACTCATCTCATCACTCTCCGATCCCTACACTGGAAAACTTCCTTCATACAAAACTAAACATAAATCTATTAGCAATATTAGTGTAAGCATAACATAGAATCAACCCTTTTTGCTTCAGGTTTCAACCTAAAACCACAACATATTAAGCAAATACTACTGTAGCAACTTCCCCAAAAGTTCCGTGATCAAAAGAACTCAAAAAGAAAGCAATAAAGCGGCAAACACAAATATTGGCAGAAATCTGTTAAAACAGAACAGCTGACAAAGGTCGAATTTTTGAGGGGTTTTCTGTTGCTCAAATCAAAAAGTGTTCGGCTAATGAAAGTTTGTATATAACCTGGGGCATATGCACAAGAAATTACAGGTCCAAAAGATATACAGAGAATTTTCACGAATTTTTACGGTGCAGCAGCGAAAACTGTTTCAGGACAGCAACATCCCCAAATCTTACCTCGCTCAAATTAGAGGCTTCGCTTGGCACAAAAACAAAATAAAAAGGATAAGGAGAGTTATTACAGTAGTAATAACTTCCAAGACTCAAATAAAAGAAAAATAACTGAATGTAAAAACATTGGGTTATATCCCAAGAGTGCTTTTCTTTAACGCCTTTGAGCTAGGCGCAGAAAATTGCGAATCAAGTAACATCAAGTGAGGCATTAAGATCCATTGAAGAGGTCTTCTCAATAAGGCATTGTATTTCATCCACATAAGTTTTTGAAGACCCTTTGTGATCACGCTTTTGTTCACTCAAATCACTAAAAAGATTTTTGGGACAGATCCAATCAAAATTATTTTCAAAAGCTTCATACAATCCCAAGAGTTTGCTAGGTATAGGTATCTCGGTTCCCTCATTGTTTGTACTAATAACCTTTATAGGTGAACCCAACTTATTAAAGCGCTTTAGAACTTTTCTAGCTTCAATGGCAATATCTCTAAATTCTAAGCGTTAAGTTTCCAAGATAAAAGCTTTCTTTTCAGGATCCTCAATTTCATGAAGCTTAAGGAACATGTGTTGCATAAAAAGATTAAGGCTATCAAACCTAGCTTCCAACATGTGAATTAAATAAGCAGAAGCAACTTCAATACTAGGAGCAAGCTCAACCAAAGACTTTTCCTCAACTTCCTTATGCATACTAATATGATTAAAGAACTCCTCAATGTTACTTTTTCCAATAATTGAACCACTACCTACTGAGAGGTCCTCCAAAATGTACTTAGGGAACAACATAATGACTAGAAGTAATGAAATAACAACTACCAAGGATTCTAATTTTTTTGGGTTTTTGATAAAACGATGCAAGTAAAAATAAAGCAAAGCAAAACTTAAAACAAAGTAAAGGATGTGCGTGCGAAAACTCCCCTCGCAGAAGTCTTCTTCCTCCCTGGCAACGGCGCTAGAAAAACTTGTTGCTGGTGCCAAGTTGACGTGGGAATGTGTAGTTGATGTGGGAGCTTCTTCTTCTTCAATCCCTGGCAACGGCGCCAAAAAAACTTGTTGATGGCGCGGTGATGGTGTGTGAAATTAATGAAGTAAATGACCGGCCAGTTGGAAAACCCCAATAGCAAGGTGTGATGAATATAGCAGCAAGTTTTTCCCGCAGTAAGAAACCAAGGTTATCAATCCAGTAGGAGGCATACAAACGACTGAAGGTGATGCCCACTAGTTGCGTGATGCTCTAACAAGGGCGTCATTAACGATCTCTTGTTAGCGCGTCTTCAACCAGTAGCAACGTGGAACCCACAAGTACATGGTATGCAAACCCACAAGTACATACTTGATTAATCAAAATAAAACAAGTAGGTAGCACAACATATACCAACACATGTAATGGAACACAACCAACACATGCAAAAGGGGCGAGTAACTTTCAATGTAGATAAGTTGAGTACATGTTACCGCAAAGAGGAACATTGGATATATGATATAAACAAGATAATCCAATTGACTTGACTTGAGACAATATATTGATGAAGATCCCTTAATTCTTCATGATATAGCCAAGTCTCCAATGCCCTCCAACAAACACCTATTGATCAAGTTTTGGTGTGATGGTCCCCAACTAAGTTGGGTCCTAAGAGGTTAGTCACAATAGGCTTGGCCACCCAAATGGTTCTTTTCTTGACACCACATGGAGTACCAACAAATTTGGCAAACACATTGCCAACCTTATCCTTGCAAAGGGAATAAACATCATCAATTATGATAGGGTTGGATGAGTTACCCATAGTGCATGAAGAAGAAAGGTGACCCTTCTCACGGCATATGTAGCAAGTTCTTTTCTTCACCTTCTTCTCACTTGATTTCTCCGCAATGGGAGCATTAGCTTGATTCTTCTTGGGAAGTGGCATTTCTTCAACTTGAGGTTGAGCGTGCCCTTGAACTTGAGGCCGCTTCCCTTGTTGCTTCTCAACTAATGCCTTCTTCTTCAAAGGGCAAGATCTAACATGGTGCCCTTCAATTTTGCACTTGAAGCAAACAATCTTGGCCGTATCTTTGACTTGTCCTTGGCCCTTCTTCTTCTTGTTAACCGTGGACTTCTTGTTGTTGTTGGAGATAAACCCAAGTCCACTCTTGTCATTAGGGGATTTTTGCACACTCAACATATTGTTGAGTTCGGATTTCCCTTCATGACTCTTTACCAAGTCTTTCTTCAAAGAAGAGACTTGGACCTTGAGCTCTTCGATTTCCTCTACATGGTTAGTAACAACACAAGTACTAGAGGAAGTAGAAGCTTCATTATTAGAGCAACAAGGAAAGGAAAGTAATTCATCACAAGATGTAGCAATGTTATGAGTGGATGAATTACTAGGACTAGCACAAGGCAATATGGCATTTTGAGAAGTAGTGCAAATGTCCACATGAGGCTCACTAGATGTTACCTTTGACATAATAGCCTCATGAGCTAATTTTAGCCTATCATGGGAAGCTAGAAGATCCTCATGGGAGCTAGAGAGCTTTCCATGATTTTCTTCCAATTTCCCATATTTGCTAGTTAGCAAATCAAGTTGAGCCCTTAGCTCAACATTCTCCTTCAAGATGGATGCTTCACAAGAAGTAGAGTTAGTAGCACAAGCATCATCACTAATGGAAAGCGGAGAAGACAATTTAGTGAGCTCATTTGAATTTGAAGCTTTAAGTTGCTCATGCGACTCGGTGAGAATGATGGGCTCACACGAAATGACCCTAGAGTCATTTTTAAGAAGCACAATATTCTCAAGGAGTTTAGCATAAGTAACTACAAGCTCTTCATATTTAGTTTCAAAATCATTTGCCACCACAAGAGTTCTATCATAGGATTTCTTTATTTTAGATAATTCTAAAGTAAAGGTCTCCTCAAGAGATTCCTTGGTGGTTTGTTCTTCTTCTAGAGCTTCTTTTAGATCCGCAATCTCATCCGCGTAATCACGGGCATGACCTTGCATTTTAAAAATGGTATTCTCATGCTCCTCAATAATTTTATTGCTCTCGGTGGCAATAGCCAAAATCTTATAAAAGTAAGAGCAAGCAATTTTATTCTTACGAATAGCATGAAAAAACATTTCACTCTTCTCAAATAAAGAAGCAAGATCATCATATTCTTCTTCATTATCCTCATTCTCATCATCACTAGATATATTGGGTTCCAAAGAAGGAGTTACCTTTGAAGCCCTAGCCATAAGGCAAATGTGGGAAGCAATTGATGATGAATAATAAATACTTGAAGCACCAAGCGAGATCATATCTTGGCCAATAGAATTTCTGGTTTCCTCTACATTGTTAGACACACAACAACTAGAGGAACTAGAGGCATTTATATCATGGCAACAAGACGAAGTAAGCATATCATTATGAGATGTGTTCAAGGAGCATACACATGATATGCAAGGACTATCAACACAAGCATGTAAAGCATTTATGGTGCTAGAAGTGTTTAAGTCCAAAGATGAAGCATGGCAATGAGATAGAGATGAATGATCATCACAAGTAAGCTTACTATCAACATTGCAATTTCCATCACCATTCACCATAGAGTTACCTTGTGTCTTGCTACACTTTGGTGAAGTGGAAGAGAGTTCATCACGACCGGAAGTGGAGGGAATACAATCATCCTCAATCTTGTTGGACATGTCATATTTGTCTTGAATCTTTGTCCAAAACTCATGAGCGCTACGGAAAGGCATGATTGCAAGAATAATTGCATTGCTCACAAAATCAACAAGCACATTAGTAGCTCGAGAATTAAGATAAGAGTTTCTCTTCTCCGCTAAAGATAGACTTTGGGAATCCTTAGGAGGAGAGAAACCCATATCTAGAATTCTCTCTATATTTGGGTCCATATCACGAAAATGATTAAGCATGCAAATTTTCCATATATCATAATTAGTGCCATCAAATATAAAGGTGTCATTGTGCACTAATCCCCTAGCCGACATCTTTGCTCTAAAGGCGGTGAAGCCCTAAAATGAGAGACCTCGCTCTGATACCAAATGAAAGTACAAGGATGTCGCCTAGAGGGGGGGTGAATAGGCGATTTAAAACTTTTAGGAGTGGCTTGACAAATGCGGAATAAAACTAACGTTTAATTTGCCAAGCATACAAAACCTAAACAAACTAGGTTCACCTATGTGCACCAACAACTTATGCTAGACAAGATAAGTAACTATGAGATAGCAAGATATATATAACTTCAAGCACGAAGGCTATCACAAAGTAAATTGCATAAGTAAAGGAGCTCGGGTATAGAAATAACCGAGGGACGCGGAGACAATGATGTATCCCGAAGTTCACACCCTTGCGAGTGCTAATCTCCGTTGGAGCGGTGTGGAGGCACAAGGCTCCCCAAACGCCACGGAGGCTCACCGTAATCTCCTCGAGCACTCCCACCAAGATGGAAGACCCGACCACTATGGGACACTTGAGGGCGGTCACCGAACCCGTACAAGCTTGGGGCAATCTCCACAACTCAATTGGAGGCTCCCAAGAATCGCCACTGAGGCACCACAAAGCTTGGGAAGATCTCCACAACTTAATTGGAGGTCCCCAAGTAATTGCCACGGAGGCACCACAAAGCTTGGGAAGATCTCCACAACTTAATTGGAGGTCCCCAAGTAATTGCCACGGAGGCACCACAAAGCTTGGAAAGATCTCCACAACTCAATTGGAGGTCCCCAAGTAACCACTAAGCCACTAAGCCGTCTAGGGTTCCAAGAACCCAAGAGTAAAAAGCTCAACGAACTTTCACTACCGAATCTCCGAGGAGAACTCAAACCGATGCACCAAATGCAATGGCAAGAACACACGAAGTGCTCAAATCCTTCTTTCCCAAATCCTACCAAAGCAACAAATGCTATGGAGGGATATGAGAGGAAGAACAAAGGAAGAAATCCACAAAGAACTCCAAGATCTAGATCCAATGGGTTCCCCTTGATACGTCTCCAACGTATCCATAATTTTTGATGCTCCATGCTTGTTTTTACACCATTTGCCATGTGTTTCGTTACACTTCGTGGCATTTTTATGCGATTTCCGGAACTAACCTATTAACAAGTGCCATAGTGCCAGTTCCCTGTTTTCTGCTAGTTTTTGTGTTTCAGAAGTGATACACAGGAAATATTCTCGGAATTGGACGAAACCACATCCTGAAGTCTTATTTTTCCTGGGAGCATCCAGACATCCGAAGAGAGGAAGGAGAGGGGCCACAGGCCACCCTCACATAGGGTTGGCGCGGCCCAGGCCCTGGCCGCGCCACCCCTGTGTGAGGAGGCCTAGGGCCACCTCTGATGACGCCCCTTCGCCTATATAAAGCCTCGGGACGGAAAACCATAAGGGATTCGGCAATTTTCCAGAAAGAGTTCCGCAGCTCCGCCGCCATCGCCGACGAATTTCGGGGGACAGGAGTCTCTGTTCCGGCACCCTGCCGGGACGGGGAAGTGCCCCCGGAGCCATCTCCATCGATCTCCATCGCCGTCTCCGCCGTCTCCATCGACCTCACCGCCATCTCCATCAACCTTGGTGTCTCCTATGATGAGGAGGGAGTAGTTTATCCCCGGGGCTAAGGGCTCTACCGGTAGCTATGTGGTTCACCTCTCTCTCCCATGATGTGATCTTTATGTGATCGTGAGCTTTGTATCATGTTGAACAAGTACATGTTATTATTCAGATATTTTGTGTACTCTAGTGATGTTATTAAAGTAATCTATTCCTCCTGCTATGGTGTAACGGTGACAGTGCGTGCATCATGGTGGTACTTGGTTTAGGCTATGATTGTGATCTCTTGTGGATTATGAGAATAATTATTGCTATGATAGTTTGAGTGATCTATTCCTCCTTTCATGGTGTAATGTTGACAGTGTGTGCACCGTGTTAGTACTTGGTTTAAGTTGCAATGATTTCTATCTTGAGTTGTGATCTGATTTGAGTATCTCTATGAGTGGTGTTTGTCAAGTACTTGATGAACTTTAAGGGGTGCTTCTGTAGCCACTACACAATGATTAGTGTTATTCAATAGGAGAGTAATTCAGAGTGCCTTAGCAAAGAGAAGTTATTTGTTCAGTCATGTTATATTGTTGGGAGTGTGTCCACTAGTGAAAGTATGATCCCTAGGCCTTGTTTCCAAGCTTTGCATACCGTTTACTTGCTATTTTGTTACTTGTTTGCTCGCAGCGATATTTATTTCACATCACGTTTGCTACTTATAATCATCTATACCGCTTGTATTTTACTATCTCTTCGCCGAACTAGTGCACCTATACATCTGACAAGTGTATTGGGTGTGTTGGGGACACAAGAGACTTTCTGTATCGTAATTGCAGGGTTGCTTGAGAGGGATAGCTTTGACCTCTAGCCTCCCTGAGTTCGATAAACCTTGGGTGATCCACTTAAGGGAAACTTGCTGCTGTTCTACAAACCTCTGCACTTGGAGGCCCAACAAGTGTCTACAAGAATAGAAGTGCGTAGACATCAAGCTCTTTTCTGGCGCCGTTGCCGGGGAGGTAAGGTAAAAGGTACTCGCATCCTCCTGTGTGAGTGCTCGGAGTTATTTCCTTTAGATTCTGCAATTACATCTTTTTGTTTCTTGTTTTTATTTTCACTAGTTAGGCTTAATGGAAAATAAAGAGTTCTGTAGTCTTTTTCCTGAGTTTAGATATGAAGTGTTTGAAGAGAAAATTGAAAAACCTTTGGAGCTTAATTTGCATGCTAATAGTGTTGTTAGTATGAATGCTTTGAACACCGTTATTGCTAATGCTACAGAAAAGTCTAAGCTTGGGGAAGCTGGTTTTGTTAAGCATGATATTTTTAGTTCCCCAGCTTTAGTGGAGAAAGTTTGTTCTGATAATATTTTATCTCCCATATGTGATGTTCCTTCTTATGATGATATGTTTGAAGAATATGCTTTGCGAAATAGCTGTTCTTTAGCTTGTGATGATACTAAACCTCTAGTTTATGATGGCTATGATGATGAGTATAATATTTTCAGTTTACCTACTATTGAGGATAAAATTAGTTATGATTACAATATGCCTCCTATTTATGATGATTATGGTGATGAGAATAATTATTCTGTTGAATCTGCTCCTATTACTATTGTTCCTGTGGTGAGTATTAATTCTTTTATGCATGTGGCTCATGATAGAGGTACTTTATGTGATATTTATATTGTTAATTCTATTCATGATGCTACTGAAAGTTATTATGAGAGAGGAAAACATGGTTTGATGGATCTCAACAATATTAAGTTTCCCCTCTTTATGTTGCAAATCTTGAAGTGGCACTTGTTTTATCTATTCATGCTTGCTACTACGTGCCTCGCTGATTTATTTTCTTACAAGATTCCTATGCATAGGAAGTGGTTTAGATTTAAATGTGTTCCATACTTGCTTTTTGATGCTCTCTATTGCTTTAAGTTCCTATATGGCGCCTTTGCCTCAAGCTCTTATATGGCGCCCACATGAGCATCTTTGCAAATTACTGCGCCTAGCTCAAAGGCGTTAAAGAAAAGCACTCTTGGGAGATAACCCAATGTTTTCTTTTCAGTACTTTTTCTTTTATTTGAGTCTTGGAAGTCATTACTACTGTAATGACCCCTCCTTATCTTGTTTATTTCGTTTTTGTGCCAAGAGAAGCCTCTAATTTGAGTGAGGTAAGATTTGGGGATGTTGCTGTCCTGAAACTGTTTTCGGTGCTGCACCGTAAAAATTCGTGAAAATTCTCTGTATATCTTTTGGACCTGCGATTTCTTGTGCATATGCCCCAGGTTATATCCAAACTTTTCTTAGTTGAACACTTTTTGATTTGAGCAACGGAAAATCCCTCAAAAATTCGTCCTTTGTCAGCTGTTCAGTTTTGACAGATTTCTGCCAATATTTGTTTTTGCCACTTTATCGCTTTCTTTTGAGTTCTTTTTGATCATGGAACTCTTGTGGAAGTTGCTACAGTAGTATATACTTTATATGTGGTGGTTTTGGGTTGAAACCTGAAGCTAAAAGAGGTTGATTATATTTTATGCTTACACTAATGTTGCTAATAGAATTGTGTTTAGTTTTGTATGAAGGAAGTTTTCAAGTGTAGGGATTGGAGAATGATGAGATGAGTTGAAGAATGGACAAAAGCTCAAGCTTGGGGATGCCCATGCATCACCCCAAGAAATATCCAAGAAGTACAAGCGTCAAAGCTTGGGGATGCCCCCGAGGCACCCCTTCTTCATCGGCAAAAATCAGGTCACCTTTCAAGACACTATATTTTTATTGCTTCATGCACTATGTATTTTTCTTGGAGCGTCAGTTGTTTTAGTTTTTAGTATTAGTTTAGTTTAGTTTGCTGCAATAAATGGTTAGATCACATCATGTTTCTTTTAGAGGAGATGAACTCGCTTTTCATTTGCCAAGAACACTCTAGTTTTCACTCTTATCGTTCAATGAGTGTTCTATTTTTTTTGCTACTGCGTTTAGCCTTTCTTTTTCACCTTGATTTGTGTTCAGATCTTGTTATATCTTTTCATCAAGGTGTATTTTTGCCTCTGGCCTTTATTGGTTTTTATCAAAAGAGGTGTTTATAAAAATTTCAAATGGTGTTGGAAAAGAGAAAAAGCTTTGTGCAAAATAGTGGTACAAGAAGGAGCTTGTGTAGACTGCGGCTTAGGCTTTTTCATGTCATGCTTGATGTCTTTTTGATAGTATGCTTAGTGGTTTTGCTGTAGCATGACTTGTCTCAAATAACTGAGATTGCTTAATGAGTCTTTGAAAAATCATGCGTTGTTTTAATTATTTGGAAGCATTATTTTGGTTTTCTCCTTGATGCTTTATTTGGGTTGACTTGGCGCATGCTCACACATGTTAGACTCTTACAAAGTCGCCAATAGCCTCTATGATCATTTAGTTTTTGACTTTTGATGCCATCTTATGCTTCTTTTAATGTCGCTTTGTCGCTATGCATGATTATGGCCATTATTGCTCTCTTAGTTGGTCGCTCCCAGTCTTTTGCTAGCCCTCATTCTGTACTGAGTATGAGCTCTACTCGTGCATCCAACTCCCAAAAACCAAGTTTGCCATTGTGTCCACTATAAATTTCTATGCATGGTATTTGTAAGCCATTCCAAGTAAATTTTCATGTGGTACCTTTGAAAAAACCTTCAAAACACTTCTCGTTTTGTGACACTGTTTTTAGCTCATGGGGACGTAGTGGTCGGATTTGCTATCTTCCATATTGCTTATTCCAAAAAGAAAAAAAAAGAAAAAAGAAAGAAAAAAGGCACTCCTCCATGGAAAGTGAATGTTGGTGGGCACCCGATGGAATCGGTTAGCCATGGTTTGAGAAAGGAAAAAAGGTGGGGAGGAGTGCCAAGCTTTATAAAAGAGCACAAAAGTGCCAATCTCTCTCTCAAAAACTTGCTTCATTTTTGTATGGAAGATAGTAAGAACCCCATTGCTAGTCGTTGACAAAAGCAACCACCTCTCAAAACTCAAGTTTTATCTCTCTGTTTTACAAATGAAAAGCTCTAGCACATGTTTAATCACTGCTTCCCTCCGCGAAGGGCCTTTCTTTTACTTTTATGTTGAGTCACCACCTTCTACCTTTATGCACCATTAAGAGAGCATAGTTGTCATTCTGAGTATAATGTGCATTGTCCCAAAGTTTATCATTGATTGATTCATGACTATGTTTCACTTGTTCTCAAATTATTTGTATCTAGTCGCCCTCTTAAACTTGAAGGTGTCCTATGCATTTATGTTTTGCTCTCCATGAAGGACAAGCTGAAAACCATTTGTATGTTTTTCCTTATGATTTGAACACACGTTTGACTTTCATTGTTTCATTATTCATGATCTTTCGTTTGTGTTCTTTTTCATGTTATAACATGGTTGCTAAGTTTCTATTGTCAAGATTATATCTTTCATGCCCATGTTTTAAGTTCTTTGATCTCAGCTCACAATGCTTACATATATGATCAAGATTGTGTAGGTGCATGTCACCTCAAAAATTATTCTTTTGTTATCACTTACCTACTCGGGGACGAGCAGGAGTTAAGCTTGGGGATGCTGATACGTCTCCAACGTATCCATAATTTTTGATGCTCCATGCTTGTTTTTACACCATTTGCCATGTGTTTCGTTACACTTCGTGGCATTTTTATGCGATTTCCGGAACTAACCTATTAACAAGTGCCACAGTGCCAGTTCCCTGTTTTCTGCTGTTTTTGTGTTTCAGAAGTGATACACAGGAAATATTCTCGGAATTGGACGAAACCACATCCTGAAGTCTTATTTTTCCCGGGAGCATCCAGACATCCGAAGAGAGGAAGGAGAGGGGCCACAGGCCACCCTCACATAGGGCTGGCGCGGCCCAGGCCCTGGCCGTGCCACCCCTGTGTGAGGAGGCCTGGGGCCACCTCTGATGACGCCCCTTCGCCTATATAAAGCCTCGGGACGGAAAACCATAAGGGATTCGGCAATTTTCCAGAAAGAGTTCCGCAGCTCCGCCGCCATCGCCGACGAATTTCGGGGGACAGGAGTCTCTGTTCCGGCACCCTGCCAGGACGGGGAAGTGCCCCCGGAGCCATCTCCATCGATCTCCATCGCCGTCTCCGCCGTCTCCATCGACCTCACCGCCATCTCCATCAACCTTGGTGTCTCCTATGATGAGGAGGGAGTAGTTTATCCCCGGGGCTAAGGGCTCTACCGGTAGCTATGTGGTTCACCTCTCTCTCCCATGATGTGATCTTTATGTGATCGTGAGCTTTGTATCATGTTGAACAAGTACATGTTATTATTCAGATATTTTGTGTACTCTAGTGATGTTATTAAAGTAATCTATTCCTCCTGCTATGGTGTAACGGTGACAGTGCGTGCATCATGGTGGTACTTGGTTTAGTCTATGATTGTGATCTCTTGTGGATTATGAGAATAATTATTGCTATGATAGTTTGAGTGATCTATTCCTCCTTTCATGGTGTAATGTTGACAGTGTGTGCACCGTGTTAGTACTTGGTTTAAGTTGCAATGATTTCTATCTTGAGTTGTGATCTGATTTGAGTATCTCTATGAGTGGTGTTTGTCAAGTACTTGATGAACTTTAAGGGGTGCTTCTGTAGCCACTACACAATGATTAGTGTTATTCAATAGGAGAGTAATTCAGAGTGCCTTAGCAAAGAGAAGTTATTTGTTCAGTCATGTTATATTGTTGGGAGTGTGTCCACTAGTGAAAGTATGATCCCTAGGCCTTGTTTCCAAGCTTTGCATACCGTTTACTTGCTATTTTGTTACTTGTTTGCTCGCAGCGATATTTATTTCACATCACGTTTGCTACTTATAATCATCTATACCGCTTGTATTTTACTATCTCTTCGCCGAACTAGTGCACCTATACATCTGACAAGTGTATTGGGTGTGTTGGGGACACAAGAGACTTTCTGTATCGTAATTGCAGGGTTGCTTGAGAGGGATAGCTTGGACCTCTAACCTCCCTGAGTTCGATAAACCTTGGGTGATCCACTTAAGGGAAACTTGCTGCTGTTCTACAAACCTCTGCACTTGGAGGCCCAACAAGTGTCTACAAGAATAGAAGTGCGTAGACATCACCCCTCACAAAGAGGAGGAAGTGATTGGTGGAAATATAGATCTAGATCTCCTCTCTCTTTTCCCTCAAAGATATGCAAGAATCATGGGAGGAATTGAGAGATGGGCAAGCTTTCCAAGGTCAATAATGGAGGGAGAGAGAGGGGAAAACGAGCTAACCCAAGCTTGAAGAAGGGGAGGGGTATTTATACCCCTCCCGGGATTGTAGCCGTTGCAGTACTGCAGGGGCCGGATATTCCGGTCCAAGTTTGGACCGGATATTCCGCCCCCCTCAAAAAACTGCTAAGGACTTCGCGCGCGTCATTCAGATTTGGGGCCGGATATTTCCAAAACTGGGCCGGATATTCCGGCCACCCCTAAAAATGGCTAAGGACCAGAAAAAGGCGAGGCGCGCGTCACTCAGATTTGAGGCCGGATATTTCGGCCGGATATTTCCAAAACTGGGCCGGATATTCCGCCCAGGAAAAGTGAGCAACACGAAAACAGCGATAACTTTTGCATCCGGACTCCGTTTTCGATGATCTTGGGCTCGTTGGAATCACCACAATGAGCTCTACAACATCATCCATAGAAACATCATAGTCCAACAAAGGAGGATGAAACCAAATGATAAAAGGTTCGACTTAGCTATAAAGATGAATCGGTAAAACCTCCAAACACCAAAAACGCAATTAGAGTTCCATACGAAATCCATTTTTATGAGCTAGAGCTTGTCATGGAAATAACCACAAGCTCTAGAACCTCACATGGATAAAAGCCAAATAAGAACCACGAAAGATAATGCCAAGTATGCAAAGGTTTGAGCTCTCTCCGAACAATACGAATAAGTTACTCACTCGAGAGCCCCTCTTGATAGTACGGCTATCGATCCTAAAATCCGGTCTCCCAAACACTATGAGACCGGTAAGAAAGAAACCCTATCAATATCATACCTTTGACTTGCACATTCCACTTGAGCTAGATAGTGACGATCTTGATCTTCTCAAGTTGGACTACCTTTCTTGATTGCACTTGCTCGGTGAAGTCTTGCGAATTGCTCCCCCATACTTCACTATGGGAGAGACACTTGAACTTGCACTTCGACTTGATCAACATTGCACTTAAACTTCTTCCTTCATAATGATGATGTCTTGAGAATGCACATGAGAGCTCACCCCATCTTATTCCTCAAGACACACTCTATATAGGCTCAACTCCCTTGATCATCACATAATCTTCTTTATTTGCATCTTCTTACAACCTTGAAACCAACATATGGCTCAAGCGTTGTCTACGGATAAGTCCTACAAATATAACTCGATGCAAACATTAGTCCATAGGGATTGTCATTAATTACCAAAACCACACATGGGGGCAAATGCTCTTTCAATCTCCTCCATTTTGGTAATTGATGACAATCTCTTTGAGAGGGTTTATATAATGAATTTAAAGGACTAAGATGGTTACGCTAACATCAAATACTACAAAAGTATGTGATGTTAGTAGAACCATCATATATAGAGCAAACTCCCCCACAATCTATGCACATGTGAATGCTTGAATTTCATTGCATATATTGCCAATCAATGTTGTTGGTGGAGTTTCCACTATATATACTCAACCATGCAAAGCATGCAAGGCAAATGCTTAAGAACAAAACAAAAGCATGAAACCCAATTCCCTTCAAACCCTCGAAACTTCTCCCCCATTGGCATCCATTGCCAAAATGGGCGGAAAGGCTTAGAAGGCCAATATAGTGAGAGTTCCTCCTCAAGGTATGCATGGCACAAAAAAAAGTGAAAACACATGCACAAATTCAAGGACAAAAATTTAGAGGAAATCAAACTATATTGAGGATCAAAGATTGCAAACAAAATAGGATGACATGATGGTTAAACTTCCAACAAATGAAGATAGCAATCAAAATATCCAAATAGCGAATCAAATAAAGATATTATGAGAAGACAAAAACAATGATCTAAATAATATGAAGAAGCTCCCCAAGGTTTGTGCATAACATATTCCATTTGAATTGAAGTATAAGGTGCACAAACATGGAATCATCACTCCCTCGATATTATTCAAAACATAATGATACCAAGTGACATCAAATACTATGATAACCACAAAATGGTGCTTTAAAATGAAATGAGGAAGCTCCCCAAGGTACATGCACAAGATAGAATGTTTGCATTTGAATACAATTTGCAGAACATGGAATCCTCACTCCCTCAAAACCATTTAAAAGGAACCATTAGCAAGAGACCATAGAAAAGAAATCAAGCTTAACACTTGCATCAAGAAAATGGTTGAGCAACAAATAAGGAACCAACATATTAAACGGCTCAACCAAAGGAATGTGTGATAGGAATGACAAAGCATATTATAAGACTAGTACAAAGATGTACACAGAGCATCCACATAGTCCTCAATGAATGATATTGCTTAGCATTCCATCCCAACACACAAGGTTTAAAAAGATATCAAATAAGGAGATATCATCTCTCATGTGTATAAGTTTCTAAGTAGACAACATCATAAAGATAATTATCACAAAGAAACATGTACACATAAAATAGATACAAAGAATAGAACATGATATCCAAACAAGTTCATGCAATATACCAATGAGATTTTTACTTTTAAAGTATGGCCAAAGGTTCAATTTATCTTATTGCATATTGAAGAACTTCAACCACAAACATGTCAAAGACATCACAAATATCAACAAGAGAAAGAAGATAGTTGGGATGTTTTGAGAAAAGCAACAAGTATCACGAATAAGTATACCAAAAGAAAGAACTAAATTTGCACTTTCATCAATATTGCACATGTGAGGAACTTGAGGAATTGATATGCAATAAAATTGCTAGATAGACATATTTGGGAAGGGTGAATCATGAGCATGATTTTATATATTCCCCAAAATATGCACTCATCTCAAATTACTCATATTTTCAATAGAGAGGTTTCATTAAGATCTTTGCAAATAAAGATTTTTATGCCATGAAATGACCCACACAAGGTTAGATGCTAGAAAAGTATGCATGAATAAGATACTTATTACCGAGATACCATTGGAAGGATGTAGTAGATAGGAGTTCTTCAATAATCCTAGCTTGCCACAAATTATCAACTAGTCACCGCTTCATGCTTATTATTGAGACAAGCACCAATATATCTCTCATGTACCTAAAACAAATTCAAGTACAATATGGTCCCCAAACTCATTGGGTCTGTAGTAGTTAGAGACACTACAATATATAGGACAAGCTCCACATAAATATGTGCATATAGATATGAACTTGAATTTCATGCACTTCTTAGCCGATTTAGGATTTATTGGAGTTTACCCTATATATTGGATCAAAGAAAGCAAAGCATGCCATATAGTATACATTTAGTAAATATGCATGCACAAGACATTCAAGAGACAAAAGAGATACAATTTGAAAAAAAAACACCAAGAAGACCAAGAAGTCACACAAAGGTGTGAAGAACTAAAGGTTGTCCAAATTATATCAAAGAATCAACTCAACACAAGATTGACTCCAAAGTCCACCAAGTGAACAAAGCAAACGCCAATGAGCATAAAGGATCACTAAAACACACATGCCCAATGACTTATCTCATTTTAAGAATATAGAGCAAAATTAAGAAAAGAGATAACCATTCTCCCAAAGAGAGCAAGGTTCCAACAAACAAACCAAACTCTCCACTCTTTTATGATGGCACACTAAGTACCAAAAACAAAAAGATTTGTCTTCCAACAATAACCAATACCAATTGAAATAAGCCGCAAGAGTATGTTATAGAAAATATAGGAGAGCTCCCCCAAGATTAGTGCATTATTTATGATTTTGCATTTAAATACAAAATGCACACAAATGGGATCATCATCTCAACCTACATTAAGAATAACACAAAACAAGTTCAACAAAATCAAATGGAATCACAAGAGTTAAGAAAGACAATGGGAATTTAAAACAAATACAATCCTTGGCAAGAGATAAGGTAATTAAAAGCAATGGCCAATAAAAAGATGATCAATATATATATATACCACATGATAGAGTACCAATTGTCCAAGGACAAGAGGTATTTGGAGTTATTAATTTCCCGGTGGTATTTTACACATAAATCCAAGATCATCTTCACAATAAGAAGCATATGAAAAGGATAAGAATTAAACACCATGCTAAAGAAGATATTCTTGATAAACTCAAATAGTTAAACAATCACGCAAAGCAATGATTAGGATCACTTGAAGCAAATGGTTTTCCAACTATGATGTAGAATTCCACATTTTAGGAAAACCCTACCAAGAATGTATCTCACAAACAAGATCTAAAACAAGAGCAATAAAACAATTTGGCAAATTGAGACTTGTTTGAGCAAACATGTCACATAGAAGAAGGATAATTTGCAATATCAACACTATGTGACACAACCTCAAATATACACATTTTATTGGTTTGTAGTATGCACAAAGCATATTTCTCCCCCATAATGTGATAAAGCATTTATTTTCACAAGAGGCAAATAAAATCCAACATGAGATAATTAATGGACATTATAGAATTTGAATTTCTCATGAGCATGACATACCACATAGAGACTAGATAATTTAAAATATAAACACTAAGTGGTATTCCTCATGTGCACACATATTTAGGATTGTGAAGTGCCAAAGCATATCACTCCCCCAAAATGGATAGTCCATTAGTCTCTCAAAAAAGCCAAATAATATAAACGAAGATGCAATAAGGCTCAAACACAAACACACATACATGGTATGCAAACCCACAAGTACATACTTGATTAATCAAAATAAAACAAGTAGGTAGCACAACATATACCAACACATGTAATGGAACACAACCAACACATGCAAAAGGGGCGAGTAACTTTCAATGTAGATAAGTTGAGTACATGTTACCGCAAAGAGGAACATTGGATATATGATATAAACAAGATAATCCAATTGACTTGACTTGAGACAATATATTGATGAAGATCCCTTAATTCTTCATGATATAGCCAAGTCTCCAATGCCCTCCAACAAACACCTATTGATCAAGTTTTGGTGTGATGGTCCCCAACTAAGTTGGGTCCTAAGAGGTTAGTCACAATAGGCTTGGCCACCCAAATGGTTCTTTTCTTGACACCACATGGAGTACCAACAAATTTGGCAAACACATTGCCAACCTTATCCTTGCAAAGGGAATAAACATCATCAATTATGATAGGGTTGGATGAGTTACCCATAGTGCATGAAGAAGAAAGGTGACCCTTCTCACGGCATATGTAGCAAGTTCTTTTCTTCACCTTCTTCTCACTTGATTTCTCCGCAATGGGAGCATTAGCTTGATTCTTCTTGGGAAGTGGCATTTCTTCAACTCGAGGTTGAGCGTGCCCTTGAACTTGAGGCCGCTTCCCTTGTTGCTTCTCAACTAATGCCTTCTTCTTCAAAGGGCAAGATCTAACATGGTGCCCTTCAATTTTGCACTTGAAGCAAACAATCTTGGCCGTATCTTTGACTTGTCCTTGGCCCTTCTTCTTCTTGTTAACCGTGGACTTCTTGTTGTTGTTGGAGATAAACCCAAGTCCACTCTTGTCATTAGGGGATTTTTGCACACTCAACATATTGTTGAGTTCGGATTTCCCTTCATGACTCTTTACCAAGTCTTTCTTCAAAGAAGAGACTTGGACCTTGAGCTCTTCGATTTCCTCTACATGGTTAGTAACAACACAAGTACTAGAGGAAGTAGAAGCTTCATTATTAGAGCAACAAGGAAAGGAAAGTAATTCATCACAAGATGTAGCAATGTTATGAGTGGATGAATTACTAGGACTAGCACAAGGCAATATGGCATTTTGAGAAGTAGTGCAAATGTCCACATGAGGCTCACTAGATGTTACCTTTGACATAATAGCCTCATGAGCTAATTTTAGCCTATCATGGGAAGCTAGAAGATCCTCATGGGAGCTAGAGAGCTTTCCATGATTTTCTTCCAATTTCCCATATTTGCTAGTTAGCAAATCAAGTTGAGCCCTTAGCTCAACATTCTCCTTCAAGATGGATGCTTCACAAGAAGTAGAGTTAGTAGCACAAGCATCATCACTAATGGAAAGTGGAGAAGACAATTTAGTGAGCTCATTTGAATTTGAAGCTTTAAGTTGCTCATGCGACTCGGTGAGAATGATGGGCTCACACGAAATGACCCTAGAGTCATTTTTAAGAAGCACAATATTCTCAAGGAGTTTAGCATAAGTAACTACAAGCTCTTCATATTTAGTTTCAAAATCATTTGCCACCACAAGAGTTCTATCATAGGATTTCTTTATTTTAGATAATTCTAAAGTAAAGGTCTCCTCAAGAGATTCCTTGGTGGTTTGTTCTTCTTCTAGAGCTTCTTTTAGATCCGCAATCTCATCCGCGTAATCACGGGCATGACCTTGCATTTTAAAAATGGTATTCTCATGCTCCTCAATAATTTTATTGCTCTCGGTGGCAATAGCCAAAATCTTATAAAAGTAAGAGCAAGCAATTTTATTCTTACGAATAGCATGAAAAAACATTTCACTCTTCTCAAATAAAGAAGCAAGATCATCATATTCTTCTTCATTATCCTCATTCTCATCATCACTAGATATATTGGGTTCCAAAGAAGGAGTTACCTTTGAAGCCCTAGCCATAAGGCAAATGTGGGAAGCAATTGATGATGAATAATAAATACTTGAAGCACCAAGCGAGATCATGTCTTGGCCAATAGAATTTCCGGTTTCCTCTACATTGTTAGACACACAACAACTAGAGGAACTAGAGGCATTTATATCATGGCAACAAGACGAAGTAAGCATATCATTATGAGATGTGTTCAAGGAGCATACACATGATATGCAAGGACTATCAACACAAGCATGTAAAGCATTTATGGTGCTAGAAGTGTTTAAGTCCAAAGATGAAGCATGGCAATGAGATAGAGATGAATGATCATCACAAGTAAGCTTACTATCAACATTGCAATTTCCATCACCATTCACCATAGAGTTACCTTGTGTCTTGCTACACTTTGGTGAAGTGGAAGAGAGTTCATCACGACCGGAAGTGGAGGGAATACAATCATCCTCAATCTTGTTGGACATGTCATATTTGTCTTGAATCTTTGTCCAAAACTCATGAGCGCTACGGAAAGGCATGATTGCAAGAATAACTGCATTGCTCACAAAATCAACAAGAACATTAGTAGCTCGAGAATTAAGATAAGAGTTTCTCTTCTCCTCTAAAGATAGACTTTGGGAATCCTTAGGAGGAGAGAAACCCATATCTAGAATTCTCTCTATATTTGGGTCCATATCACGAAAATGATTAAGCATGCAAATTTTCCATATATCATAATTAGTGCCATCAAATATAAAGGTGTCATTGTGCACTAATCCCCTAGCCGACATCTTTGCTCTCAAGGCGGTGAAGCCCTAAAATGAGAGACCTCGCTCTGATACCAAATGAAAGTACAAGGATGTCGCCTAGAGGGGGGGGGTGAATAGGCGATTTAAAACTTTTACGAGTGGCTTGACAAATGCGGAATAAAACTAACGTTTAATTTGCCAAGCATACAAAACCTAAACAAACTAGGTTCACCTATGTGCACCAACAACTTATGCTAGACAAGATAAGCAACTATGAGATAGCAAGATATATATAACTTCAAGCACGAAGGCTATCACAAAGTAAATTGCATAAGTAAAGGAGCTCGGGTATAGAAATAACCGAGGGACGCGGAGACAATGATGTATCCCGAAGTTCACACCCTTGCGAGTGCTAATCTCTGTTGGAGCGGTGTGGAGGCACAAGGCTCCCCAAACGCCACGGAGGCTCACCGTAATCTCCTCGAGCCCTCCCACCAAGATGGAAGACCCGACCACTATGGGACACTTGAGGGCGGTCACCGAACCCGTACAAGCTTGGGGCAATCTCCACAACTCAATTGGAGGCTCCCAAGAATCGCCACTGAGGCACCACAAAGCTTGGGAAGATCCTCACAACTTAATTGGAGGTCCCCAAGTAATTGCCACGGAGGCACCACAAAGCTTGGGAAGATCTCCACAACTTAATTGGAGGTCCCCAAGTAATTGCCACGGAGGCACCACAAAGCTTGGAAAGATCTCCACAACTCAATTGGAGGTCCCCAAGTAACCACTAAGCCACTAAGCCGTCTAGGGTTCCAAGAACCCAAGAGTAAAAATCTCAGCGAACTTTCACTACCGAATCTCCGAGGAGAACTCAAACCGATGCACCAAATGCAATGGCAAGAACACACGAAGTTCTCAAATCCTTCTCTCCCAAATCCTACCAAAGCAACAAATGCTATGGAGGGATATGAGAGGAAGAACAAAGGAAGAAATCCACAAAGAACTCCAAGATCTAGATCCAATGGGTTCCCCTCACAAAGAGGAGGAAGTGATTGGTGGAAATATAGATCTAGATCTCCTCTCTCTTTTCCCTCAAAGATATGCAAGAATCATGGGAGGAATTGAGAGATGGGCAAGCTTTCCAAGGTCAACAATGGAGGGAGAGAGAGGGGAAAACGAGCTAACCCAAGCTTGAAGAAGGGGAGGGATATTTATACCCCTCCCGGGATTGTAGCCGTTGCAGTACTGCAGGGGCCGGATATTCCGGTCCAAGTTTGGACCGGATATTCCGCCCCCCTCAAAAAACTGCTAAGGACTTCGCGCGCGTCATTCAGATTTGGGGCCGGATATTTCGGCCGGATATTTCCAAAACTGGGCCGGATATTCCGGCCACCCCTAAAAATGGCTAAGGACCAGAAAAAGGCGAGGCGCGCGTCACTCAGATTTGAGGCCGGATATTTCGGCCGGATATTTCCAAAACTGGGCCGAATATTCCGCCCAGGAAAAGTGAGCAACACGAAAACATCGATAACTTTTGCATCCGGACTCCGTTTTCGATGATCTTGGGCTTGTTGGAATCATCACAATGAGCTCTACAACATCATCCATAGAAACATCATAGTCCAACAAAGGAGGATGAAACCAAATGATAAAAGGTTTGACTTAGCTATAAAGATGAATCAGTAAAACCTCCAAACACCAAAAACGCAATTAGAGTTCCATACGAAATCCGTTTTTATGAGCTAGAGCTTGTCATGGAAATAACCACAAGCTCTAGAACCTCACATGGATAAAAGCCAAATAAGAACCACGAAAGATAATGCCAAGTATGCAAAGGTTTGAGCTCTCTCCGAACAATACGAATAAGTTACTCACTCGAGAGCCCCTCTTGATAGTACAGCTATCGATCCTAAAATCCGGTCTCCCAAACACTATGAGACCGGTAAGAAAGAAACCCTATCAATATCATACCTTTGCCTTGCACATTCCACTTGAGCTAGATAGTGACGATCTTGATCTTCTCAAGTTGGACTACCTTTCTTGATTGCACTTGCTCGGTGAAGTCTTGCGAATTGCTCCCCCATACTTCACTATGGGAGAGACACTTGAACTTGCGCTCCGACTTGATCAACATTGCACTTAAACTTCTTCCTTCATAATGATGATGTCTTGAGAATGCACATGAGAGCTCACCCCATCTTATTCCTCAAGACACACTCTATATAGGCTTAACTCCCTTGATCATCACATAATCTTCTTTATTTGCATCTTCTTACAACCTTAAAACCAACATATGGCTCAAGCGTTGTCTACGGATAAGTCCTACAAATATAACTCGATGCAAACATTAGTCCATAGGGATTGTCATTAATTACCAAAACCACACATGGGGGCAAATACTCTTTCAGTGCCTCTCCAAGATAAATAACACATGCTGGGTAAACAAATTACAGTTGGGCAATTGATAGAATAAAGATAAACGTGATATATCAAGAAGATCACTATGCGATTTACTCTGGGCATTACAACAAAATACATAGACCGCCATCCAACTGCATCTATGACTAATAATCCACTCCCAGGGATATCATCTGAACAACCCATGAGTATTAAGTTGCGAACAACAGATAATTGCATTAAGCGAAGTGTGTAATGTAAACAAAGCATATGCCCTTGAGCATATAAATGTTGTTTTCTCCCTAGTAGCAACCGCACATCTACAACCTTAGAGGTTTCAGTCACTCCCCCAGATTAAATAGAGGCATGAACCCACTATCGAGCATAAATACCCCCTCTTGGAGTCACTAGCAACTACTCGGCCAAGATAGCTACTAACAATGGAGAGCATGCAAGATTATAAACAACATAGAGATAACATAAGATATATTTCAGTATAGCAACTCAATTATAATACCAATATTCATCGGATCCCAACAAACCAAACATGTAGAATTACATAACGGTGATCTCAATCATGTAGGGCAGCTCATGAGATCTAAACATGAAGCACATGGTGGAGGAGACAACCATCTAGCTACTGTTATGGACCCATAGTCCAAGGTAGACTACTCACTCATCGCTCCGGAGGCAAGCATGGCGATGAAGAAGATCTCCGGTGGCGATTTCCCTCTCTGGTAGGGTGCCGGGAAGAGCTTCGGGACCCTCCTGATCTCGGGTTGACGACGGCAGCGGATCGCGATGTGTTTCTGGAAAATTGATCGGGTTCTTAGGTTTTTTTCCGTCGGGGGGTCTTTATAGGCGAAGGGGCATCGTCAGAGGTGGCCCGAGGCACCCTCTCACATAGGAGGCGCGGCCAGGGCCTGGGCCGCGCCGCCTTGGTGTGTGGGTCCCTCGTGGCCCCCCTCTGACTCCTCTTCGGATCTCTGGAAGCTTCCAGGAAAAATAAGACTTCAGGAACTTGTTTCGTCCAATTCCGAGAATATTTCCTGTGTAGCTTTTCTGAAACACAAAAACAGCAGAAAATAGAGAACTGGCACTGTGACGACTTGTTAGTAGGTTAGTTCCGGAAAATGCATAAAAGTGCCACGAAGTGTAACGAAACAGTAGGCAAATGGTGTAAAAATAAGCATGGAGCATCAAAAATTATGGATACGTTGGAGACGTATCAGCATCCCCAAGCTTAACTCCTGCTCGTCCTCGAGTAGGTAAGTGATAACAAAAGAAATAATTTTTGGAGGTGACATGCACCTACACAATCTTGATCATATATGTAAGCATTTGTGAGCTGGGATCATAAGAACTTAGAACATGGGCATGAAAGATATAATCTTGACAATAAAAACTTAGCAACCATGTTATAACATGCAAATGAACACAAACAAAAGATCATGAAAATGAAACAATGAAAGTCAAACGTGTGTTCAAATCATGAGGAAAAACATACAAATGGTTTTCAGCTTGTCCTTCATAGAGAGCAAAACATAAATGCATAGGACACCTTCAAGTTTAAAAGGGCGACTAGATACAAATAATTTGAGAACAAGTGAAACCAACAATATGAATCAATCAATGAAAACTTTGGAACAATGCACATTATACTAAGAATGACAACTATGCTCTCTTAATGGTGCACAAAGATAGAAGGTGGTGACTCAACATAAAAGTAAAAGAAAGGCCCTTCGCGGAGGGAAGCAGTGATTGCAAGTTTTATAACCTTCAAAAATTATGGTACTTACCGGCTTTGAGCTCTCATTGCCCCCATCGTAAGCATCTTGAACGATTAAAGTTAATGCGAGAACAATTATGATGCATATGCTTGACAAATCATAAGTTGAAAACCTTGTGTCCCGTGAATACGAGTACCCAAACCTCATGCTACTCAACTTAGAGTCCCAAGCAAGGCTCTTGTCATTGTAAGTATATGTGTATCATTAAGAACCGCCAACGAGGTACCTCCGTGCCCGATGACATGGAACAAGCCCACATCAAAATGACAGGACAAGCAGACAATGAACATCTCAACATCTCTTTTATTTACCATTTGTTTAGCTTTTTATTTTGAGATGCGTCGTCGAATGTCCACCATGGGTATGCTGCAAATTTCCACCATAAATTATGCATGGCTTAGATTGACGGCCTAGGTGTTTCCCTAACACATATACAAACTCCATGATCCCCGCAAGATTCTCAATTCATTTCACGGCGCGGGCATCCATAAACAAAAGATCACGATATCAACTCAAATAAGAAGTGCAATGTTGAAAGCTTGCCGCATGATAGCATGGTTGGGCTAGTATCCAACTTACAACTTGCAAGCATAACAACTCAACATAAAAGACCACAATGTCAAATTTTTAAGAACAAGGAAAAGTAAAGTGTGCCTTCTGGTTCGTGAGAGCTTTACTAACCTATTTTCGCATAACACTTGTAAGAGTTTAATTTGAAGAGAAGATAAAAGCAAGTCAAATTTACTTGGAATAGCAAATTGCTAATAGGTATGTATGGTGGACACTTTGAAAAACTTTGGTTTTTAGGAGTTGGATGCACTAGTAGAGCTCATACTCAGTACAAGGCGAGGGCTAGCAAAAGACTAGGAGCGACCAACTAAGACAACAATAATGGCCATAATCATGCAAGGCGACAAAGCGACATTAAAAGAAAGCATAAGATGGCATCAAAAGTCAAAAACTAAATGATCATATAGGCTATTGGCGACTTTGTCAGAGTCTAAGATGTGTGAGCATGCGCCAAGTCAACCCAAATAAAGCATCAAGGAGAAAACTAAAATAATGCTTCCAAACAATAAAAACAACGCATGATTTTTTCAAAGGCTCATTAAGCAATCTCAGTTATTTGAGACAAGTCATGCTACAGCAAAACCACTAAGCATACTATCAAAAAGACATCAAGCATGATATGAAAAAGCCTAAGCCGCAGTCTACACAACCTCCTTCTTGTACCACTTTTTTGCATAAAGCTTTTTCTCTTTTCCAACACCATTTGAAATTTTAAACACCTCTTTTGATGAAAACCAATAAAGATCAGAGGAAAAAATACACCTTGATGAAAAGATATAAGAAGATCTGAATGCAAATCAAGGCAAAAATAAAAACCAAAAGCAGTAGCAGAAAAAGAAGAACACTCGGTTTTTGATAAGAATGAAAACTAGAGCGTTCTTGGCAAATGAAAAGCAAGGCAACTTCTCCAAAGGAAATTTATTGGGGTCCAACCATTTATTGCAGAAAACAAAACTAAACTAACTAATAAAACTAAAACAACTTACGCTCCAAGAAAAACACATAGTGCATGAAGCAATAAAAATATAGTGTTTTGAAAGGTGACCTGATTTTTACCGATGAAGAAGGGGTGCCTCGGGGGCATCCCCAAGCTTTGACGCTTGTACTTCTTGGATATTTCTTGGGGTGATGCATGGGCATCCCCAAGCTTGAGCTTTTGTCCATTCTTCAACTCATCTCATCATTCTCCAATCCCTACACTTGAAAACTTCCTTCATACAAAACTAAACACAAATCTATTAGCAACATTAGTGTAGGCATAACATATAATCAACCTCTTTTGCTTTAGGTTTCAACCCAAAACCACCACATATATAGCATATACTACTGTAGAAACTTCCCCAAAAGTTCCGTGATCAAAAGAACTCAAAAGAAAGCGATAAAGTGGCAAACACAAATATTGGCAGAAATCTGTCAAAACAGAACAGCTGATAAAGGTCGAATTTTTGAGGGATTTTCTGTTGCTCAAATCAAAAAGTGTTCAACTAATGAAAATTTGGATATAACCTGGGGCATATGCACAAGAAATCGTAGATCCAAAAGATATACAGAGAATTTTCATGAATTTTTACGGTGCAGCACCGAAAACAGTTTCAGGACAGCAACATCCCCAAATCTTTATCTCACTCAAATTAGAGGCTTCTCTTGGAACAACAATGAAATAAAAAGGATAAGGAGAGGTCATTACAGTAGTAATGACTTCCAAGACTCAAATAAAAGAAAAAGTACTGAAAATAAACAATGGGTTATCTCCCAAGAGTGCTTTTCTTTAACGCCTTTGAGCTAGGCTCAGTAATTTGAGAAGATGCTCACATAAGAAATATGAATTAAAGCAAAAGAGAGCATCAAGGAGCAGATATAAAACACATTTAAGTCTAACCCACTTCCTATGCATAGGAATCTTGTAAGAAAATAAATCATAGAAGCACATAGTAACAAGTATGGGTAGATAAAACAAGAGCAACTTCAGAACTTTCAATACAAAGAGAGGTGTTTTAGTAACATGAGAATTCCAACAACCATATTTTCGTCTCTCATAATAATTTTCAGTAGCATCATGAACAAACTTAACAATATAAATATCACACTCACCCTCTTTTGTTAAGCATGGAGGGCGATCAAATAAGGTATTAGTTAGAGAGTTACTCTTATTGGGAGGTAGACATGGGTAGCTCCATTCTTCCTCCTCTTGGTCATCACTCTCCTCCTCTTTTTCATCCAATGAGCTTCCAGTTTCAGCAATTTCTTCTTCCATAGGCTCCTTCATGGCATTAGTCTCTTCCGTTGGAGAGCATCTATTAAGATATTTAAGAATATAGCCATTTCCTTCCTTGTAATTATCAAAGCAAAATGTTAGTATATCATAAACCTCATATTTATAAGGTGCATCATCAGTATTTTTAAGCAAATAAGCAAGTTCGAATGCACCCTTCCAAGCAATAAATTCTTCAATTTGTTCCACATCATAAAAGTCATAATTTCCATTAATATAAGAAGATATGGTAACATCATCATTATACTCACATTGAAAAGGGAGGTATTTATACCTCCTACAGCAACAAGATCTATCAAAGCAATAAGTAACATTATAAGTAGAGCACACGTTTCTAGCAATGATATACAATCTATTGATTTATTCCCATAAGTGTTTCTCTTTATGTGACAAGCGGTGTTCCTCATAATAATTTTGCTGCTCTTCCGAGAACCCACCTCGCCAAAAAGATTTAGTTTCAAAGAAACCGACCATTGATAGAAAGCATGATAAAGCAAGACAATAACAGACCAACAAAAATAACAACTATAAAGGATACTATTTTTTTTTGGGTTTTTGGTAAAATGATGCAAGTAAAAATAAATAAAGTAAAGCAAAGCAAATAACAAAGTAAAGGATGTGCATGTGAAAAACTCCCCTTGCAGAGGTCTTCCACTTCTTCCCCGGCAATGGCGCCAGAAAAACTTGATGGGGCCAAGTCGATGGTGTATGAAATTAAATGACCGGCCAGTTGGAAAACCCCAAGAGAAGGTTTTGATGAATATAGCAGCAAGTTTTTCCCTCAGTTAGAAACCAAGGTATGTCGATTAGGAGAAGAGCAGACAATACGACTGAAGGTGATGCGGACTGGCTTAGCGACAGCTTCGGACAATTTATATATGGCGCCTCGTCCAAGCTTTGTTGTGCGAGCAGCGACATGGAACCTGCACACAACACAACCAAATACTTTGTTCCCAACTTGCGATGAGGTTGTCAATCTCACCGGTTTGCTTGAAACAAAGGGTATGAGCGTATCGAGTGGAAAGTGATAATAGTATGCGAGTAAAGTAAACAGTGCGAGTAAAGTAAACAGGTGACAGCAATATGATGGAAATAGGACCGGGGTCCATAGTTCACTAGTGGTGTCTCTCCAAGATAAATAACACATACTAAGTAAACAAATTACAGTTGGGCAATTGATAGAATAAAGATAAACGTGATATGTCAAGAAGATCACTATGCGATTTACTCTGGGCATTACAACAAAATACATAGACCGCCATCCAACTGCATCTATGACTAATAATCCACTCCCGGGGATATCATCCGAACACCCCATGAGTATTAAGTTGCGAACAACAGATAATTGCATTAAGCAAAGTGTGTAATGTAAACAAAGCATATGCCCTCAAGCATATGAATATTGTTTTCTCCCTAGTAGCAACAGCACATCTACAACCTTAGAGGTTTCTGTCACTCCCCCAGATTAAATAGAGGCATGAACCCACTATCGAGCATAAATACCCCCTCTTGGAGTCACTAGCAACTACTCGGCCAAGATAGCTACTAACAACGGAGAGCATGCAAGATCATAAACAACATAGAGATAACATAAGATATATTTCAGTATAGCAACTCGATCATAACACCAATATTCATCGGATCCCAACAAACCAAACATATAGAATTACATAACGGTGATCTCAATCATGTAGGGCAGCTCATGAGATTTAAACATGAAGCACATGGTGGAGGAGACAACTATCTAGCTACTGCTATGGACCCATAGTCCAAGGTAGACTACTCACTCATCGCTCCAGAGGCAAGCATGGCGATGAAGAAGACCTACGGTGGCGATTTCCCTCTCCGGCAGGGTGCCAGGAAGGGTTTTTGGACCCTCCCAATCTCGGGTCGACGACGGCGGCGGATCGCGATGTGTTTCTAGAAAATTGATCGGGTTCTTAGGTTTTTTCTATCGGGGGGTCTTTATAGGCGAAGGGGCATCGTCAGAGGTGGCCCGGGGCACCCTCACACATAGTGGGCGTGGCCAGGGCCTGGGCCACGCCGCCCTGGTGTGTGGGGCCCTCGTGGCCCCCCTCTGACTCCGCTTCGGATCTCTGGAAGCTTTCGAGAAAATAAGACTTCAGGAACTTGTTTCGTCCAATTCCGAGAATATTTCCTATGTAGCTTTTCTGAAACATAAAAACAGTAGAAAACAGGGAACTGGCACTGTGGCGACTTGTTAGTAGGTTATTTCCGGAAAATGCATAAAAGTGCCACGAAGTGTAATAAAACAGTAGGCAAATGGTGTAAAAACAAGCATGGAGCATAAAAAATTATGGATATGTTGGAGACATATCACGAACCAAAAAGGAAAGCCATAGCATCCGAGCTACACAGACTAGAAAATGCCGGATTCATTCGAGAAATCAAGTCATCGACTTGGGTATCTAATCCAGTCATACCCAAGAAAAACACAGACGTACAAAGAGTGTGCATCGACTAGACATATCTCAACAAGCACTATCCAAAGGATCCCTTCCCTCTACCTCACATTGATCAGATAATAGACTCAACAGTGGGGTGCGCAAGGCTTTCGTTCCTAGATGCATATTCTAATTATAACCAGATCAAACTAAAGAAAGAAGACGAAGAAAAGACAGCTTTCATCACACCATATGGTGTGTTCTGTTATCAAGTCATGCCTTTCGGCCTAAAAAATGCAGGAGCAACTTACCAGCGGATGATGCAAAATTGCCTCGGAAGCCAAATAGGATGCAACATTCAACTCTAAATCAACGACGTGGTCATCACCACAAGAAGAGAAGAGTCACTAATCAGTGATCTAGCAGAAACCTTTGACAACTTAAACAGGTATAAGCTCAAGCTTAACTCGACAAAATGCTCTTTTGGAGTATCTGCAGGACAACTTCTGGGGTTCCTGGTATCAGCAAGGGGAATAGAAGCAAACCCAGAGAAGATCCAAGCAATACTAACGATGGGGAAGCCAACAAAGCTGCACGACATACAGAAACTCGCAGGGCGCATCGCAGCACTAAGTCGATTTGTTGCACGGTTGGGAGAAAAAGCACTCCCTTTCTATGCATTGATGAAAAAATCAGATGACAAGTTCGAGTGGACAGAAGAAGCGGATACAGCTTTCGCACAATTGAAAAAAGTGCTCTCCACACCACCGGTGTTGGTCGCACCAAACGAAAAAGAGCCACTACTACTGTACATCGCAGCAACACAGCAAGTGGTGAGCACAGTATTGATAGTCAAAAGAAGTGAAGAGGGAAAAGCTCACGGTGTCTAGAGGCCAGTATATTTCGTCAGCAAAGTACTATCTCCAACAAAGCAAAGGTACCCGCACTATCAAAAGCTTGCATACAGTGTATTCACAACAGCACGAAAACTACGACAATATTTCACGGTGTACCTAATTATAGTGATTAACGAAGCACCACTATCCAACATATTGAACAACCCTTCAACAACAGGGCGTGTCTCCTTATGGGGAATTGAGTTATCACCCCTGGATATCATGTATGAAAAGCGAAAGGTGATCAAATCACAAGTTTTACCAGATTTCACAGCAGAGTGGTTGGAGTTACAAAACACAGGACTGCCAGATCTATCAGGCGTGTGGACAATGTACTTCGACAGATCAAAAAGAGTCCAAGGCGCAAGAGCAGGAGTGGTCCTGATATCACCATAAGGCGATAAGTTGAAATATGTGCTAAGGATGAGTTTTCCTCAAGCTTCTAATAATGAAGCCAAATACGAGGTTCTGCTCCATGGAATGAAAATGGCCAAAGCATGCGGAGCGACTCGACTGAAAATATTTGGAGACTCGAATCTCGTCGTCCAACAAGTGATGAACAAGTGCGACGCCATCAGTGACAATATGATAGCATATAGAAATTTATATTATTATCTAGAGGGAATATTCGATGGATGCAAAGTTTTGCACGTTAGCAGAGCCAGCAACAAGGAAGCCGACACTTTAGCAAATATCAGGTCCCAATGCTTACCCATACCGCAAGAAGTTTTTTGGGAAGAAATCATAGAGAGATCAATAAAGAACAACAAAACTTCAACTACAGAAGAGCAAGCAAGCACCAAGCAACAGGCTTGGGGGCTGGCAAGGGAAGCATAGCAGAACCCGAAGAAGTTATGATGATCGAGGAAACTTGGATGCAGCCATACTTGGCCTACATGATAAACAAAACGCTACCCGTAGACACAGTAGAAGCAAAAAAGATAATACGACGATCCAAGGCTTTTGTCATGTTACAAGGGAAGCTGTACAAGAAAAGTATAACAGGAGTTTTGCAACGATGTGTCACTCCTCAAGAAGGACAGGAGATACTAAAAGACATCCACGCAGGAGTATGCGAATATCACGCCAGTAGCAGAGCCATCGCAGCCAAAGCTTTTTGTGCAGGGTTTTACAAGTTAAAAGCCATTGAAGACACGAAAGATATAGTGAGGAAATGCAAGGCTTGTCAATGTTTCGCATCTCGACCACACGCGCCAGCAGCAAAATTGTAACCAATACCACTATCTTGGACCTTCGCGCAATGGGGTCTCGACATGGTAGGGAAATTACACAAATCTTGGCCAGGAGGGCATGTTTACATGTTGGTGGCAGTCGACAAATTCACCAAGTGGGTAGAGGCAGCCCCCGTGACAACCCAAGATTCTACAGCCGCAATCAACTTCATCAAGTCTATAGTTTTTTGCTTTGGAGTACCACACAACATCATCACAGATAATGGGATAAATTTCACATCAAAGGATTTCAAGAGCTACTGTGAGAGTATGGGAATCAAACTGAAATTCGCATCCGTAGCACATCCAAAGACAAACGGACAAGTCGAAAAAGCTAATGGCTTAATATGCAACGGGATAAAAAAGAGGCTGTTAGCACCTCTCGAAAAATCCAAACACGCTTGGGTAGATGAACTACCCTCCATGCTATGGAGTCTCAAAACTACACCCAATGCGGCTTGATACGTCTCAAACGTATCTATAATTTTTGATGCTCCATGCTTGTTTTTACACCATTTGCCTATTGTTTCGTTACACTTAGTGGCACTTTTATGCATTTTCCGGAACTAACCTATTAACAAGTTGCCACAGTGCCAGTTTCCTGTTTTCTGCTGTTTTTGTGTTTCAGAAGTGATACACAGGAAATATTCTCGGAATTGGATGAAACAAGTTCCTGAAGTCTTATTTTACCCGGAAGCTTCCAGAGATCCGAAGGAGAGTAGGAGGCGAGGCACCAGGGGCCCACACGCACAGGTGGCGCGGCCAGCCCCTGGCCCGCGCCAGCCCCGCGTGAGGGCGCCTGGTCCCTCCTCTGACATCGCCCCTTCGCCTATAAAGACCCCCCGACGGAAAAAACCTAAGTACCTGATCAGATTTTCCAGAACACATCGCGATCCGCCGCCACCGTCGACCCGAAAATCGGGAGAGTCCAGAAGCTCTTCCCGGCACCCTGCCGGAGAGGGGAATCGCCATGCTTGCCTCCGGAGCGATGAGTGAGTAGTCTACCTTAGACTATGGGTCCATAACAGTAGCTAGATGGCTGTCTTCTCCACCATGTGCTTCATGTTTAGATCTCATGAGCTGCCCTACATGATTGAGATCACCGTTATGTAATTCTACATGTTTGGTTTGTTGGGATCCGATGAATATTGGTGTTTATGATTAAGTTGCTGTACTGAATTATATCTTTTGTTATATCTATGTTGTTTATGATATTGCATGCTCTCCGTTGTTAGTAGCTATCTTGGCCGAGTAGTTGCTAGTGACTCCAAGAGGGGGTATTTATGCTCGATAGTGGGTTCATGCCTCTATTTCACCTGGGGGAGTGACAGAAACCTCTAAGGTGGTAGATGTGCTGTTGCTACTAGGGAGAAAACAACATTCATATGCTCAAGGGCATATGCTTTGTTTACATTACACACTTTGCTTAATGCAATTATCTGTTGTTCGCAACTTAATACTTTTGGGGTGTTCGGATTGATATCCCCGGGAGTGGATTATTAGTCATAGATGCAGTTGGATGGCGGTCTATGTATTTTGTTGTAATGCCCAGAGTAAATCTCATAGTGATCTTCTTGACATATCACGTTATCTTTATTCTATTAATTGCCCAACTGTAATTTGTTTACCCAGCATGTGTTATTTTATCTATGGAGAGACACCACTAGTGAACTGTGGACCCCGGTCCTATTTACATCATATTGCTATCACCTGTTTACTTTTCTCGTACTGTTTACTTTACTCGCATACTATATTGTTTTCCACTCGATACGCTCATAACCTTTGTTTCAAGCAAACCGGTGAGATTGACAACCTCATCGCAAGTTGGGAACAAAGTACTTGGTTGTGCGTGTGCAGGTTCCGCGTTGCTACTGGCCGAAGACGAGTCAACAAGTATCGTTAAACGGCGCCCTTGTTGGAGTGTTATTAAGCCAGTCTGCATCACCTTCAGTCGTCGCTGTCTCTCCTCTCCTGACCGATATTAAACCTTGGTTTCTTAACTAAGGGAAAACTAGCTGCTATACTCATCATACCTTCCTCTTGGGGTTCCCGACGGGCTGGTTATCCACCACGCACAAGGACAGTCTGCTCCCACGTCAACTTGGCGCTAGCACGGCTACTCAAGAAACCCCCTTCTTTCTGGTCCACGGTGCAGAAGCCGTGCTTCCAATCGAGATCACCCATGAAGCCCCAAGAATCACGGCTTACAACGAGACAACCTCCACTGAAGCACTTCAAGATGATGTCGATGCACTTGATGAAGCAAGAGACGTAGCACTTGCTAGAGCAACGCAGTACCAGCAAAATCTATGAAACTACCATAGTAGTCAAGTTCGTCCACGATCTTTCGTGGTAGGAGATTTAGTCTTATGATTAAAGCAAGACGGTCATGGCAAATTAGAGTCCCCATGGGTGGGACCTTACATCGTAACAGAGGTAATCCCGGGAGGAGCTTATCGACTACAAGACAAGAAAAGGGGAAAGATGACAGCAACCCATGGAATACGAAGCAACTTTGGCGGTTCTATGCATAGAAGGAGTATGGCGACAAGAAACTTTCGAGATATGACCCTCTGAACCCAGAACATGAGGCCATAGGTTGGGTTCTTTGGGTCAACTCGACAATATGTATGAATATTTTTCCTTCCACTCGGGGGCTCAGGCCCTCGAGTCGTACCAAGTAAAATAAATAAGTTATTGAAGATTCGGTATCTGCGGTTATTCGAGACATATTACTAGGTTGTTCGCAACCCGATATTCGACAAAATAAGTACGGTTCTAAGTAACCCGATAATATATCAAAAGCACACCTTGGAACGACAATTTGTTCCCATGGTCTATCAATAAAGAAGGCACAAGATAAAAGTTCATTACTTATTACAGATAAACAAACCAAAGGGTAATCAGAATACGAGATTACATAAGGAGATGACTAGTGAAAATGCACTTCAGCTTCGTACTCCTTCTGGCATTGAGTACCATCGAAATCTTCATGACAAACTTCGATGTGCCCATATGGTAGTCGAAGATCATGAAGAAACCCTGATGGAGGTCATGGTCTTCTGCAAACTGAGGCCATCCGCCCTTGAAGTACATCTCACCGTCCCCGTCATACCAGACCTCTACTTCATAGGGAGTGATACGTCTCCAACGTATCTATAATTTTTGATGCTCCATGCTTGTTTTTACACCATTTGCCTAATGTTTCGTTACACTTCATGGCACTTTTATGCATTTTCCAGAACTAACCTATTAACGAGTTGCCACAGTGCCAGTTCCCTGTTTTCTGCTGTTTTTGTGTTTCAGAAGTGATACATAGGAAATATTCTCGGAATTGGACGAAACAAGTTCCTGAAGTCTTATTTTACCCGGAAGCTTCTAAAAATTACTTTTTGACTCTATTCTTAGAGCAAATTATGAGCTTGATGCTTCATCACTTGATATTACTTGATTCGCAATTTTCTGCGCCTAGCTCAAAGGCGTTAAAGAAAAACACTCTTGGGAGATAACCCAATGTTTTTACTTTCAGTAATTTTTCTTTTATTTAAGTCTTGGAATTCATTACTACTGTAATGACCGCTCCTTATCTTGTTTATTTCGTTTTTGTGCCAATAGAAGCCTCTAATTTGCGTGAGGTAAAGATTTGGGGATGTTGCTGTCCTAAAACTGTTTTTGGTGCTGCACCATAAAAATTCGTATAAATTCTCTGTATATCTTTTGGACCTGCTATTTCTTGCACATATGCCCCAGGTTATATCCAAACTTTTGTTAGTTGAACACTTTTTGATTTGAGCAACAGAAAACCCCTCAAAAATTCGACCTTTGTCAGCTGTTCAGTTTTGACAGATTTCTGCCAATATTTGTGTTTGCCATTTTATCGCTTTCTTTTGAGTTCTTTTGATCATGGAACTTTTAGAGAAGTTGCTACAGTAGTATTTACTATATATGTGGTGGTTTTGAGTTGAAACCTGAAGCAAAAATAGGGTTGATTATATGTTATGCTACACTAATGTTGCTAATAGATTTGTGTTTAGTTTTGTATGAAGAAAGTTTTCAAGTGTAGGGATTGGAGAATGATGAGATGAGTTGAAGAATGGAGCAAAGCTCAAGCTTGGGGATGCCCATGCATCACCCCAAGAAATATCCAAGAAGTACAAGCGTCAAAGCTTGGGGATGCCC
Organism: Dactylis glomerata; assembly: GCA_007115705.1. Lineage (NCBI taxonomy): Eukaryota > Viridiplantae > Streptophyta > Magnoliopsida > Poales > Poaceae > Dactylis > Dactylis glomerata. Next base: position 910,790 of record QXEO01000628.1, read on the forward strand.
CCGAGGCACCCCTTCTTCATCGGCAAAAATCAGGTCACCTTTCAAAACACTATATTTTTATTGCTTTATGCACTATGTGTTTTTCTTGGAGCGTCAGTTGTTTTAGTTTTCTTAGTTGGTTTAGTTTGTTTGATGCAATAAATGGTTGGACCCCAACAAATTTCTTTTGGAGAAGTTGCCTTGCTTTTCATTTGCCAAGAACGCTCTAGTTTTCACTCTTATTAAAAATCGAGTGTTCTTCTTTTTCTGCTACTGCTTTTGGTTTTCATTTTCGCCTTGATTTGCGTTCAGACCTTGTCATATCTTTTCATCAAGGTATATTTTTTCCTCTGATCTTTATTGGTTTTCATCAAAAGAGGTGTCTTTAAAAATTTCAAATGGTGTTGGAAAAGAGAAAAAGCTTTGTGCAAAAAAGTGGTACAAGAAGGAGCTTGTGTAGACTGCGGCTTAGGCTTTTTCATGTCATGCTTGATGTCTTTTTGATAGTATGATTAGTGGTTTTGCTGTAGCATGACTTGTCTCAAATAACTGAGATTGCTTAACGAGCCTTTGAAAAAAATCATGCGTTGTTTTTATTGTATGGAAGCATTATTTTGGTTTTCTCCTTGATGCTTTATTTGGGTTGACTTGGCGCATGCTCACACATGTTAGACTCTTACAAAGTCGCCAATAGCCTCTATGATCATTTAGTTTTTGACTTTTGATGACATCTTATGCTTCTTTTAATGTTGCTTTGTCGCTTTGCATGATTATGGCCATTATTGTTGTCTTAGTTGGTCGCTCCCAGTCTTTTGCTAGCCCTCACCTTGTACTGAGTATGAGCTCTACTCGTGCATCCAACTCCTAAAAGCCAAAGTTTTCCAAAGTGTCCACCATACATACCTACTAGCAATTTGCTATTCCAAGTAAATTTGACTTGCTTTTATTTTCTCTTCAAATTAAACTCTTACCAGTGTTATGCGAAATTCGGTCAGTAAAGCTCTCACGAACCGAAAGGCACACTTTACTTTTTCCTGTTCTTAAAAATTTGACATTGTGGTCTCTTATGTTGAGTTGTTATGCTTGCAAGTTGTAAGTTGGATTCTAGCCCAGCCATGCTGTCATGGGCAAGCTTTCAACATTGCACTTCTTATTTGAGTTGATATCGTGATCTTTTGTTTATGGATGCCCGCGGTGTGAAATAAATTGGGAATCTTGTGGGGATCATGGAGTTTGTATATGTGTTAGGGAAACGCCGGGCCGCCAATCTAAGCCATGCATAATTCATGGTGGAAATTTGCAGCATACCCATGGTGAACATTCGATGACACATCTCACAATAAAAAGCTAAACAAAAGGCGAATAAAAGAGATGTCGATGTGTTCATTGTTTGCTTGTCCTGTCATTTTGGTGTGGGCTTGTTCCATGTCATCGGGCACGGAGGTACCCCATTGGCGGTTCTCAATGTTATGCATATACTTACAATGACAAGAGCCTTGCTTGGGACTCTAAGTAAAGTTGCATGAGGTTTGGGTACTCGTATTCACGGGATACGAGGTTTTCAACTTATGATTTGTTAAGCATATGTTTCATAATTGTTCTCGCATTAACTTTAACCATTCAAGATGCTTATGATGGGGGCAATGAGAGCTCAAAGCCGGTAAGTACCATAATTTTTGAAGGTTATAAAACTTGCAATCACTGCTTCCCTCTGCGAAGGGCCTTTCTTTTACTTTTATGTTGAGTCACCACCTTCTTTCTTTATGCACCATTAAGAGAGCATAGTTGTCATTCTTAGTGTAATATACATTGTCCCAAAGTTCATTGATTGATTCATATTGTTGGTTTCACTTGTTCTTAAATTATTTGTATCTAGTCGCCCTCTTAAACTTGAAGGTGTCCTATGCATTTATGTTTTGCTCTCCATGAAGGACAAGCTGAAAACCATTTGTATGTTTTTCCTTATGATTTGAACACACGTTTGACTTTCATTGTTTCATTTTCATGATCTTTTGTTCGTGTTTATTTGCATGTTTACAACATGGTTGCTAGGTTCTTATTGTCAAGATTATATCTTTCATGCCCATGTTTTAAGTTCTTATGATCCCAGCTCACAAACGCTTACATATATGATCAAGATTGTGTAGGTGCATGTCACCTCAAAAATTATTCTTTTGTTATCACTTACCTACTCGAGGACGAGCAGGAGTTAAGCTTGGGGATGCTTGATACGTCTCCAACGTATCTATAATTTTTGATGCTCCATGCTTGTTTTTACACCATTTGCCTAATGTTTCGTTACACTTCGTGGCACTTTTATGCATTTTCCGGAACTAACCTATTAACGAGTTGCCACAGTGCCAGTTCCCTGTTTTCTGCTGTTTTTGTGTTTTAGAAGTGATACACAGGAAATATTCTCGGAATTGGATGAAACAAGTTCCTGAAGTCTTATTTTACCCGGAAGCTTCTAGAGATCCGAAGGAGAGAAGGACCACCAGGGGCCCACACGCATAGGTGGCGCGGCCAGCCCCTGGCCCGCGCCACCATGGCGTGAGGCCACCTGGGCCCTCCTCCGACATCGCCCCTTCGCCTATAAAGACCTCCTGATGGAAAAAACATAAGTACCCGATCAATTTTCTAGAACACATCGCGATCCGCCGCCGCCATCGACCCGAAGATCTGGAGGGTCTAGAAGCTCTTCCCGACACCCTGCCGGAGAGGGGAATCGCCATCGGAGGTCTTCTTCATCGCCATGCTTGCCTCCGGATCGATGAGTGAGTAGTCTACCTTGGACTATGGGTCCATAGCAGTAGCTAGATGGTTGTCTTCTCCACCATGTGCTTCATGTTTAGATCTCATGAGCTGCCCTACATGATTGAGATCACCGTTATGTAATTCTGCATGTTTGGTTTGTTGGGATCCAATGAATATTGGTGTTTATGATTAAGTTGATGTACTGAATATTATCTTTTGTTATCTCTATGTTGTTTATGATCTTGCATGCTCTCCGTTGTTAGTAGCTATCTTGGCCGAGTAGTTGCTAGTGACTCCAAGAGGGGGTATTTATGCTCGATAGTGGGTTCGTGCCTCTATTTAACTTGGGGGAGTGACAGAAATCTCTAAGGTTGTAGATGTGCTGTTGCTACTAGGGAGAAAACAACATTCATATGCTCAAGGGCATATGCTTTGTTTACATTACACACTTTGCTTAATGCAATTATCTGTTGTTCGCAACTTAATACTTGTGGAGTTCTCAGATTGATTCGCCACAAGTGGATTATTAGTCATAGATGCAGTTGGATGGCGGTCTATGTATTTTGTTGTAATGCCCAGAGTAAATCTCATAGTGATCTTCTTGACATATCACGTTTATCTTTATTCTATCAATTGCCCAACTGTAATTTATTTACCCAGCATGTGTTATTGATCCTATGGAGAGACACCACTAGTGAACTGTGGATCCCGGTCCTATTTCCATCATATTGCTATTACCTGTTTACTTTACTCGTACTGTTTACTTTATTCGCATACTCTACTGTTTTTCACTCGATACGCTCATAACCTTTGTTTCAAGCAAACCGGTGAGATTGACAACCTCATCGCAAGTTGGGAACAAAGTACTTGGTTGTTTGTGTGCAGGTTCTGCGTTAGGAGCTAGCAAGCAAAGCTTAGACGAGGCGCCATATATAAATTGTCCGAAGCTATCGCAAACTAGCAAGCATCACCTTCAGTCGTCATTGTCTGCTTTTCTCCTGAACGATAAACCTTAGTTTCTTAACTGAGGGAAAATAAGCTGCTATACTCATCATACCTTCCTCTTGGGGTTCCCAATGGGCTAGTCATTCACCACGCACAAGGACCTCTGATCTCCCACATCAACTTGGAGTATCAGGGAGTTCCTCCCCAAGAGTGTTCTCAAAGAACTGCTTCTCATAGCTCTCGCCCGTCCATGAAATTGGTAAACTTCGGCGGCACCCGCTGAATCTCGCGGCATTGAGCGCTGGAGATGCAGAAAAAGGAGTATATCCTAGGAGAAGAAGGAGGAGAAGCATTACGTGGCGGAGCGCTTGGACCTGGAGCAGCAGTAGACAACTTGGTCTTGTTCCTGCTTCCCAGAGGGCGGCCAGGGCGCCGCTTAACAGGAGCAGATGGCGAGGCTACTACAGCCGGGTCCTTGGATTTATTTTTACTACCACGAGGGCGGCCACGGCCTCGCTTTTCCACTGGCACATCGATGTTCAGCTGCGATCCACCTGCATCGGCTATGGAAATATGTGCTGGGAGGAAAAACCCTAGATGAGATAAGGAAATGGAAGATGATGCGGCGGAGAAAGATAGTAATTAGGGTTTTTACCCTCGCTAAGCGTGCTTTATTTATAAGCACATCTTAATGGGCCTCCGCAGAGACAAGGTCCAAATTATATCTATGGGCTTTTATATTCTGCCCAGAGCAGACAATAAAGAAGAAACAGTGTATCAAAAACGAAGATACGTATAAAAAGTGAGAAAGTATACATCAAAGGAGCACAATGCACCTCGTCATGGACTCGGGGGCTCAGGGCATGAGAAGAAAAAGAGACAAATAATTAAGCATAAGTTGTGCCGAAGATATCATAAAAGAACAATATGCTAGGAAAACACTTTTATATTTTGAGCCTATACCCAAAAAATTTCGGCTATAGCCTCGGGGGCTACTCCCATCGGGAGCGCTGGTCGCGCACCCGATATAAAAAAACAAAAATAAAAAGTCGATAGAAAGGAGACGAAGAGATTGAAGCCTATGATCGGTTACAAATAACTGCCCATAGCTTCGGACGTTCTTACATCAGGAGCACTGGTGGTGCACTCAAAAATAAAAGGCCAGATGATCGTCGACCAGTACAGGTGTAATCGACTACTTTTCGTCAGCAACGCAATTCGTCTTCATTGTCGACAAAATAAAGATCGATTACTTCCATCGGGAGCTATTTATGAGAATCTAAAAAATAGCAAACTCGAATAGTTTGCACATTCTAACAGTCAAATAAGGCTGCGACATATGATTCTCGAGTTACGTCATCGCGACAAAATTTAAATGCCATGATTGAAATATATCGTGAAGGTAAGACCCCAAGATTCGTCCTGTGTGGTCTTGTATACGCACATGAATACGCTCTGCTAGTACTTATCCGTATCTACGATGCGAAGAAAATCCTGGTGGACGCACCGGGTACTCTGAGAATCACTGGGATTTATTCTTTGTAAGTCCTAAATGCGGCAAAAGGATGGGTTTGACCGGTTTCCCGAATTCAAGTCCAAGTGGATTGAATTTGAAGTAGGTGACAAGTATTTATTCTGGCAGTTAACTGATCTCTTGATCCGTCAGAGTTGTCAGGCTTGTTCATCAAAACCCCTTGCAAGATAATATAATGAAATATATTTTAAAAGTCAAAGACCTGAAGATCTGAAGAAGTCAAAGATTGATCAAGTCGAAGATTTGAAGATTTGAAATTCAATCCGAATCTGCAATTCTGGTAGAATCTCAGGGGCTACTGACAAGGGTATAGATAATAGAGCCTGTCAGTTGAGTACCCCTGAGGCCCGTTAAGCTAAACCCAATTGTAATAGTAGTCAATATATGAGTTTATGTCGTATGTCGATACTGTAATCTGTATCGGACCCCTCCTGTTCCTTGAGACCTAGCCACCTATATATAGGGGCCAGGAGAGAACGCAGAGGGACAGATTAAAAGCAAGCCAAGTTTACTCTTACGTTTACTTTCGACACACACCTTGTTTGACTGATTTTATCTTCGAGTTCATCCGACGCCCTACTTTCCCGATCCTAAGTCCTTCATATTGGAAATTTGTCGAGTTAACCCTCGTCAGTCGGTATAATCGAAGATAGATTAAATTGCTAGTATTTCCATGTCGAAATATATTATTTTTAATCTCTTACGTATTAATGCTTCTGAAAAAATATATCTATCTGTATTAATTTTGTGTACTCAGCATCTCAACCATGTCGGTATAGTCGAAGATAGAAAACTGCTAATATTTCTAGAGCAGAAAAAATGTATTATATTTAATCTCTTTGTGTCTTAATGCTTCTAGAAAATAATATCTATATGTTATTAATTTTGTATCATCAGCCATGAACACATATATCTATATTATTGGTTTTGAGTTGGTGCACTAGTGAAGACAGGGCCTTTAGTCCCGGTCCGTAAGGCCCTTTAGTCCCGGTTTGCAAACTGGGACTACATAAGCGGGACTAAAGGCTAGACCAAAGGAGCTCCATGTGGGCGCCGCGGAGTGCACTCAGGGACATGCCCTTTAGTCCCAGGCCGTAACACGGGCCGGGACTAAAAAGACACTGCAGATTTTGTTTTGTTGTATTTTTATTTTTGGGTTTAGGTGTTCAGGGGAATTATTTTTGTTGTATTTTATTTTATTTCTTTCTTCATTTTAAAACAGTTTTCATATAATTCTACGTGTACACATTTGTGCATATGTATATAAGATAACTTGTCTTAAGATCGAGTATATATATACAATTATATGGAGATCACAATTACCGGGACTAGAGCCCGTCTATTCGATTATTTGGACCAATATCAGTAATGGCCCCTAGCTACACTAAATCGTCATTTGTCATCTATAGCTTCTGTCCTAAAAAAGGCCGCTAGCTCCTCTGCAACAACAGTCGCGCGTTGCTCTGGTAAGTACTTCTCCCACATGGCCTCGAACTATATAAGAAAAGGAGATCAATATATGAATGTCAATCATGGTAACAAGACGGTAATAAAAATAAACGTGTGAATGTATTGCTTACGTCGTATCTATAATCCTTGTGCTCAGAGGTAAACGTGCGAATGAACTCGTAAACGTAGTATCCACATAGATGCGTTCCCGATGGCTGCTGGTCGCACTTTACAAGAATAAAATTTAATCAAAATAATAATCTAGCATCATAACCGTATTGAAAATAGAAGTAAAGAGATGCACGGCCATATCTCGTACTACTTACCCGCACCGCCCTAAAGGTCAGCTTCGCATGAGAGATACCGTCAGTCACGCACTTGAACCGCTTCCAAACCCTGTCCGACAAGGAAAATGATTTGCTAAGTTTTTCATTACTTGATATCTCAGAAAATTATCGAAAGAGACCGATATAGCGCAAGAATGATTGAAATTACCTTTGGAGCATATCCTGCATGCTTTGGAACTGTTCCATGTTTCTCGATAATGGGTCGAAGACATCAACTCTTCCCTTATCAATTTGAATGTCCAAAAGAATCCAGTGGAAGCTTGTCCCATTCGAGATTCTTCGTCAGGTGCATCACATCGATTGCGGAGCAGACCTCATGGACTTCCCAATAGGGTAGCTCCCAAAATATAGATTTCTTCTTCCACATGGGTGCGCGCTTATTAGGGCCGTTAGGAACAGGTTGGCTGCCAGGACCCTTTTCAAAGATTACTTTTAAATCTTTGACCATATCAAATACTTCAGCACCAGTACGGGTGACAGGCTTCGACCGGGTTTCTGCCTTGCCATTGAAATGCTTGCCTTTTTTCTTTAAGGGATGCTTGGGCGGAAGAAAATGACGATTATACGGGTACACATTTTTCCTACATTTGTCCAGATATATGCTTTCTGTCTCATCCAAACAGTGCGTGCATGCATTGTATCCCTTGTTTGACTGTCCTGAAAATGTTACTAAAAGTAGGCCAATCATTGATGGTTACGAAAAACAACGCTCGAAGGTCAAATTCCTCTTGTTTGTGCTCGTCCCACACACGTATACCTGGTTCGGCCCACAACTGTAAAATTTTATCAACTAATGGCCTTAGGTACACATCAATGTCATTGCCGGGTTGCTTTGGACCTTGGATGAGCACTGACATCATAATGAACTTCCGCTTCATGCACAACCAAGGAGGAAGGTTGTAGATACATAGAGTAACGAGCCAGGTGCTGTGACTGCAACTCTGCTCCCCAAAAGGATTCGTGCCATCTGTACTTAGACCAAAACATAAGTTCCTTGCGTCACCTGCAAATCCCGGGAACTCTCTCTCGATTTTTCTTCACTGCTGACCATCAGCGGGGAGCCTCAACTTGTCGTCTTTCATACGGTCTTCCATGTGGCATCGCAACAACTTTGCATGCTCTTTATTTCTGAACAGACGTTTTAACTGTGGTATTATAGCAGCATACCATATCACCTTGGCAGGAACCCTCTTCCTGGGTGGCTCGCCCTCAATATCACCAGGGTCATCTTTTCTGATCTTATACCGCAATACAGTGCATACCGGGCATTTATCTATATTCTCGTACTTCTCATCACGGTAGAGGATGCAGTCATTAGGGCATGCATGTATCTTTTGCACGTCTAATCCTAGAGGGCAGACAAGCTTTTTTGCTTCGTACATGCTAGCGGGCAATTCGTTCTTTCTTGGAAGCATCTTCTTCATTAGTACCAGCAACTTTTCAAATGACGAGTAAGTCACACTGGTCTCTGCCTTCCACTTCAGCAATTACAGTGTGCTATCCAGCTTCTTCTGGCCATCTTCACAACTTGGGTACAATAATTTGTTGTGGTCCTATAACATCTGCTCGAACTGCAACCTCTCCTTTTCTGTGTCGCAGCCTCGCCGTGCATCAGAAATGACCCGACCAAGATCATCAGCAGGCTCATCTGGTGCATGTTCTTCACCCTGACCTTCTTCTTCATTGTCTGCCATTGCGGTATCAGCATACTCAGGAATCATAGATCGGTAGTTGTCATCATTGTTCTCTTCTTCTTCATCGTCGTCTTCCATCATAACCCCTCTTTCTCCGTGCTTGGTCCAAACATTATAGCCAAACATAAAACTGGACCAAAGCAGATGGCTCTGAATGACTCTTGAGGAAGTGTGATCCTTCTTATTCCGACATTCAACACATGGACAAAACATAAAGCCACCACCATGCTTGTTCGCCTCGGCCGCATCTCGAAAAGAATGCACGCTTTCTCTGTAAGCGGCTGTGCGTCGATCATCGTACATCCATGGATGGCTCATCTGCATCATACAACAATATATCAAATGCAATCATGATCCTAAAATTACTACTGCACGATCTAAACGAGAAAATATAGTTTCTAACCTTTTAGAACAAGTGGAAATAAAGAGGAAGAGGCTTAAGCGTGGCTCGGGCACCTCATATCATAGTTGTGTTCGGTGAACTTAAGTGGCATCGCTCTAACACACATTTCAACAAACACCTCTAGTACATAGGAATAAAATACAAAACTAGCACAAACCCACACTACTCCATCTAGGAAAAAAACAAGGGAGAGGGGAGAGGGGGTGCGGCCATATATATAGGCCCAGCTCATTTGTCCCGGTTTGGGATACAAACCGGGACTAAAGGGTGTCCACATGTGCGCCGTCACCGCATAGCCCTTTAGTCCTGGTTTGTGTTTCAAACCGGGACTAATGGGTTCTAACGAACCGGGACTAAAGAGTGCCGTACGGGTCGGCGGATATGGGGTGACGTGGCCAGCCCTTTAGTCCCGGTCCAGACAACAACCGGGACTAAAGGGGCCTGACCAAAGGCCTATTTTCCACTAGTGTCCTTTGTATAGCTAGCAAAGAATCCATTAAGAAATGAAACTATATGTTCTGGTCAAACAAATAATATTAATAGCATACTATTATTGCTTGCTGGTTCAATTTGGGATACATCTACTAGCATGGATGTGTGAACTGCTTCCAACCAACATACATGCAGTTTAAAAGAACGTGTGTGAAATAAAGTCAACACATACGACAAAGCTACCATAATCGTGGGTGACGAGTCCAACCTACATACGATTTTGGTACCAATCCTGTCTATGAGGGACCCCACGTTCGCAAACGTTTTCGGATCGTAAATCATCAGCGAATATTTCTCTTCGCACATGGTTAAAAAAACCGTTTGCAAAAAGACGCCCCATCGCACACCTCTGCATAGCGACGGTTTAGCCAACCGTGTGTGACAAGCCAATTCGGTTGTGTGTGAAGGTCTGATCTGTACTAGTGCATGCAGGTGCAAAACAGAAATTTCAAAATGGCATAGGGGTAAAGGGTGGAGTGTGGTCAGTCAATGTATAATGGATTAACGATGCAGAGGATGGGATAATCATCCATATGAAAAAAGGAATAAATTTCCCTGTAAAGACAAATACAAAAGCATCGAATATATGATGTCCACATGTGTTAATTTGGTTGTAGTGGCATAATATGGCCGGATTCGAAACTACAAGCATAAGGTGGCTAGGTTCTAGCCTCTAGGCATAAGGTGGCCAGATTCCAGTCTCTTGTCTTGGAATAAACCAGCCATCCTCTGGGCATAAGGTGGCCAGATTTCAGCCACTTCTCTGGGCATAAGGTGGTCTGATTCCAGCCACTAGGAATAAGATGACCAGATTTAAGCCAGGTAGGTTCTTGTCTCGGCCTCTCGGGGTAAAGTCACGGCTCACGTTTGGCCTTATTCTAAGGCAGCTTTTACATTATTCTGGTATCCGCGCCTTTCTTAGAGCATCTCCACCGGGAGCCTAAAATGACTCTCAAAACATATCCGGCGTATTATTTGGAATCGGGGTCTAAAACGCGGTCACACCCGCGGTCCCAAAAAGCTGCTGGCGTCGTTTTGGTCTAAAAAAACGCCGGCGGTCCGAAGCAACTCCCACGCTAGCGGGATTCTATCGGGAGCGCCGAACACCAAATCCTATATAAAAAATGCCACCTACCCCACTCAACCCTCTCTCTCTCCTACTTTTCTCACTTAGAAGGATCACCGGTGGGGGGGCAAACTCTCCAATAATTAGAGAGAGGCTGCCGGACACCCCCAAATTAGCATCGGCATGTATATGCCGGCTAGTTTTTTGGAACCATCGGTAGAGATGCTGTTATGTGCCTTAGTCAGCTTAGCCGCCCGACTCCTCTACTCATCCTGGATCTGACCTAGAATTACATGAGTGCATACTCAACTTGTTTTTCTTGCCTAGCCGTACGCCGGTCGAAAATATATGCTAACGGTCCTTTCATTCCACCCCTTTGATATACTGTAACAATGAATCATGCATTCAATACATGAAATACGCCGCTGTGAGCAAACTCAAAGCCCTGACAATGTGATACGGTTCTGGAGACTTCGGAGTACTCAAGTTGTATTGGATGCGTCTTGTAAAGCACGACAACTATATGGATTTGGGTACGTACGTAAGAGGCAATCAGAAATCATATATATCTCCAAAGGATTGAGATGTAGCTTTATAGAAAGTTAGATTTACAAGTAGAAGCCCCAAAGGGACGAGGAATGGTATCAAGTATTTAAAAGTTCCAACTTGGTGCCAAATGGCCGCAACAATTCAGTCGGCCCGATCATAATCCAAACTCTGCTCTGTGGAGGCAACACTTTACAACAGGTTTTACGATACCACATCTCAGCAATTGGAAGTTCTGGTTATTCTCTAGGACGGCGAAAAGGCAGGCATCGTTTCTTTCGAATACTACTTCTACCTCCGTTTCAATGATTAAGACACACACATATTTCAAAGATGATTTGACTAAAACATTGAGCACCAAAATTTTAATTATATTATACGTAATTAGTATCATTAGATTTGTATTAAAAATACTTTTTTATATCAATAATCTTTATATATTTAAACTTTATTTTGGTCAAAGAAAAAATACCAATAATAAGGTCGCATTATTCATTGGAATGGAGGAAGCAATAGACAACGTTTTACATGCACGGGACATATATAATATTGCTAGCTAGGCCTATAAATACCTCATATCTGTAAACGGAATATAGTACAAGTGCACTAGAAGCTATCTAGGCCTAAGGATTGCGATGGAGCTTTATATAAAGTTAGGGCATCTTTAAGGGGCTGATCCAAACAGATAACATACATCCGATTGAGTTCGACCGGACAGGAGGGTCAGCCCAGCGGGGCGATGTAAATGGACCAAGGTGTTCGAAGCTCTACGCGCGTACCCATTTTGACCTCAGATTTGCGTCGGAAATGCGGTGTCCCGGACAGCCCGTGCGTTGTGCACCATCCTCTTGTCCACCCCATACCCAGGTGACAGAGGCACATTGAATCATTTCCCCCCAGCCGTCTCCCACTCGATCGACCTGCCTCTCCCACCCAAACCCTAAGCCCATGCATTGGACGCCACCACCACCCTGCTGCCGCCTCTCCATCCCTTTCCGCCCTCACTGCCATAGTCCAGGTTGACCAGACAGCCGCCGCGCCCATGGTCCTCCGAAAAGTGAAGAAAGAAATCTTAACGGAGTAGTGCGCCATCGATTCGAAGAAACGTGTCGCCCGTCGGGATGGGGCCAAGCCGCCTGTGAGAAAAGCGAAGGAAGCCTCCGCAAAGGCGAACGAGGCCGAGGTCATGCACCTGCAGGCCAATGCCAAAGCAGAGGTTCTGGCCAAGCAAGCTGCTATCTAGGTTGTGGCCATGTTGAAGGGGGAGGTGGTGAATAAGTTCACCGCCGACCACCTGGTGTCCACAGCAAGCTCGGTGTCATCCGTGATTGCGCGCGAGCACCATGGCAGCAGCCTCCCTTGACTGTAGCGTGGGTGCGGACGTAGAAGGCGCATTCCCACACCACCGCACTGGCGCGTCTCGTCTACTTCGTGGTCGCTGGAGATTTCTTCAAGGCCAGTGGATGGTTTTCTCGCACCCGTAATCGACCTGAACCGCACCTCGGTGGGCGGTGAGTCCTCGTCGATGCACATCAAGGCTCCAGAACCATGGGCGTGGCCAACCTCCTAGCTGGAGTCAACCTATTTGACTAAATGCCAACCTGCCAGATTGCGGACGAATAGGTATGGTCCAATCATCCTTCTTTGGTCATTTTATTTGTTCTCAAATGTTGGCATTGTGCCATTTCCCATAGGAGGACGCCGAGGACTACACCATGTCAGGCATGGAGACCCCAATGCGCCCTCTAGCAACATCGATGGTGATCCATTGCTCGAGGAAGCGTTGCTTGCCACAACGTAGGCACAACTATTGCATAGCCACTTGTGCGGGCACATTCATAGACAAAGGAGACCTCATACTTTGTAAGGCTTGGTTGTATGTTGGCACATATCCTATTTCTGGAGCCGAGCAAAAGGTATGTTGCTTTTGGAGGAGAACTGTGTTTTATTTCCATGAAGATAGGAAAGTGAAGCCCGATAACTTTGAGAGCAAGATAGCTTTAAAGCATTGTACAAGGATGGCAAGAAGTGTCTCGGTGACTTAACGATTGGTCTTGAAGAGTACGATGGTCTGAGCAAGAACGGGCGATTTGACCGGCCAAGAGGGCACAAAGCTCACAAAACCGATTTGCGGTGACAAGCTTTGTCCATTGCAATGGAGAACACATTGAGGATGGTCTTCACCGAGAAGGAGGAAGCAAGTGCAAAGAGGGATGAGAGGATATGTCGGGACAAGGAGGAGAAAATGCAAACCTTCGCCGACATACAAAGGAACAAGGATTTGGTTACCGGTCGGGAAATCTGGGAAACTCGGTTACCGGTCGGCCTAGAAATGAGTCCTGCCGCTGGGCGCACCCCCTGACCCGAACGGACATCGCGCGTCCGGACGCGAATTCATGTCCACATGCCGACCCAAACGGACCAAATTAAACATATTCAGATACCACGAATTCATATCCATATGCCAACCCAAACGAACCGAATCTAACACATTCGGATACCATAATAGATCGGCCCGTTTGAGATGCCCTTAGATTTACAATTAGAAGTCCCCGAAATGATAAAATGGTATCAAGCAGGGGCGGAGCTGGAGCTCAACTCACCCTGATGCACCACTTTATTATGACATAGAAAATTTAGGCAAAAAATAGCTTTACAAAGTTTATAACTTATAACGCCAAAAATAGAACAATAATAAAGAGAACATATAAATAAAAAACTAATAATCAAAATCAAGTACTTTTTTATCACATCTTTCAAACTGGGTTGGTAATCTTGTATGAAATTCCTCTTGCTTGGGTCGTAGTGAATCTCTTTCTTATTGACGTCTTTCATTGTATCTGCGGTTGATAAATAAATATTTCAGACAAGATTGGAAAATTTGCACTGTTCAAATTACATAAATGCAAAGCGTGCTTAAAACCCTAGCCGCAATTTTCATAAAATTTATGTACTAATCACTAAGTTTTCATAGAGAAATATATGAAATTTTAGGAAAATTACCAATCCAAGGTGTAAAATTTTATAACTGAATTCAATTGTCGATTGATCGAGGAAGAGGCACCAGTAAGCGGCCACACGCAGAAACCATGCGAAGCACCCTACCGCTAGGTCCAAGGGCGGTGTCCGGTGAGTTGCCGGCTGCGCGCGGGCGTGGCAGCGTCAGCACGTCACCGGCGTTGGGGGTCGCCTGATCGGAGCAGCCGCACCTGCTGCTAGCGCGTCAAGGTTTCGTCTTCATAATATCTGGTTCGGCCGGCCATGGTGCGAGCTGACATGCCTGGTAGCCTACTTGCGGCTTGTTTTTAAGTTATATTTTCTTTTTTAAGCTTTTGATCGATCTGAACGAACACCAACGTGTCGTCGGTCGCAACAGCAATAGAAGATAGGTTGCAGCTAGATCCTCTCTCCTAGGGTTGGGCGCTCCAATGGCGATCGCCTTCTCTAGGGTTTGATTCTCCGATCTGAGGCACGTTCGAGGGCGTGGTTCTTCTCTCCTGTCTTCCCATCCCCTCCACTTGGCCTAGAAACGCCCTACCGCTTTGGGGGCGATATAGCCCCTCCTTCTGCAACGGGGGCGATCGGATCTGAGGATCACGTCTCGGAGATGATGGGGCGCCTACGTCTGACGGCCGCGGAATCGACGACGGTGGTGTTGGAGGATGGTGATGAGGACATGCAGACTCACTCTCCGTGGTCTGTCGTTGGTAAGGTGATGTCTCCGTCGATCCTACACATTAGCACCATCTCGGCTGCCCTGCGGCCTGCTTGGGGTAATCCCCGTGGTTTGCTTCTGAACCCTGCTGGAAATAATCTTTTTGTTGCTGAGTTTGGTTCAAAAGCTGATAAGGATCGGATCATGGATGGCCCTCCATGGGTTGTGGGCAAGCATGCGGTGCTTCTGCGGGATTTCAATATTGATATGCGCCCTCAAGATATGATCATCAACAGGCTGAAACTATGGGCCAGAATTATTAATCTACCCTTTGGCTACATGCATAAGCGGTGGGGTACGATGATCACCGGTTCTCTTGGCGTTGAAGACAGTACTCCAGTTGTGGATGGTGATGCGACTGGACGTTGTTGGGGCAGCTTCATGCGCGTCAGAGTGGAGGTTGATGTTGACAAACCGCTGATGCGGGGAGTCAAGGTTTTTTCTCGACGTCTCAACAAGACTGAATGGTTCGATGTTCAGTATGAACAAATCCCTCATTATTGTTTCTCCTGTGGATTGATTGGACACTCACATCTCGAGTGCAAGGATCTAGGTGAAAGGGACGAGGATGGGAAGCTTCCATACTCGGCGGATAGACTTTGTGTCATGGATGAGCGGAAGAAGAAAGTTCAAGGCGCAAGGTCTTCAGGTGGGTCGGCATCTACTGGCCGGGCTGGTCAGTTGCACTCGTCGCCGGAAAGGACGACCAATACAGGCGATGGAAGCGGTGCTGCTGCTCAGAATAAGAAAGATGTTTCCAATTCTGAGGTTTCTTCCCCGGCTAAGAACAAGAAGCAGCAGCGGTCACGTGGAAAAACTCAAATTGGGCAAGGCACAGGGAAGGAGATTGTGCCGTTTCCCAAAGCTGGTAATTCTCTAGTGGGCAATAAGGGTAAGCAAAATATGGCGTATCGGCCTAAAGAATCTAATACCATGGTCGTCGATGGGGCTGAGAACAACCCGTTTGCCATGGTGGTTTGTCCAAGTGCTGCGGCATTGGGGACTGTTGAGGTTGGCTCCGGAGAGGAGCCGAGTGATGATTCCAACAAGAAAGCAAAGACTTTGGAGATTAATGGATCGGCGGATCTGGCGGGTGCTGTTGACCAGCCCCACCGCACGCAATGATCATCTTATGCTGGAACTGTCGTGGACTGGGGTCGGATGCGACAGTTGGCGAGCTCCGCTGGTTGGTGAGAGCTTATCGACCTACCCTTCTTTTTCTGTCTGAGACAAAGATGAGGGATTCCAGAGTACTCTGTTACTCTGGATGTTTTGCTGTTAGCAGTGTTGGCCTGAGTGGTGGTTTAGGCCTTTTCTGGATGTCTTCAATGTCTGTCTTTGTTCAGGGCTTTAATAACCGATGCATTGATGTTTCTATTACATCGGAGGGGGGAGAGACATGGAGGACTACTTTTGTGTATGGAGAACCCAAGCGTGAGCGTCGTCATGAATTTTGGGATCTTCTTCGAGCTATTCGCTCAACTTGTAATGGTCTGTGGCTTTGTTGTGGCGATTTTAACGAGGTTCTGAGCCAAGATGAGCACATTGGACCCCGTGATAGAACAGAGACACAGATTGTAGCCTTTCAAGACTGTTTGCAGGATTGTGGGCTCATGGACCTTGGTTTCGTGGGACCAAAGTATACTTGGTGTAATAGACAAGATGCAAGCTCACATGTGAAGGTGCGCCTTGATAGAGCAGTGGCAAATGGTGATTTCTCCCATCGTTTTGATGCTTGCATGGTGGAGAATATTATTACTATGTCTTCTGATCACTATGCAATTTTATTGACGTTGGTAGTGGATCCTCGACGTGGTGTTCAACAGCCGGTGTCAAGTTCCTTCCGATATGAGGCTATGTGGCGACGGGATCCTGACTACAAGGAAGTCCTAGAATCGGCCTGGAAGGCGGAAAGTGTGTGTGTGGGGGGGGGCTCACTTAGCTCGACATGGTCGACGTTGAACAGAATGGCGCCAGTGTAAAAGAACTGGAGTCGGGCAACTTTTGGATCGATTCATAAGAAGATCCGAAAATTTGAACAACAATTGTTTTTCCTTCGGGGACAACCTGTTTCAGAGGAAAATGTGAAAGAAGAAAGGGATGTAGAGCGCAAACTTTGTGAGCTATTTGAATGCAAAGAAATAATGGCTCGGCAACGATCAAGGGTGGAGTGGCTCTGAGAGGGAGACCGCAATACTTCTTTCTTCCACGCTAGAGCGACAGCACGAAAGAAATCTAATAAAATTGATTCTCTTGTGCGTGAAGATGGCTCAAAGTGTGAAGTTCAAGGAGAGATTAAAGGTATGGTTCATCAGTTCTATGAACAACTTTTTTCGTCGGAAACTTGTACTTCAGTGGATGCAGTCCTCAGCTCAATTCCTGTCAAAGTTACGTCGGACATGAATGATGATTTGTGCAAACCATATACTAATGAGGAAATTGAGACTGCACTGTCTCAGATGGGTCCCACAAAGGCGCCGGGCCTGATGGATTTCCGGCTTTATTTTATCAAACTCATTGGGATTTTTTAAAAGCGGAAATTTGTAATGTTGTCAGAAGCTTCTTATGTGGAGGGGAGATACCTGATGGTCTATGTGATTCGATCATTGTGTTGATTCCTAAAGTTGCTAAACCGAAGAATCTCAAGAACTTTAGGCCTATAAGTTTATGCAACGTCCTCTACAAAATTGCCTCAAAGGTTTTGGCAAACAGGCTAAAGGTTATTCTTCCGATTATTATTTCAGAACATCAGAGTGCCTTTGTTCCGGGTAGACTCATTACAGACAATGCCTTGATTGCCTTCGAGTGTTTACATACAATTCGCAACCAACATGCCAAGAGACCCTTCTTTGCTCTCAAAATTGATATGATGAAGGCTTACGATAGGGTGGAGTGGAACTACCTCCATGGTTGTCTGTGTAAACTCGGTTTTGATCCCATCTGGATACAATCGGTGATGAGATGTGTAACTTGTGTTCGTTATGCCGTTCGTGTTAATGGTAAACTCACTGAACCGGTGGTACCATCCAGGGGGATTCGTCAGGGGGATCCAATAAGTCCATATTTATTCCTTCTCTGCACAGAGGGTTTGTGGAGTATGCTGCAACAACAGGAAGTCCAAGGTGAGCTCTATGGTATTCGCAATGGTAGATTTGGTCCTCCTATATCCCATTTACTGTTTGCAGACGACGGTATCTTTTTTGCAAGAAGTGATAATCGGAGTGTTGATGCCCTCAAAAATACTCTCAAGATCTATTGTGATGGTTCAGGCCAGAAGATAAATCTTGATAAGTCATCTATTTTCTTTGGTCGGCATTGCCCTGATCAAGTGAAAGTAAGAGTGAAAGGAAGTTTGGAAGTACAGAGTGAAGAGTTAAATGATTTCTATCTTGGTATGCCTACTTCTGTAGGCCGATCCTCTATTGCCACTTTCAAGTTTCTATATGACAAGATCTGGAGATATATCTGTAGCCTTGCTGATAGACCGTTGTCAAGGGCGGGAAATGAAGCTTTGATTAAAGCAGTGATACAGGCTATTCCAACTTTTGTCATGAGTTGTTTCGAGCTCCCTTCAGCTACGTGTGAAAAGTTGAGAACATTGATCACCAATAGATGGTGGGGAGTTGAAAACGGGAAGAAGAAAATGCACTGGAGATCTTGGGCGTGGCTGTCTACACCGAAGTGTTTGGGAGGCATGGGTTTTTGTAAGGGTAAATTGCCCCTAAGTGTGTTTTTGGTAATTAATGACAATCCCTATGGACTAATGTTTTCATTGAGATTTTTATGAAGGAATTGTTCATAGGAATTGCTTGAAGTCCATGTGTTGGATTCAAGGCTTGGATGCCATGAAGATAAAGATATATCTTAAGTATTGGCATCAAGATCATTGAATAGAAGAGATGAATCCAATATGATCAAGAAGAAGAAATAAAGATGTAGTTCTTGTGTAGAACTCAAGTAATCCATGCTCTAGCTTATGTGTTAAGCCAAGGAGTCTCAAGATCTTGAGAGTTTGGTTACATGAGAAGAATTCAAGTTATGGCTCTATGTCGAGGTCACGATGGTCTCATGAGTTGAGCCATGGTTGACCAAGACTTAGAGCATGCAATCAAATAAAGAATTCCCTATGCATCTTAAGAGAGATTCGATAGAGCATGAGTAGATACAAGGTTGACCAAGATGAAGAGAGAATAGTGGAATCAAGTATCTTCCCATGGGCTTACATCAAAAGAAGGATTCAATATGGCCCATGGGAGAATGAAATCAAATGAAGCTTCTTCATCAAGATCAAGCGGGATGCTCAAGGCAAAGGTATGTCCTTGCTAGGTTTTCCTTTTTGCCGGTCTCAAGGTGTTTGTTGGGAGACCGGGTTATAGGATAGATAGCCGCACTATCAAGAGGGGCTTTCGGTTGGGTAACTTGATCACATCGTCATAGGGAGCTCAATTCTTTGCATACTTTGCATCTTCCTAGTTTGTTGCTTCTTGGTGTTTCTCCATGTGAGGTTCTTGTGCTTGTTGCTAGCTTTCCAACAAGCCCAAGTTCATCGAAAACGGAATCCAAATGCATCTTCTATTGCGTTTTCGAGTTGAGAGGTTTTACCGGTTCTTCACTTTGGAAGGTTTCACACCTCTCCACATTTCGTATTTTTCCTCTTGACTTTTCTTGGTGTTTCTCTGCATAAAGTTGTAGTACTTTTTCTAAGCTTTTCAAAAAGTCCAAGTTTGCTAAAAACGGAGTTCGGATGCAAAAGTTATCGCGTTTTTCGTATGAGGGTTTTTGCAGTTTTCCAAATCCGGAGCTGCTCCGGGCTCTGCTCCGGGCTGAGCAGTGCCGCTCCGGAGTGCCATCCGGAGCTGCTCCGGGCCCTGCTCCGGAGCGCCCCGAAAACTCTGTAACGGGCAGTTTTCTTGCCCTATAAAAGGGGGCTTCTTCCCCAACGGTTTTGTGGGGTTTCTAAGTGTGTTCTTGAGCTTTTCTCTCACCTCCATTGTTGAATCTCTTGAGCTTGCTTTCTCTCCCTTCCCTCCAATGAATCTTGCATATTTGTGAGGGATTTGGAAGAGGAGATCTAGATCTACAACTCCACCAATCAATTCCTCCTCTAAGTGAGGGGAACCCATTGGATCTAGATCTTGAGGTCATTGGTTGACCTCCACCCTTGTTCTTCCTCTCTAACTCCTCCATAGCATTTGTTGCTTTGGTGGGATTTGAGAGAGAAGGATTTGAGCACTTTCCCTTGTGTTCTTGCTTTGCATCCTTGCATAGTGTTGAGCTCTCCATTACGATTTGTTCGAGTGAGAGACCGTGAGCTTGTTACTCTTGGAGGGTGACCTCCTAGTTGGCTCGGTGATTGTGCCACGGTGTCCTCTTCGTGGAAGATTGTGAAGAGGCCCGGGCTTCCCCTTCGTGGGAGTTGTGAAGTGGTTGTGGAGCTTGCCATCTCCGGAGTGGAGGAAAAGCTAACCATAAGAAGGGGTCCCTAGCTTCGTGGGGGACTCGGAGAAGAAGGTGAGCCTTCGTGGCGTTCGGGGGCCTTCGTGGTTACCCGCATCTCTCCAACGGTGATTAGCTTACTTTATGTAAGTGAACATCGGGATACATCTTCGTCTCCCCGTGCCTCGGTTATCTCTATACCCGAGTTTATTTCCTTGTGATAGCCATCGTGCTTGAAGTACTTATCTTGTTTATCACTTGTGAATTATATCTTATGCTATCTTGCTTATATCCAGTTGTTGTTGTTGCACTTAGTTGAGCCTAGCATATTTAGGTCTTGTGCTTGAAGAAAATAAACGTTAGTTTAATTCCGCATTCCTTCAAGCCAATTCCGTAATTGTTTTTAAAACGCCTATTCACCCCCCCTCTAGGCGACATCTCGTCCTTTCAGTTTTCGTGACTTTGCCCTCTTTAACCAAGCTATGTTGGCAAAGCAAGGGTGGAGGCTGCTCACTGTTACTGATTCTTTGTGTGCACGTGTGCTGAAGGGACGTTACTATCCTGATACTGACTTTCTACATGCTACCAGACCCCGATCTGCATCGTATACTTGGAGAAGCTTGTTACATGGTAGAGACTTCCTAGTGCAAGGGATCAGGTGGAGCATTGGAGATGGCAATACTGTCAAAATTTTGGCAGATAATTGGGTTCCCAAATACCCACCGGAGTTGATCTGTCCTATTTCACCGATACCGGCATCAGCAACAGTTCACTGTCTGATGAATGTGGAGGAGGGGACTTGGAATGAGGAAAATGTGCATGCCTTTTTTGATCCATCTACAGCAGCACAGATTCTTCAGACTCCAATTGCTCGGCATGTTGGAGTGGATTTTTTTACTTGGCCTTTTACTAGACATGGTTCTTACTCTGTGCGTTTGGGCTATAATTTTGCACGATCGGCAAAGTTCATTCATTCTCGAAGCAAGTCTGGTGTTGGGATTTCCTCCACTTGGATGGATAGAAAGAAAGAGTGGAAAGCAGTTTGGAAGATCAAAGCCCCAGGTCAAATGCTTATACACCTGTGGCGCTTTGCTCATGATTGTTTGCCGAGTGGTGCTCAGTTGTGTAAACGAAAGATTCCTGCATCCGGGCTGTGTACTTTTTGTGATCGACCGGAGGGGATCGAACATGCAATGCTCACTTGTCAGTTTGCACGTATGGTGTGGCAGGAAGTAAAACAACACTGTCCAATCAAGCTAGAGCGGAAAGGCTTTCGTTCACCCATGCAATGGCTTTTCGACTTCCTGGCGCGATCAAGTGAGTTGCAAGCATCTGTTCTAGCTGTTGGGTTCTGGCTTATCTGGGAAGCAAGAAATGATAAACGCAATGAGGGTACTAAGGCAGATCCGAAGCGAACAAGTGGTAAGATTTTGGCTTACGTTGAGCTGATCAGAACGAATCTCTACAAAACATCTCGTGCACCTAGGTGTGAGTCTAATGCTCCATCCACTAAATGGACTCCACCGCCGCCGGGATCGTTTTTGGTTAATTCTGATGCAGCCCTTTTCGAGGAAGCCAAGAGAATGGGAGCAGGAGTGATTCTGCGAAATCATCTGGGCACTTGTCTTGGTGCCGGTCGGTTTCAGCTTCAGGGTTTTACTTCTCCTGTGCATGCCGAAGCGCTAGCACTTAAGCGGGCGGTCTCCTTTGCTCAGGATAAGGGTCTGAACAAAGTTATCTTTGCTTCAGACTGTTTATCCCTAATTCAAAGGATGAACTCCTCGTTGTTGGATCGGTCACCGGTGGGGATCCTCGCTGGCGAAATCAAGTCGATGTCAAGTGTCTTCACGGAGGTCTCCTTCGTCCACGTGAAGCGGTGTCTCAATGAAGCAGCTCATGCTTTAGCTAAATCTTGTCGTAATTTCTTTTCTAGTGAAGTTTTCAATTCGGTTCCGGACTTTATCCGGGGAACACTTTGTATTGATGTCGTGTCATCAATAAAGCGTTGTTTTCTGTCAAAAAAAAAGCCGAGCGAACGCGAGAAAACATGGACATAATCCATCGTGGGGAGCAGGTGCGCGGGCCTACACGCGTGAGGCCGCGCGGTGAGGGTGCGGGAGTTTCTGCCCAACCTGATGCAAAGTGGTTGCCCAACCTAATGCACGGCCGTTATCAGATGCTAAGTTGCTCTACGAAAAAATTTCTTAACCGTATTCTTGTCCATCAAGGTTGATTCAAGTACTTCCTCCAACCCATATTATCTTTCGCTAATATGGATGTATCTATCACTAAAATATATATAGATACATCTATATTAGCGAAGAGTATTATAGATCAGAGAGAGTATTTAAAAGTTCCAACTTAGTGCCAAGTGGCGGCAACAACAATTCTGTCGGTGCTATCGTAATCCAAACTTTCTGGAGACAACTTTACAATAGGTTCTAAGATGTCACATCTCAGCACTTTCAAGTTCTGATTATATTGTCTATGGACGGTGAAAAGGCAGACGTGATACAATTCAAATACTAGTAGTAGTCAACATTAGGACATATATAATATGTCTAGCTAGGCCTATAAATACCTCAGTAGTTAACAGGAGCGGATCGTATGCCAACAAGCTTTCACGTACGTCTCATAACCTAAGTAGTTAACAGGCGTGGCTGGTATTGAGCATCATGTCGAGGGATCCACTGATCGTCGGTGGGATCGTCGGCGTCATCGGGGACTACTTCGACGCCTCAGCGCGGCTGAGGGTATTGTACAACAACCGCGAGATCACCAATGGGTCCGAGCTAAGGCCATCACAGGTGGCGAACCAACCGACGGTGCAGATCACTGGACGGTCCGGATCATTCTACACGCTCGTGAGTAGTTACTCATACATTATTAGTAATTAAATTATCATTACAAACATAGTGCGTCGAGCTGTTCATCCTTAGGGATGCACGTGCTAGGGAGGCTCTAAGAAAGTTGGAGGAGAGAGCGCTCATCTTGAGGTGAGTTTACTATTTATATACTTTCAGCAGTTGCCGTAAGATATTTGGTTATATCCTGCAACGAGCGCAACTCTCGTGTGGGAGTAACATAGCTAGTAACATCACACACTCCAATGTATTTTGATAATATGGTATGCTATTAAATGAGGAAAGAGAGTGCTGTGGTAACATAGTATTATTTTACTGCAACATCACACACCTCAATACACAATGAGTCTATAACCTAATAAATAAGGTCTTGTATGATACTACACATATGGTATTCCCCACTATGAAGGTAGTAACATAGACTAGTAACATTTGTATGACACTAGTCTATGTTACTCCCCACTATGAGCAGTCTTAGCTGCTACTATGCCATCTTTTTAAACATGTATGTGTGCGCTTTATTTGTTTTATTAGAAGGTGCTGCCGAGAGAAGTACTAATTGGAAGCATCTATGTTTATCTATGCGTAGTATCATGGATAATTTATGCCATGCGTTATTCTTTACTAGGTGATGGTTGACCCTGATATACCTACCCCAAGCGACACCTCCCAAAGGGAGTACCTCCATTGGTAGGTTGCACGCCATGTGTTCGTCTTTTCTTGCATGTATGCATATTGTGGGATAGTCATTTTGATATTTCTTAATTAACTTATTTATATAATAGCCAATTATGCTAAATTTTTCGAAAAGTAGCTTTGGCACCTGAGCACCAGTGCTCTCGCCAGTTGGAGTAAGTCTTAGCCGTCGATTGTATTAATCTGGTCATCTATCTGTCCATTCCTTCCAATACAGAGACAGTCTTATTACTGTATATTTGCATGTATATGCCTATACTTAATGTATTTCCGTTGAAGGTTCATTTAATGCAGTACCACGTGTGCGTCAACCGGAGTACCTCCAAAGTCTCACCGCGTGCAGAGTGTGCAGTGACTTCTGTACCTGTCAATGCTAATGCTAGACATGTAGCATCATAGCTCATAGGTGTGCCATTGCACAGTGCATCCCGTGTGGATTATGGCCGCCAACATTGCATCATGTATTTCATTTTGTACCATTTCAATTTGGTACAACCTCACAAATAATTCTGCAAAAATGTTCATATTTTGGTGTAAATGTATATGGTAATTGCGCCACTATTGCTGTTCAATTTGGTTACAGGCAAAATAAATAAGAAAAGTCAACTAACAATTCTAAGCTGATTTCCAATTAAATTCGATTTCCAACTGTTTGGGCATACATTATTTTTAGGTGCCTAATAGAAGGCACATGCAGCGACCAGTTCTTGATAAAACTACTAAGAACCATTCTTTTTTTGCCATGAATTGCCGAATCCCTTATATGTCATGCAAAATGAACTCATGTTATCCGAATTTGTCTCCCAAACCTCGTAATGATGTTAAGTCACTTCAAAATCCAACAAATACTTTTCCTCATCCATCACTAGGTACACTGAAAGTTTACAGTAAACTTTTTTAATTACTGATTCAGTATTCGGTGTTTACAGTGTACCCAAATTTTGAACAGACTTTCATAACTGTTTAATACAAAATTAATGCAATCGAACAATGCGGTGCAGTTTGTCTGTAGCTGTTTTTCACACTTTTTCTTCCAAGAACGTGAGTCGGGGCTGTCTCTCTTGATTTATGGAGGCCTTTCAGCGTCCGATTGAGCACCGTCTTAAATATCCAATCCATCTTATGCCAAGCCCCCATTACCATCTAGCCCCCTCATAAGCTCCTGCTGCTCTTCTAGGCCGCCAGGCTCAAACATACATAGCACAACTTCCGGCTGATCCCTCTCCAAATCGGCATTCTGCTGCATCTTCACGACGTCCAGCTCCATACTTCAGCTCAGCCTTCAGCTCCAATGTCGGATGGAAGAAAGATACCTATGCTTGCTCTGCTTGCGGTCGGCGGCACAGCCGGTCTTTGGTAAAAAGTGAAAACTGTGCAGTCCTAGATATGGTAGTTAATTCGCTACGACGAGAAACCTGTCGTCTCAGCATAGCTGACTACAACGGCCACCTATCGCACTGTTCCCGCATACAGAACACCAAGTATATCTATTTTTTCAACGTCTGTATTCCTCTAGAAAATGGCACTGACACAGTTTCCAACAGCAAAAGAAACAAATCAAACAGCTACACGTGGCGGGACTGGTGCCCAGGAGCACAAAATCTCCTTCCTAAATTTTTTCTTTAATTTCTTTGCACACATATCACAGGTTGTTCACAGATATACCAGATGGATGTGACGTGAGCCGTGGTAAGAATCAACTTGCATAGACTTACATGTGTATCATATTAATTATCCTCTCCAACGTACCAGTCCTAATCATTAATCGAACTTATATGCATATGTTCAGGAAACTGAGGTAGTGGCATACGAGAGGCCACAACCGACGGTCGGCATCCACCGTGTAGCATTCGTGGTGTTCCGGCAGACGGTGCAGCAGACGATCTACGCACCAGGGTGGCGCTCTAACTTCATTACGCGGGACTTGGCCGACTGTTACAACCTTGGCGCTCCGGTTGCGGCCGCCTACTTCAACTGCCAGAGGGAGGGCAGCTGTGGTGGCCGTAGGTACAGGTGAAGCTAAGCTGTACCTATATGTTCGTGCCTCAAGACTCAAGAGTGCGATGGCTTCTTCCAGATGCATCCAGAAAAAATAAATAGATAACTTAATTATCGTGGGTAACCCATCAAGCTAGCTAGCTGGTTGATTTGTAGTCCATTCCAGTCGGCCATACGGTCGCCCCAATGTACGGCAGCCCCTAAATATTGATATTAATCGATTATATATACATAGAGACTATTTTATCATCAATAATAGAATAATATTTTATACATATTCTGTACTATTTGCGACATACGTTTATACTACTTTGTATGACAGCTGCGTAGCGTACTGCTCGTTTGCAAATTTTGAACTGCTTCTTTGCATCTACATAGTTATTTATTTGAACTTTCTAAACTGTTTCTCGGAATTATGCAAATGATATACCGTTAGAAAGCTACAGAAAATCCGCAACTTTTTTATCTTGAAACTTTTTTTGAATTTTCAATGGTTTAAGTTTAATTTTGAAAATTGGAAACATTCAAAAACAAGTCCGAAATGTATTTTCAACTTATTTTCCAAAACACAAATCAGAATAATGCATATGATACGCCTTTGGAAAGATACTAAAATTGCACAACTTTCTTCTTTTGGCAAAAAATTTCAAATTCATCATGAATTTGAACAATTTTGAAAATACTGGAATTCAGCTCTACTAAAAAATGGGCGGACTGTAATTTGAAAAGATTTTCTGAACCATTTATCAGAATGCTGTAAATAACATGACGTTGGATATATATGGAGCAGGCGTAACTGCTTCGTGTTTTCAGTTTTTTCAAATTCTGCATAGTTTTTGAATAATTTTAAAAATAACAAATTTGGAGATAACCAAAAAAAGATACCGGGTAATTTGACTAGATTTTTTTAACCATTTTTTGGAGAGATGCAAATGATATGCCGTTGGAAATCTATGAAAAATGCACAACTTTTTTGTTCCCAATGTTTTTGCAAATTCCTTACAGTTAAGAATAATTTATATAGTTTTAACGTCATATGATTTGTATTGTTCGCAAGTTAACGATTTGAAATTGAGAAATTTTACTGTTTGACTCGTCATGGAAAGCAGAAAGTAATGAAATTAAATTGTTGTTCTACCATACAAACCATTTGTGCCTAGTGTAGAGGCGATCGAAGCTTAAAACGATATAATTTGCATGGTATATGTCAGGAGACAAAGTTTTCGTACTTCCTAGGATATGTATTTCATACTTCTTTGTTATACGTGTTTGTACTTCTCGACGCCGTTTCAAGAACTTTTCAGTAAAACAACGGTAACTTTAATATACGTTGTCCTTTCGGTTCCACCATCACAATGTTGTACTTCCCTCCTTTATCAAGTTGTACTTCCCCCTGTCACAATATAGTACTTCACTCTGTTATCATATTGTATTTTCCATCGTGACTCATTTTTATGCAAAATTACGAGGGGTCATATACTTTCCTAAACTGAGTATTCGTACTTTTTGTTCTTACTATTATGTACTTCTGGTTATTACAATATTGTACTTCATGTTATGAAAGTTATTTGTATATATATTTTGGAGGGACCGTGTGTATTTCCATTAGACTAGATATCTGTATTTCTTGTTTGTACTCATGTGTACTTTCCTTTCCATTATGACACTCATTTTTCATGCAAATTTACAAGAGACCGTGTGTACTTCTCTAAACTAGATATATGTACTTCTCGGTCTTACTAGTCTATACTTCATTGCATCCCAATGTTGTACTTCTCGTCATGGCTGTCATTTTTTAATTCAAAATTACAAAGGATCGCGTACTTCCATAAACTAAATATATTTTACTTCTCATTCTTGCACTTTCCCCCCATCACAATGTTGAACTTCCTATCATGACATATATTTTTTTCATGCAAAATTATGAGGGATTGTGTGTACTTCTCAAGAATAGATATTTGTTCATCTCATTTTACTGGTGTGTACATCCCTACATCATAATGATGTACTTACCGTTATGATATTTAAATTTTCACGTAAAATTGCGAGGTACCGTGTACTTCTCTAAATTGAATATATGGATTTCCCGATCTTGCCGGTTTGTACTTTCCTTCATCATATTTTTGTACTTCTATCATGAGAGTAATTTTTCATACAAAATTATGAGGAACCATGTACTTTCCTAAACCGAATATGTGTACTGATTTTCTTAAACATCCTGGCAAATGTTTCATATTGATATTTTTTTCCTCTCTTGATTATTTTTTGTCTTATTTTCTCTCAGCGGAAGAGTGAAGTTTGTACACCATTGGAAGAATTTGTGAAAGAATTTTTTTACATTTTTTTCATCGAAGATATGAAATTCCGCAATTGAATGTTCGCACTTCCCAAAATTACTATGTGGACTACCTGCTCTCATATTTGTGAGCTTTATTGTGGATGATTTTTTCCTACCACTTCATATGGAACAAGGAAAATTGCCTGTGCGTTGCACCGGGACATTGTCTTCTCTACCCGCCAGCGCAAGTAGAGTCATGCGCCACTGATGCCACCTCACCCTGCTCCACGAAAGACTTCCCTCCCTTGAGGTCAAAGATTAGAGGAAGCAAAAGAATGTGGATCAATCTTTGGGTAGTACTTGGGATGCAGAAACCGACCAAAATTCAGGGTACTTTGGTTTACTTTAGCATGTGTAATACAATTCTCCTCATATTTTTAATCCAAAATAAATACCTAGTGGTGGTTCTAATCAATCCACTAGGCACAACCAAATATAATATTTTTTGGTCATAAATAAGTTCACTAATGAAAATAAGTTCTCTTTCATCTCCTTCTATATCGTTGTATCGAGAGAAAAACCCCTTTTGTCACAAGTACCGCACATCATTGTTGATTGCCGCCGGGCAATTGAAGCTGATAACAATGTGTAACCCTAGCAGCCAGGTCATACTCCGCGTAGATACTCTTCTTATTGCTCCTAGGTGCAGTGTCCGATGATCTTTGGATCGTCAACTGGTTGTCTCTCCAGTGCAAGTCTCTTGTCGTTTCTTATTTTGCTCTCCAGAAATGACTCAGCTCTCTGTAATATGAACATCTCGTGCACACCAATATATAGGAGATTTTGGAATGCATTAAGATACTGAAACTACCTTGCAGCAGTAACATGAGATAAAATTAAGAGCACTATCTTGTCTATGTCTATTTTCGTCAGATCATCCCTTGCTTCGTTCTTTAGACTGATCAAGGTCAAGCTTGAATTTTCCACTCAATTTACATTCCGTCTTCATGTCCTAGGGAAAGGAGAAATAAACAGATGCATTAGCAATTTGCTTATTGTAGATAGAAAGTGGACACGCTGAAGTACTCTGGTCCACACATAGTTGAGCGGCTTCCCGCGCTATAGTTAGTTTTGCTCCTGCCGTTGGAAATTGCTGCCGATGCCAATGTGCGTATGCTTGTCCCAGATATGTATCCACCATTCCACGCATTCTAACTGTAATAATAAGGTTCCACGGCGACAGCGGATGTGCGTGCAACCAATCGAGCAAGCCATGTTCAGGAAGAGAAGAAAAACAAATGCTACAGCTAGCTGATGTTCCCTTCGACAGAATAGGACGTCAGACTCGTCGTTGGCAGGGCGCAGGCGACAGTGGATCAGGGGCTATTAAGGTTTGATGGTAGTCTGGAGAAGCTGTTACTGTGACTGCCGCTCAATCACAGCAAACCTGATCTCTTTCCATATATTGATTTCTGAATATTGGATTCACACAAAAGACGATTCTTATCACTACATATATATTATATAATGACGACTGCCAGTTATAGCCTCACCTTAGGCATGCCACATCAGTGTTTGGCACTGTAGATGTGCAAATTCGCACATCTACAGTACAATCTATAGTGTCTTAATTTTTTTCTTTTTTTTCTTACCATGTGAACCGTGATGCTCCCCCTGGTGGGCTTTTCTAGAATAGGCTCACCACCGCTTAACCAAAGATTTTTTTCCCGTACCTCTCCCTCACAGAGGCGCACAAGCCCCATAGCGACGAATCGCCTACAGGAACTTCAGCCCCGGCCAGCGCTCAGCAATGCTCGCCGCGGCGTCCGCCGATCTGGCTGCGGTCCAGCGGCGACCGGCGGCTAGGTGTGTCGGCACGCAGGTAAGCCTCGTGGCCGCTCCTTCCTCTACCTCTCCTCCCCCTCCCCTACCTCGCCGCCAACAGTGTCCTCTTGCCATCGGCGTCGAGCAGCGACCGACGGCTAGGTGCGTCGGCGTGCAGGTAAGCCTCGTGGCCGCTCCTTCCTCTACCTCGCATCCTCTCCCTTCCCTACCTCACCGCCAGCAGTGTCCTCTTGCCACCAGCGAAACCCTAACTCCATGCCTAGCTTTGAGTTTTTCAGGGGTTCTTTTTATGCTTCTTTTCAGGCTTAACAAGGAAGGGAGACTCCATGTCCTTGTGCCCTTTTGCTGCAGAGATATGTACAATACCCTCATCTGATTACTGATTGAATTCTTGCAGTGAAGCATCACTCAATCTCTTTATTTATAACCTGTCTGACAAAGGAATTGGAAGGTATTTTTGGACATATGCCTCTATTAGTAATTAGCTGCAATTTTTTATGCAGATTTCAAAGAAAAATACGCTTGCAGATTATGCTTAGTTATTATTCTGTCTCTTGCTTTCTAAAGCTCTATCTATGTTACGTGTCAGCAGATTGCACCCCCTAAGATCAATTGGTAAGTCGCTTCATTGCTTTTGTAAAAAAATTGACAATTTGGACTCAGGTACGTAATGTTAAAGCTTTTATTTAATTTGGATTTATTTTTGTGTATTTTGGAGTGATCACAGGTTAGTTTGTGACGTGGTTTGAACATATCGATCAAGTACAAGTCTACCACTGATTCAAGCAAATGTTGGCATACCCAAAAAATCACATTGCTCCCTTCAGATGTTATTGCTTACAATTAAGTTAGCCGGTTTTATTCCATATGTCGCTCAATCCTTCTCTGAAATAGTTATAGTGATTCAATTGCCGAGTGACAAATAAAGATAGCAAAACTATTGCAGCACAACAAAATAATTTGGGACCATGGTTTGTAATTAGTTTTAACCGGGCATCTCTTTGTGAGGCGTCCTCCTATTAGGTACATATAGAAAATATATTGTACTGAATTTAATCAATATACACAAAAAGGCATATTTGTGTGGATGATAGGAGAAATTTATGTTTTTCCCTTTTTATTTAGAATTTATATAAAATAATCTCTCAGTTCTGCTAAAAAGAAAATGGTTTTAATGTATTATGGTACCTAGATTAGTTGGGCCTTTGTCCGTCACAATGTAAATAGACCGTTTGCTCATGTACATTGCAAAATGATTGCTATAACACATTGGAACAACTATTATATTTGACAATAGTACTTATATCTGTTCCAGCCAATGCCATAATATGGTTCACAATTTCAGGATTTAGTTTCTAGCAATAAGGCACATTTTTTCCAGTGAGGATACAATCAACATACCTTAGAGGAGTTCAATATGTGCAACTTAATTTATCTAGTCTGCATGTCTGAAAGTTGTAGATATTGCGATTTTTCAGCTGTGTTTGCTACCACGATCATCAGATAGCTGCAAAGATCGATTTGATGTGAATAAAAACTTTATATTTAAAGGTATTGATGGTATTCTTTTAGGTGATAAAGCATTACTAATTTTGTTTGCAATAGTGAGATTCTTCATTTTTTCCAAAGCTCATTTATGTTGTGTGTGTGTTCTAAAAGAAGGTCGTTAACAATATATAGCGGTTACATTATCTGGATTCAGTATTACTGAGACACACCAGTCAACAATTTAAACAGATTCTTATCTCCTTTCGGATTTTAGCAAAATTTCCATTGAGGAGGCGATGAAGTCAGCACAAGTAAGAGCATTTCGTTTACAATTATCACAATATTGCTAAACAGTAAATCTAGGTTCATTCCATTCTATTATTTCCATTGAAATTCAGGCTGCTAGACTGCAATGCTACACATTAAGAAATGGTCCATTCCTCTCTGCAAAAAAGAACTCAAAAGGTGATAACTTGCCTGATTTGCTTCCATAACTTTGTTTTCTTAGCGGAAAATAAATCAATGATCTTTTTCATATCATCCAGTTGATCCGATGATAACCTTTTCCATGAGGTTGAATGACAATCGCATGAATGTGTGAGGTGCATTCAGTCTCAACATCATTTTTCCGGTCTTGATATTCCACAAGGTGATTTGTGGTGTCCAAACCATCTGTCTAATTCAAAACATAAAGTTAGAAACTCAGCATTGCTACCACAATTTTGGCGCTGATGTTCATAAACAAAGGATCACTTTGCCTGGCATGTGTATGATTTCTAGATTGTACTTGCATCCTGCGGTTTTTATCTATCTTTGTTCCCCACATATTTCCCTGTAATAGATTATGTTTTTAGCTTTATAATTGTTTCTGCATTGTCAAAGCATCTAGAAAACAAAATGCTAACGTCCTAAACCAATTAGATGAACACTTGGTCTTATACATGGTGAAGTGGTTCTAGAACCTTCTAAGGTCAATAAATTGCCATTGCACATTATTATTCCGACAATTTTTGGCGGTTATGGAAATCATGCAGCCAACTCAAACACATTTTACTAGATTTTGCTTATATGTGGACTTAAGATAAGACACATACTGCAGTACATGATTTTATTTTTGGAAAATTATGTATGTGTCTTTTGCAATTGTAGTCCAAATAGAAACAGGACTCTTTGTATGTTAGTTTTACTGGAAATGCATTCAGAACAGAATATGTAGCTGTGTTCAGATTTCACAGCTGTGTATTCTGTAAACAAGAACATCATAAATTTGACGGCTATCCCTTTCCTATGAAAACTATTCCACTGATGGCAGAGCTGCAGAAATGACTATTTATTCAAAGGAACTGAACCAACTCTTTACAAATGCAGGATAATCCTTGAGGGATTGACACATAAGGTCTTCTACTAAGTGAAAAGATGAGAGTACGAGCTACAGGCCTGGGTAACAAGATCTCTTCCTTTTTGCCTCTTTTTTGCATCTCTACATACTCTCCCGCATTTCTAGTATAGTTAATTTGTACCCCCATCTTGGACTCCTGTCGGTAGGTCTGAGCTTGGGTCGCTGACCCCTACCTCTGTTGGTTGATGTTGCTTTTCACCGGCTGCGGAGACACCACTGTTGAGCTTATATGTTCCTGGTTATTGGACTTAATATGTGTTCTGGTTTACCACCAATTTCTCCATTTGTAAATTGTGCACCATCTTATCAATTTCAGGTTATATAAATAGAAGATGGAGACATCGCAAGGTCCCAGCAGAACGTGGTTTTGGTTTGTGCAAGCTAATGCACGTGACTCTTCATTTTTGAGGAAACAAGGTAATGTCTCTTGGGGGACGATGATGTGCTTTTGGTGTGCTGCGCTCACATCAATGACTTATACATATTTACTTCATAATTTGTTCAAAAAGAATTATACGAGATTCGTAATAGTGAGGATGAAGAAAATCCAGTAGCAAGATATAGCATGTTACATTAGATCTTAATTTACAATATAGTTTTAGTGTGATCATCCTAAATATACCATTCTGAGTATGCCATAAGTAGTTCCCTATCTCGAAAAATATGATTCTAAGATCACCCCTGTTATTTTTTCTTAATTTTTATACAAAATTCTCTCCGGTGCAGTGATTTTCTTCCACATAAGGACAAAACACTTCAGTTTTTGCAAACTGCACACACAAACAAGCATCAAGAAAACTTTTTTTACTGGTTATCCTAACATGTACAACTTTGTCCTGTATCTTAAAAAGTAAAGCTTGGAAGGTAACCCCTCTTCTTTTTTTGTCTATGTAATAACATGGTGGTGTATGTGTGACAGATGGGCACTAATTTTGGTCTGATCCATATGCAGTGAAAGAACTAACGAGAAAGGGAGAAGAGGTCACCTTTAGTTATGTTTTGGCTGCTTAAAACTTCAGCAATCCGTCTCGGAGCAGATCTCATAGCATGGCCACGGCATCTGGTAATGCTCACTTTCCAATTGCTTAATTGCCGATAATGAGCCAGGACGCCAAGCTGGTAGTTAGCTACTTGGAATAAATGGCGAAAATTTGCTCTTTTTTGTACCTTCAGCCGCACATAACGGGGAGTAATGCGTGCTTGCCCAGCGCCGCTTGAACTCCGACTGCCAGTGCTTGCATGAGCGCTTCAGCCTTCTCCCAGTTCGCGGCTCCGCTTCGATCAGTGGCGGCGGTCGCTGAATTTGAGAGGAGGAGGAGGAGGAGCTGGCCGTCAGGCAAAGTGGAGAAAAGGGGATCTGGAAGAAACCTCATGCCTGCATCTTGGTGGGATTTCACTTACACGGTGTCGTATACATGTGTTGTCTGTCGTTTTCTGCATCAGTGTGCTGCTTAACCGTTGGTAAGATGCGTGTGTAATTAGTGTGTTCTTAAACTTTTCTAGAGGAGGTCCGCTCCTTAATTTCTGTACTCAATCTAGAAGTGTAAATAAATGTTTGTTTGACAGATTTGTAAGTAAAGGATTTTTTAACAGAGTAGTTAGACGATTAAAACTTTAAATGCTGCACTCCGCAAACTGCCATATGTGTCGCTCCGCAAACTATTAAAGGATACAGTACACGTTCCGATAAAATATGAATGGACCGACCTCTCATCAAATTAACGTTTCCAAAAAAAGCTCAAATTAATGGAGCCATGGTTTAAGGTTACGGCGAGTATGAATTTTAGTTCATCCTTTGGATTCATGCGAGTCTCGACCTAATACGTGCATGCATGTTTAAGTGTGCACACGTCAATTTTCATCGAAACACAAATTTGTTTTTAAGAAGGTAGTGATTTT
This sequence comes from Dactylis glomerata, assembly GCA_007115705.1. Lineage (NCBI taxonomy): Eukaryota > Viridiplantae > Streptophyta > Magnoliopsida > Poales > Poaceae > Dactylis > Dactylis glomerata. The sequence goes on from QXEO01000628.1 coordinate 945,617, forward strand.
AGAATTTGATTTATAATTTCATTTGTCGGGGTGCACCATATGTATTTTGTAAACGGAATTTGCAGGAGCATAAAATATATAGACATATATACTCCTTTCTTTTCAAAGCCTAAAAACCTAAAATTAGCTATTTTTTAAAAAAGTTATAAACTTTAATCAATAGTTAAAACCATCATGAAGTATCTTTGTATTGTATATGCTTATTGTAAAGGGTGCTTCTAGATTTTTAGCTAACGGGCGCGGCGTGCCGCCGCGTAAAATCTTCCTAGTACCTTCCTAAATGTACTGGATGAATTATGGTTCCTTCCTGAAGGCTGAGACAAATCTGAAATAAATATAGCGGCCAGGCACCCCGGGCTCTCAGGCCATGTGTTGCCCCAGCCGTTGGATCTGAACTTACTTGCGATCCTAGCCGTCCGTTTGATCCATGCTTTTCTACTCGCCCTGGCGCTGACTCTAGCCACGGTCGCTGATCTGCGGGCCTGCTTCTTACGTGGCCCACTCGTCGGTGAGAGAGACACATGGCTGTGCGGTGTGTTTGTAACCCGGGAGGAGAGAGATGCGGTGGCGGCCCCGTAGTTTGGACAGTGGTCGGGGCCAAAATAGACATTTCATGTCATCATTTGCCCTTCTCCTCCTGCGTCGTACGTGCGTGGCGGACGGCGGAGCGACGTGATACGTCTCCAACGTATCTATAATTTTTGATGCTCCATGCTTGTTTTTACACTATTTGCCTATTGTTTCGTTACACTTAGTGGCACTTTTATGCATTTTCCGGAACTAACCTATTAACGAGTTGCCACAGTGCCAGTTTCCTGTTTTCTGCTGTTTTTGTGTTTCAGAAGTGATACACAGGAAATATTCTCGGAATTGGACGAAACAAGTTCCTGAAGTCTTATTTTACCCGGAAGCTTCCAGAGATCCGAAGGAGAGTCGGAGGGGGGCCACCAGGGCCCCACACGCAGGGGTGGCGCGGCCAGGCCCCTGGCCGCGCGGGCCCCGCGTGAGGGCGGCTGGCTTCCCCTCTGACGATGCCCCTTCGCCTATAAAGACCCCCCGACGGAAAAAAAAACCTAAGTACCCGATCAGATTTCCAGAACACATCGCGATCCGCCGCCGCCGTCGACCCGAAGATCGGGAGGGTCCAGAAGCTCTTCCCGGCACCCTGCCGGAGAGGGGAATCGCCACCGGAGGTCTTCTTCATCGCCATGCTTGCCTCCGGAGCGATGAGTGAGTAGTCTACCTTGGACTATGGGTCCATAGCAGTAGCTAGATGGTTGTCTTCTCCACCATGTGCTTCATATTTAGATCTCATGAGCTGCCCTACATGATTGAGATCACCGTTATGTAATTTTACATGTTTGGTTTGTTGGGATCCGATGAATATTGGTGTTTATGATTAAGTAGCTGTACTAAATATTATCTTTTGTTATCTCTATGTTGTTTATGATCTTGCATGCTCTCCGTTGTTAGTAGCTATCTTGGCCGAGTAGTTGCTAGTGACTCCAAGAGGGGGTATTTATGCTCGATAGTGGGTTCATGCCTCTATTTAACCTGGGGAAGTGACAAAAACCTCTAAGGTGGTAGATGTGTTGTTGCTACTAGGGAGAAAACAACATTCATATGCTCAAGGGCATATGCTTTGTTTACATTACACACTTTGCTTAATGCAATTATCTGTTGTTCGCAACTTAATACTTCTGGGGTGTTCGGATTGATGTCCCCGGGAGTGGATTATTAGTCATAGATGCAGTTGGATGGCGGTCTATGTATTTTGTTGTAATGCCCAGAGTAAATCTCATAGTGATCTTCTTGACATATCACGTTATCTTTATTCTATCATTTGCTCAACTATAATTTGTTTACCCAGCATGTGTTATTTTATCTTATGGAGAGACACCACTAGTGAACTGTGGACCCCGGTCCTATTTCCATCATATTGCTATCACCTGTTTACTTTACTCGCACTGTTTACTTTACTCACACTGTTTACTTTACTCGCATACTATATTGTTTTCCACTCGATACGCTCATAACCTTTGTTTCAAGCAAACCGGTGAGATTGACAATCTCATCGCAAGTTGGGAACAAAGTATTTGTTTGTGTGTGTGCAGGTTCCGCATCACCTTCAGTCGTTTGTCTCTCCTCTCCTGATCGATAAACCTTGGTTTCTTAAACTGAGGGAAAACTAGCTGCTATACTCATCATACCTTCCTCTTGGGGTTCCCAACGGGCTGGTTATTCACCACGCACAAGGACCGTCTGCTCCCACGCCTTCAACCGGTAGCAGCTTCTTTTCTGGCGCCGTTGCCGGGGAGGAAGAGAAGACTTCTGCGAGGGGAGTTCTTCGCACACACATCCTTTACTTTGTTATTATTTTACTTTACTTTATTTATTTTACCTGCATCGTTTTATATCAAAAACCCAAAAAAATTAGAATCCTTGGTAGTTGTTTTTACTTGTTTACTTTCGTTTTGCTTAAATGGCCAATCCTGAAAACACCAAGTTGTGTGACTTTACTAGCACGAACAATAGTGATTTTATCTGCACTCCTATTACACCACCTGCTACTGCTCCAAACTTTTATGAGATTAAGCCTGCTTTGTTGAACCTTGTTATGAAAGAGCAATTCTCTGGTGCTAGTACTGAAAATGCTGCAGCTCATCTCAACAATTTTGTTGAGCTATGTGAGATGCAGAAATATAAGGATGTTGATAGTGATATTATTAAGCTCAAGTTATTTCCTTTTTCTTTGAGAGGAAAAGCTAAAGATTGGTTGCTGTCTTTGACTAAAAATAGTATTGATTCATGGGCTAAGTGTAAGGATGCTTTTATTGGTAGATACTATCCTCCTGCTAAGATTATATCCTTGCGTAGCAATATTATGAAGTTTACTCAGTTTGATAATGAACATGTTGCTCAAGCTTGGGAAGAATGAAATCTATGATAAAGAATTGCCCCACTCATGGACTGACTACTTGGATGATTATCCAAACTTTTTATGCAGGACTGAATTTTTCTTCAAGGAACCTACTTGATTCAGCTGCTGGAGGCACTTTTATGTCCCTTACCTTGGGCGCCGCATCAAAGCTACTCGACAACATGATGGTAAATTATTCTGAATGGCACACCGAGAAAGCTCCACAAGGTAAGAAGGTAAATTCTGTTGAAACCTCTTCCTTGAATGATAAGATTGATACCATTATGGCTATGCTTGCTAATGATAGGACTCATATTGATCCTAATAATGTTCCTTTGGCCTCTCTGGTTGCTCAAGAAGAGCATGTTGATGTGAATTTCATTAGAAACAATAATTTTAACAACAATGCTTATAGGAACAATTTTGCTAGTAACAATTATAGGCCGTATCCTTCTACCAATGGTAATGGTTATGGTAACTCTTATGGTAACTCCTACAACAACACTAGGGCTGCGCCCTCCGAGCTTGAGGTAATGCTCAAGGACTTCATCGGTAAGCAAACTGCTTTTAACAAGTCTGTTGAGGAAAAGTTAGGCAAAATTGATATTCTTGCTTCTAAAGTTGATAGCCTTGCTCATGATGTTGAACTTCTGAAATTAAAAGTGTTGCCTAATGATGTGAAAGAGAACAATGTTTTTGCTACCGCTAATGCTATTCAAATTGGAATTGATGAAAATATTAGATTGTTAGCGGAATTGCATGCCAGGTGGGAAAGAGAAGATGAGATGGCTAGAGAGATGAAGGTATGTACCATTACTACCTCTAATGATGTTGCTCCTAATACTAGCAATCCTCTTACTTTGATTGGTGTAGAGAAAACTCCCACTCCTTGTGTTAAAAAGCATAAAACTGCCAAAACTTTTTCTCAAAAGAGTGCTGAAATTTTTTGAAGTATGGGAGATGATAGCTCTATTTCTTTTAATGATTTTGATATTGATGGCTGCAATATATCTGAAGTAATTTTGTTCTTGCAAAAGCTTGCTTTGACTCCCAATGCTAGTTCTTTAAATATTGCTTTTACTAAGCATATTACCAATGCTCTCATAAAGATTAGGGATGAAAAGTTGAAGCAAAAAGCCTCTGTTCCCAAGAAGTTAGAAGATGGTTGGGAACCCATCATTGATATGCATGTTAATGGTTATGATTGCCATGCTTTATGTGATCTAGGTGCTAGTATTTCTATCATGCCTAGAAAAATTTATGACATGCTTGATTTACCACCGCTTGAAAAGTGTTATTTTGATGTTCCTATTGCTGATGTTGCTAAGAAGAAACCTTTGGGAAGAATTAATGATGTTCTTATTGTGGTTAACAATAACCTTGTTCCCGTTGATTTTCTTGTTATGGACGTTGAATGCCATGCTTCACGTCCTATTATTTTGGGAAGACCCTTTCTTCGAACTGTAGGTGCCATCATTGATATGAGGGAAGGCACCATCAAATATCAATTCCCACTTAAGAAAGGTATGGAACACTTCCTTAGGAAAAGAAAGAAATTACTTTTTGACTCTATTCTTAGAGCAAATTATGAGCTTGATGCTTCATCACTTGATGTTTCTTGATTCGCAATTTTCTGCGCCTAGCTCAAAGGCGTTAAAGAAAAGCACTCTTGGGAGATAACCCAATGTTTTCTTTTTAGTAATTTTTCTTTTATTTGAGTCTTGGAAGTCATTACTACTGTAATGACCGCTCCTTATCTTGTTTATTTCGTTTTTGTGCCAAGAGAAGCCTCTAATTTGAGTGAGGTAAAGATTTGGGGATGCTGCTGTCCTGAAACTGTTTTCGGTGCTGCACCGTAAAAATTCGTATAAATTATCTGTATATCTTTTGGACCTGAAATTTCTTGTGCATATGCCCCAGGTTATATCCAAACTTTTGTTAGTTTAACACTTTTTGATTTGATCAACAGAAAATCCCTAAAAAATTCGACCTTTGTCAGCTGTTCAGTTTTGACAGATTTTTGCCAATATTTGTGTTTGCCACTTTATCGCTTTCTTTTGATCATGGAACTTTTAGAGAAGTTGCTACAGTAGTATTTGCTATATATGTGGTGGTTTTGAGTTGAAACCTGAAGCAAATAGAGGATTGATTATATGTTATGCTTACACTAATGTTGCTAATAGAATTGTGTTTAGTTTTGTATGAAGGAAGTTTTTAAGTGTAGGGATTGGAGAATGATGAGATGAGTTGAAGAATGGACAAAAGCTCAAGCTTGGGGATGCCCATGCATCACCCCAAGAAATATCCAAGAAGTACAAGCGAAAAAGGTTGGGGATGCCCCCGAGGCACCCCTTCTTCATCGGCAAAAATCAGGTCACCTTTCAAAACACTATATTTTTATTGCTTCATGCACTATGTGTTTTTCTTGGAGCGTCAGTTGTTTTAGTTTTCTTAGTTAGTTTAGTTTGTTTGTTTGCTGCAATAAATGGTTGGACCCCAACAAATTTTCTTTTGGAGAAGTTGCCTTGCTTTTCATTTGCCAAGAACACTCTAGTTTTCACTCTTATTAAAAATCGAGTGTTCTTCTTTCTCCGCTACTGCTTTTGGTTTTCGTTTTCGCCTTGATTTGCGTTTAGACCTTGTCATATTTTTTCATCAAGGTGTATTTTTTCCTCTGATCTTTATTGGTTTTCATCAAAAGAGGTGTCTTTAAAATTTTTAAATGGTGTTGGAAAAGAGAAAAAGCTTTGTGCAAAATATTGGTACAAGAAGGAGCTTGTGTAGACTGCGGCTTAGGCTTTTTCATGTCATGCTTGATGTCTTTTTGATAGTATGCTTAGTGGTTTTGCTGTAGCATGACTTGTCTCAAATAACTGAGATTGCTTAATGAGCCTTTGAAAAACTCATGCGTTGTTTTTATTGTATGGAAGCATTATTTTGGTTTTCTCCTTGATGCTTTATTTGGGTTGACTTGGCGCATGCTCACACATGTTAGACTCTTACAAAGTCGCCAATAGCCTTCATGATCATTTAGTTTTTGACTTTTGATGCCATCTTATGCTTCTTTTAATGTCGCTTTGTCGCTTTGCATGATTATGGCCATTATTGCTCTCTTAGTTGGTCGCTCCCAGTCTTTTGCTAGCCCTCGCCTTATACATATACTTACAATGACAAGAGCCTTGCTTGGGACTCTAAGTAAAGTAGCATGAGGTTTGGGTACTCGTATTCACGGGGCACGAGGTTTTCAACTTATGATTTGTCAAGCATATGCATCATAATTGTTCTCGCATTAACTCTAACCATTCAAGATGCTTATGATGGGCGCAATGAGAGCTCAAAGCCGGTAAGTACCATAATTTTTGAAGGTTATAAAACTTGCAATCACTGCTTCCCTCTGCGAAGGGCCTTTCTTCTACTTTTATGTTGAGTCACCACCTTCTTTCTTTATGCACCATTTAGAGAGCATAGTTGTCATTCTTAGTGTAATATGCATTGTCCCAAAGTTCATTGATTGATTCATATTGTTGGTTTCAGTTGTTCTTAAATTATTTGTATCTAGTCGCCCTCTTAAACTTGAAGGTGTCCTATGCATTTATGTTTTTCTCTCTTTGAAGGACAAGCTGAAAACCATTTGTATATTTTTCCTTATGATTTGAACACACATTTGACTTTCATTGTTTCATTTTCATGATCTTTTGTTTGTGTTCTTTTGCATGTTTACAACATGGTTGCTAAGTTTTTATTGTCATGATTATATCTTCATGCCCATGTTTTAAGTTCTTATGATCCCAGCTCACCAATGCTTACATATATGATCAAGTTTGTGTAGGTGCATGTCACCTCAAAAATTATTCTTTGTTATCACTTACCTACTCGAGAACGAGCAGGAGTTAAGCTTGGGGATGCTTGATATGTCTCCAACGTATCTATAATTTTTGATGCTCCATGCTTGTTTTTACACCATTTGCCTATTGTTTCGTTACACTTAGTGGCACTTTTATGCATTTTCCGGAACTAACCTATTAACGAGTTGCCACAGTGCCAGTTTCCTGTTTTCTGCTGTTTTTGTGTTCCAGAAATGATACACAGGAAATATTCTCGGAATTGGACGAAACAAGTTCCTGAAGTCTTATTTTACCCGGAAGCTTCCAGAGATCCGAAGGAGAGTCAGAGGGGGGCCACCAGGGCCCCACACGCAGGGGTGGCGCGGCCAGGCCCCTGGCCGCGTGGGCCCCGCGTGAGGGCGCCTGGCTCCCCCTCTGACAACGCCCCTTCGCCTATAAAGACTCCCCGACGGAAAAAACCTAAGTACCCGATCAGATTTCCAGAACACATCGTGATCCGCCACCGCCGTCGACCCAAAGATCGGGAGGGTCCAGAAGCTTTTCCCGGCACCCTGCCGGAGAGGGGAATCGCCACCGGAGGTCTTCTTCATCGCCATGCTTGCCTCCGGAGCGATGAGTGAGTAGTCTACCTTGGACTATGGTTCCATAGCAGTAGCTAGATGGTTGTCTTCTCCACCATGTGCTTCATGTTTAGATCTCATGAGCTGCCCTACATGATTGAGATCACCGTTATGTAATTCTACATGTTTGGTTTGTTAGGATCCGATAAATATTGGTGTTTATGATTAAGTTGCTGTACTAAATATTATCTTTTGTTATCTCTATGTTGTTTATGATCTTGCATGCTCTCCGTTGTTAGTAGCTATCTTGGCCGAGTAGTTGCTAGTGACTCCAAGATGGGGTATTTATGCTCGATAGTGGGTTCATGCCTCTATTTCACCTGGGGGAGTGACAGAAACCTCTAAGGTGGTAGATGTGCTGTTGCTACTAGGGAGAAAACAACATTCATATGCTCAAGGGCATATGCTTTGTTTACATTACACACTTTGCTTAATGCAATTATCTGTTGTTCGCAACTTAATACTTGTGGAGTTCTCGGATTGATTCACCACAAGTGGATTATTAGTCATAGATGCAGTTGGATGGCGGTCTATGTATTTTGTTGTAATGCCCAGAGTAAATCTCATAGTGACCTTCTTGACATATCACGTTTATCTTTATTCTATCAATTGCCCAACTGTAATTTGTTTATGCAGCATGTGTTATTTATCTTATGGAGAGACACCACTAGTGAACTGTGGACCCCGGTCCTATTTCCATCATATTGCTATCACCTGTTTACTTTACTCGCACTGTTTACTTTACTCGCATACTATATTGTTTTCCACTCGATACGCTCATAACCTTTGTTTCAAGCAAACCGGTGAGATTGACAACCTCATCGCAAGTTGGGAAAAGTATTTGTTTGTGTGTGTGTAGGTTCCGCATCACCTTCAGTCGTTTATCTCTCCTCTCCTGATCGATAAACCTTGGTTTCTTAAACTGAGGGAAAACTAGCTGCTATACTCATCATACCTTCCTCTTGGGGTTCCAAACGGGCTGGTTATTCACCACGCACAAGTACCGTCTACTCCCACGCCTTCAACCGGTAGCACGACGCCGTACGGCGAGGAACGAGCCCGCCGCCTACCCCTGCCCGGCCTCTTCCCCACACCTTGGGCAGAAACCCTAGATGCAGCGCCCCCTCCTCCTCTCCCCCACTCTCTCTCAGTCCCACCGCCGTGTTCTTGCACAGGAGCCATGCTCCCACTCCTCCCTCCTCTCCGTTGGCGAGAAGGCGAAGGGGACCGACAGATCTGAGCACGCCGATGCGGAGAAGCAGGCGATCACACAGGATGCGGAAAAGGGGGCTCTGGCGGTGCCGCTGGTTCAGCGGGGGGATGTCCATGGTGGATCCCCATGGTGGTGGTGAGCGCAGGCCGAGGCCAAGGCGTGGTCGTGGACGTTCTCCTCCCCTTGAGCAGCGAGATCCAGGTGTGGGAGCCTCCACAACGAGCAGGTGACCACGATGACGAGCACCCGCGCATCCTCCTGCAGCGAACCTGTGACCTTCTTTCCCGTCCTCTTCTTCTCAAGCAAGGTGATTTCTGGTTCTCTCCTAGCTCTTTTTTTTTTGTGTGGATCTGAAATCCCAAGCTATCCTAGCTCTCTTTTGTTTCCTGTGGTGATCTGATGCTATCCTAGCTTTCTTTTGTTTCTTTTGTTGATCTGAAATAGTAGTCGCTTTGGGCATAGTGCAAGAACGCATCATCTGGTATGGCCTCGTTCTCATCTTGGCTAGGAGCATGTTACAAAATATAAATAGAACATGTGGATTCCAGAATAGCACAAGTATTTAGCTCACCAGTTTCAGTAAATTCCCCAGAATCGGTTCCAGGTGAACTTCAGCACCTGAACAGATGTCATCTCTAAATAGTAGGCTATTAGTTGCAACTTGGTGTGATAGGCAAAATTTGTAGAAAGGCAAAATTCTTTTTTAGCTGGTCAGATTGAAATTGGACTGAATTTTTTTATTAGATTTCTTTCTGAATTAACTCTATCGAAGAGCTGTTTTTTGAAGCTGTGAAGAAAAGGTAACTTTTATAACACCTGCAATCTACATCATGTTAAGGATCACAAATCTACCGTGTACTATCACTTAGTTATGGATATTGATATTCCAAGGTATACTTTCTATGCATATATAATTCTATGAGTTGCAGCCATAAGCATATTCAATTGTATTTTTCTGCTTCAGCCTGTAAAAGATGGTGTAAATCATCCTCTTGAGATTATGTCCCTAGGTGGTATTTACTGATTTTAACATGTTTAAATATTGTTTCTCTCCTTGAGATACTTACACCTTGGTGGGGCACTACGGGGTTGTGCTGGCATGGATGCCGAGTGGCAAAGAGAGCCCTACTGTGTCTAATACATATGCATTGTCGCCTGTTATTTGTAATATTGATGCATTTTGAGGATTCGGAGTTTCCTGCTGGCATTTCTTATCCTATGGCTTTAAAGCTTCCTTCCTTTTTCTGGTCCTAAATCGCTAATGGATCTTTTTGGTTGGTAGTTGCTCTTGTTGTGCCATGTAAGATGATTGTGTTCTCTGAACTTTGAATGTATGTTTGTCCTCCGGTTAGCAGACCATGCCACTTCATATTTTACTTCACGTTTCTTATACAAACCATGATTAAATAAATATAGGGGCTTGCTCAAAAAATAAAATGGGCATTGAAATGCTCAACAACAAAATTGTTGGACATTGTCTGAAGGTCATTAAAGAAAAAATGAGATGTCATATTGATATATGGATGGTACATTAACTGTTTATGTTCAAATTTATCATTTCAGTATACTCATACTTAGGTATATGTCTGTTGGTACAGATGCAGAGCTACACCTTCGACCTTCTTGATGCCCCGAAAGCAGCAGAATGTAAACCCAATGTGGCTTACATGGTGGAGCAGAGTGACAATGCTATGGAGTTATTGGAGGTTCTGTAGTGAAGCTTATAACCATGTGACAACTATATGTTACGTCGCCCAGTGTACAAATATTTTCCTTGTGAGATGCTGCTGAATGCTAGATGTCGTGCAAGTTCATGTCGACGCTTTTGAGGTATGTTTCATTTTCCATTCCGGAGGCTGTCATATGCAATCAAGTTCTGTTCATAGTTTATTATTCTCCAGTTAAGGAATCACTCCCTCACAAAGGTCCATCTTCACTCATTCTTGCCCGGAAGGCATTGATTTTTGTTTGTAAGGATATACCTCTAGCTCATGATTCAGTTTGATACAATCAATTGTCACCGGTCTTGCCTGAAATGCCTTGACTTTTGTAATAAGAGATACATACAGCATGTATGATTCAGTTTGATACGATCAATCGTCACTTACTGTTTTACTCCTCTGTTTCTTTAGGTAAGACTGGGTTGCCTGGAATACCTTACAATCTGGTTAAATATTTCCTACATGAATAAGAAGGTAGTTGCAGCAGCAATGACCCGATGGCGGCGGCTATGGTTTGGAGAAGGGGAGGGGCACTGTGAGGGAGAATTGAGTTCTATGTAACTATGCACCAGCCCATTTTGTCTCTCATGTGTGCATCTTCTTAGAATATTTTGGAAAAATTATGTGAGTCAAAGCAGAAATGGATCTCAGGCTGAACTGTAGTGTTTGCTTTTATGCAGTCTCTTAACGGTGAAAGTGAAGCGGAGCAAGGAAATCATCAGGGAGGCAATGGGAAAGGGAAGGTTAGATGGCTAAGCACCATTCCTTAATAAGATTGGATCTTCTAGCCAAATTAAGATAAAGCTTTGATTTTGGGGGCACCTTGAATAGGGTTATTTAGGTATTGTGTTGTTTTGATGTTTGGTTGAGAACAAAATAGGTGTTGTGCTTGCTTTATCTGTGAATCTGTTTCGTGGTGAGAAAGGAAAAGAATAAGTGGGGAAAAGTAGGAGTTTCAGTTATTGATATCTAGAGAACTTTTGTACTCTTGTCTTGCCAGGTTCATTCTTTATTGTTTCTATAGAGGTAGCAACACCTCCTTGTCATGCCATAATCATGCTCAGACAGTTGAGCATGGCTACTGAAAACAAGCAAACCGAACCATTGTATACAGTTCAGTAAAGTCATGCGTGGATGCTTTTCATTATAGTGTTTATTTACCTCTTTATGGTTGTTTAATTACAGTGTATAGTTCATATTTGATACTCCCTCCGATTGGAAATAACTGTCAGTGATTTTGTACTAGCTTAGTATAAAATTTGTACTAAGTCACCGACAGTTATTTCCAATCGGAGGGAGTAATAAATATTGGGAGCATACGGAGATCTACTTGATGTGATATAGTCAAGCATCCATACACTAAGGATATGTGATACTATAGGTTACTTTCTATTTTGTAAAATTGCCGTTAAAGGAGATAATTTTCTGCTATCCTAGAAAGCTCATGTCCAGGTTCAGTATATCTGTTCCTACCTTATGTGTTCAGCTAATTTGTTGTTTGTGTACAGGGAAGAGATTGATTCGATGATCAGGGGAGAAGATGGTTGTTTACTTATGGCAAACTTGGCAGTGTCTTGCTTTCCTATGTAAGAAATATCAAATGATCAAGTTATTTTTAGCAAGAACAATAATTTGCTTCATGTTTGCTGGATATACACCTAAACTGTTTTTCAACACAGAGCTTGATGGAGATGCCCCTCATGGCAACCCCTGCCCTTTTGATTCTTCCATTCCGACGTCCTCGGTTGCCCAATAGATCAAAGAAAACTGTGGTGAGCCCCATCCAACCCAATCTTCTTGCTCTCTAGACTCTGATTTCCTATTGATTCACCGGTCATTATGCATAACATAAGGTTAACCATTTCTTTTAGTTTTGATGTGCCATGAACTTGGGAACCATGAACATGCCTTCCTGGTCATTCAGTGTTACCTCCCTCGATTAAAACTTAGTGATCTGCATGAATCTACCACGAGGTTTATAACCTATTTACCTAACTGAGTTCCAAATAATTATAATATTCCACACAAAAAATTCGAATTTTAGCTTGTCTTAAATTACAATACCAGTTCAGTATTAGTCATTATACACGTATAACTGTCATGTTACTCTTGCTATTAGTTCTAATAGAGAATCTAAAATAATTCTACTGATATCATCCTGCTGCTAGACTTGCTGATATTCCTACACGATTTTCAAATCTGTAAGTAAATAAGCTCTACTACTTTACTTGCTATGCTTTTTTTTCAAGGAGCACAAACCAACATGAGTGACAGAAGTGATATTGCTGAATCTGTGACATCTGCTTTCTCAACTAACAAGGAGGTATCACCTTCTAGACACATTTAGCAAGCGTAGTGTTAATTGTCTATTGACAATTGCTCCATAAAACTTCCATTTTCCAGGGCGTTCAGAGACTTCTTACAATCCCAAGAAAATTAATATTTGATGAGATGTTGAGGCATCTAGGGCTGCCGCTTGCTCAATATCACCACACTATTTATGAAGACTGCAAGTTCTGTGTGACCGTTGTTTTCAAAAAATCAAAACTATCCAGCCAAGACGCCAAGGTCCCCATTCCCCATGAAAATATCTGGAGTTGTTCTATGGATGAGGCCCTAGCGAAACACAACGCTATCATGGCAGCTGTTAAAGGAAATTAAAGGTTAGAAGATGGTGATCAAAGATTTAAACTATCCAATTTTAAAGGATTCAGAACAACAGAACACAGGAGGAGTAAAGCAGTTAGAAGATGAATACAGACACCTAAGAATTCAGCTCAGGAAAGCGGATTTAAGATTGAGAAACTTGCTAGAGGCTGGTTTCTCTATGTGAGTTACATGTGCTCATTTTCAGACCAGTTTTATAGTTTGGCATATCTCAGCTACTATGACAAAGTAGAAGCCATAAGTGATAATGTGAAAAGAGCGTTTTCAAACATATATTCTGTCGAAGGGTTCAAGTCTAGAGGTGCTAAGCTGCAAACCAAGCTAAAGAAAGTAAGGCAATCTTAAATGAGAATGATCGCACCAAGATCTTGTGTTCTTTACTGTTGGAATATGTATATATATCACCAAGCGGATTTTCGCCCAATGCTGATTACTAGAATATTTTCCCCAAACATATTGTATGTGCATGTACTATATCCTATCTGTAATGCCAAATGCTACAAGAACGCAACGTGTATGCTATTTGTTTGTTCATTTTTTTCAAAGTATTCTCTCTGCATAATAACCGGTTTTTTAATCCTTTCAAGATGTAATGTGTATACTACAGGTGTGTTTCTTCTATTTTAGTTTTTTCCTTTATATACTACTCAAGCTTTAGTTTGTTTGAAAATAAAGTAACCAAGTGAATCTGTTGGGATGTGTTCGGTTCCAGAACGAGGGGGAATGGAATGGAATGGTTCCGTTCCGAGGTCACAGGACGGTTCCGACCCAGTGTTCGGTTCGGAAAAGAACGAGGAACGGAACGGTTCCATCCCTGTGTTCGGTTTTGGAATGGGATGAGAATACAACTGGCAACACACCAGGACCGATCCGCTGCCAGAAATCAAGTCGCCGAACGAGAGCCAGCCACGCCTCCTTCCGTCGCCATGTCCTGCAGAAATTTTTGCCTCCTGCTGGACGACGAGGCACTTTTAGCAGGGCTGCCAAAGTGCCAAGCTCTCCTCTGGTCAAGAGATCCTCGTGTTTGGCCTCCTAGCAGCCACCGATATCAACGGCCTCACCAGTGGTAACCCCGCCATATGCAGTCACTGTAGGAATGAATCGCTACGCCGACGGCCGACAGCTCTCGGCGTAGGGCACAATGGCCGTCGGCATAGTCTATGCCGAGGGCTGCCCTCGGTGTAGATGCCCCTCAGCGCAGCCCTGTTTGGCCGTCGGCATAGGTTTTGCCCTCGGCGTAGGCTATGCCGACGGTTTTGCCCTCCGCATAGTCTACCGCTGTTTATAATTTTTTTTAAATATTTTTTTTTCAGTTTTTATTTTCAATTTTTTTGAATCTTTGAATTGTTTGACTCGTTAATCTCCCAATTAGAATATTTTTAACACTAATTACACTTAATATTTGGTCAAATTTAAGTCTTGGTCAAACTTACCAGTCGGTCACCCATCCTCACACTCACACTACTCCACCCCAGCACGCTTAACTTCTCTGTTCTATCCAGATGAGTTTCCACAAAGCAAATTATACATTATTGATAATACTACCATATCAATTCTATTAACCCTTACACTATGTCACACATCATTGGTTTTTAAATTTCCAAACTATATATTAAGTAAACAACAATGAATAAGTAATAAATATATTTAATTTCAAACTATATAATAAGTAAATAACAATGAATAATTAATAAATATATTGAATAAATTATATCTTTAAATCCGTAAATCGGAATTCGACAAATTATATTTCTAAATCAATCAGAAAAATGAGAGTAATTCAAATATGACATTCATATGTAATGTTTTATGTTTTATTTAATTTTTGAATTTTTATATAGTTTTCTTATGCCACACCCTTGCTCTACCCTATTAACCCTCACTTTACCTCGTTGATAAACGACAGGCATGAACCTTTTTAGCTAGGGGTAGAATTTTACAAAACTCTTTGTGTATCTATAATAAAATAACATGTTGTGTATCTAAAAATGATTTTTTTCAAAAATCATGAGGAAGCCATGATGGAGCTGTTCAAATTTACCCCACTTCTTGCTGAATTGGCAAGAGTTTGTCTTTTTGTGGAAGGTTAATGAAAAGCTTTACATACACAAATAATTGGTGATATATACATAAAATGTGTTCTAATATTGGTTAAAATTAGCGTGTTCTAGTTTTGTAATGTATTTTCAGTACTTCCTTCATAAAAAACCCAATTTTGATACTTAGAAAATGAAAACTGATTTTTTTATGCATAGAAAATGAAAACTCCCAATATGAACTTTGTTTGCCATTCCAATATGCACACATGTGCACAATATGAGGTCATTTGAACAAACTATTCCATGATTCGGGTCATGACCTAGCTCATCTGGCTTGAAAGCCATAAAACTTTGTACATGTTAGATTATTTCTGAGAAGGGATTTTTAAAATATTTGCAATAGTCCAACTTTATTATTATTCCTCACAAGTAGGTCACATAATATGACACGACACAATGTGAAGATTTTACATTTTTTGATTTTTTTTGAATTTCTTATGCTCGATTCAAAATACGGTCGAAACGGCGGGCATGAACCTTCTTAGCTAGGGTTGAATTTTGCAGAACTATTTATGGTTCTCTGATAAAACTTCTACTTGTAAACCTGAAAATAATTTTTTGAAAAAATCATAAGCAAACTATGATGCGGCTCTAGTTCAAATTTTCCCGACTTCCAGTTGAATCAAAACCCTAAATCCCTAAATTAAAAATCCTAACTAATTAAAATTAATTAGTTCTAAATTTTGAAAGATTTAGATGAATAGATCTTATTTTTTACAAATTTTGATATATCATTTGTATTTTTTGTGAATTAGAATGATATAGTTATAATTTTTCTAAGATTAATATGATCAAAGAGAAAATAGCTATACCGAGAACATTGCCGTTGGTATAGCTATCCTACGTCGATGAAAGTTCTACACCTTGCGCCATTTGGCCATCAGCATAGACGCTGGCCGTCGGCGTAGACGCTGGGCATCAGCGCCTTGCGCCATTTCCGATTTCCGTAACCTTTCTTCCTGCCCTGATCTGTAAGTAGTTATTTATTCTAAAAATCTGTAAGTAGTTGGTGTGTTATATATGTGCCTTCTTGGTGACCAGCACTCACAGATGTTGCAGCAAGAAGGGGGTAGCAACGAGGCAGAATACAGGACGCGAAGCAGACACATGGCAATCTCTTTTTCCCTTTCCTAATTCATATCTTCTTTTATCTATGTTTTGACCCGTTGATGATCTTTCGCGAGTTTTGGGCATCCTCGCTACATTGCCCGCTTTTGACCGCTCACCACCTAAGTTATTTTTCTTTCTGCGGAGTTCTTTGTGTAATTTTATGTGATACGCATGATTGTCTTAGGCCTTCCCAATGCAAGTTTCTTAGCGCGGTATCATAGGCAAAGTGCTGATGTGGCACCTTATTAAATGATGAAAGAGAGTGAGGTTGTATCTTAGCTAAGACTAGTCACAATGGTGGTATCATAGCTAGTATCATGCATTCCATGCATGCAAAAAGCTGATGTGTCACCATAGTTAATGATGAGAGAGATTAGAGTAGTATCATAGGTAGATACTGTATCATAGCGCGTATACCTAGAAAAAATAGTGTCAAATAAATCTTGTACACAATTTTGCATCGAGATTCTACAAATCATTAAATATAAAGAGACTATGATACTACTATATAATATCATGCATTGTGAAGGTAGTATCATGCTGTAGTATCATACGCATGATACCACACTATGATACTATGCATTGTGACCAGTCTAAGCTACAACCTTTGCACAAAGTCATAGGTAAAAAGTATTGCTAGCCCAATCACATGTATGCATGAGGCCAAAATCATTAAATTTAGATACAATCTTTAGATACAATGCATTGTGATGATTGTCTCTTAGAATAAACACCTACCTAGGATAGCGCGCTAAGAGTTAATGCATTATGAAAGGCCTTATGTGGTGACCATATGTGTAATATTTGTAAAAATATTTTCTAATAAAATGTATGGTGACTTAAAAGAAAAGAGAGAAAGGCATCAACGGCGGCGCCCTCGAGATCCACCCTCTCCGGCGGTGTCTCCGCGACCCATTATCCCCACCAGACTCCGTCCGACTCTCCAGTCTCCATCGCCATCTCGGTCTGCCGCCTCCGTACGCGCATCCACTCCTCGCCCTTGCCATCCCGGTCCCAGGTCAGCAGACCTTTGCCTCCTCGGCGCGCCCCAACCGCGTCGCCGCAAAGTGCCACTGCTGCCGTCTGCTGTGGAGGATGTAAGGGACACTGCCGCCGTCTGCCGTGGAGGAAGAAACTGCCACCGCTGCCAAGGATTGAAGACGTGAGTTATAGACTTTTGCACTTGAACTTGTTTACAGGAAGCTATTTTCAGGGTTGATGCCAATGCGGAAAATTTTGATTCCTTGTTTCCGAAAGATGACAAACCTACCGTATGTCAGGTGTGATCCTTGAGCCTTAACGTATGCTCTTTGCAACCGTGTCATGGTAACACCAGCAGAGGAATTATAAGAATATTATGTTTACAATTCAACTATCAGTATGGATGGCGAAGTGTTCTTCACCACAATACTGGATCATACTACTTTAAAAAGATTTTTTTTATCACAGGACAACCTGAACTGATTCGTTGGTCTAGAACGAAATTGGCCAGCAAAGGTTCAGAATAATCATAAATTGAGGATTGATTAAGACTGGACAGCAACTAGCTTGTCCTAAGTTTGCACTGTTCTGTGACAGAAGTGTCACCTAATTATATAGCCTACCATGTTGATTTGTATGGCATTGCAACCAGATCGATACGAAAAAAAAATCTGCTATTGATATATGAAATGGAAACCAGATTATTATAATACTATTTCTTTGTTTGCGCTAAACTGATAGCAAAAATGAACAAGTATGTACTCCGAATTTTCTATATCCTTGTCGGTTTTTGTGCACCATTGCTGTGGTACACAATGTTCTCCATCGAATATGCTCAGATAGTGCAAGAATTTGACTCTTATTGCAACCATTTATTACAATAATATCACTCTTGTTTTCTGCATGTCCAGCTGTATTGTCCTCAGTTGTTCCAGATGTTACTGATATGACTAGAAGCTCTGTGGGGGATGATCGTCCACCTGAAGAAATTAATGTGGGACGCAATTTTTTTTTGGAGATGGTTGGTATGCCAGACTCTCCGATGAGGAGAAACGGGCATCGGAAGAAATCTGCAGCTCTCCATGTTAACATTTTTGTACCTGAATCCTCTACCCTTTGTGTTTCACCTGGTAAGAATATCTACATTTTCGCTGTGATATACATCCCTTCTGATAAAGGTGTGTATGATGTGTATACATATTTTACAGTGATCAGGCTACTTGAAGTTCGATGTAAATGTTGGTGCTGACTGAATACAATTCCCAAGTTTCTCTATTTTAAGAATGGTGCAAATGTGAGTACGCTAGGTTGTCCCGTCTGCTTGCTTTTTTGGTAACCGCAGAGGTATGTAGATCACACTCATTTGTATGCACTTTTTTGTTAGAATATTTTCTTCTCAAATGTGCACATTCTTAAGCTATCTGTTCTCCTCATACTAGATTGTTATATGTTGTGTCTCAAGATCTTATTGCTCTTCATTTTAAACTTTCGATTCCACAGAATAGTGAATACGGACAAAAGGCTGCCCTTAAACCACATGCTGAGGTAATGAATAACATCGACGAGAAACTCTATGATTGCAATGACACCTTGATTTTCTCACAGTAACAGTTCTTACTGAATTTGGTGGTACAGAAACTGTTTCTTGCCTTTTGTGTTTATTAAGTGACATTTCTACATATAATAATATTGGTATGCGTGTGCACATGTATAGATAATATTGATCCTTGACTTCCCTCACCAGTAAATGGATCCTTTATACTATCCCTCACCACATCAGGAGGAATAATAAAAGGCAATTCTTTCTTCTTCTTTTCCTTTTTAGCATTTAACAGAGAATGAAAGTAACTCGCAAGAGGTGCGTTAACCTGATTCCTTGCAGAAAACATGGTTAACATGAACAAAAGTAACAAAGTGACAAAGAAAGCCAGACCGCTAACTCTATCAGGCTTTATGTAGACCGGCCACTAAATCATTATCAGGCCTTATGTGGGTCGGCCTGACAAATCTTTATTAGGCCTTAGCGGTCCATAGGTGGGTCAACCGCTAAATCTTTTGCAGGCCCACGGGTGGGATGGCCCACTGAAGAGCTAAATCTTTAGCGGGCCATGGATGGGTCGGCAAACTAAAGAGCTAAATCTTTAGCGGAACATAGATGGACCATCCCGCCAAATCTCTATCATGGATTTGCAGGTCATAGGTGGGTTGTCGCACTAATTCTTTAGCAGGTCTTCAGTGAGTTCAGTCCGCTTAAAATTTAGTAGGACTTAGGTGGCACCGTACACCCGCCAAATCTCTATCATGGATTTGCAGGTCATAGGTGGGTTGTCGCACTAATTCTTTAGCAGGTCTTCAGTGAGTTCGGTCCGCTTAAAATTTAGTAGGACTTAGGTGGCACCGTACACATTTTTGTAGCGTAGGTTACATTGCGTGGCACCAATATTATGTCGAAGGCCAAGATTGCAAGAGTCTGACTCCAACACTACTCGTACCCTATCCACACATATTACAACTAACCAAACTTGTACTTAATATTAGACACAAACTCAGCTCTCCGGATATGAAGTATTTTTCTGACATTTCTAGCTGTTTTTTAGGGATAACTTTTCTAGCTGTTAAAAACAGACCACCAAGAGCATGGTGACCTCCCATCTATTGCTTGAATAAAGAGGGAGCAAGTCCACCATGTCTTTGATCCCAAAGGTGTTGATCCAACTCAAAAGCAAATGCCATGTCGTGTTTTAATAGCAAAAATACTGAATTGTCGTGCCAAGGAGCAACGACACGCCAAAATAAAACTTTTGGGTTCTTGTTCGGTGGAAGTCATCAATTGCCAAAGAAGTTGCAACACTTCAAGAATAAAAGAATAAATCTGTTGATGGTTTTTGTTTGGAACAAGGCAAGGAGCTGCAGTACGTAGGAAGAATAAAATTAAATGCCAAAGAAGTTGCAACACTTCAAGAACAAAAGAATAAATCCGTTGATGGTTTTTGTTTGGGATCGAGGCAAGGAGCTGGAATACGTGAAGAATAAAATTAGAAGAATAACCTACACAGAAAGCGAGAAGTTTTGCGAGCGAAAAGCAATGAGAGGCACATGGAGTTTTGCCAAAGGGGGAAAACGAATTATCTTGAGTAAGAATTGCTTAACTGGGTTCTGCTAGGTGCAATTGAGAGGCGTACTGATAATCTTTGGGTTTGCTGAAATGTATTTTCTCCATTTCAAAATGTAGTATATTTTGAGAAGCTAATTTAATTTCTCAAAACATACTACATTTGAGAACAGAGCAGTAGTTATTTGGTCAATTTACGGTCTGTGATGAAGATCGGACCCTTTGTTAAGATATTGTGGAAAGGGAGCATCCGTTGTCATGTCCCTCTGATCGGTGTCATCTAAGCTCTGGTTATTGAAGTGTTTTTTTTTTCAGATTTTTCTTGTTGCTATTAAAAGACCAGGAATAAAGTACGTATCTGTCCCACCTACCTACCTTTGCTTTTAGCAAATGAAAGCAGGACCACGATACCTTTGTTCCTTGGCCACCAAAGCAAATGCCATGCCTTGTGAGGATGGTATCAACAGCTAATTAGTGTCTTGTTTGAGCGGTTAACTTAGATCCCGGTCCGGCCACTGTATATATATACTTCTGTCTCTTTTAGATCTCCTACCACGCACAACAAACACACAACAAAGCAGAAGCTAGGAGGAGATACAAAACAACTGAGAGAGAGAGAGAGATCAGGAAAAAATGGCGGAGTTTGCGCTTGGGCTGACCAAGACGGCGGTGGAGGGAACGGTGAGCAGGGTGATGTCGGCGATCGAGGAGGAGGGGAAGCTGAAGGTGCGTGTGCAGAACGACCTGGTGTTCATCACGGGCGAGTTCCAGATGATGCAGTCCTTCCTGAACGTGGCCAACAAGGAGCGTGCGAAGAACCAAGTGGTGAGGACGTGGGTGAGGCAGATCCGCGACCTCGCCTTCGACGTGGAGGACTGCATCGAGCTTGTCGTGAGCCTGGACCTCAAGTCGGGCTGGTCCTGGGCGTGGTACATGCTGCCAGACTGCATAGCACCGCAGCGGCCCCTCGATCAGGCGGTCGCTGAAATACAGCGGCTCAAGGCGAGGGTGGAGGACGTCAGCCACAGGAACGCCCGCTACAACCTTATCGGCGACTCCGGCGCCGGCTCCGGCGCCAACTCATACCCTTCGGAGGTCATCCCGCTGCCGGCCGATGTTAGCGCATCAGCAACAGCATTCCAGATCCTGCGTGAGGTGTGGGAGGCTGCAGGGAAGATGAGACCTGATATGTGTGACCTCAAAAAGTTGATCACCAATGAAGGCAGTCACCGTGAGGTGATCTCCCTATGGTCAAGTCCAGGATCCCCTACTGAACTTGTGACAACGTCCATTGTCCAGAAGGTGTACAATGACCCGGAAATCTGCCAAGAATTCAAAATCCGTGCCTGGGTAACGCTGACGCATCCATTTAGCCTTGACGAGTTCCTCAAGAGCTTTCTCACTCAGTTATACCCCTGCATTTCCTCTCACCACAAAGAAAACTTGGAACCCTGCTTCCGGACATCGGAAGAGTACCATCGCATCAAGGCCAAGATCACGCTGCTGTTGAACCAGCAGAGGTATCTCGTCATCGTGGAGCAACTATCCACTATTGTAGAGTGGGACGCCATCAGATTGTTCCTACCGGACAATAAAAATGGCAGCCGGATAGTCGTGACGACGCAAAAATTAGGGCTTGCACTCTCCTGCACGGGGAAGCCATACCAAGTATCGGACCTTTGGCAATTCTCGAATGGTCAATCTCTTTGTGCCATTTTTTTTTTTTTCGCGAAAACGCAAAAGCCTTGCGTTTCGATGCATTGATAGAAAAAAAGATTTTTTTACAAGCCCTCGAAAGAGCGAACACCCCGTCGTACAACTCAACCCGAAAAGACTAGCCTAGGGGAGTAGCTGACGAACACCTCGCGCCCCCGCCTCAGCCCATTCACGCGCCTCTGCCTTGATCGTGTCCAAGAGAGAGGCAACAGAAGGCTGAGTGTTGTCGAAGATAGCTGCATTGCGGTGCTTCCAGATCCACCACGCCGTGAGCAAGATCATCGACGAGGTGCCCTTGTGCAGGGCACGAGGGGTGGCGCGTAGCGCCGAAGCCCACCAGGCAGTGAAGTCGTCTCCGGCAACCGGGGGGGTCGATGTCGATCGTATCCAAGACAACACCTCATGCCAGATCGTCCTGGCGAAGGGACAACCAGTGAGTAAGTGCGTCATCGTCTCCTCAGCCTGATCGCACAACAAGCAGCGTGCAGGGTGTGGGAGTCCTCGACGTGCAAGTCGTTCCGCGGTCCAACACCTGTCCAGACAGGCTAGCCAGATGAAGAACTTCACCCTTGGGGGCGCCCAGGACTTCCAATTGAGCCTCCAAGAGCTAGATACCAATGCCCCCTCAAAAAGGGCGTTGTAGCAAGACTTGGAGGTGTACTGGCCGTTGGTCGTCCATCGCCACACCAATCTGTCCGGCTCCGCCGAGAGCTGAACACTGCGCAACCGGATCCACACCTGGACGTACTGCCAGAGGGCGAGAGCACTCAAAGCCCCTGTGATGTCGGTGATCCAGCTACGCTCAACTAGCGCCTCCCTGACTGTACGGCGCTTTCTGGGGCGTCTCGGGATGAGCGCGAACAAGTCCGGCGCTATGTCCTGAATTGAGCACCTGTCCAACCATTTGTCTTCCCAGAACAGGGCAGAGGCTCCGTCGCCGAGCACCATAAAGGTGGACGCGTCGAATATCTGCCTTTCCACCCTCGAGAAATGCATGTCGAGCCCGCGCCAAGGTCGCAAGGGGTCGGTACGCATCTTCCACAACCAACGAACCCGAAGGCTAATCGCTGTTCGACCTAGGTCGGGGATACCCAAACCGCCAAGACGAAGTGGTCTACAGACCCTAGACCAGTTGACGTGGCAGTGGCCGCCATGGGCTGCCGCCCTGCCCGCCCAAAGAAAGCCCCGAAAGATCCTCTCGATCTTCTTGATGCTCTTCTTATCCATGCTCAACACCATAAGCTGGTGGAGCGGGATAGCAGCCAATACCGATTTGATCAGCGCTAGCCTCCCTGCTTTAGGCATCATCGCAGCTCTCCAAGTAGGTAGCCTATCCGCAATCCTATCAACCAACGATTGGTTCGCCGCACTCGGAAGTCGCCTGACAGCGAGGGGGATACCTAGGTACTTGACTGGGTAGGGTGCCAACTGGCACTCCATGACCTCAGCCGCCGCAACAGCCACCTCATCGGGGCAGGCAATGGGTGACACCGAGCATTTGGCAAAGTTCGTGTGCAACCCTGACGTGTGCCCAAAGAGCCTCAACATGTCGCGAACTGCGCGCAACTCTGGCTCATCCGGGTGGCAGAAAATGACTACATCATCTGCGTAAAGTGAGACAGATGTAGCCAACTCCTGGCGCGCCAGGCGCCGAAGGATACCGAGCTCGGTGGCCTTCGCCAACAACTTGTTGAGCATGTTGATGACCAACACGAACAACATCGGCGACAAGGGATCCCCTTGTCTCAGGCCCCGCCGGTGCCAAATGGGGGGGCCTGGCTCGCCATTGAGCATCACCCTGGTACTCGCGGTGGACAGAAGAATGGCGATCCACTCGCAGAACTTTCGACCGAATCCCAGCTTGCGGAGGATCTCGAAGAGGAGCCCCCAAGAGACAGAGTCGAAGGCTTTAGCGATGTCAAGCTTGAGCATCACTCTAGGCTCCTTGAGCTTGTGCAACAACCGAGCGGTCTGCTGCACCAACATAAAGTTGTCATGAATGCAGCGCTTCCGAATGAAGGCGCACTGGTTTGCATCCACCAGCGACTCTAGCCGAGGTGCCAGCCTTGATGCCAACGTCTTTGCCAGAAGCTTAGCAAAGATGTGGATCAGGCTAATGGGGCGGTAGTCACCCAGAGCAGCCGCGTCCGGGCGCTTGGGGAGCAGTACCACCAGGGCCTGATTGAGGCCCTGGAATCCTCGGCCACACCTCGAGAAGAGCTTGTCGAAGGCGGCCATGACCTCACCCTTCACTGTGCCCCAACAGCTCTGTAGGAACTCTGCTGTGAACCCATCCGGCCCCGGCGCCTTCCCGTGGGGTAGTCGCCTAACCACATCCCAAATCTCCTCCTCAGAGAACTCCCTATCCAGGCCTGAGAGGTCTTCCCTATCAACCCCTAGAAAATCAAGGTCAAGCGAGAAGTCCCGGCCCATCGAGGTGCCCAGAAGCCCCTCAAAGTGGTGGAATGCGGCCTCCGCCATAGCCGCATGGTCCGAGATCACCACGCCGTCCACTTGGAGGCTGCGGACAACGTTCTTCTGCTGCCGGTAGGAGGCGTGCTGGTGGAAGAAGGCTGTGTTGGCGTCACCCTCGCGCAACCAAGCAACCCTAGCCCTCTGGCGGGCCATGGTGCGCTCCAGCGACGCTAGCCCAAGGTAAGTGCGCTTGAGCCGGGAGCGGAGTGCGCGCTCATCCGAGGATAGTAGCCGCGACTCCATTGCAACGTCTAGCCTGTAGACCACCTCCCGCGCTGTCATGAGCTGCAGTTTAATGCATCCAACCTTCTTATCACTCCAACTCATCAACCGTCTCGCGGTGCGTTTGAGCTTTGAGACCAGCCTTCGAAAGGGGTCCGGGTCCCCATCGATCTCGCCCCAGGCCGCATCCACCACCTCCCTAAAACCATCGAGTTTCAGCCAAAATTGTTCGAATTGGAACCGTTTCCGGCCCACCGGTTGTGGCGAACAGTCGAGGATTAGGGGGCAGTGGTCCGCCACCACCGTCGCAAGGCAGCGCAAAGAGCAACTGCTCTGCAGCTCTTCCCAGTCAACCGTGACGAACACCCTATCGAGTCTCACAAGAGTTGGGACTTCCTGTTCGTTAGACCAGGTGTAGCGGCGCCCATGGAGGTAGACCTCCTTGAGCTCGCAGTCGTTCAGGAAGCGCCTGAATCTGCCCATCATCCTGCGATCAAGGTTATCGTTGTTCTTATCCGCATCTCGGTAGATCAAATTGAAGTCCCCACAAAGGACCCACGGACCTAGCCGAGTGGACCGAACCGTGCGTAGCTCACCAAGGAAGGCGATCTTATCGGCATCTCCCTGTGGGCCGTAAACACACGTCAACCACCAACTAGGTGCACCACCCGGAGGGGAAACCCTTGCCGTCACACTGTTAGCATCAACATGTGCGCTGTGAAGCTGCACCAACCTACTAATCCAAGCCACAATGATTCCGCCTCTCGTATCGTTAGCCGGCAAGCAGAAGTAAGCATCAAAATCCGCGCCTAAGGTTTCCATTACGATAGCATTGGTTACATTCGCGAGCTTGGTTTCTTGCAAGCAAACAATGGACACATCTGTAGTCGCGACAAGACTACGCACACCCAGACGACGTGCGCGGCCGTTAAGGCCTCGCACATTACACACCATAATCTTAGGTTCGTATGACATTGGAACGATTTACACCCTTGGTTTTGGGGGTCGGGGTCAAGCCTCCACGAGGCGACCACCCGACTGCCCGACCACCGACGGAGAGCACCCTCTCAACGTCGACAAGGACCACCCATAGAGCTCTGCGATCGCCTCAACCATGTCCTCACTCAGCGGAAGCTCATACATCCTGTGGTAAGCCTCCATTTTTAACAAGGTACGTAACAACATACTCTTTCTGCTTAATTTTTGAAGGAATACATATATAATTAACACCTCATGGGACTGGAACAAATGTACCATTTCCTTATATAACCATAACTTCATGGTTTATTTTCTTGCTCAATACTAGTAGTTCTACCCTCTTTGTTTGGAAATATAGAATTCACTAGAATGTGCAAAAGGCAAACTTTCTCAGGTTTAACATATGGAACTTTTTTTTCGAAATGTTAGTCCAAGTGTATTTAAGTTATTGAAAATAACACTGGAAGATGAATATCTTATGCAACTTCTTAGCAGGCTTAATTTAATAGGCAATTGTTTCTCTGATCCTTATTGAAATTGGTGAGCTGTATCTTACTTTTAGTAGTTGTGGGAAAACAATTATACATGGCAAATCTGCTCATTCGGGTGCCTGTCAATGTGCTTCTTTTGCTTGCACGAATGGTTTCTCAAACATATGTCTGGATGATCGCCTTGCTTTTCTTTCCACAGCCTCCCGTCAGATTGTAATTCTAGTTTCTTGAGTGATTTCTAAGGTTCACAGTTTTCCCTAAAATAAAATAAAAACTTACTCCCTCCGATCACTATTACTTGTCTCTAGTATGAATGTATCTAGACACTATAGCAGATAGGTAATAGTGGTCGAAGGGAGTAGTTTATTATATTCTATGTTAACACGATCTTTTTAATTCACATCCAGGGGCGCAGGTGTCCATATGAATATAAATATATATATGTATGGTTTAATCCATTGTTACAAATATCAATCACTGTTTCCATAAAAAATTCTTTTATATGCTGGGCATGAATTATAATGTGTTTGGGGTTTGCAGAAATTGGTGAAGCACACTGGCTTCGCAAATCAACATCGTTATTTTTGATTTTCCACCGTTACTATCTTGACTATATAATTAATAATGTAAGAAAAATCACACATTAACAAATACTCCATTATATCTCAAATTTGTACAAATATCTGCTAGAGTGCACGGTGAATACGGATTAGATGTCAGGGCATTTAACGGACACTATCCCAGTGGTTAATCCCCTTTGGTCTAGCATCCTATCTATTCAATGGAGGCCTGCAAGGGACATTTTTTTTGGCTTCGTATTGGAATATACGCAATCACACTAGCTAGCTTGTTTTCTTTTTCTTCTCATGCATTTATTGGAGCCTTGCATTCTGGTTTAACCATTATGTTTCTTCTTTTTTAACGTATGATTATATTTATTACTTGCAGGTGTCTGGACGTCGTAGTGATATGGGTGAAATTATTTGGCAATTAAAATGTGGTGGTGTCATCTCCATGTGGAAATATCTTCATCAAGATTCAACTATTCTTGATGAAATGTATGCGGGCATAACGCATAAGTCAAAAGGATTTGAGGGGCTTGAATTCAAACGACACAGCTGGGTCGATGTTCCTCATCCATTCGATTTGGGTGTTTTCTCACGGCGCTTATTTCTGAACTTCCATTCAGATGATCTTCGAGCCAAGGAAATTATTGCAGCTGGTTTGTTGGGCGACACAGGTATAATTAAATGGTGTCGACGTATTCTGCGTGAAGAACACTGCCTCGTTGTTATCAATGGTCTGAAGTCGATATATGATTGGGACATGATAAAAGGTGCCCTTTTATCTAAGCCTACTAAAGGTTGTATCGTTGTCATTGCGGAAGGTCATATTCAGGCCCATTATTGTGTTGCGGAGGACTATCAAAAAGTGTTTCTCATCGATGATTTGGATGTCGATATGCTACTTCGGCGCTCGATAGAGGTAATGTTTACTTTAATAATTATAATAACAACAACAACAATAATAATAATAATAATAATAATAGAGAATAGATTTTTTGATCACATACTCAGGCCGGGCGTACACCCTATCCGCACCATCCATAACTCAAAGAAACCTAGAGATGTGTGTCAGGGTCTGACTCTGTTTGAAAGAGGACATATTTTCATATGCATTAGACAGACTTGTACAATAAAATTAGCTGTCCCAATTTGACACGGTCCCACAACTGCTCGTCTTCTTTCTTCCAATCATTTTTCTTGCTTATGGTGGCAGAGAGGGTGCAGCAAGGTGAGAGAGAGAACATGCTTTTGAGAGAGAAGAGAGAGGGAGGCGTTTCGTGCATGATGAGAGGAAAAGAGAGAAAACTAAAGAGAGAGGCGTGGGAGGGAGAGACAAGGAGAAAGAGAGGATTCCAGGCTGGAATTTCCAGCACTGTAATTCGACTGAGAGAGGAAGACAGAGAGATAGATTTTAACGGAGAGATCTATTCTCTGCAAAAGAGTGAACCCCAATTAGCACACATGCACACCTAAATGCCTCTGACCTCTTCTATAGAAGGGGTTGCAGCTGAATCCACGCAGAGCCACGTCTTTTCCATAAAAATATAGAATTTGTTTCTCTTAGTATTACTCTAATAAACTGCTAGTTACCTTAATCCAAAGCATGCAACTATACTCTAGCTCAATTAGTCTGACTTTGTCATGCTAGCTCAAACCGGCTTATGTTAATATTTAGTTGAGCATACTAGCTCTTACTCTTCGAATAAATGTGTGTATATCTTATTACTTCTTGCCGTTGCAACCTGCAGGGTTGTAAATATTATGGAATCGAAGCCAACGAGGCTTCCAGCAGGGGTCGCTTTTTCTATAACAGACTGAAAGAAGCACGTGACTGGATGGATAAATTTGAGCTCATTATTGACCCAAATGAATACTCTAGAAAACTTCAGGGTTGCTTACAAGATCCTGGTGTGATCTCCTTGTGTGGGATTGTTGGTGCTTGGAAATCGGCTTTTGCAATGAAAACATACTATGAACAAATTCTTATTTCAGAAGACAACATGCCCAAGTGCGACATATACGATGATAACATTGTTGACTTAGGGTTCACGGTGTACGGTTGGGTCAATGTGCCTCATCCGTTCAATTTGATGGACTTGTGCTTGCGTCTGTTTCTGGATTTTCATTCAGATGATCTAAAAGCCAAGCAAACAGCAGCATTTAGTATTATGGAAGGGCGCCAAGACCCAATTGAAGGATGCATTAAGATTCTACGTCAAAAGAAATGCTTTGTTGTTATTGATGGTGTACGATCCAACGATGATTGGGACTTGATAAGAGATGCCTTATTGTTCCAACGCACTAAAGGTTGCATCTTGGTCATTACGGACAAAGAAAGTGTAGCCGTATGTTGTGTACACAAAGAAAATCGAGTGATCACTATCCATAATCTGTCATCGTTCCATGACAATCCTTTGATAAAGGTGAGTTTACTCTAATAAGCTTACGCATAGGTTGCTCTCTCTTCTTCCAAACTAGCTAGCTACTAACTAAATTGTTCCTATATCTATCTATGTGCAAATTTATTATATGAAAAATACAATGTACTATCTGATTATGTTCATGTATGCCAAAATGTAGTGTACATTAGTTTTGATAAAAATTTAAAAAGTTATAGTTTGACAAGGTATATAGAAAATATCAAATGCATGATTTTATTGTTCGATGTTGATATGTTAGTATAAGTTGATCAAATTTTACAAAGTGTAACTTTGAACAAAACTAATACATAATATATTTTGACACAGAGGGAGTACATCTTAAAGTTGATATCCTAGGAGTATGGGCACCCACTTATCGATATGTATGTTGTACTTATTTTCTTAGTCTCTATTAATGATCACTACTAGGAAAAAGCCCGTCCATGACGTACAAAATTTGGCTACCCGTGGCATACTGCTGTATGACACGGGTACCACGTCATTGGTATAGATTTACCTGTGACGTACAGCGTGTACGCCACAAATAAGTCACTTAGCCGTAGCGTAAAGTTTTTTTTTACCTTTTTAACCCACTAGTAAGCCACGGGGCCGTGGTGTAGAGACATGTACGCCACTAGTACATCACCGCATTACAAAAAAAAGAGCTAGTCGACCAGCCACGCCCTGAGCAGAAAGAAATTTATGAGTTATTATGCAAATATGCAAAGAACACCCTAAAAGAAAAACGAAAATCAATTGGGTCCTCTACTACTATATGGCCTTATCCTAGTACGCCGGTGAGCATGCCACGCTGGCCGTCCCTCCGGCCTCCCGCGCTCGCACCGCCGCCGGCTTTATCCTTGAGCGGATTGCCGCCGGCCTCACCCGTGAGCGCATCGCCGCCGCCAGTCCCGCGCTTGCGTCGCTGCCGGCACTCGATCTCGCGTCGCTGCCGGCACTCGATCTCGCGTCGCTGCCGGCACTCGAGCTCGGGTCGCCGCCGTTCCTCGAGCTCACGCCATTGCCGGACACTGAGCTCATGTCACCGTCGGCCTTCCGAGCTCGTGCTGCACCGGCCTTCCGAGAGCTCGCGCCGCCGCCAGCCTGCATGTGCGTGTGAGAGGAAAAAGTAGAGCATCTTTTTCAAAAGACCAGCATATTCGTGAGATCTGCTCCAATCCACGGATCACACACAGGCGTGGGGATTGAGGGAGCAAGGGCCATTGGATGCGCTTTGTGCTTCTTGTGCATGGCTCAGATCGTTCAGTAGGGTGATCCGCGAGAGTTTTCTGCATTTTGATTGGCTCACGGTTTTTCACATGTAGGACTATTTTTGTAGTTTATATCACGGGTAAGATAGTCGTGGCGTATAGGTTTCGGGCTACACAGGGCAAAACTTAGCCGTGGGGTAGAAATATTTTGTACGCCACGAGTAAGTTTATAGCCATGGCATACACATTATCTGTACGCCATGGGTTATTTTTACGGGTTTAGACCCGCTATAGACGTGGCGTACATATATTTTGTACGCCACGGGTACCTTTATAGTTGTGGCATACACAACTGGTTGTATGCCTCGGGTACTATGACTCGATCAACCCACACCATTCCACCACACGTCAATGGCGTTCACAAATTCTGTAGCCGTGGCGTACAGTTTTTCTGTACGCCTCCGCTATATAGCCGTGGCATACAGAAATTCTATACGCCACGGAAGATAATTCCATCTATAGCTATTTTCCTAGTAGTGGATGGACTCATCTCTATTAGTAAGATGGTTAGAAAATGCTCCAAAAACCCATTGCACAAAAGTTCTCGTTTGAGTCTGTAAGTTTTAGCCGCATTTTTATGGATGTAAAGTGACTAGCTTCGTCGACCCGACACATGAAAATTCTCTTCAACTTATGTTAGCGATGGTACTCCTTGATTGGAGGTGCGCAGGAGGATTAGAAAAATCATCACTAAATTTCAAGATAATGGAGCTTGATGTATTGTGTATTAATGCAGGTTTGCTAATTACAATTACACATGTCTTACTTATAGGAAAAACGATTATCGGACCAGAACAGGAGTCACACTTTTTCTAATAGAAGGATGGAGGCACGTCACTGGACAAAGAATTTTGAACTTGTTGGCCGTGGAATTTTACCACTTCCCATTTTAGAACAATCATTGTACTCCGTGTGGGGGTTTGCAGGGGTCGGCAAATCAGCTATAGTCAAAACCGATTACTTCAAACTAATGTGTAGATATCATGGCCAGACCAGAAAGTTCGGTTGGGTTGATGTGCCCAATACATTCAGTTTGATCGACTTATCTAGTCGCTTACTTGCGGATTTTCATTCAGACAATCTTGAATCAAAGGAGACTGTGGCTGTTGGTATGATGGAAGGTCAGGATCCAGTTCAAGGATGTCGCAAGTTTCTACAACAAGGCAACTACTGTATTGTTATTGATGGTCTACGATCCATACATGACTGGGATTTGATAAAAGTTGCGTTCTTCTCCGAGCCTTTTAAAGGTTCTGTACTTGTTGTTACAAATGAAGAACGTCTCGCCAAATATTTTGCAGATCAGAATAGTTATCGGAGTGTCAACGTCAAAGGTCTAGATGCTGATGCGGCCCTTAATCTATACAAAAAGGTAATATGTTCACTCTTAATCCTTTTTTGTTGAAATGCTTTAGTTCAACAAATCTAGCTTACATTCTGGACACATATATGTCCTCTAATATAAATTCAAATCCTAGCTGTGAACTAATTGTAACCCTCCCTCCCGTAAGCCTCATCCTCGTAAGCCTCCCTCCCCATAACCCTCGCGCGGCGGTAACATTATTCATAGCATATATTACATGGAGTGAGGGTTACGGGCTATCCAAAACTCGTGGCCCAAATGGAAGCAGTACAATGTGTATTTATATTTACGTCAAATACATTAAGTTAATTAGTTGTTTTGGACATATGTAAAGTCAGCCTATAGAATATTGCTATCTATTATAGTTGGACCAGATACTTGTAAAAGAAATAGGGTTTTCTATTTTCGTGCCCCTCTTTCGTTAGTTCTACTTAGTTTTCCCAAACTTCTTAACTTTTCCTCACTTTTTCTCTCTCCCTTGTCTCAAACCCCCACAAACCTGCAGCCGCCTCCTCCTACTCATGCAGCGCAAGCTCCTTCGCGCGACGCTCGGCCTCGTCGTCGTTGACGAAGTCTTCAGGGCCAAAGACCTTCTCCGCCGGCGCGTCGGCCTCTAGCTCGGATGTGTCCTTGTTGGACAAGGGGGAGGAGGAACACAGTCGACGACTGGAAGCGGATGAGCCCTCACCATAGTTGGTGTACGGTGCAAGGGACGATGGCAGTCGCTTGCCATAGTTGGTGTAGCGCTTCACCACCTCTGAGCGGACGCGCTTCCTCCTCTCCTTCTGATCCTTGCCAGCGTGACTTCCCCAGTGGCGCGACGAGCCTCCTCCACCAGAGCGGCTGCCGCCTAAGCCAAACCATCTGCCAAGGAAAGACATCGCTGCTCGTGGTACTTCGAATATGTGCTCGCCCGAGATCTATGCGGTGGAGGGGACTACGGTTTGCACATGCTGAGGGACTAGGGTTTGTACACACAGAGGGGACTAGGGTTTGCACATGCATAGTTATACTGCAGTAGCACCATGCACCGTATAGACACTAGCAGTATACACTAGCAATGTGTCCACACTTGTAATTCTCAATTCTACCCCTGGTTAGTTAGCTATACTCGGTAATATACCCTTCGTTAGTTTGCCTGCACTCAGTTTAACCTCGAGTGGGTGTTCAACATGAGGTCAACATGGCTTATAAGGTGGCAAACCTTGTCATAATGAGCCAAAATTTGGCACACTCGTGAATCTTTGAATTGTAACAATTTTATGTAGGCCAATATGAATCATTTTGCATAAACAACTTGTTTCTCATTTTCTGAGTGTCGAAACTCGTTCTTTTTAGTGAAGAGGCAATCAAAACCCCACTCCAACAGCATAACACCCCTAGGTACAAAAATATTAGATCACTTCCTAGGTACATATCACCATAGGGTTGAAGATAAAAACATTATTATGAATTCCAAATATTTTATAGAAGTTCTGCCGATTTCGTTGGGTTTAGGGTCAGTATCATTTTTGGCACAACTAATTCATAAAAAATTTAAAAATAGTGGCACATTTGTATGGAGTCTTGTTATTGGACCTGCCACCTAGGAAAAATAAGGAACGTAGAGTAGTGAAGTTTTTTGTTCCAAACCCACTTCTCAAAATTAGCTACTAGCTATGAAGATGTATGGCTTTCGACTCAATCCCCCTTCCCAAAACCTCCTTCTCAAAACAAAGTTTTTTGAATGAGGCCATATTTTCACACTTATGTATCTTTGAATTACAAACAATTTCCTGTAGGTCTAGATGGATTTCTTTTGTATAAAACACACTTATTCCATTTCCTAAGTGCCTTTCTATTGAAATTTCTTAGTCTGTTTTTTATTTTTTATGCCCCTGGTTCCTCAGTTGTGCTTGGTTTTTCCTTGGATGTAACCTTATGCTCAGTTTTTCCCTATATCTTTTCTCAAACTCTCATAAAAGCTAAATCTTGCGCTTACTTTGGCTGCTGCGGCATGATTGGTCTGGACCGTTGTCACACGGATCGTGTCCACCACCATTGATCATCTGATCTAACGGGCAGGATAACCTCTTGCTCAGTCCCAATCCACCCTCTGTCTCTCGGTGGATCGTGGCCAATGGCCCAGCCCTTCTCTCTTGTCCGATCGTGGACACCTCCTCTATGTGAAATAGCGAGTGTGCCACTGAGACACTAACTCGATGGAAAACTCTGCAACAAAAATATAGGAACAAAGATAAGACCGAAGGGTGGTACTATACATATATAGAAAACCAGAAATGAACAGAGAAAAAAATTATACATACACAAAATTACCAAATGAAGTAACACTATAGTACCACTACTGCAATTACTTAACAAAATGAAACATCTAGGTACTATATATACACATACATGCATACTACTATATATGGTAAATGGTGGGATACCCACCATGATAGTTGTGTATAGCCAATGAACCATTGAATCAGCCTATAATGCATTTCCGATCGTCGATATTTTTAACGACGTAACTTCAGAATCCAGCCAACGTCCCACACCAGTGCCTCACATCTTTTGTCTTTCCTCTCGCAATGCCCCCACCTACCACGCTCCAGCCACAAGGACCACACCAGTTCATTTTGAAAAAAAAACTAGAAGGATACCCCGCGCGTTGCAGCAGGAACATGAGAAATCATATTATTGAACATATGAAAAGTTACACATGTCAAAATAATGTTTTGGAACATTGTCCTATTTAGATAGAATACAACTTATATGAAACAACGTAAGTTTAGAGATAATATTAGCGGCCTAGTGACTTTTCTAATTCAACTATCATCGTAGGACCTTGTAATAGAACATGTAGCTCCTAGTATGCATGCATGATTTTTTTACAATACATGCTTGCTATAATTAATTATTAACATACCAGGAGATAATTAAAAACCACTTGGATGCACTAATGCATGTTGTAAGGTGGAAAGACACTCCATGTGTAGATCAGACGGTTATTATTGGCCAAGCTAGTAAATCCAATGGCTAAAACAATTTTGATGATGTGGATAGGTTGCATGTGAAGATAGACAACTTAAATCTCTAGTAGGGTTTTGCTTTATAAGAAGTATAGATTACCACACAAGTTTTCTTCTCCGCATCGCCGGCTCCAACCCAGCCCAATATTTCCTCGCGCCGCCGGCTGGCCCTCCTCTTCCTTCATCGATGCTGGCGTGGTTGTCGTGCTCCTCCCCGACGCAGTCCTCCTTCCATTGCCCCGTGTGCCCCGGCTTCCTTCTGTGCCACGGCCGACTTGGGATTAGAGGAGGCCGAGTCATCCTCTTCCTCCACGCCATCTTCCGGCTCAGGAGGTAGACGAGGCTGAGATGCCCGAACTGCGGCACACCGGCGGCCATCGAGGAGGCCCCGCACCGCTTCTCTGCTTCGCGCCTAGGAGCCACACTCGTCGCCCTGAAAATAACCCACCCCAAGCCCACATAAGCATCTTCCTCCCATTGTCCCATTGCGCCGCCTGGACTGTCCGAGATGAGAGGAGAGGCGGCAGGAAGCGAGGAAGTCAGCCTGGAGTGGGATCTAGTCTTTATTTTTTCGATCTAGATTTTGGTCTTTAGATTTTTTTCCGAACTGGATTTTGTGATTTGGATGTCGTGGTGTTTGTGGAGTAGTGGAGGGACGGACAAGCCGAGGCAAAGGCACGAGCGATTTTCGCTCACCTCCCGTTTTTCTGATCTGGATTCAGGTTGATGTTGATTTTTTTTTTGAACTACATGGTAAGTTCCAGATTTAGATGCCATGCGCGGCCTGGATCCCCTCTAATTACTCTCTTAATTCACTCCTCTCTTAAATTTCTCTCCCTTTTGCTAGCCAACCGTGTTACTCTCCCTAATTTAACAGAGATGAAACCATTTTAGAGATCTAATTAAGAGCGGTGGATCCGTTTTTATTATCCTCATTAGATAATATATATATTTAGTTGTCTGGCTTATGATCCTAGGCGTCTTCCTTCTGATTTCGCTCAACTTTCTCGCACTCGAAGGCTGGCTTCAGGTCGTAGTGTGGCTTCTCCCACTGATCGTCGTCTGGCACCGCCACCGCCGGATCAGTACTAGTGTATGCATCCTGGTCTTTCCTCACTTTTCGGACGTCATTTCTGCGCGGACCTTCAGCCGTTTGTAGGTTTTCCTCGCTTGAATCGCACGTGGATCTTATCATTCAGAATTGGTCACCCTAGACGAAGGGCCTCCCTGATGGTTATGAGCATGTTGTACAACTCATAGGAAACATATCCATCTAGCGCTGCGTAGCACAGACTGCTCGTCATCATTGGCTTCCAGCTCCATTTGTCATGCATGTCTTCTGAGGCGTAGTTCTTCATCTTCTTGTATGTGTTGTCAATGATAATTCCTGTAAGTTTTGCCATGATGTCCAGGATCGGTCTTGAACATATCTTCAATATCCAAATGGTACTCGCTAGGAATATATATCCCCTCTGTCGCCATCATCCTCGTGTCACCCCTCGAGTCAACACTAGTAAACGTGATCTCTTAGTTCTGCAAAAAATCATGAAGCCCCTGTCAACTCTTCAATCCCCTAGCATAGTGGTACACAAGGACACGCTCACGCACTGCGAGTTGCATGACAATGATGTTTTGATCTGGGCCGTTAAGGGTGTATTCGCGAGGTCGAGACCGGCAAACCTACACTCATCATCCTGTCAAAAATTGATGGCGCATGCATGCATAAGTTATAAGAATGTGTGAAAACCAAAACAACGATTGGACAAATGCGTCCGTACAAAATTAAACATCAAAACAAAGCAAAATCTCGAAGATGGCAAGGTTTGTGTCGATAGTCAAATCCTCATTCGTATAGACCACTATCAGAACGATCTCTCCATGGAAAGGGATACAGTGATATTGAGTAGTTTGGAGCCCGTCATTCCCGGAGGATTTACGATGAGATGCAATGGGCACTGGAAAGGGAGAAGGGAGAAATGTGGTGCGAAAGATGGAGAGGGAAAGAAGAAACTGATTTTTTTTTAGCCATTTGCATCCCATATCGGTGGGATGGGATCCCATGTCTCGGACGATGTTTAACGGACCGGCCCATCGGACTAGAAATCTCGGAACGGCCCAAGGAGGAACCATCCATACGTGGCCCACCCATCAGCATGCAACTATCAAGGCCTCCTACCACGGTCAAGGCTTTTGGCCGATGAGAAATCATCCGCCAGAGCATTTGTGAGGGTTTCGGAAAAGGGAGAGGTCAAATGTGAGAAAAAGGTTAGAGGCTGGGGAAAAGTGAGTAGAGCTAACGAAGTAGGGGCAAAGAAATAGAAAACCCAAGAACATATGTGCGGAATACATCTATATATGTTGAGACATTTATAAGCTTAAACGTCAGGTCAAACTTGTGTTTGGCTATTTTGCCATTGTAACATATGATTAAGATAATTAAAGTAAGCTCTTTATAGAAGCCAAATGTAAAACTAGGTATATTTACGATTCAGTTCCAACTCAGAGTTAGAGTGTAGTTTGAATTTTGTTAGATCCTAATACTTCATAAGATGAGATACAGTTCAAATGCATTTACCTACTCATATTTCATATAGTGCAGCTACAATTTAATTTCCCAATTCAGTTTTTCTTATGTCAAAGTTTTGCTGCATATACTTTGTCTTTCTTAAATATTTTATAGAACTATTTTATTTAGAAATACTGAGTACAACATAGACACATACTCGTACCACCAGATGCACACAAGAGACACATATACAAAATGCCTAATTAAAAATGGAGTTTTATGTCAAAGTTGTGGAGCTTCATATTAATGAAGTCGCCCCATGTTTCTTGTTGTTGACAAGAATACAGTAACCCACTAAGGTAACAATCTCTATAAATGAGACAAATAGCTTGTCAGACTTAGGGTTTGACCCTGGTGGGACGAAAGTAGAAATACCCCGCTAGCCATCCAACTATTCTCTATTTTCTCAATACTTCATACTAAATGTCCATTTTGGTATTGAAAGAATTTTTTGTGACAAATTCAACATAATAATTTTCATTGTACTTACAATTCTTAAGTTAGTATGATTTTGAATATTGATTTTTGCTACATTAATTTTAGGATTTTTTATTTTCTTTGTGGGAAGTAATTTATTTCATGATCATAGATAGCTTGGAAAGGCAAGGAATTGACTTCAGACCAGGAGCTGCTCTCAAGACTCACCATTACCAAGTGTGGCGGGCTACCCAAAGTGATAATTGCCATAGCCAAACACCACCATGAATCCTACCGCCGTTATTATATTGATGGACCGATAAGGCGGTGGTTAGAGTTTGAGAATTCTCACTTCATGAAAGAATTAGAGACCACTCAAAGCTTAAGGAGCCTATTTTCTTGGGTGCAGTCCTACTTTGACGATTGCCCAGATTCTCTCAAGCCATGCATCTTCTATTTGTCAATCTTTCCTTCAGTCCAAGCTATTAGGATAAGGCGTTTGCTAAGGCGGTGGATTGCCGAGGGTTATGCTAGGGACACACCTGGTAGTACCGCTGAAAATAACGGGGCCAATTTGTTCTTTGAGCTTTCTAAATTGAGTATAATCCAGCGGCAACATTCAGCAAGCAATTCAAATGTGTGGCAAGTCAATGGTTTCTTTCGTGAATACATCATCTCACGAGAAATGCAAGATAACCTTGTGTTTGAACTGGAGGGACATTGCACCCTAAACACTCAACATGTTGGACAACACCTGACCATAAGTAGCAACTGGGACAGAGACAAACTTGTATTCGAGAGCATGGAATTGTCACGTCTGAGGTCACTGACAATTTTTGGAAAATGGATGCCCTTCTTCATCTCTGCCGATGCCAATATGAGATTGCTCCGTGTGCTGGATCTGGAGAATGCATCCGGTGTAATAGATGGTGACCTCGAGCAGATCGGGAAGCTACTGCCACGCCTCAAGTTCCTCTCCCTACGAGGATGCCAAGATATTACCCATCTGCCAAGTTCATTTGGTGACTTGAGGCAGCTGCAGACTCTTGACATCAAAGGCACCTCCATAGTCATGTTGCCACCAGCCATCACGAAGCTAGAGAAGTTGCAGTGCATTCGTGCTGGGACCATCCGCTGTATAGCGACATCATCAAACGATGACAGTGGCACTGTTGCAGGTGTAGCCACACTAGAAAGAGCAGACTGTCATAGTGCAAGCACAAGCCATCCACGACCACCACCGGCTGCAATAGCAGATGATGAGGCCCAAACGTCAAAACCATGGAGAAGAAGGCCACATAGTGCCTTTTTATTTCGCTCGTCAAAGTTTGGCACACAAGGACATGCTATGAGCACAAGTGATGGTGTTCAGTTTTTTGTTGCTAATGATGCAGTAGGGGTTGACAAGATGAAGGCCTTACATACTCTTGGGAATGTCAACGTTGGCGTTGAAGGTGGAAATGTCATCCTCAGGGAGATCGGGAAGCTTACCCAATTGCGCCAGCTTTGGCTGTCTGGCATCAGCCAGAAAAACTGGCCCAACTTGTGCTCAGTCGTCGATGGTCATTGCCATCTCATGACATTGTCAGTGCGACTTCGCCATGATCAAGAAGTGTGTTGTTTGGGTGACATCTCAAAGCCACCAATGAAACTAAGGAGCCTCAAGATGTACGGGGGCAACGTACACGTCACGCCAGTCTGGATGAAGCAGCTTGACCGTCTGGTAAAGCTTGATCTTGGAGACAATAATCTGACAATATCAACTCAGGAGGACATAGACATCCTTAAGGATCTGAGATGTAGGCATATGATTCGTCATATTTGTATCAAGCCGATTCGAGATGGTGAGCTCCATTACCGTTGGTTGGGGCGGTATTTCTCTATGTTGAACTTCGAAAACTGCAAATTCCTCAAGATCGATTGCGGTGGCTACAAGTTGGCACTAACTTTTTCGCTTGGGATGGCGCACTTTGTTGAGGTGCTTGTGGTTCACTGCGATACTACTGAGTCTTCTTTGGTGCTTTCTGGGCTAGAGAATTTACCTAGTCTGAAGGAAGTATGGCTCAAGGGATCCTACAGCGATGCACTGAAGCAACACTTGCAACAGAAACTTGACCAACATGAGAACAAACCTGACTTGAAGTTGGATTAGTTCCAAACATCTCAGCGTTTGTGTATTTTCTTTGCGGGCAGCGTTTGTGTATATTTACATGTCCTTCTTCTCCTTTCCATGTTATTTATCCACATCCATGCATGTGGTTGACTATACTATTTAGAGTTTTCATGTACCTTTTTAAATGTACATTGTATATGGTATAATCTACTAGTATCTACTAGCAGTCATCAACCTGCGCACATGCACGGGCTAGTAAGTTTTGTAATAAAATGAGAGGAACTCACAATCTTGCACAATTGAAAATTCATTACTGAAGACATATTTTTCTTGACTAGTTAAATGCCCGTGCATTGCCACGGACGCACCGGGAGAAAAAATTACTCAAACGCTTCACCTAATTATCTGGGTGATTTTTTTTAATTATAAAGCATACAGGTAGTGTGTTGATACAGGTCAATTTATATTAGATCATCATTGTAAAATGCTCAAATTCTATCACTACTTATGCAAAAACTTAAAGAAAAACACACAGCAATTTAGTAACAAACAAATATAATTTGTGTGCATCAGTGGTTGATACTCCCCATGCATTTATAGGTGAGTGTGAGATTGTTGTCTCCGTGCAGACAAATATCCGATCCAAAGTTGGGCGAAAGAGAGTCGTTCAGAGGTGTC
This sequence comes from Dactylis glomerata, assembly GCA_007115705.1. Taxonomy (NCBI): domain Eukaryota; kingdom Viridiplantae; phylum Streptophyta; class Magnoliopsida; order Poales; family Poaceae; genus Dactylis; species Dactylis glomerata. Next base: position 986,195 of record QXEO01000628.1, read on the forward strand.
CGAGGGCGAGTGGCGACCATGGCCGCGACGGGCGAGCGTGCCGCGCCGCCGGCCTGATCTCCCTCCCCCAGCCTCCACTGCAACAGCCGGGCCCTGATCCGGACTCCTCGCCCCGTCCTCTCTCCGCCCATCCTGCAGTTCAGAGCTGCCGTCGCCTGCGTCGCGGCGGAGGTAGTCCTCCTCGCCTGGTGAGTAGGCCTCCATCGCTGCTCCTTCCGCCGCCGTCAAGCTCCTCTGGGACCCAAGAAGCTCGTCGTTCTTCCTGCCTCGACTCCCCCTGCCGGTCTGATCTTAGAAGCTCGTCGTTCTGCCTGCCTCGACTCCCGCTGCCGGTCTGATCTTTGGAAGACGGATGATGGCTCTCGCGTCCACGACCCAGGTCGCATGAGCGTGTGGCCGCCGCCGAATCTCCTTGCTCCGGCCATCCCCGCGTCCGCCGGGTCTGGGTCCGGCCGGGTGCGCAGCTGCTCTCTGCTTCAACCTCGCAGAGAAGGTGGCATCTCTCCGGCCGGCATGCTGCCACCGTCTCCGGCTGCCCCGTCCGGCGAGCTGCCTGCCAGCGGCACGCCTGAGGCCATGGCCACGGCCATCCCGCCTCTGAAGCCCGCCGCCGTGCTTGCTGCGGCCGCCCTCGCTCACCGCAGGTCCGACCCAGCCATGGGTGGGCAAAAGCGTCAGGCGCGTCGCTTCCGCAAGCCTGGGATGGTGTATCCCGCTGCTTCTCGCCCTCCTGTTGATCTGAAGCGTGACAACGCCGTGGCGGTTGAGGGGCTCGGATCCCTGTCGCTGCAACCGGCTGCCTCGGACGGCCATCTCTCCGAGGTGCCCATTCCTGCTAGTGCAATGCTGCCAACTTCAAGCCAGCTTTGGGTTGCTTCTTTGAGTTCCGACGAGGATGATGAAGACGATGAAGTGTTGGCTCCGCAGACGCCTTTGGCCACCATGGTTGAGGTTTCTGTCTCGGTGCACGACACCGTTGATGTTCGCCATGATGAGGAGGCGCCACCAAAGCCTTGCAGCGGCCTCTTTGTTGATACTGCTGCTCCAGGAAACGAGGAAGGCTGGGTGCAGGTGGGTCGCGGCGGCCGCGCCTGGCGTGTGCCAACTTCTTTGATTCAGCCAACTTCTTTAATTCAGAAGGAAGGGGAGCGTAGTCTCGCCTTCAAGCGTTGGGCTCGAGGAAGGTGCTTTCGGTGCCTCGAGCGTGGCCACCAGGTCCGTGTGTGCCGTGGGCCTTACAGATGCATCCGTTGTCGTTGTCCTGGTCATCGGGAGCGTTTTTGCCGTGCCCGCTTTCCTGCAACTCATTCTCGCTCTCCGGACGCTCGTGCCCCTTCTTTGGATGCTTGTTATCCTTGTCAACGAAGTCGCTCTCTATCCGCTCAGCCTCATCGTCCCTCGTCGTCTCGGAGTTGGGCTGACGTTGTGCGCCACTCGTCTTCGCCTGCAGCGGTGTCGCCAAGACCCTCTCCTAGGTGCTGCGAGGAGGTCAATGTCAGCGGCACTTTGGACTCTCTTTTTCGGTCTCAGGTTGCCTTGGTGCGTATAGAGCTCCTTCAGCTTGTCGATGCCCGCGTCGAGGAGGCGTCTCGACCCCTTCGAGAAGAGGTGGCAGCTCTAAAGTTGTTGTTGGCGCGTGTTGGTGATTCTTTGGAGCCGACGGGTGGCCTGGGGCACGCCCACGTGCAGGCTTCGTTTCCCCTTGACTCCACTGCGCAGAAGTCATCTGTGGTTGAGGAAGAACATCTGTATGGCTGTGTCTCTCCTCGTGGCAGTCCTTGCCAGTCACCACAGCCAGATGTGTCGGCTGCCTATGAGAGCGAGGGCATGGATGCGATCTTGGATCCAGTGTTGCACATCACACCAGAGTTTCATGAGTTATGTGAGGAATCTTCTAAGGTGCTTCCGTTGGAGGTGGGGTCTTCTGAGGCCTTAGTGACCTTGCTACCGCAGTCGCCCGCCTCTTTGGTTAGTGGAGCAGTGCTAGCGCATAGCTCCGATGCTCTTTTTGCTAAAGAGCTTTGCGGATTGCTCGCGAGTTTGGAGGCGGCTAGCCCTGGATATGGCAAGGACATTGCATGTGTCTTGGCGGGAAAGGCTTCCAAGGAAATAATCAGGAAGGTGGAGAAGTTTCTTAGGACCAAAAGAAAGAAGATGGTCTTCACCTGGAAAGTTCCGCAGCAGCTGCTTGTTTGATGGATGCCATTCGACTTGCCAGGTTTGTCCAGTTGAGTGGATCTTCTTTTGCGTCGTGGTACTCCATGTGTTGTGAGCTCGCTGTTGTAGGTTGAGAGTGCATGTTGGTTTGGAGGTTGCAGGTTTTATGTGTTGTTCTCGTGTAGTTTTGTTGTAACGGTTTTTGCCCGGTTTTCCATTAATTAACTGGGCAATTCTCTTCTTCTTAATTAATAGATTGAGGCAAATCTTTTGCCTCCGTTTCAAAAAAAAAAAAAAGAAGATTGTTGTCTCCCTCTCCATGCATTGTCGGCTGCTGGACATCCAGTCCTTGCTAGCTTGGCTTTGACGTGAAACTAATCATCCAAAATTCACAGTTAGATTGTATTTGTACAAATATTTCTTAAACCGTTGAAGACGCAACCCTTAACTGTTTTCAGCCAAGAACATGCTAAAATTGTTGGCCGGTACATGAGGACTTCACAGTGAACTGCCATGGTTGCAGGGTGCAGATTCAGTGGAATTAGATGCACCGAATCACCAATCCGCAGGACGACAGATGGGCAACGACAGGTTTAATTGCTAGAGTATTCTGACTGAGGATGTTTTACATCAGAAAATGTTGTTAGCCACAACTAACGTCTACAGAGGGTCATCAAGGAAAAGATTAATCGACCTATCCAAACCAATAAAGTGGACGCACTCTGAACCAGTACAGCTACCTGAACCTGAACATGCGCTCCTGGAGATGGAGCTAGGGCTTGAGCCCTTGGAGGTGGAAACAACAGTCGCGGGAGGTGGCCGGGCTCGTCACGGACGCGTCGGGGCAATGCTCGCTGTGGTGGTGTGACGGACACGTTCCGGCTATGCTCACTGTCACAGGCCCGTTGAGCTGCTCGGTTCACTGGTAGAAAAAAGGCCATTGGTCTCGGTTTGTAAGGTCCATTTGTCCTGATTGAAGCAACGGGACTAACAAAGCGGGACTGAAGTCTTTAGTCCCGGTAGTTTACGAACCGGGACTAATAGGCCTTCATGTGGCCTGGGGCATGTGCTGCGGCTGGAGGACCTTTGGGCCCGGTTCGTAACACAGAGCGGGATTAAAGGTCCGTTCGAAATAAAATTTGTATTTTCTTTTTTGAAATTTCTTTATTTTTCTTTATTTCTCTAATATCTAATCACCTTTATTCTCATGTCAAATTAGATACTTATGGCTCTCACTCCATTCTCATGTCAAATTACATACTTGTGGTCCTCACTTTCCGATCGGTCACTCATCCTCATACTGCTCCACCCTTAGCACGCTTAACTTCTCCATTCCTTCTATAGTAGCTTCCAAGACTTTGCTCGCGACTTCTTGATATTGGTATGCTACCAATTCTATTAACCTATACACTTTGGAAACATATAATATTATTTTTTTAAATTTCAAATAAATTCACAAAATAAGCAACAATGATTAAGTAATAATAAGCATGAATGAATTCCAAATAATTTTTATACATAATTTAATTATTAATTTTTAATGATTAAAATATTCAAAAAAGCCAAAAAACTTAAAAAATCCAAAATTCGAAAATTAATAGACTTGTTAACCAAACAAGAGGGAGTACATTTTTTCATATATATATGCATACTCGCACACTACACCACACACACATCTAGCTAGTAGCCTTCTAACTTTCAATAACTCCTAGCAGTCTCGAAGCCCAAGCGAGCGTCTAGAGCGGCATACAACACTTGCTTGTCGCTCAATGGAACTTTGGCCCAACCATATATAAGTTCATCATCTTCATCTTCTTCCTCATCGCCCTTCTTCTTGTTCTTCTTCCTCGTCTTCTTCTCAAGCTTTGTCCCAATAGTAGCATTGGGCAGATCGTATAGACTCGGAATTGGTTTCTTGGTGGGGTTCGGCATAATCACTTGGAGGTCGTACACCGACGGAATTTGAATTCTGTATGATTGCAGCATGCGCACGTCATTGCCGATAGCCGCACCGCAGAATCTAATGGTGGGGTCCCTCAAGAAATCCCTGAGCAGCTGCGGCACATGATCGGCCAGACATATTTGGAAGACCAAAACCTCGGACGCCACCGAGAGTTGAAGGACAGCGGCACGCTGATGGAGCCTATCGTGAGGGCTGGTGAACTCGCAGTCCAAGCCCACACATTTGATCGGTGCGGCGTCGAGGAACCGCTGCTTGACGGCGTGGAGCCACATCTCCACCATTGATGCACGGAGAGTTTCCGTGATGGTGAATTCCATCCCTTCGGCGGTGATATTATGCACCCGAGATAGAGGTAGCATCGCTGGCTCCATTGAAATGAGAGGGAGAGAGAGAGAGCTCGATCGCTGGCCGGTGCTATGGTGGTTTTGGCGGTGATGCTATATATATGGTGGTTTTAGAGGAGAGATTAGGAGAGGAGATGATGAAGAAGAAGAAGCTTAATAGAAGGTTCCTTATATACTAGAGAGAGGGAGAAGAAGAAGAGGCTGGCTGCCGGTGTGTGATTAGGCCGTCGGCGAGGTCTCCCGATGCGTCGTCGTAGCAGATTACCGAAGCGATAAGTAATGGCCACAGCGATTCCGAAACGATCGCGGCGACCATGCGTAACTGGCGCGGGAGAGTGGCGGTTCGTTTGAACTGACCTTTAGTCCTGGCTCGTGGAGGAAACCGGGACTAAAGGGTGCCCTATAGTCCCGGTTTTCGCCACGAGCCGGGACTAAAGGCCCAAAGGCATTTGTCCCGGTTGGTGGCGCAAACCGGGACCGAAGGGCCCATTTGAACTGGGACTAATGCCCCTAGCCCATATTTTCAATTGAACTGGGACTAATGCCCCCTTTAGCCGCGGACCGAATAGTTGGGGAACTAATGAGGGCGAATGGAAGCCCTTTTTTCTACTAGTGGTTCCCGCCGACGACATGGAGATCTGGTTCTGCGAAAGGACAAGAAGCTTGGCAGTTGTCCGCGCTTGCCGCCGGCAGGGTGTTCTCCTCGTCTCCTCCTCAGGCGGTGGAGAACAGTTCGAATAATGGTGGCGTGACACTGCATGGAGATGGTGTATGAGATGGGCTAGACTCCAAAAGGCTATGGGCGTCAGGGTCTTGCTCGTAGGCCGCCGAGAGCTGCTTTCCTTGCTCGCGCGTGTCGAGGTAAACTGGCACGGGTTTGCCTGCTGGCTCCGTCCATCGTGCCTCCGCTCCTCCCTCATTGCCAGCGGCAGCTCTTCGTCCGAAGCCCACGTGCCGCCCGTGCAATCATCACAGACGAATCCTCCTCCGTCTTTTAGTGCTGGTGTTGTTGTCGACCTTGGGCCCCACGACCGGCTGAGGCACCTTGATACGTCTCCAACGTATCTATAATTTTTGATGCTCCATGCTTGTTTTTACACCATTTGCCTACTGTTTCGTTACACTTCGTGGCACTTTTATGCATTTTCTGGAACTAACCTACTAACAAGTCGCCACAGTGCCAGTTCCCTATTTTCTGCTGTTTTTGTGTTTTAGAAGTGCTACACAGGAAATATTCTCGGAATTGGATGAAACAAGTTCCTGAAGTCTTATTTTTTTCGGAAGCTCCTAGAGATCCGAAGAGGAGTTGGAGAGGGGCCACAGGCCACCCTCACACTAGGGCAGCGTGGCCCAGGCCCTGGCCGCGCCCCCTACGTGTGAGGACGCCTCGGTCCACATCTGACGATGCCCCTTCGCCTATAAAGACCCCCCGACGGAAAAAAACCTAAGTACCCGATCACTTTTCCAGAACACATCGTGATCCGCCGCCGCCGTCAACCCGAAGATTGGGAGGGTCCAGAAGGTCTTCCCGGCACCCTGCCGGAGAGGGGAATCGCCACTGGAGGTCTTCTTCATCGCCATGCTTGCCTCCGGAGCGATGAGTGAGTAGTCTACCTTGGACTACGAGTCCATAGCAGTAGCTAGATGGTTGTCTCCTCCACCATGTGCTTCATGTTTAGATCCCATGAGCTGCCCTACATGATTGAGATCACCGTTATGTAATTCTACATGTTTGGTTTGTTGGGATCTGATGAATATTGGTGTTATGATTGAGTTGCTATACTGAAATATATCTTATGTTATCTCTATGTTGTTTATGATCTTGCATGCTCTCCGTTGTTAGTAGCTATCTTGGCCGAGTAGTTGCTAGTGACTCCAAGAGGGGGTATTTATGCTCGATAGTGGGTTCATGCCTCTATTTAATCTGGGGGAGTGACAGAAACCTCTAAGGTTGTAGATGTGCTGTTGCTACTAGGGAGAAAACAACATTCATATGCTCGAGGGCATATGCTTTGTTTATATTACACACTTTGCTTAATGCAATTATCTGTTGTTCGCAACTTAATACTCATGGGGTGTTCGGATGATATCCCCGGGAATGGATTATTAGTCATAGATGTAGTTGGATGGCGGTCTATGTATTTTGTTGTAATGCCCAGAGTAAATCGCGTAGTGATCTTCTTGACATATCACGTTTATCTTTATTCTATCAATTGCCCAACTATAATTTGTTTACCCAGCATGTGTTATTTATCTTATGGAGAGACACCACTAGTGAACTGTGGACCCCGGTCCTATTTCCATCATATTGCTACCACCTGTTTACTTTACTCGCACTGTTTACTTTACTCGCATTCTTTCACTGTTTCCACTCGATACGCTCATACCCTTTATTTTAAGCAAACCGGTGAGATTGACAACCTCATCGCAAGTTGGGAACAAAGTATTTGGTTGTGTTGTGTGCAGGTTCCATGTTGCTGCTCGCAAAGCAAAGCTTGGACGAGGCACCATATATAAATTGTCCGAAGCTGTCGCGAAGCTTGCAAGCATCACCTTCAGTCGTTTGTCTCTCCTCTCCTGATCGATAAACCTTGGTTTCTTAACTGAGGGAAAATCTTGCTGCTATATTCATCACACCTTCCTCTTGGGGTTCCCAACGGGCTGGTCATCAACCACGCATCAAGCACATTTTCTGGCGCCGTTGCCGGGGACTAAAGAAGAATACTTCCAAAGATTGAAGAAAATCTCCCGCGTCAACTTAGCGCCAGCAGCACATTTTCTGGCACCGTTGCCGGGGAGGAAGTAGAAGACTTTTGCGAGGGGAGTTTTTCACATGCACATCCTTTACTTTGTTATTGTTTTGCTTTACTTTATTTATTTTTACCTGCATCGTTTTATATCAAAAACCCAAAAAAATTAGAATCCTTGGTAGTTGTTTTTACTTGTCTGCTTTTAGTTTTGCTAAAATGGCTAATCCTGAAAACACCAAGCTGTGTGACTTTACTATTATGAACAATAGTGATTTTATCTGCACTCCTATTGCGCCACCTGCTCCTGCTGTAAACTTTTATGAGATAAAGCCTGCTTTATTGAACCTTGTTATGAAAAAGCAATTTTCTGGTGCTAGTACTGAAGATGCTGCAGCTCATCTCAACAATTTTATTGAGCTATGTGAGATGCATAAATATAAGGATGTAGAAAGTGATATTATTAAGCTCAAGTTGTTTCCTTTTTCTTTGAGAGGAAAAGCTAAAGATTGGTTGCTGTCTTTGACTAAGAATAGTATTGATTCATGGACTAAGTGTAAGGATGCTTTTATTGGTAGATACTATCCTCCTGCTAAGATTATAGCTTTGCGTAGCAATATTATGAAGTTTAGTTAGTTTGATAATGAACATGTTGCTCAAGCTTGGGAAAGAATGAAATCTATGATAAAGAATTGCCCCACTCATGGACTGACTACTTGGATGATTGTTCAAACTTTTTATGCAGGACTAAATTTTTCTTCAAGGAACCTATTGGATTCAGCTGCTGAAGGCACTTTTATGTCCCTTACCTTGGGCGCCGCAATAAAGCTACTTGACAACATGATAGTAAATTACTCCGAATGGCACACCGAGAGAGCTCCACAAAGTAAGAAGGTAAATTCTGTTGAGGAAACCTCTTCCTTGAGTGATAAGATTGATACCATTATGGCTATGCTTGCTAATGATAGGACTCATATTGATCCTAATAATGTTCCTTTAGCCTCTTTGGTTGCTCAAAAAGAGCATGTTGATGTGAATTTCATTAGAAACAATAATTTTAACAACAATGCTTATAGGAACAATTTTGCTAGTAACAATTATAGGCCGTATCCTTCTAGTAATGGTTATGGTAACTCTTATGGTAACTCCTCCAACAACACTAGGGCCGCGCCCTCCGAGCTTGAGGTAATGCTCAAGGACTTCATCGGTAAGCAAACTGCTTTTAACAAGTCTGTTGAGGAAAAGTTAGGCAAAATTGATATTCTTGCTTCTAAAGTTGATAGCCTTGCTAATGATGTTGAACTTCTGAAATTAAAAGTGTTGCCTAATGATGTGAAAGAGAACAATGTTTTTGCTACTGCTAATGCTATTCAAGTTGGAATTGATAAAAATCTTAGATTGTTAGCAGAATTGCATGCTAGATAGGAAAGAGAGGATGAGATTGCTAGGAATATGAAAGTTTGTACTATTACTACCTCTGATGATGTTGTTCCTAATGCTAGCAATCCTCTTACTTTGATTGGTGTAGAGAAAACTCCCACTCTTTGTGTTAAAAAGCCTAAAACTGCCAAAACTTTTTCTCAACAGAGTGCTGAAATTTTTCGGAGTGTAGGAGATGATAGCTCTATTTCCTTTAATGATTTTGATGTTGATGGCTGCAATATATCTGAAGTTATTTTGTTCTTGCAAAAGCTTGCTTTGACTCCCAATGCTATTTCTTTAAATATTGCTTTTACTAAGCATATTACCAATGCTCTCATGAAAATTAGGGATGAAAAGTTGCAACAAAAACCCTCTGTTCCCAAGAAGTTAGAAGATGGTTGGGAACCCATCATTGATATGCATGTTAATGGTTCTGATTGCCATGCTTTATGTGATCTAGGTGCTAGTATTTCTATCAAGCCTAGAAAGATTTATGACATGCTTGACTTACCACCGCTTGAAAAGTGTTATTATGATGTTCCTATTGCTGATGTTGCTAAGAAGAAACCTTTGGGAAGAATTAATGATGTTCTTATTGTGGTTAATAATAACCTTGTTCCCGTTGATTTTCTCGTTATGGATGTTGAATGCCATGCTTCATGTCCTATTATTTTGGAAAGACCCTTTCTTTGAACTGTAGGTGCCATCATTGATATGAGAGAAGGCACCATCAAATATCAATTTCCACTCAAGAAAGGTATGGAACACTTCCCTAGGAAAAGGTAGAAATTACTTTTTGACTCTATTCTTAGAGCAAATTATGAGCTTGATGCTTCATCACTTGATGTTACTTGATTCGCAATTTTCTGCGCCTAGCTCAAAGGCGTTAAAGAAAAGCACTCTTGGAAGATAACTCAATGTTTTATTTTTAGTAATTTTTATTTTATTTGAGTCTTGGAAGTCATTACTACTGTAATGACCGCTCCTTATCTTGTTTATTTCATTGTTGTACCAATAGGAGCCTCTAATTTGAGTGAGGTAAAGATTTGGGGATGTTGCTGTCCTGAAACTGTTTTTGGTGCTGCACCGTAAAAATTCGTATAAATTCTATGTATATCTTTTGGACCTACAATTTCTTGTGCATATGCCCCAGGTTATATCCAAACTTTAATTAGTTGAACACTTTTTGATTTGAGCAAAATAAAATCCCTAAAAAATTCGGCCTTTGTCAGCTATTCTGTTTTGACAGATTTCTGCCAATATTTGTGTTTGCCGCTTTATCGCTTTCTTTTGAGTTCTTTTGATCACGAAACTTTTGGGGAAGTTTCTACAGTAGTATATGCTATATATGTGGTGGTTTTAGGTTGAAACCTGAAGCAAAAAGAGGTTGATTATATGTTATCCTACACTAATGTTGCTAATAGATTTATGTTTAGTTTTGTATGAAGGAAGTTTTCAAGTGTAGGGATTGGAGAATGATGAGATGAGTTGAAGAATGGACAAAAGCTCAAGCTTGGGGATGCCCATGCACCACCCCAAGAAATATCCAAGAAGTACAAGTGTCAAAGCTTGGGGATGCCCCCGAGGCACCCCTTCTTCATCGGCAAAAATCAGGTCACCTTTCAAGACACTATATTTTTATTGCTTCATGCACTATGTGTTTTTCTTGGAGCATCAGTTGTTTTAGTTTTCTTAGTTAGTTAGTTAGTTTGCTGCAATAAATGGTTAGACCCCAACAAATTTCTTTTGGAGAAGTTGCCTTGCTTTTCATTTGCCATGAACGCTCTAGTTTTCACTCTTATCAAAAACCGAGTGTGCTTCTTTTTCTACTACTGCTTTTGGTTTTCGTTTTCGCCTTGATTTGCATTCAGACCTTGTCATATATTTTCATCAAGGTGTATTTTTGCCTCTGATCTTTATTGGTTTACATCAAAAGAGGTGTCTTAAAAAATTTCAAATGGTGTTGGAAAAGAGAAAAAGCTTTATGCAAAAAAGTGGTACAAGAAGGAGCTTGTGTAGACTGCGGCTTAGGCTTTTTCATGTCATGCTTGATGTATTTTTGATAGTATGCTTAGTGATTTTTGCTGTAGCATGACTTGTCTCAAATAAATGAGATTGCTTAATGAGCCTTTGAAAAAATCATGCGTTGTTTTTATCATTTGGAAGCATTATTTTGGTTTTCTCCTTGATGCTTTATTTGGGTTGACTTGGCGCATGCTCACACATGTTAGACTCTTACAAAGTCACCAATAGCCTCTATGATCATTTAGTTTTTGACTTTTGATGCCATCTTATGCTTCTTTTAATATTGCTTTGTCGCTTTGCATGATTATGGCCATTATTGCTCTCTTAGTTGGTCGCTCCCAGTCTTTTGCTAGCCCTCGCCTTGTACTGAGTATGAACTCTACTCGTGCATCCAACTCCTAAAAGCCAAAGTTTACCATTGTGTCCACCATACATACCTACTAGCAATTTGCTATTCCAAGTAAATTTGACTTGCTTTTATCTTCTCTTTAAATTAAACTCTTACCAGTGTTATGCGAAAATTGGTCAGTAAAGCTCTCACGAACCGGAAGGCACACTTTACTTTTTCCTTGTTCTTAAAATTTTGACATTGTGGTCTCTTATGTTGAGTTGTTATGCTTGCAAGTTGTAAGTTGGATACTAGCCCAACCATGCTGTCATGGGGCAAGCTTTCAACATTGCACTTCTTATTTGAGTTGATATCGTGATCTTTTGTTGATGGATGCCCGCGGTGTGAAATGAATTGGGAATCTTGTGGGGATCATGGAGTTTGTATATGTATTAGGGAAATGCCTATGCCACCAATCTAAGCCATGCATAATTCATGGTGGAAATTTGCAGCATGCCCATAGTGGACATTCGACGACGCATCTCAAAGTAAAAAGCTATACAAATGGTAAATAAAAGAGATGTCGAGGTGTTCATTGTCTGCTTGTCCTGTCATTTTGATGTGGGCTTGTTCCATGTCATCGGGCACGGAGGTACCCCGTTGGTGGTTCTCGATGATACATATATACCTACAATGACAAGAGCCTTGCTTGGGCCTCTAAGTTGAGTAGCATGAGGTTTGGGTACTCGTATTCACGGGACACGAGGTTTTCAACTTATGATTTGTCAAGCATATGCATCATAATTGTTCTCGCATTAACTCTAACCACTCAAGATGCTTATGATGGGGGCAATGAGAGCTCAAAGCCGGTAAGTAACATAATTTTTGAAGGTTATAAAACTTGCAATCACTGCTTCCCTCCGCGAAGGGCCTTTCTTCTACTTTTATGTTGAGTCACCACCTTCTATCTTTATGCACCATTAAGAGAGCATAGTTGTCATTTTTAGTATAATGTGCATTGTCCCAAAGTTTTCATTGATTGATTCATACTGTTGGTTTCACTTGTTTTTAAATTATTTGTATCTAGTCGCCCTCTTAAACTTGAAGGTGTCCTATACATTTATATTTTGCTCTCTATGAAGGACAAGCTGAAAACCATTTGTATGTTTTTCCTTATGATTTGAACACACATTTGAATTTCATTGTTTCATTTTCATGATCTTTTGTTTGTGTTCATTTTCATATTTATAACATGGTTGCTAAGTTCTTATTGTCAAGATTATATCTTTCATGCCCATGTTTTAAGTTCTTATGATCCCAGCTCACAAATGCTTACATATATGATCAAGATTGTGTAGGTGCATGTCACCTCAAAAATTATTCTTTTGTTATCACTTACCTACTCGAGGATGAGCAGGAGTTAAGCTTGTGGATGCTTGATACGTATCCAACGTATCTATAATTTTTGATGCTCCATGCTTGTTTTTACACCATTCGCCTACTGTTTCGTTACACTTCGTGGCACTTTTATGCATTTTCCGGAACTAACCTACTAACAAGTCGCCACAGTGCCAGTCCCTGTTTTCTGCTGTTTTTGTGTTTCAGAAGTGATACACAGGAAATACTCTCGGAATTGGACGAAACAAGTTCCTGAAGTCTTATTTTTCCCGGAAGCTTCCAGAGATCCGAAGAGGAGTTGGAGAGGGGCCACAGGCCACCCTCACACTAGGGCGGCGCGGCCCAGGCCCTGGTCGTGCCCCCTACATGTGAGGACGCCTCGGTCCACATCTGACGATGCCCCTTTGCCTATAAAGACCCTCTGACAGAAAAAACCTAAGTACCCGATCACTTTTCCAGAACACATCGCGATCCGCCGCCGCCATCGACCCGAAGATCGGGAGGGTCCAGAAGCTCTTCCCAGCACCCTGCCGGAGAGGGGAATCACCACTGGAGGTCTTCTTCATCGCCATGCTTGCCTCCGGAGCGATGAGTGAGTAGTCTACCTTGGACTACGGGTCCATAGCAGTAGCTAGATGGTTGTCTCCTCCACCATGTGCTTCATGTTTAGATCTCATGAGCTGCCCTACATGATTGAGATCACCGTTATGTAATTCTACATGTTAGGTTTGTTGGGATCCGATGAACATTGGTGTTATGATTGAGTTGCTATACTAAAATATATCTTATGTTATCTCTATGTTGTTTATGATCTTGCATGATCTTCGTTGTTAGTAGCTATCTTGGCCGAGTAGTTGCTAGTGACTCCAAGAGGGGGTATTTATGCTCGATAGTGGGTTCATGCCTCTATTTAATCTAGGGGAGTGACAGAAACCTCTAAGGTTGTAGATGTGTTGTTTCTACTAGGGAGAAAACAACATTCATATGCTCGAGGGCATATGCTTTGTTTACATTACACACTTTGCTTAATGCAATTATCTGTTGTTCGCAACTTAATACTCATGGGGTGTTCGGATGATATCCCCGGGAGTGGATTATTAGTCATAGATGCAGTTGGATGGCAATCTATGTATTTTATTGTAATGCCCAGAGTAAATTGTATAATGATCTTCTTGACATATCACATTTATCTTTATTCTATCAATTGCCCAACTGTAATTTGTTTACCCAGCATGTGTTATTTATCTTATGGAGAGCCACCACTAGTGAACTGTGGACCCCGGTCCTATTTCCATCATATTGCTACCACCTGTTTACTTTACTCGCATTCTTTCACTGTTTTCCACTCGATATGCTCATACCCTTTGTTTCAAGCAAACCGGTGAGATTGATAACCTCATCGCAAGTTGGGAACAAAGTATTTGGTTGTGTTGTGTGCAGGTTCCACGTTGCTGCTCGCAAAGCAAAGCTTAGACGAGGCGCCATATATAAATTGTCCAAAGCTGTCGCGAAGCTTGCAAGCATCACCTTCAGTCGTTTGTCTCTCCTCTCCTGATCGATAAACCTTGGTTTCTTAACTGAGGGAAAATCTTGCTGCTATATTCATCACACCTTCCTCTTGGGGTTCCCAATGGGCTGGTCATCAACCACGCATCACACCTCTTGTCAACGCAGGTCGGTCTAGCGATCGCAGGGCACCAGAGCCCGCCCTGTACGCCGGAGAAGGAAAGCAAATCGTTGCGTTCCCTGCATGAGCACTTCACCAGGAGCGATTCGGGGCAGTAGGGGGGATCGAAGGTTCGGTACGTTATGTCTAAGGAAAAAGAAAAAGACCGAACCGGTAACATGGCAATCTAACATAGTATATAATTTGGTGGGAGGGTAAATGACAAGGGTATAGTTAATAGAGCCCGTTAGTTGAGTACCCCTAAGGCCCGTATAGCTAGGCCCAATTGTAATAATAGTCGAATACGAGTCTTTACCGTATATCGATATTGTAATCTGTATCGGACCCTACCCGATCCTTGAGACCTGGCCATCTATATATAGGGGCCAGGAGGGGACGGTGTAGGCCAGATTGAAAGCAAGCCAGGTTGAACACCCAAGTTTACTTTCGACACACACCTATTTCGACTAACTTTACCTTCGAGTTCATCCGACGCCCTATCTCCCCGATCCTAAGTCCTTCATCTAGGACATTTGTCGAGTTAACCCCTCGTCAATTGGCGCTGACCGTGGGGATCTTGGGCGTTGGAATCATGAATTCGACGGCTTTTTCGCTTTTAGCCAACAGCAGTTCAGAACTCGACGGAAGTCAAGAGATGGAGTTAACCATTGGAAGTTTGAGCATCATTGTTGAACCATCGGGTTCATCCCGCCTCTCGGATTCGACGAAACCAGATCCGTCGACAAACAAGCCCGAAACAGAAGAAACATTGGAATCATCAGAAGGCTCTTCCAGCGAGGCAAACTCGCCGGTCAGTTTCGACAAAATACCAATCGAGGACTCAGAAGGCGACAAAATTCAGAAAAATTTCGACTCAGAAGAAATAGCGTGTCAGACGCACAACAACGCAAAGGACTTTGCCGTGGGAAGCAGCGGCGTCTCCAAGGTACATCAGTTATGCGTCATTATCACTAAAGCAGAAGAAAACAATAGCAAAGGAAATAAGAATCTCGACAGGCAAGTCGACAAAGTAAAAGATCACAACAAAAAGGAAAAGGAGAAAGTCCATGTTTCGGCTGGTGAATGGAGGATGATCAGGTCAGCTATCAACCACGGTACAGAAGTACCCGAAGGATCGAGAAGAGAAGTACTAATGGGATATCAGTACGCATTATACCAGCACAGGAAGAAACTAAGGGAGGAAAGAGATATGGATTTTCAAGATAATAACAGTATATCAAGAGAGGAATACTGGGAAGACTACAGTGAGGATTCAGAATACAGCAAAGAAAGGCGTGGAGACCCAAAACACAACAGGGGGGCGACAGCATACGGCAGAGAAGAGGAGTACTCAAGGAGCCCCACCCCGCAGCTAGAAGAGGAGGAAGTTGACTTCATACAAAAAACACCAGAAGCAGCACTAGTAGCAGCACAAGCATATTTATTAGCTACAAGAACAGAACCTGGAGACCCACGAGAAGACATGCACCGAGCCGCGATACGAAGCCTCGGAATAGTAGAAGGAAAGATCAGGGAACAAGGTCCAGAGACGAAGTCGACAAACTGCAAGGGAAATGGAGAGGAGAAGTTCAGATACAATTTCAAAGATAATGAGTATAGCGAGTCGTCAGAAGATAAAAAGCGACAGAAAAGGAAGGAGGACGCAAGAAGTATAATAGCACAAGCTCGAGTAAATAAATTGCGTTACGCTTGGAGGGAAGAGAACTACGAGGACGACGATAAAGATATGGGTGCGTTATGCTTTACCCGCAGGGTTCGCAAAACACGGGTACCCAAAGGATTCAGATTACCACACGACCAACCTAAGTATGATGGGTCGCAAGAACCTACCCTATGGTTATCGGATTATCTGCAGGCAGTGCATATATTGGGGGGAACAAAGGCGACTGCAATGCAAAGTTTGCAGCTGCACCTCACCGGCGCCGCACGGTCCTGGCTGAATACCCTACCCGACGAATCCATCGGAAGTTGGGGGGAACTCGAAATTCAATTTACAAGAAATTTTTGTTCTACCTACAAACGCCCAGCGTCACTGGAGGAAGTTCAAACATGTGTGCAAACAAAAGGCGAAACGCTATGTTCTTATATCCAACGCTGGAGTATAATCAAAAACTCAGCAGAGGACGTCTCCGACGAACGAGCAATAGACGCCTTCTCGGCCGGACTTCGTCGCTCAGATCTCGTGGAAGAAATAGGAAGAACAAGACCCACGACAGTAACCGAGCTAATGGAACAAGCCAACAAATTCGCTGATGGAGAGGACGCGTATAACAACAAAAGAGGACGTTCACCAGAAGTCGACAGAATAAGTAGACAGAGGAGATGATACCGCAGCAGGGATAATCAAGGAAGGCGAAATCAGGTGGCCGCAGGTTACATACTAGAAGAAAAGGAAGGAAATAAAAGAAGGAGGTTTCAGGCAAAAGGAGTAGAAAAATTGAGATACTCTGGTCCTTCGGCCGAGGATATGCTATACGGACCTTGTCGAATCCACTACGCGTACCTCGACGGGAAAAGAGTCTCAAATCACCAGATGAAGGATTGCAGGACATTCCTAAGGTTGCAAAGCGCCATGAGCTCAAAACAAGAAGGGAGGCAAGGAGAAAGACACAGAAGTCAAGGATATCAAATGCAAAAGCTAGCAAGGCACTTAGAGTCAAAAGTGTACATATCAGCCATGATTCAACCGGTACCCAAGTCGAAGAAGGAGCAAAAGAGCATATCCAGGCAAGTCAACCTAGCAATATCATCACCACCAGCTACCACAGAGTACCTGCGGTGGTCAGAACAACCAGTCAAGTTCAGCAGAGCAGACCACCCGAGGAAAGTCCCCAGGCCAGGTCACTCGCCTATGGTTTTAAAGGCACAAATAGGAGGGTACGACATCGGAAGAGTGTTCATGGATGCAGGGAGTGGCATAAACTTAATATATGCCAGAACCCTAAAAGCAATGTGCATATCATTGACGAGTCTGAAGCCAACAGATTGCTCTTTCCACGGAATAGTACCAGGAGCCGCAAACTACCCTTTGGGGAGAATAGAACTCGATGTCTGCTTCGGCAGTAGCGGAAACTACCGAAGAGAGAAGCTGGAATTTGAAGTAATGGACTGGCCGTCACAATATCATGCAATCCTGGGGCACCCAGCATTTGCAAAATTCATGGTAGTACCACACTATGCGTATCTTACGTTAAAAATTTCAGGACCCAATGGAACAATCATAGTACAAGGGAGCTTTGAAGTAGCCAATACATGCGACAGGGAATTCAACAGGATGGCGCAAACCTTCGGCATGACAGCGGAGTAAGAGAGGTTAAAAGGAGAAACGGATCACAATGTACTACCCGACGTTGGACGATCCCTGCTAGATCAGGCTTTCGACACATCTCAGGACTCGAAGAAAATCCAGGTCCATCCCACAGATGCAAACAAGACGACCTCAATTGGGGTGAACTTGGATCCCGCATAGGAAAGCGCGCTCGTCGAGTTCCTCCGTGAGCGCTGGGAAATCTTCGCCTGGTGTCCATCAGACATGCCAGGGGTTCCCAGGGAACTCGTCGAGCACGCATTAAACGTAGATCCAAAGGCAAAACCAGTCAAGCAACCATTGCGACGATTCGATGAACCTAAAAGGAAAGCGATAGCATCAGAGTTGCACAGGCTAGAAAATGCCAGATTTATCAGAGAAATCAAAACCTCGAGTTGGGTGTCGAACCCAGTCATAGTACCCAAGAAGAACACAGATGTACAAAGAGTATGTGTCGACTACACATCTCTCAATAAGCATTGTCCAAAGGATCCCTTCCCTCTACCCCGCATCGATCAGATAATCGATTCAACAGTGGGATGCGCAAGGCTTTCATTCTTGGACGCATATTCTGGCTCCAATCAGATCAAATTGAAGAAAGAAGACGAAGAAAAAACGGCCTTCATCACACCATATGGGGTGTTTTGCTACCAAGTGATGCCGTTCGGCCTAAAAAATGCAGGAGCAACTTATCAACGGATGATGCAAAGTTGCCTCGGAAGTCAAATAGGGCGCAACATACAAGTCTACATTGATGATGTAGTCATCACCACAAGAGAGGAGAAATCTCTAATCAGCGACTTGGCAGAAACCTTCGACAACTTGAGCAAGTACAAGCTTAAGCTTAACCCGACAAAGTGCTCTTTCGGCGTCTCAGCAGGACAACTTTTAGGGTTCCTAGTATCAGCACGAGGAATAGAGGCGAACCCAGAGAAGATTCAAGCAATTTTGACAATGGGGAAACCCACGAAACTACACGACGTACAGAAACTTGCAGGACGCGTTGCGGCACTAAGTCGTTTCGTCGCTCGGCTAGGGGAGAAGGCGCTTCCTTTTTATGCACTTATGAAGAAGTCAGACGATAAATTGGAGTGGACAGAAGAAGCAGACGCAGCGTTTGCATAGTTGAAAAAAGTGCTTTCCACGCCACCAGTGCTGGTCGCACCAAAAGAAAAAGAACCACTGCTATTGTACATCGCCGCAACCCATCAGGTGGTGAGTACAGTATTAGTAGTCGAAAGAAGCGAGGAAGGAAAAGCCCATGGCGTCCAGAGGCCAGTATATTTCATCAGTGAAGTATTGTCTCCAACAAAACAAAGGTACCCGCACTATCAAAAGTTGGCATACAGTGTCTTCACAACCGCACGAAAACTACGACAGTACTTTGCGGTGCACCCAATTATAGTGGTGAATGAGGCGCCATTGTCGAACATATTGAATAATCCTTCAGCAACAGGACGTGTCTCTTTGTGGGGAATCGAGTTATCTCCCATGGACATCACGTACGAAAAAAGGAAGGCGATCAAGTCGCAAATTTTGCCAGATTTTACGGCAGAGTGGCTGGAGCTGCAGAGCACATGACCACCAGATTTATCCAGTGTTTGGACAATGTACTTCGACGGTTCTAAAAGAGTCCAAGGCGCAGGTGCAGGAGTAGTGTTGATATCACCTCATGGCGACAAATTGAAGTACGTCTTAAGGATGAGCTTTCCACAGGCTTCTAACAATGAAGCAGAGTACGAGGCTTTGTTGCACGGAATGAAGATGGCTAAAGCATGTGGAGCAACTCGCTTAAAAATATTTGGAGATTCCAACTTTGTTGTCCAGCAAGTTATGAACAGATGTGACACAATCAATGACAACATGATGGCCTACAAAAATTTGTACCATTATCTCGAAGGAACGTTCGATGGATGCGAAGTCTCGCACGTAAGCAGGAACAGCAATGAAGAAGCCGACAATTTAGCAAATATCGGGTCACAGTGTTTACCTGTGCCATCCGAAGTATTTTGGGAGGAAATAGTAGAAAGATCAATAAAAAGTGGAAAAAGTTCGACCACTACAAGAGGCTCGGGGGCTACATCAGAACCAGAGGAGGTCATGATGATAGAAGAAACATGGATGCAGCCATATCTTGCATACATGATAAATAAAAAGTTACCAAAAGATGCAGTGGTGGCCAAGAAGATAACTCGAAGATCGAAAGCGTTTGTCGTGTTACAGGGGAAATTATACAAGAAAAGTATTACTGGCGTTTTACAGCGTTGTGTAACGCCCCAAGAAGGACAAAAAATACTACACGACATACATGGTGGAGTATGCGGCCATCACGCTAGCAGCAGAGCAATAGCAGCAAAAGCTTTCCGAGCAGGATTCTATTGGCTAACAGCCATCGAGGACGCAAAAGATATAGTTCGAAAGTGTGAAGCATGTCAAAGGTTTGCATCTAGACCGCACGCACCAGCAGCGGAACTACAAACAATACCATTATCTTGGCCTTTTTCACAATGGGGCCTCGATATGGTGGGAAAGTTGCACAAATCCTGGCCAGGAGGGCATGTCTACATGCTAGTGGCCGTCGATAAATTCAGCAAATGGGTGGAAGCGGCCCTGGTGACAACTCAAGATTCTACAGCAGCAATCAACTTCATCAAGTCCATAGTTTTTCGTTTTGGTGTACCATATAGCATCATCACAGACAACGGGACGAATTTCACTTCAAAGGAATTCAAGAGTTACTGCGAAGGATTAGGGATCAAGCTAAAATTTGCATCGGTGGCGCACCCGAAGACAAACGGGCAAGTCGAAAAAGCTAATGGCCTGATATGTAGCGGGATAAAAAAGAGGCTCCTAGCGCCTCTCGAGAAAGCCAAGAGCGCTTGGGTAGAAGAATTGCCCTCCGTTCTTTGGAGTCTAAGAACTACGCCTAACGCAGCAACTCAAGAAACTTCTTTCTTCTTGGTTCATGCCGCAGAAGCCGTGCTTCCAGTCGAGGTTACACACGAGGCTCTAAGAGTGACAGCATATGATAAGACAACATCAACAGAAGCATTGCAGGATGATGTCGATGCACTAGATGAAGCAAGAGATAAAGCATTAGAAAGGGCTACGCAGTATCAACAGAGTCTACGAAACTATCATAGTAGTCGAGTTCGTCCATGATCCTTCGTGGTGGGAGACCTAGTTTTGCGACTCAGGCAAGACAGCCACGGCAAGTTGGAGTCCCCTTGGGTGGGACCTTATATCGTCACTGAAGTAATACCTGGAGGAGCATATCGACTACAAGACAAGAAGACTGGGAAGGATGAGAGCAACCCATGGAATACAGAGCAGCTACGGCGTTTTTACGCGTAGAATGCATATAGTGGTATTAATAAATTCGAGTTAACCTTCTGAACCTAGAACATGAGGCCACAGGTCAGGTTCTTTGGGTTGAACTCGAAAAAATTGTACAATTATTATTTCTTCGCCTTGGGGGCTTCAACCCTCGGGTCATACGAAAGGAATTTTTATCACGACTTGGAAGACTCTTTTCATTGAAAGGTTGTGCAGTCAACCCGATAAATATTCAAATACTATGGTTCACAAAGGAACCCGATATTCTTGGTTCACAAAGAACCCGATAGATGGAAAGCATACCTCAGAACAATAAACTTGTTTTCTTGGTACTAGCAAAAACGTCGACATAGAATACGACGATTCATTACAAGGGAATATGGCAACAAGGACATTATCAAATGATATTACATAAAAAGCAAAATCCTAATGGAAGTGGACTTCAGCTTCATATTTCTTCTGGCAGAGGGTGCCGTCGTAGATCTTCACGTCGAACTTCGACGTGCCGATGTGAAAATCGAAGGCCATGAAGAAGCCTTGGTGGATGTCGTGGTCTTCTGCGAACTGCGACCAGCCACCCTTAAAGTATTGCTCGCCGTCGCCATCATACCACACCTCCACCTCGTATGGGACACCACTTCCAGGCTGTTCGCGGAGAACCGCCTCTCGCAGTTCACGCCCATCCATGAAGTTGGTGAAGCTCAGCGGCAGGCGCTGAATCTCGCGGCACTGCGCCATGGCGATGCAGAGGAAAGAAAAGATCCGGGGAGGCGCAGCAGGAGCAGCGGAAGTAGAAGGAGGAGGAGCGACTGGACCTGGAGCAGCGCCAGTCACCTTGGGCTTGTTCTTGCTACCAGGTGGGCGCCCGAGGCGACGTTTAGCCGGAGCGGCCGATGATGATCCTGCTGCGGCCAGAGTGTTGGTGTTCTTGTTTTTGCTTCCACGAGGGCGACCTCGGCCTCGGGGCGCCACCGAAGAACCAAGATTCAGACGGGAGCCATCTGCATCAGCCATGAGGACAAAGGAAGAAAGAAAAACCCTAGATGGAGGGAGAAGATGATGCGGCGGAGGAGGAATTGGATTAGGGTTTTTTACCCTTGATAGAGGATGCTTTATTTATAAGAACGTATTATCGGGCCCCCGTGCTAAAACAAGGCCCGTCAACATATTTTACAATAGGAGTTAAATTCTGCACACAGCAGACGATAATATCAAAGAACAAGAAAGAGAAGATTGTGGTCACATGATATGAAAACCTCGACTTGGACTCGGGGGCTTGCAAACAGTAGACAGTTAACAGAAGGAAGAAGACATGAACTTTGAGCCTATGCTTGACTACAAGTATTCAAACATAGCCTCGGGGGCTACTCCCATCGGGAGCGCTGAGCGCGCACCCGATAGAGGAAGAAGAAGGGTAAGTATACAAATCTCGACTATGTAGTCGACAAAAGTGCAGAGAGATTACTCCCATCGGGAGCGAAGAAGATTAATTTAAATCCAAATTTCTTTGATTTCATCAGTCAAGAATTTGGCTGCGACATAAGATTCTCGAGTTACGTTATCGCAACGAAACTCGAATGCCGTGATTTATCACGAAGGTAAGACCCCAGGATCCGTCCTGTGTGGCCCGGTATACGCACATGGATGTGCTCTGCTGGCATGTATCCGTGTCTACGACACGAAGAAAATCCTGGTGGACGCACTGGGTACCCTGAGAACCACTGGGATCCATTCTTTGTAAGTCCTAAATGCGGCAAAAGAGTGGATTTGACTGGTATCCCGAATTCAAGTCCAAGGGGATTGAATTTGAAGTAGGCTGACAAGTATCTGTTCCGGCAGTTAGCTGACCTCTTGATCCGTTAGAGTTGTCAGGCTTGTTCATCAAGACCCCGTGCGAACAAATTATCATAAAACTTAAGTCGAAAGACCAAGTCGAAGATTTGAAGATGAGAAGAAGTCGAAGAATTGATCAAGTCGAAGATTTAAAGATTAGAGATTCAACCCGAATCTACAATTCTGGTAGAATCTCAGGGGCTACTGACAAGGGTATAGTTAATAGAGCCCGTTAGTTGAGTACCCCTAAGGCCCGTATAGCTAGGCCCAATTGTAATAATAGTCGAATACGAGTCTTTACCGTATATTGATATTGTAATCTGTATCGGACCCTACCCGATCCTTGAGACCTGGCCATCTATATATAGGGGCAGGAGGGGACGGTGTAGGCCAGATTGAAAGCAAGCCAGGTTGAACACCCAAGTTTACTTTTGACACACACCTATTTTGACTAACTTTACCTTCGAGTTCATCCGACGCCCTATCTCCCCGATCCTAAGTCCTTCATCTAGGATATTTGTCGAGTTAACCCCTCGTCAGTAAAACAGTCTAAAAAATTGGTTGACGACGAAAACCTTACATACTTTGAAGGAAAAACATCCATATTATATGATAACCTCATGACTAAAAATTTATCTAAACCATTCCACAAATATTTCATTGGTATGAGAAATTCACCCATTTGGACCTTTTACATAGATTATTATAGCAGGACATATGCTTTAGTTCTTCTTAACTGGAAACCATATTTCATGTATTGCTAGTGTATATATTTACTGAAAAATAGGCTGCACATAATGTTTGAGCACTAGTGGAGATAGGCCCTTTAGTCCCTGTCCATAAGGGGCTTTAGTCCCGGTTTGTAAACCGGGACTAGACAGGCGGGACTAAAGGCCAGACCTTTAGTCTCGGCCCAGTTGCAAGCCGGGACCAAAGGGGCTCCACGTGGGCGCCGCGGAGCGCCCTCAGGGACAGGCCCTTTAGTCCCGAGTCGTAACACGGGCTGAGACTAAAGAGTCGTCTGCAGATTTTGTTTTGTTTTAGGGTTTAGGTGTTCAGGGGAATTATTTTTGTTGTATTTTATTTTATTTCTTTCTTCATTTTAAAACATTTTTCATATAATTCTACGCATACACGTTTGTGCATATATATATATAAGATAACTAGTCTTACGATCAAGTATATATATACAATTATATAGAGATCACAATTACTGGGACTAGAGCCCGTCTATTTGATCACATGGACCAACATCAATAATAGCCCCTAGCTACACTAAATCGTCCTTTGTCATCTACAACTTCTGTCCTCAAAAAGGCCGCTAGCTCCTCTGCAACAGCTATCGCGTGTTGCTCTGGTAGGTACTTCTCCCGTATGGCCTCGAACTATATAAGAAAAGGAGATCAATATGAATGTCAATCATGATAATAAAGAATGACGGGTACAAATAGAGGTGTGAATATGTATTGCTTATGTCGTATCTATAATCCTTGTGCTCAGAGGTAAACGTGTGAATGAACTCGCAAACGTAGTATCTACATAGATGCGTCCCCTGTGGCTGCTAGTCGCACTTTACGAGAATAGAATATAATCAAAATAATAATCTAGCATCATAAATATATTGAAAATAGAAGTATCTCGTACTACTTATCTGAATCGTCCTAAAGGTCAGCTTCTCATGAGAGATACCGTCAGTCACGCACTTGAACCGCTTCCAAACCCTGCCCGACAAGGAAAATGATTTTCTAAGTTTTTCATTACTTGATATCTCAAAAAATCATTGAAAGAGACCAATATAGCACAAGAATGATTGAAATTACCTTTGGAGCATGTCTTGCATGTTTTGGAACTGTTCCATGTTTCTCGATAATGGGTCGAAGACATCAACTCTTTCCTTATCAATTTGAATGTCCAACAGAATCCAGTGGTAGCTACACATGTATATATATACGTCAGTAACTTATTAATTATACTTATAAGTGAATGGACACAACAGAGTAAGACTCTCACTTGAAGTTTTATGGAAACAGTATGTGGTCATAGAAATTTTGGTCTGTTAGAAACCTTAGAAGGTTTTCCTCCGTCTCCTTGGGATTATCAGTTAGCGTCTTTATATGTATTTTATCTGGGTTAATAAACCCAATATTTATGATGTTCCTACTTTTATAGACCAGGATCTTCATTCTGCATAATAGAGTACAAAAGGATATAGTGAGGATAATTACGTGCAATGAACTAAACAATTGAAATAACTGAACAAGTTATATGTAGACAACGAATTGAAAAACTTACAGACAATAGCAACTCATGAGAGATTTGTCGAGGGCGTCGCAATTGTATGTCTGGAAGAGTTCGTCAAAGTCGACATAGATCTCTTCGGGTCGGCCGTAGTACTCCCGTGGGACACGCGCCACGATCATTATTCTCCCATTCTTTGCTTCATTCATGTACCATGCATGCAAGTAACGCATATTTGTTGGGAGATATTCCAACCTCTCTTTGCTGACCAAAGCCCCCCCCCCCAATGACAAATTTAGGCTTAGGGGCTACAACAGCCTTGGGAAACCTCTCATCTTGGGAAGCCAGAACATCTTCAATACTCATACCCCATTCATCCGCCCACTTCTTTGCTATTTCCAAACTTTGCCCCTGCACCGGAGAGGGAACATTCTCGGATAACACCCTGAGGGGTGGGATCGATTGTTTGGCCTGTTGTCCAAGCTGAGGAACGTCTGATGTTTTCTTTTTTGCACTTGTACTTGATTTGCTCTCACTTGCACTTGTATGTAATCTGCTCTTTTTCCCTTCCTTCTGCAATGTGCGTAGATAGTCATCAGGCTTATGGTGCAAGTCATACTGTGATGGAAGGGTCAGTAAGTATTTTGCATAGTCTTTTTGCTTCTCGGTGTATTCCGGGCGGGGCTCGGGTTCCTTCTTTTTCATCTGCATATCATAATGTTCCTTTGCGATCCTGGCGTTTTCCTCGGGGTATGATCGTAAGGTCTGATGGGAAGATTTGGATGAGGTACCTTTGGGAGGAGCGACAGTTTTTGCTTTGGGGGGGGGGCTCCATCGCTTAGAACTCATCGACAGAGCATTCTTGCTGGCACGCTTCCGCTTAGTTTCCTTAGTGGCCGACGGCGGAGACGGCCGACCCAAGTTCGGCGGCGGTGATCGAGATAGACTCGCATTGTGGTGGCCGTAGTCATGGGGAGGGCTTCTTGGAGGTGATGGAGGTGTAGGTGACCTGCGACGACTCGGAGGCGGTGTTGTCCTTGGGGCCGAGCCTGCAAGCTTGATGTAGTTCTTGTCCCATAGAATGACTCCACCCAGTACTTCTCTGAGTGTCCTCTCATCTTTGGGTCCAGGGATGTCAAGCTCCATATCATGAAACCCCATCATGATTTCATCCACCCCGACTTTAGCATAGCCAGCTGGAATCTCACGGCCATGCCAGCGTGCGTCAGGTGGACAAGGTAAAGCTTGTACGACCGCCATTTTCATGGATATGTTCTTCATTCTCTGATGGAGTTCACATGATATTGACTCCTTGATTTCATCCACGGGGTAGCCGGGACCGCCCTCTATCATCCGTCATGCATCGTTAGTCGGGGCCTCTGATTCAGCCACGCTGCTTTTCCGCTTAGATGGGTTGGCGCTAATATCGAGTGCAGGATCTTGCATGCACACTACTCCTCTAAGTTTGTCAATCTGCTGCTGTTGCTCATTAACTCTGGCAAGCAACTGGTTGAACTTTTTATTTTCCTCATCTTGCTATCGCTTCTTTGCTCTCGCTCGGCTTCTGTAGGTCTCTTGGTCTTTGGCAAACCCAAGCCACCATGGGTAAGAAGGGCCAAAGCCTCGCGTTCGTCCTCCGTGTTCGTTATTCCCTTGTTTGACTGTCCTGAAATGTTACTAAGAATAGGCCAATAATTGATGGTTACGAAAAGCAATGCTCGAAGGTCAAATTCCTCTTGTTTGTGCTCGTCCCACACACGTACACCTGGTTCGGCCCACAGCTGTAAAAGTTCATAAACTAATGGCCTTAGGTACACATCAATGTCATTGCTGGGTTGCTTTGGATCTTGGATGAGCACTGGCATCATAATGAACTTCTGCTTCATGCACACCCAAGGAGGAAGGTTGTAGATACATAGAGTAACGGGCCAGGTGCTGTGACTGCAACTCTGCTCCCCAAAAGGATTCATGCCATCTGTACTTAGACCAAACCATAAGTTCTTTGCGTCACCTACAAATCTCAGAAACTCTCTCTCAAATTTTCTCCACTGCCGACCATCAGCGGGGTGCCTCAACTTGTCGTCTTTCATACGATCTTCCATGTGCCATCGCAACAACTTTGCATGCTCTTTATTTCTGAATAGACGTTTCAACCGTGGTATTATAGGAGCATACCACATCACCTTGGCAGGAACCCTCTTCCTAGGTGGCTCATCCTCAATATCACCAGGGTCATCTTTTCTAATCTTATACTGCAATGCAGTGCATACCGGGTATTTATCCATATTCTCATACTTCTCACCGCGGTAGAGGGTGCAGTCATTAGGGCATGCATGTATCTTCTGCACGTCTAATCCTAGAGGGCAGACAAGCTTCTTTGCTTCGTATGTGCTGGCGGGCAATTCGTTCTTTCTTGGAAGCATCTTCTTTATTAGTACCATTAACTTTTCAAATGACGAGTCAGTCACACCGGTCTCTGCCTTCCACTTTAGCAATTCCAGTGTGTTACCCAGCTTCTTCTGGCCATCTTCACAAGTTGGGTACAACAATTTGTTGTGGTCCTATAACATCAGCTCGAACTACAACCTCTCCTGTTCTGTGTCGCAGCCTCGCCGTGCATCAGAAATGACCCGATCAAGATTATCAGCGGGCTCATCTGGTGCCCGTTTATCACCCTGACCTTCTTCTTCATTGTCTTCCATTGTGGTATCAACATACTCAGGGAACATAGATCGGTAGTTGTCATCATCGTTCTCTTCTTCATCGTCGTCTTCCATCAGAACCCCTCTTTCTCCGTGCTTGGTCCAAACATTATAGCCAGATATAAAATCGGACCGAAGCAGGTGGCTCTGAATGACTCTTGAGGAAGTGTGATCCTTCTCATTCCGACATTCAATACATGGACAAAACATAAAGCCACCACCATGCTTGTTCGCCTCGGCCGCATCTCAAAAATAATGCGCGCCTTCTCTGTAAGCGGCTGTGCGTCGATCACCATACATCCATGGATGGCTCATCTGTATCATACAATAGTATATCAAACGCAATCACGATCCTAAAATTAGTACCGCACGGTCTAAACGAGAAAATATAGTTGCTAACCTTTTAGAACAAGTGGAAACAAAGAGGAAGAGGCTTAAGCGTGGCTCGAACACCTGATATCATAGTTGTGTTTGGTGAACTTAAGTGGCATCGCTCTAACACACATTTCAACAAACACCTCTAGTGCACATGAACAAAATACAAAACTAGCACAAACCCACACTCCTCCATCTTGGAAAAAAACAAGGGAGAGGGGAGAGGGGGGTGCGGCCATATATATAAGCAGAGATCATTGGTCCCGGTTTGTGATACAAACTGGGACTAAAGGTGGTGCACGTGCGCGCCGCTCACCGTATAGCCCTTTAGTCCCGGTTTGTGTCTCAAACTGGGACTAAAGGGTTCTAACGAACCGGGACTAAAGGGTGCCGTGCGGGTCGGCGGATATCGGGCGACGTGGCCAGCCCTTTAGTCCCGGCCCAGATAACGTCCGGGACTAAAGGGGCCTGACCAAAGGCCTGTTTTCCACTAGTGTACTGGCGCAGTCGAGAGGATGCATATGGCTGTTTCGGTAGAGAGGAATAATAGTGGTGGGCCATCAATTTTGTATTAATGAGTTATTAGTGTCATGGGTTGTATTTGAAGTACGGGCTGCATGGTTTGTAGTGCTTTGCTAAAGATTAAATGGAATATGAAAACAAACGTACATATATAATCAGGTAAGTGAACACAAAACGAATGAGCTAGCTTGACACGCTGCGGACATGCACTGGGAAAAAAATAGGTGACATGGAGGCCTAAAAGAACAAAGAAATAAGGTAGTGAGAATCTTCTATTTAGATATAGAAGATACTTAGCAGAATAACACTTTGGGCCCATATCCCAACTTCACCCGCACTCGTCAAAGCCGACAGTAGAAAATGAGCCTAACTCGCAAAATCGTTAGGTGATCCTTCTTTCTTGATATTTCTCTATAAAGTCTGGCCAAGTTAATATCCAAGCACAGAGCTGTGTGTACATTAAATGTACTCGCAAACCGTCTTATAAATAAAAGAAAAGGAAAATGCATGGCTCATAGAGGGTTCTAAGCTCTAAGTTTATTTGCATAAAGCTAATTTGGTTTCCCAAAAGTATTCATTAAGAGATAAGAAAGCATTTAATACTCTAAGTTGAATCTTGAATAGAACCTCCAAGTGTTGGCCACATTCATTAGTCAAGTCAAGATCATTCACAAATATCATAGTTCACTTCATTGTTGATTAAGTTTTGACGAAGGTCAAGTACCGCTAACCCAACTGTCTATGACCGTGGACGCGGCTATTCAAATAGTTTTTAACCTCTGCAGAGGGGTATACTTTACCCAAAAGATTCAATACATCTGTCGGGAACAATCTGATGTTTAAAACCTAATACGAGTCAAGTAATTGATGAAATATCTCTCTCACCTTGCTACTAACGACTAATTATTGCAAAGATGTGAAAATCCTTTCTTTTATTTTTCTTTTGCAGATTTGGACACTTTCTGGGCGAGATTAAGGCTAATTAATAAAGAATTACGAGTTGCCAATATTTCCAAGTCAAAGGGACCTTGGAGCCAAACATCGACCAGCGGAACGGGCAGAGCCCGCCCGTACCACTCTCCACCCCCCTTCACCGGGTCAAAACAAGCAACTTTCGTAAAGGGACCAAAGTCGAAATCATAACAAAGCCACCACAAACAGAGAGCCAGAGCAGAAAGAGTCACCCAAATCTGACATCCATTTCGCCTAAGGAGAGGAGGAACCGCTGGATCTCCATCACCATCTCCACCACTATCTCCATCCCTCTACCTCTCCACCTCCATAGATTCTACTTGTAATCTTGATTTCACTAATGAGAAAAGGTTTATAACCGTGATGTCATTGATAACGAAAAATAAAAGATAGTCACCGATAACCGGCATAGGTAACGGTCCCAAAAAACATCACTGATAGGCGGCGATCTCGTCTCCGCCGCACCTAGCGATGACGCGCGAAATAAAAACACATCCTTAGAAATGCGTTCGGTGGTCGTTCTGGGCTCGCGAAAAATATTTCATGCAAGTTCAAAACTTGAGCAACTTCAAGTCATACTGATAGGTATTTGAAGTTGTGGTTTAGTATAAGTGTATTTATGAAAGTTCTATTTATAAAGTTGACTAGTTAAATACCTATTCGTTGCTACGGGGCATCAAGTTATATACTATATTTCAAAAAGAATCTATTTTGGTCAAAATATATTCTGAT
This sequence comes from Dactylis glomerata, assembly GCA_007115705.1. Taxonomy (NCBI): domain Eukaryota; kingdom Viridiplantae; phylum Streptophyta; class Magnoliopsida; order Poales; family Poaceae; genus Dactylis; species Dactylis glomerata. The sequence continues at coordinate 1,016,283 of QXEO01000628.1, forward strand.
TAATAATTTATTATTTGACATCATATTCATAGAAATCAACGGTATGCAAAAATATTCATTTTTCATTAATATTCCACTTTCCACTTATTCTAGAAGACGATTTCAATTATATATGAATTGCCCGTTGTTAGGTCCGGGTTTAGGCCGCTACATATGCTTGGTCTCAGTCTTATCATTTGCCCGTGCAATAGTCTGTTAGATTATATACAGTTGAACCAAAAGTAGCTCCTACTTATCTTTTTATTGACACAAGCTCCTACTTATCTTAGAACGACTCAACGGGTCTAAAAGAAATTTGTCTCAACGCTTCTACATATATTGTTCTTCTAGTTGCCCAAAAAAATTGAAAAATGCTGATGTAAAGATTCTTTAGTTTTGTTAACACAATACAAATTGGCGTTGGTGTGTGCATCAATTAATGTAGAGGCTCGGCTATGTTCCCTATTTCAAAAAAATGCAAATTGGCATATTGCACTTACTATAGTACTTTTTGTATGGAATCTTAGTCTTTCTCGTTTTTATATTCTCATTTTTTTCTGCCAAATTAGTATCCCAACTTCAACATCACTGTCCCAAAATTAGTAATTAAATATACATATAGTTAGATAAAAGTTGTTATCCATGGCGGCATTAACGATCACCACCTTGGCGCTGTCTTGCATTCCATCATCCACAATGATGTCATTGCCTCGACGATCCATGATGGTGAAGCATCGGTGAACATGATCCACTCGCATTTCAGTAGTGTCTGGAAGAAGGTCTCGTCCTTGTTTAGTTGTATGAGCTGACAGGTGTGCCCTGGCAAATCAGCACCTCAACCCCGATGATCTTGTATTCAAGAAGGACGAGGTGGTTCTTGGCGAGATGAAAATGTTGCCATTGATGCTCAGATGGATGAAAGGGCACTGATTGTTCTCCCAGAGGTCCCTGGTCTGGGCCAAGAAGTGCAATGAGATGGTTGAAGAGTCGGAAGCATCTGCCTTGGGAAAGAACTCGTAGTTGTAGTGTTGTACTGCCGCCGATCTAGATGAGTTGGTATGCATGAGCATGCCATTGGGCGCGACGATGCCGGAGGAGCACAAAGTGTCGGTGAAGACGAAGAGCGGGTGGAATGTGTTGGACGCATATTCGTACTCTGTAGAGTGCGGGGTGCAGAACATGCTCCCGTGGGTGTGGCGGTGATACGTCCATTTTGCATCACTATTTTATATCATAATTTACTGTTATTCATTGATATATTTCATATTTAGAGATGGTACTTATGTTATTTCATCTATTTTGCATGTTTGATGATCATTGGAGAATTAACTGCCAGAGTCAGAATTCTGCTAGAAAAAGGACTGTCAAGATACAATATTTCTGAAAATCAGCAATTTTCGGAAAATACCCAGAAGTTCCTATTTTACCAGAAAACGGAGGTAGCCAGAAGGAGAGGCTGAGATGGGCCACCAGGGTACCACACCACCCCTAGGCGCAGGCCAGGGCTGGCCGCACGGCTAGGTGGTGTGGCTGCCCTAGTCCACCTCTGCCAGTGCCCTTCGCGTATATCATCCTCCCGAAAACCTAAGACTAGGAGAGCCATTGGAGAAATATTCCGCCGCCTCTGCGGGACGGAAAACAGAGAGAGAGAAAGAGCTCTCCGACAGGCAGAAATCTGCCGAGAAATTCCCTCCCGGAATGGGGAAATCATTGCCATCTTCACTGTCATCGAGTTAGGCTTCATCGGGATCATCATCACCATCATCACCACACCATCTCGCTATAACATCTTGGGATGAATCTTGTCTAGTTTATAGGGGAAACTTTACCTGTGTTAACTACTACTTGTAGTTGATGCTATTGAGTAAAACCATTGGATTAAGGTTTATGTTCAGATTGTTATTCATCATTATTTCACCTCTGATCATGATCCATATGATGTCTTGTGAGTAGTTCGTTTAGTTCTTGAGGACATGGGAGAAGTCAAGATGCTAGTAGTGGAATTATGTTGAGTAATATTTGATGGGTTCGTAGCATAGAAAATAAATATTTTCCTACGCATGAACAGAAAACTAGCCAAGATCATCTACGAGATGGAAGCAACGATTAACTAACCCTCGATGACTAGAAGCGGGGATTACGTTCCCGCACAAACGTTGCCGATGAAGACTCGATGAAGACGCATGTAGTCGACGTAGTCGTTCACTTCATGTAGTCGACGTAGTCGGTCACTTGACGATCTTACGATCGTGTGCAAGGCGCCACACTCGGTCACACGTACGGTACGGTGATGTCCTCCATGCCCTCGGTCCAGTGGGGCAACGGAAGTAGGGATCCGCCGGAACTCCTCCTCCTCCTCCATTTCTCCAAGTGTTGGTGGCTAACAATTTCGGCAGCACTTTGCTTAAGCAACAGCCATGTTGTGGAGCAACAAGGTAGGAGATGGAAACAACTAAGTGTGTTTGGAGAAGAGGAATATATCCAATATATATAGGACAAAGGGGGCAGCGACCCATGAGGGGTGCGGCCAGCCCCTACTCCTTTTCTCCTCTTCATGGTGGTGGTAACCCCCTCCTTCATGGAAAGGTAACCCCCCTCATCAAATGAGTAACCCCCATTTTAATTTTGCATGACATTCATTTTAATTAAAATCCACACTTATTGAATTAATAAAACATTTTTATTTCTTTAATATTTGCTAATTCAATCAATTAACAAACATTAACATTTACCCCCTTGAGTCATTTAGATATCCCAAAACAGTTTCGGTGCTTTTCTGAAGCAACCCATGTGCTGTCCAATAATTCAGCCGGAGTTCCAAATCCACTCAAAATGCGTCAGCGAACCTTAAGTGTGTCACCCTACGGTTCGTGAATAACATGGACATGATCAAGACTCCTCTCTGATCAATAATCATCAGCGGGATCTGGAAATCCATGATGACTCCCACTTACTCCACGATGAATCTAGTGATCGTGTGAACCATCAACTAATGTAGTTAATTCCTTTTGTCTCACGATATTATTACTTGTCCGAGATCCGATCATTTGGTATCAACCATACCTAGTTCAATCTCGTTCCCAACAAGTCTCTTTACTCGTTCCGTGATAATGCATTCCCGTGACCTAGTCACATGCTTGCAAGCGATGTCAATGCAATATTACCGAGAAGGGCCCATAGAATATCTTCTCGTCATCGGGTCGGACAAATTCCACTCTTGATCCATGAGCCTCAACTAACACTTTCAGAATACCCAAATCAACCTTTATAATCACCCTGTTATGGTGTGATGTTTGATATCATCAAAGCACTCTTCCAGTATTAGTGATTAACATGATCTCACGGTCTGAGGATTAGAACTATTTCGTATGAGTTTGATATAGCAATGAAACTTGATGACTTGATCGTATTGCTATTCTTACTATGGGTGTGAGTGTTCATCACATCATTCTTCTAATGATGTGACCCTGTTATTAATAACATCCAATGTTCATGATCAGGAAACCTTAATCATCAGTTAATCAATGAGCTAGTATAAAAGAGAGGCTTTACTAGGAACCTTTTAGTTTATTAATCACATAGGTATTAATATTTCCGATTAATACTATTCTAGCATGAGAAATAAACATTCATCATAAACATAGAATATGATAATAACCACTTTATTATTGCCTCTTGGGCATATTCCCTTCAGTCTCCCACTTGCACTAGAGTCAATAATCTAGTTGATACTTGCGTATATAACACTTATGGCATTCACGTGTTATCCATACGCGTTGCATGTGGTTAATCTGATCTCCAGATCTGACACTTCCAGTTCTCTGTGTATTTGCATGTCTTTGCATCTCTACGCATCAGTCATTCTCAAATGAGATAGATGGGTATAAATTTGGTCCTTAGGTGAGACCTTCGTTCCTTTAGCTAAAAATATGTTGATACTATTGTCGCACAATAGATCTTCACATTAATAGCCTGCTTGGAACAACACCTAGTTTGATAACAAACTTCTTGACACAAATGCCCTCCTTTGCTACTTCTAAAGCAGCCATATACTCAACCTTTGTTGTATAATCCATCACAATGTCTTAACTTTGGAACTCATCCAAATCCATCATGGAACTTTCTTCCATTACACTGTACCGCCTAAATACATAGCTAAAATTGAGATAAACTTAATTTGTATCTTGTGACAAACTTAGTATCAATGTAACACTTTACAATGAACTATGTGTCACTTTGTCATAAATAATATATATCCTTAGTCCTTCTAAAGCACATAAGGATATCCTTACTATTGTCCAGTGATCATCTTATGACATTTATCACTCTGGTATATGCTCATAACATTTAGAGCATAGGATATGTCTGGATATGTACATATCACGGTATACATGATTGATCAAATCATTCATATGGCTTCACTCATCAAGTGTCAAAAACACATGAATCTTGTTTCAACCTCTTCCATGCGGCAAGAACTTTTCTCGTCGTTTCCATATTAAACTTCATTCAATATTTCATCTATGTATGTTGGCCCGACCATATTGGCCCCTCGATCTATCTACATAGACATCAAGACCCAATATTTTGGTTTTGCCTAAGTCTTTCATTGAAATCTAATTTCAATGAAATTCTTAACCTATGTCAATAAAAGATACATCATTTCCAATTAACAATATGTCTTCTATATAATGTACTGAAATTATGTCTCAATGCTCCCACTTAATTTCTTGCAAATGCAAACATATTCATCATATCTGATGAAACTAAACCTTTTAATTATTTCATCACAGTGAATATTCTAACGCCGCGATGCTTACTTCAACAATTGAAGTTTGCATGCCTTTTTAGCATCCTTTGAATTTACAAAACCCATTGGACCATGTCATGTACATGTCCTAGGTAATCATTCTATTAGAAGAATGTTGTCTTGTTTGTTCAACTAACATATACCAAACTTGGCATATGTAGTGATTGCTACAGTAATCCATCCAGACAAAATATCGCTATGAAATATTAAATCTTTTCATAGTCAACTCATTGAACATAATCGTAAACAGTTTAACAATATGTCGACTATTTCATAGATGTGAAAACATCCATGTCTGTTTATAGATCCAAATATGTTCATTAGGCTTTATGCCCTTTTGAGGGTCTTCCAAGTTTAGAAACTTGGTTCCTCGTGTATGGAACTATCACGGCTTCTAGCCATTTGATGGAGTCAGGGCCCATCATCGCTTCTTTGCATGTAGTCGGTTCATCATTGTCAAACAATAATGATCTGTTCTCAAATCTAACTATTTGGTTGTTACCCGACTCACATGGGTTTAATAGGAACTTAGATCTATGTGACCACAACCTTTGAGGTACGATAACCATGCACATTATGGCCGCCTCCGGGACACTTCCCAGTGCTGCGCTACTCAGCACATATAGCTTAGGTTCAATAACCCAATCAAAGTTCTATTGTCCTCCCACTTAACTTTTTGTGAAAAATTCCTTCTCAAGAAACTTGATGTTTTCAGCGACAAACACTTTTGTCTTAGGTGTTCTGGAGGAATACCCAACAGTTACTTTGGGATAACCTACAAAGACGCATTTATCCGACTTTGGTTGTAAACATTTTACATATGCCTAGCATACCAAAATTTCAGAAAAGACAACTTGGGTTTTATCCCATGCCATAACTCATATGGTGTCATTTCAACAGATCATGATGGCGCTCTTTTCAGTGTAAAAGCGGCAGTCTCTAAAGCTTTATCCTTAAAATATAATGGCAGTTTTATAGATGATACCTTTGATCTAATGATGTCAAACAAAGTTTGATTTCATCTCTCAAACACTCCATACTCCTATGGTGTTTTGGGAAATACAAGTTTATGGAACGATTTCTCAACTTTTAGGTGTTTGCTAAACTTGTAACTCAAATATCTTCCTTTATGATCTAATCATAAATTCTTTATTCTCTTGTTACAATGATTTTCACTTCATCCAGAAATACTTTGAACATTTTTCAAATATTTCATACTTCTTCCTTATCAAGTAAATATACAAATATATCTGCTCAAAACCTTGGTTAAAGTAAATAAAGTTCAAAGATCCACCATACTCGGCTACGCATAATGGACAATATACATCAACATGTACAGCGTCCAATAAGTTAGTCGTCCGTTCTTCTTTGGCCTACAAATGGAGTTTTAATCATCTCTAGGAAATTTTCACAAGTGTCAATTGATTCAAAATCAAAAGACTCTAAAATTCCATCAATATGGAGTTCCTTCATGTTTTCTTTCCAATATGATTTAAACGGTGGTGTCACTCATAAGTGATCTTCTAATCATTTGTCTTGAGATATTTTTAGCATCAGTGTTATGGATGTGATTTCTCCAACAAGATAAGCGTTCATTCATCTTTTATGAATGCGGTAACAATTTGAACAACCATTGTTCTCATAATACCATAACAAAATAACAATTATTAAAACAAATCTTGAAGGCTAGGTTTAATTCTAACAAAACAAAATAACACTTTATTTATTTTTGATGAGAATCATCCCATATTCATTTGCTAGTTAATTAGGCCATTGTAGTTCTTGTATTGCATTGTTCTGTATGACAGTTCATACCAACCAATTTAGTATCAAATACCCAAGAACCACATTGTTTTAACAAGCAATGAATACAACCATAACATGTATATCTTCTATATACCTGAGCTGGACATTTTCAGTCTTTTCTTTTCTGCTAGAATAAATTTTGGATTCTCTTTTAGCAATTCTTTTCCTTTCTAGAAGAATCTATCAACATCAATAGTGCTACCATACATATGGCACATAGTTCAAGGCATGATTAGTCAAACACTAATACCCTTGGACTCACACTTTGAAGTAGATCACCATCATCAAATATTTGGCGTTCTTCCAAATTCCATTCTTTAGTAATCTTTTAATGTAGTAAACATTTTACCGACATCTTGTATTCATCCTATCATGACAACTTTCACGATCAAGCTACTATAGCCCATGAGGATGAATTGTGAGTATAATGTTCGTTCCTAAAACCCTTTTAGGAGATCTGGACGCCTAGCGTCTCCAATCTTCGCAAATTTTCATACAATATGAGAACATGTGTCTTGCTAAATTATACTCTATCACATTGCAACCAAACATTGTTTCAGATATCAGAATATCTTCCACACATGATAGTTTATGAAACAGTTCTTTAGCTCCTAGACAACCTTGATACTAAAAACAACTTTTGAATATCAAGGATCATGGAAGCAAGTGTGATACTTAGATACTAACACTGGAATTGTTACTCTTGATTTAAAACTACTTATTAAAATTCATCGAGTAAACAAGGTTTGCTAAAAGTTTGCAATAAGACTTTAAACTTTAGATTGACATTCAAACAATACGATACCAGTTTGTAAAGTTAACATCCAGAATTCTATAGTTCTATTATCTCAATTATAGCTAATCGCAAGGTAGTAAACGGATGCCAATGACTACAACAAACTATGCAAATACACTTTGATTTAGTTCATGATAAATTAAGTTCTATAATTCAAAATTACTATATGAACTCCCACTTAAAAACAACATCCCTCTTAGTTTTCTTAAGTGATTACACGAACCAAATTCACTATACCGTAACCGATCATCACGTGCAACGACATGGTTTCAAAGGCGAACATTACCATGTTCATCATATGAACCATATGACTCATGTTTAACCTTTTGGTTCGTGTTCTGAGGCCATGTCTGTACATGCTAGGCTCGCCAAGTAGAACCATAGCACTTTCGTGTATAAAACTGTCTTACACCCGTCGTATGTGAACTTAGAGTCTGTCACACCCAATCATCACGTGGTGTCTCGAAACGACGAACTTACTTGATGGTGCATGGTATGGAAGAACACATTTTTATCTTGATATTTATGTGAGAGGGATAATCTTATAATGCTACCGCGCGATCAAATCTAAGCAAAATAAGATGCATAAAAGGATAAACATCACATGCATATATAATGTGATATGATATGGTCCTTCACGCATTCGATCTCCATCTTATGCGTCATGGCATGATCTCCATCATTCCACCGGCATAGCACCAAGGTCCATGGCACCTCCACCTTGATTGTCTTCCTCTATTAAATATATCACTTTTGGATGTATATATTCGGCACGCAGGCCATAAAATGAAAAGACAACCATATGGCTCCTGCCGGTTGTTTATAACTTACAAAAAGGATCATTGCATATAATTTGTAACATAAACTTTAACCATATCACATCACATGCCCTGCAAAAACAAATTAGACACTTCTAATTTGTCTTACATATTTTACGTGGTTTGGGGCTTTCTAGGAAGAATCGTTCTTGCCTACGAACATGTAACCACAATGGTGATAAAAATATTATTAACAACTCTTTGTAAAATAGATCATAACTAGAGTGGGAGAAACGTGCACCCGCAAAGCCACATATGCCGAAGCATGTCAATTGTGGGATAAGTCTCGTGAATGTGGTCACGTAAGGTTAGTCTCGGGCAGCTTCTATCCCACTATACCACTATGATCCAAAATACAAAAAATAGCAATAACATGATCATCAACGCCCACATCTCTATATGTTCTAATCGTGCATACCAACTACGCATAGAGATGGCTCTGATACCACTGATGGGTTCATAGCACAGAAAACAAAAAATTTCCTATGCATGAAGACAAAACTAGCCAAGATCATCTACGAGATGGAAGCAACGATTAACTAACCCTCGATGACCGGAAGCAGGGATTACGTTCCCGCACAAATGTTGCCGATGAAGACTCGACGAAGATGCACGTAGTCGACATAGTCGTTCACTTGACGTAGTTGACGTAGTCGTTCACTTGACGATCTTACGATCGTGTACAAGGCGCCACATCCGGCGGCGCCTCCGTACTCGGTCACACGTACGGTTCGGTGACGTCCTCCATGCTCTCGGTCCAGCGGGGAAGCGGAAGTAGGGATCCGCCAGAACTCCTCCTCCTCCTCCACTTCTCCAAGTGTTGGTGGCTAACAATTTTGGCAGCGCTTCGCTTAAGCAACAGCCATGGTGTGGAGCAACAAGGTAGGGGATGGAAACAACTAAGTGTGTTTGGAGAAGAGGAATATATCCAATATATATAGGACAAAGGGGGCAGCCAACCATGAGGGGTGCGGCCAGCCCCTACTCCTTTTCTTCTCTTCATGGTGGTGGTAAACCCCTCCTTCATGGAAAGGTAACCCCCCTCATCAAATGAGTAACCCCCATTTTAATTTTGCATGTCATTCATGTTAATTAAAATCCACACTTATTGAATTAATAAAACATTTTTATTTCTTTAATATTTTTTAATTCAATCAATTAACAAACATTAACATTTGCTCCCTTGAGTCATTTCGATATCCCAAAATAGTTTTGTTGCTTTTCTGAAACAACCCATGTGCTATCCAATAATTCAGCCAGAGTTCCAAATCCACTCAAAATGTGTCAGCGAACCTTAAGTGTGTCACCCTACGGTTCGTGAATAACGTGGACATGATCGAGACTCCTCTCCGATCAATAATCATTAGCGAGATCTAGAAATCCATGACGACTCCCACTTACTCAACGATGAATCTAGTGATCGTGTGAACCATCAACGAATGTAGTTAATTCCTTTTGCCTCGCAATATTATTACTTGTCCGAGATCCGATCATTTTGTTGGAACTATGCCCTAGAGACAATAATAAAGATGTTATTATTATAATTCTTGTTCATGATAATGTTTATATTCCATGCTAGAATTGTATTAAGCAGAAACTTTAATACTTGTGTGGTTTATGAACAATACCGTGTCCCTAGTACGCCTCTATGGACTAGCTCATTGATTAATAATCGTTAAGGTTTCCTAACCATAGACATGAGTTGTCAATTAATAATGAGATCATGTCATTAGGAGAATGATGTGATGGACAGACCTAAATAAAGCACAATAATTAGATCATGTCATTGTGTTCATCTTTGCGAAGCTTTTTCCTATGTCAAGTATTGTATTCCTTAGACTATGAGATAATGCAACTCCCTAGTGCCGGAAGAGAGCTTTGAGGTTATCAAATGTCATCCTATGAAAGGGTGATCATAAAGGTGTCTCTCAGGTAATCGGAAAGTACTTGTTGGGTTGCATGTATCGAGATGGAATTTGTCCCTCCCGAGTCGGAGAGATATACTTCGGGCCCACTCGGTAATCGATATCAACATCGCTTGCAAGCACATGATTAAGGATTTAATCACAAAGTGATATCGGATAATGGAACGAGTAAAGTACTTGTTGTGAACGAGATTGAACTAGGTATGCCGATACCGACGATCGAATCTCAGGCGAGTAAAATATCACGAGACAAAGGGAATACAAATACGGGATTGATTGAATTCTGACATCATTGTTCATCCGATATGATTATCGCTGAGTGCATGGGAGTCAATAGGGATTTCCAGATCCCGCTATTGATTATTGATGGGGATCATGTCCGTGCATTCTCGAACCCGTAGGGTCACACACTTAACGCAAATCAACGCTAGGCTAGTTTTGGGATATATGTGAAAGTGTTTCAGAAAGTTTCGGAATTGTTCCGGATGGAAAATACTAGTATTTATTAATTATATGAATTAATAAATATTGGTACTATTTATTTAGTAGAAATAAATAGAAAGAAAAAGAAGAAGAAAGAAAAAGGGGACAACGCTAGCGGCCAGGGAACGACGGCTCACTCCATCGAACGAATGGAGGAGGCCAGCGACGCCTGGCTCGCTGGTGTGCCCAAGCCAGGTTGGGCCTTGTGCTCTTGGGCCAAAAGGCCAGGCTCCACACCACGCACCAGATTGCATCGATCGATCTGGTCGTGCACGGTACGCCAGCGCTGGCTTGGCCGATCGGCCGCACGCGCACGTGCATCGCTCGATGCGATCGAACGAGGCGGCGGAGATGCGATCTCGCAGTTGGTTTTGACCAACTTGTATCATAGGCAAAATGTGTAACCCTAGGTAGTGCGACGCCTATAAAAGGGAGAGAGGCCGGCCGGCTGGCGGGCGTGACCTAATTCCCGCGGAGCCACTGTCCGCTTTCTGAAGCCTCCTTTCTCCGTTCTTCTTCCACCACGCAAGCAGGCGAAGCTCTGTCAGCGTATACTCTCCACCACAGACACCACACCGTCGTGTTGTCGATCCCATCTACCACTCTACCAAATCTCGCTGGACTGGGAAGGCGGAGTCGTTGGTGCACTGTACGTGTGCATCTCTCGGAGGCGTTGCCACTTGCGGTGTTGGATCGGATCGGATCGGATCGCGAGGAGGAGACGGCTAATACGACTATATCATCCATGTTCTGTTGAACGTTTCCGCTATGCGATTTCTTCAAGGGTATGGAGATCTTATCTATCTCTCTTGTTGATTACATCTTCTAGATTAGATCTTGGCTTTCTTGTTTGCATCCGTAGGAATTTTTTTGATTTACTATGCTGTGAAACCCTTCAGTGGTATCAGAGCTAGATCTATGCGTAGATGTGTTTCACGAGTAGAACGCAACATGCTTGTTGCGGGCGTTGATGTTTTCTGTTACAAACCTCTATGTTGTGTATTTTTTATGGCGCGACATAGTGAGATCAAAGCGGTCCAGGCCAACTTTACGCGACCTCGTTCGCGAGACCGGCTCCGCACTTGACGTGTGGCTTGTTCCACACATGCGGCTGGTGGATGCCAGTTTCTCTCACTATAGTAGTCATGGGATTTACAACGGATGTTTGCAACCATAACATCACCGTTGTGGCTTTTCATAGGTAAGAATCGTTCTTAACTTGTTACTCCCATAAGCCACGTAAAATATGCAACAACAAAGTAGAGGCGTCTAACTTGTTTTTGTAGGGAGTGTTTTGTGATATGGTATGGCCACAAGATGTGATATGATATATGTGATGTATGCGATGATCATGTTTTGTAATATTTCACGACTTGCATGTCGATGAGTTCACAACCGGCAGGAGCCATATGGTTGTCTTTATAATTGTGTATGACCTGCGTGTCAACTTCTTATACGCCATGTAATAGCTTTACTTTATCGCTAAGTAGTTAGCAATAGTTGTAGTTGCTATTCGTGGTGAAGGCAATCATGGTGGAGTGATGGAGATCATGCCGGCACGCACAAGATGGAGATCATTGCGTGGAGATTAGCTATACCATGTCACATAAAATTATATGCATGTGATGTTTATCTTTTATGTATCTTATTATGCTTTGATCGCGATGGTAGCATTATAAGATGATTCCTCACTTAAAGATCAAGATAAAATTGTGTTCTCCCCATGTATGCAACGTTGCGAAAGTTCGTCGTTTTGAAGAATCTCATGATGATCGGGTGATATAAACTCTACATTCACATATAACGGGTGCAAGCCAGTTTTTGCACATGCGGAAATACTTGGGTTTGACTTGACGAGCCTAGAATATACAGACATGGCCTTGGAACACATGAACCGAAAGCTTAAACATGAGTCATATGAATGATATGATCGACACTTCGTTGTCCACCATTGAAACCACATCTCTTCTCGTGAAGATCGGATTAGGTGTGGTGAATTTGGATCATGTTCACTAAACAACTTGAGGGATGTTGAATTTAGTGGGAGTTCATCTAGTAATTTGATTAAGTTGAACTAGTTATCTTGAACATAGTCTAAATGGTACTTGTAAATTTTGTAGATCAAATGGCTAAGTCCAACTTCAACTTCAACGTGTTTGCTGAGAAAGAAAAGCTTAAAAACAATGGGTCTAACTTCACCAACTGGTTCCGCAATCTGAGAATCATTCTCGCTAGCGGACAAAAAGCCTATGTACTTGAGCAAGCGCTAGGTGACCCCCCTGCTAAGGAAGCGCCGACTGATGAAAAAGTTGTTTATCAGTCGCGCAAAGATGATTATGGTGTGAGTAAGAGTACCATGTTGTTTGCTATGGAACCGGAACTTCAAAATCGTTTTGAGGAGTTCAAGGGGCCTTTTGAGATACTTGAGGAACTGAAAACCATGTTTCAGACTCAGGCCTGTTTTGAGAGATATGCGATCTCTGAGAAGTTCTTTAACTGCAAAATGGAGGAAGGGAGTTCCATTAGTGAGCACGCCATTAAGATGTCGGGCTACACTCAATGCCTTGAGCAGCTGGACTGCAAGATTCCAGAAGAGCTCAAGATTGACATAGTTCTGCAATCACTCCCTCCTAGCTACAAAGGCTTTGTAGTTACTCACAATCAAATTGGTTCCACTGATACGATCACTGAGCTCTTCACTAAGCTGAAAGCTGCGGAGGTGGATATCAAGAAAGATAATCATGTGTTGATGGTCAACAAGACCACTAGCTTCAAGAAAGCTAAGGGTGCAAAGAAATCCTTCAAGAAAGGCAGCGGCAAGCGCGTTGCCCCTACTGAGAAGAAGCTCAAGTCTGGACCTAAGCCAGACACTGAGTGCTTCTATTGCAAGGACAAGGGTCACTGGAAACGCAATTGTCCAAAGTACTTAGCAGACAAGAAGGCTGGCACCATTAAAGGTATATTTGATATACATGTTATTGATGTTTACCTTACTAGCACTCGTTGTAGTGCCTAGGTATATGATACTGGTTCAGTTGCTAATATTTATAACTCAAAACAGGAGCTACGGAATAGACAGCGGCTAGCAAGGGATGAGGTGACGATGCGCGCCGACAATGGATCAAAAGTTGACGTGATGGCCGTCGGCACGCTCTCCTTAGTTTTACCTTCAGGATTAGTTTTAAACCTTAATAAGTGTTATTATGTTCCTGCGTTGAGCATGAACATTATATCTGGATCGTGTTTATTGCAAGACAATTATTCATTTAAATATGAGAATAATGGTTGTTCTATTTATATGAATAACATCTTTTATGGTCATGCACCTGTCGTGAATGGTTTATTTCTTCTAAATATCGAAAGCAATGAAACACACATCCATAACATTGAGGCTAAAAGATGCAAAGTAGATAGTGATAATCCAACTTATTTGTGGCACTGCCGTCTAGGTCATATTGGAGTAAAACGCATGAACAAACTCCATTCTGATGGACTTTTGGAGTCTCTTGATTTTGAATTGTTTGACACGTGCGAGCCATGCCTCATGGGCAAGATGATCAAAACCCCATTCTCCGGAATAATGGAGCGAGCAACGGACTTATTGGAAATCATACATACTGATGTGTGCGGACCAATGAGTATTTCGACGCGCGGTGGATATTGCTATTTTATCACTTTTACTGATGACTTAAGTAGATATGGGTATGTCTATTTAATGAAACATAAATCTAAAATGTTTGAAAAGTTCAAAGAATTTCAGAACAAAGTGGAAAACCATCATAACAGGAAAATTAAATTTCTCTGATCCAATCGTGGAGGTGAGTATTTGAGTTATGATTTTCTCACGCATCTTAAAGCAAGCGGAATCATTTCACAACTCACGCCACCTGGAACACCACAGCGCAATGGTGTGTCTAAATGCCGGAATCGAACTCTATTAGATATGGTGCGATCGATGATATCTCTTACAGATTTGCCGTTATCATTTTGGGGTTATGCATTAGAAACGGCTGCATTCACTTTAAATAGGGCACCATCTAAATCCGTTGAGATGACACCGTATGAATTATGGTTTGGTGCTAAACCTAAGCTGTCATTTCTTAAAGTTTGGGGATGCGAAGCTTATGTCAAGAAGTTGATGCCGGACAAGCTTGAACCTAAAGCGGAGAAATGCTCTTCATAGGATACCCTAAGGAAACGATTGGGTATACCTTTTACCACAGATCCGAAGGCAAAGTGTTTGTTGCTAAGAACAGATCCTTTCTTGAGAAGGAGTTTCTCTCAAAAGAAGTGAGTGGGGGAAGGTAGAGCTAGATGAGGTTAGTGAACCTTCTCTCAAATTGGAGAGTAGCGCAACACCTGAAGTTGTTCCGGTGCCGCCTGCACCAACAAGGGAGGAAGCTAATGACGAGGATAATGAACCTGCAAACTATGAGGAAGCGATGATGAGCCCAGACTCTGAGAAATGGCTAGAGGCCATGAAATCCGAATTGGGATCCATGAGCAAAAACCAGGTATGGACTTTGGTGGACCCTCCTAGCGACCGTAAGGCCGTTGAGTGCAAATGGATTTTTTAGAAGAAAATGGACACGGATGGTAATGTTACTGTCTATAAGGCTCGGCTCGTTGCAAAAGGTTTTTGGCAAGTTCAAGGTGTTGACTACGATGAGACTTTCTCTCCCGTAGCGATGTTTAAGTCCATTCAGATTTTATTAGCAATTGCTGTGTTTCATGATTATGAAATTTGGCAGATGGATGTCAAGACTGCGTTCCTCAATGGCAACATTGATGAAGAGTTGTATATGATGCAGCCCAAAGGTTTTGTCGATCCTAAGGATGCTAATAAAGTGTGCAAACTTCAGCGTTCTATTTATGGGCTGAAGCAAGCATCCCGGAGTTGGAACCTTCATTTTGATCAAGTGATCAAGAGTTTTGGATTTGTTCCAAATTGCTACGAAGCTTGTGTCTACAAGAAAGTGAGTGGGAGCTTGGTGACATTTTTAGTACTATATGTGGATGACATATTGATTATTGGAAATGACATCGGTATGCTTAACGATGTGAAGAGTTATTTGAATAAATGTTTTTCAATGAAAGACCTAGGAAAAGCTGCTTATATATTAGGCATCAAAATCTATAGAGATAGACAAAGACGCCTAATAGGTTTAAGCCAAAGTACATACCTAGACAAAGTTATGAAAAGGTTCAGAATGGATAAAGCAAAGAAAGGTTCATTGCCCATGTTGTCAGGTAAGATATTGAGCAAGGCTCAGTGTCCAGCTATGGTAAAAGATAGAGAAACTATGAGCAAAGTGCCATATGCCTCGGCCATAGGTTCTATCATGTATGCCATGCTGTGTACTAGACCGGATGTGTCCAATGCTCTTAGTTTGACGAGCAGATACCAAAGTGATCCAGGAGTGGAACACTGGACAGACGTAAAGAACATCCTAAACTATTTAAATAGGATAAAAGAAATGTTCTTGGTGTATGGAGGTGATGAGCAGCTCGTCGTAAAAGGTTACTTCGACGCTAGTTTTGACACCGACCCGAATGATTCTAAATCTCAGACAGGATATGTTTATATTTTGAATGGTGGAGCTGTGAGCTGGAGAAGCTGCAAGCAAAGCGTGATCGCAGGATCTACAACCGAAGCGGAATACATGGCTGCTTTGGAAGCGTCAAGTGAAGGAATTTGGATCGGGAACTTCATCACTGAGCTTGGTGTGGTTCCAAGTGCCTTGAACCCACTGGAGATATTGTGCGACAACACTGGCGCCATAGCACTGGCTAAGGAACCAAGATATCATCCAAAGACCAAGCACATCAACCACCATTTCCATATAATTCAAGATTATATATCAGATGGAGATCTGAAGATTAGCAAAGTACATACGGATCTGAATCTCGCAGATCCATTGACTAAACCTCTTCCACGAGCAAAACATGATCAGCACCTTAATGTCATGGGTGTTAGATTGTTACCAAATGTAAACTAGATTATTGACTCTAGTGCAAGTGGGAGACTATTGGAATTATGCCCTAGAGGCAATAATAAAGATGTTATTATTATAATTCTTGTTCATGATAATGTTTATATTCCATGCTAGAATTGTATTAGGCGTAAACTTTAATACTTGTGTGGTTTATGAACAACACCGTGTCCCTAGTACGCCTCTATGGACTAGCTCATTGATTAATGATGGTTAAGGTTTCCTAACCATAGACATGAGTTGTCAATTAATAATGAGATCATGTCATTAGGAGAATGATGTGATGGACAGACCCAAATAAAGCACAGCAATTAAATCGTGTTATTGTGTTCATCTTTGTGAAGCTTTTTCCTATGTCAAGTATTGTATTCCTTAGCCATGAGATAATGCAACTCCCTAGTGCCGGAAGAGAGCTTTGAGGTTATCAAACGTCATCCTATGAAAGGGTGATCATAAAGGTGTCTCTCAGGTAATCAAAAAGTACTTGTTGGGTTGCATGTATCGAGATGGAATTTGTCCCTCCCGAGTCGGAGAGATATACTTGGGCCCACTCGGTAATCGATATCAACACCGCTTGCAAGCACATGATTAAGGAGTTAATCACAAAGTGATATCGGATAATGGAACAAGTAAAGTACTTGCTGTGAGTGAGATTGAACTAGGTATGCCGATACCGACGATCGAATCTCGGGCGAGTAAAATATCGCGAGACGAAGGGATTACAAATACGGGATTGATTGAATTCTGACATCGTGGTTCATCCGATATGATCATCGCTGAGTAAATGGGAGTCAATATAGATTTCCAGATCCCGCTATTGATTATTGATGGGGATCATGTCTGTGCATTCTCGAACCTGTAGGGTCACACACTTAACGCAAATTAATGCTAGGGTAGTTTCGGGATATATGTGAAAGTGTTTTGGAAAGTTTCGGAATTGTTCCGGATGAAAAATATTGGTGTTTATTAATTATATGAATTAATAAATATTTGTACTATTTATTTAGTAGAAATAAATAGAAAGAAAAAGAAGAAGAAAAAAAGGGAACGGCGGCTCACTCCATCGATCGAATGGAGGAGGCCAGCGACGCCCCTGGCGCGCCTGGCTTGCTGGTGTGCCCAGGCCAGGTTGGGCCTTGTGCTCTTGGGCCAAAAGTCCAGGCTGCATGCCACGCACCAGATCGCATCGATCGATCTGGTCGTGCGTGGTATGCGAGCACTGGCTTGGCCGATCGGCCGCACACGCACGTGCATCGCTCGATGCGATCGAACGAGGCTGTGGAGATGCGATCTCGCAGTTGGTTTTGACCAACTTGTATTGTACGCAAAATGTGTAACCCTAGGTAGTGCGACGCCTATAAGGGAGAGAGGCCGGCCGACTGGTAGGCGTGACCTAATTCCCGCAGAGCCGCTGTCCGCTTTCTGAAGCCTCCTTTCTCTGTTCTTCTTTCACCACGCAAACAGGCAAAGCCCTGTCAGTGTATACTCTCCACCATAGACACCACACCGTCGTGTTGTCGATCCCATCTACCACTCCACCATATGTCGCTGGACCGGGAAGGCGGAGTCGTTGGTGCGCTGTACGTGTGCATCTCTCAGAGGCGTCGCCACTTGCGGCGTTGGATCGGATCGGATCGCGAGGAGGAGACGGCTAATACGACTACATCATCCACGTTTTGTTGAACGTTTCCTCTGTGCGATTTCTTCAAGGGTATGGAGATCTCATCTATCTCTCTCATTGATTACATCTTCTAGATTAGATCTTGGCTTTCTTGTTCGCATCCGTAGGAATTTTTTTGATTTACTATGCCGCAAAACCCTTCACATTTGGTATCAACCATACCTAGTTCGATCTCGTTCCCGACAAGTCTCTTTACTTGTTCCGTGATAATGCATTCTCATGACCTAGTGACATGCTTGCAAGCGATGTCAATGCAATATCACCGAGAAGGGCCCAGAGAATATCTTCCCATCATCGGGTCGGACAAATTCCACTCTTGATCCATGAGCCTCAACTAACACTTTCAGAATACCCAAATCAACCTTTATAATCACCCTGTTACGGTGTGACATTTGATATCATCAAAGCACTCTTCCGGTATCAGTGATTAACATGATCTCATGGTCTGAGGATTAGAACTATTTCGTATGAGTTTGATATAGCAATGAAACTTGATGACTTGATCGTATTGCTATTCTTACTATGGGTGTGAGTGTTAATCACATCATTCTTCTAATGATATGACCCCGTTATTAACAACATCCAATGTTCATGATCAGGAAATCTTGATCATCAGTTAATCAATGAGCTAGTATAAAAGAGAGGCTTTACTAGGAACCTTTTAGTTTATTAATCACACAAGTATTAATGTTTCCAATTAATACTATTCTAGCATCAGAAATAAACATTTATCATAAACATGAAATATGATAATAACCACTTTATTATTTCCTCTCGGGCATATTCCCTTCAATATTTAATGGTTTGATATTTATGTTGTGGTGCTATTCTGCTAGTGGTGTCATGTAAACGTCGACTACATGATACTTCACCTTTAAGGGCCTAGTGGAATGCATTGTGTATTTGGCTACTAATTGTGGGGTTGCCGGAGTGATAGAAACCTACACCCCCGTTAGGAAACCAGTGCATCAGGGAGCGTAGGATCTCAGAGTTTAATGTTGTGGTTAGATTTATCTTAATTACTTTCTTGTAGTTGTGGATGCTTGCAAGGGGTATAATTATAAGTATGTATTAGTCCATGTTGGGATAGTGCATTAGCATAGGTGATGTCTACGCATGCGTCTGTTCTTGTAGACAGTGTTGGGCCTCCAAGTGCAGAGGTTTGTAGAGCAGCAGCAAGTTTCCCTTAAGTGGATCACCCAAGGTTTATCGAACTCAGGGAGGAAGAGGTCAAAGCTATCCCTCTCAAGCAACCCTGCAATTACGATACAGAAAGTCTCTTGTGTCCCCAATACATCCAATACACTTGTCAGATGTATAGGTGCACTAGTTCGATGAAGAGATAGTGAAATATAAGTAGTTGTGATGATTATAAGTAGTAAACGCAATCTGAAATAAAAATGGTAGCAAGCAAACATGTAACAAAACAGAAAGGAAACGGTGTGCAAAGCTTGGAAACAAGGCCTAGGGATCATACTTTCACTAGTGGACACACTCTCAACAAATATAACATAATTGAACCAATAGATACTATCATCAATATGCAACTCAAAACAATTCTCCAATGGAAAACGAACACTAATCATGCGTAGGGCTACGAAGCACTCCTCAAAGTCCGTATGTACCCAAACTAGATTGTCCCACACTATCACTGTGAACGCACTAGATGGTTCCAATAAACACCAACAATTCATAGAGACATTAACCAAAAAGACACACATAATGAGCACACTAGTCACCTTCCCATTACGATACGAGGTGTCTCTGGAGTTTACAATAATAAAACATGGGAGTAGCATAATATCTGAATAATGACATCTACCAATTCAACTAGATACAAAGCTCACGTTCACATCAAGATCACATTATGGGAGAGAGAGGTGAACCACATAGCTACCGGCAGAGCCCTCAGCCCCGGGGGAGAACTACTCCCTCCTCATCATAGGAGACAGCAAGGTTGATGGAGATAGCTCCGGGGGCACTTCCCCGTCCCGGCAGGGTGCCAGAACAGAGACTTCTGTCCCTCAAAATTTGTCTTTGACGGCGGCGGTGCTACGGAACTATTCTGGGAAAAACGCTGATTCCTTTAGGGTTTTCCGTCCCGAGGCTTTATATAGGCGAAGGGCCGTCATCAAGGGGCTGCCAGGTGCCCTCACACATAGGGGGCGCGGCTAGGGGCCAGGCCGCGCCGCCCTATTGTGTGGGGCCCTTGTGGCCCCACTCCGTCTCCTCTTTGGTTCTCTGGAAGCTTCGGTGAATTTCTAGACGTTCGGCTTTTGTTTCGTCCAATTCCGAGAATATTTCCTGTGTAACTTTTCTGAAACACAAAAACAGCAGAAAACAGGGAACTGGCACTGTGGCATCTTGTCAATAGGTTAGTTCCAGAAATCGCATAAAAACGCCACGAAGTGTAACAAAACACAAGGCAAATGGTGTAAAAACAAGCATGGAGCATCAAAAATTATAGATATGTTTGAGACGTATCAGCATCCCCAAGCTTAACTCCTGCTCGTCCTCGAGTAGGTAAGTGATAACAAAAGAAATAATTTTTGAGGTGACATGCACCTACACAATCTTGATTATCTATGAAAGCATTGAGTGCTGGGATCATAAGAACTTAAAACATGGGCATGAAAGACATAATCTTGATAGAAGAAACTTAGCAACCATGTTATAACATGAAATAGAACACAAACAAAAGATCATGAAAATGAAACAATGAAAGTCAAACGTGTGTTCAAATCATAAGGAAAAACATACAAATGGTTTTTCAGCTTGTCCTTCATGGAGAGCAAAACATAAATGCATAGGACACCTTCAAGTTTAAGAGGGCGACTAGATACAAATAATTTAAGAACAAGTGAAACCATGATCATGAATCAATCAATGAAAACTTTGGAACAACGCACATTATACTCAGAATGATAACTATGCTCTCTTAGACGGTGCATAAAGGTTGAAGGTGAAGACTCAACATAAAAGTAAAAGAAAGGCCCTTCGCGGAGGGAAGCAGTGATTAAACATGTGCTAGAGCTTCTCATTTGTAAAACAGAGAGATAAAAATTGGGTTTTGAGAGGTGGTTGTTTCATGTCAACGACTGGCAATGGGGTCTTACTATCTTCCATAATAAACAAGTGAGAGCGGTTCTGAGTTCTTTGAAAATTTGGCACATTGGTGCTCTTTTATAAAGCTTTGGCACTCCTCCCCACCTTTTTTTCCTTTCTCAAACCATGGCTAACCGATTCCATCGGGTGCCCACCAACATTCACATACCATGGAGGAGTGCCTTTTTTTCTTTCTTTTTAAAATTAGATTGCAATGGTCTGACCAGCTCTCATGCAAAATTAATGATGAGAAGATGAAGCTGCCTAGTCGAGGGGTACTTAATTTAATATGGAAGATAGCAATTCCGACCACTACGTCCCCATGAGCTAAAAATAGTAGCACAAAACGAGAAGTAGTTAAAAGTTGGGATTTCTATTTTCGTGCCCTCGGGTCGTTAGTTGTACTCAGTTTTCCCCAGCTCCTTAGTTTTTCCTCAGTTTTCCCCAAGCCCTTGTCTGAAACCCTCAGAAGGAGCTCGGACGGGAGGATTTCCGTTTAGTTGACAGTTCCGTGCTGACGTGTGGGGCCGCGTCGTGTGGGGCCGCGTCGCGTGGGGCTGGTAGAAAGGGACCGCGTGGGACAGGACGAGACCACGTTTGGTTGTACGTGAGAGCTCGGTTCTGTCTCTCTCGGGCCAAATTGGCATTGCCTTTTCAGAGCGCCTTTTCAGAGCGCCTTTTTCCCCTCTCTCTGTGTAACAGTTCTCTCTCTTTTGACCAAATTAGTATCAAATCTAGAGAAGCTTCTATTTCTGTCTTTCTTCAATGATTGTTGCCTTTTAGCCCTCGTTTTTTGTCCAATATGGTAACAAATCTAGTAGCAAATCTAGAAGCTAGTATAGGATAAATTCACAGCAGCATAATAAATCTAGAAAACTAAGTATAATACATAAACTGCATACAGCAGCCAAAAGCAGCCAATAACGATGTTAATGTTCATGACAAACTAAGCTGAAAATAATATAAGACGCAATGTATGCCCAACATGAAGATTAGGATACCCCAGGATGAATGAATCTGTTCTTCATTCATCATATATATATTCGTCGCTCCATTTTCTGGTCTGAAAGAAATATTCATTGAACTCCTTCCGTCTGCAGTGTGCAGCCAATACATCCTCCAAACGGTATGGCCTTTGTTCTTTTTTTAGACCGTACTTTTGTAATCTATCCACATATAGTGGCCACTCATCCCAGGCATTCATATCATCAAAGTACTCTTTGATATAACCCAAATCCGCGTAGTAGATGCAGCCAGGTCGAAGTGTCGGGTGCACTCTGGTGTCGACGGAGATACACCGGACATGATGGACGAAGAAGGCACGACTGCCAATGTTACTGACGGCATGGAGAGAGCGGCTCTCAGTGTCCACACGGTACACCACTGTTTGACCTTCCTCCAAACGACCGCCCAACAACACAAGCAGCAGATCACCATCCGACTTCACAAGGTAGAACTTGTCATTTCCAAGTTCTGGAAAAGAAAATAGTGTCTCCATGTTGACATTGCTCGCGCCCTGCTCCAACTGGGCATTGTTGGTGCACACCAATGTTCCGAACTCAAAATTGTTCACAGCTAGTGCATAGAATTCACCATTGAACGTGGTAATGCAACGCATAGAATGGTACTCGATCGAGAATCTTCCTTCTCCCCAATCTTCATCTATACCCTTAGTTGGAGTGCTCTCATCGACCCAAGCAATTTTTGCCGGGTAATATGTGGAAACGAAGAGCATAGTCGGGGACTTCATTACAGTGACTGACTCCAGAATAACAGATGGCATCTGCGCCTGAAATATAGTGTTCGATGTCTTTGTGAGTGGGTTCAGAAGCCGTATCTTGTGCGGCTGGTTCTTTTGGGCAAGCACGATGATGCCACGGCAAAAGCTGACGAAGTAGTATCTAAAATATATGGGATTGATGAAGATAACATTCAGCACTAAGATGTTTACGATTGAAAATAAAAGGATTAACTCTATAGATATGGAGGAATTTGAACCTTGCATGAACTTCCGTTAGATCGATGGTGACGTAGCGGGATGTGCGGAGGTGGAGGAAGGAGAACTTAGCGGCGCGTGGAAGGGCGTGCTCTACCATGATCCATTCGTGCAGGTGCACGTCGGGCTCAGGTAAATCTGAGCGCCAATTAGTACAAACTTGCCTCAAAGCAGAGTAGGTGTCCACGTACTCCTCGTTCGCCAGTAAGCAGGCGCCGATCTTGTGAAGTGGTCCGTGAGCCCTGAGAGAGGCCCAGTTCATGGAGGCGCCGCGCCTGGATGCGCCGCCCTCGGAGGCGACGGGCACGGCGGCGACGGCCTCGGATGCGATGGGCTCGGCGGCGACGGGCTCGGAGGCGACGGGCTCGGGGGCGACGGCCGCTGGCGCATTCTTCTTCTCCATCGCCGGTAGGGGAGCGCGCGTAGGGCGGCTGGGGTTTTTTTGGAGAAGGTGATGGGACGTGAGAGGCGTGGTTGCGTGCGTGAGTTATGATGAGACTGTGTGCAGAGGGAGGGAGAGGGGCTCTGTACTGGCAGTTGACATTTTGGTCTCAGCACGCGCACCGCGCGGCTAACCGCTGCTCACCGCGACACGCGTCCGTGGGACTGCATGTCAGCACCGTTACGTGTACTCAGTTCTACCCTCGAATCTTACACTGGAAAAATATCTGTACTCAGTTTTCCCCTCGAGTACTAATACTGCCTAGTGCAATATACTCAGTTTTACCCTCAAGTGGCTGGTCAACAGAGAGTCAACAGATGGGATTAAGCCATCTAATTGAGTCATTTCATGCGCAAAAAAATTCAAAAAAATAAAATCATAGTGCCTCCTACTCATGGAGTCTTGTTACGCGACCTGCCATGTAGGAAATCATAACAATCATATATAAATCAAGTTTTCACACAAATGGCCACTTCTGAAATCACTAGTAGCTATGAAGGTTCATGGCTTTCCACTCAAACCCCTTCTCAAAACATCTATACCCAAAACATAGTTTGTCTGAATGAGGCCATAATTTTTACACTCATGTATATTTGAATTGCTAATACTTTGAGGTAGGCCAACCTGGGTTTCATTGTACAAAACATGTGTTTTTCTTTTTCTAAATCTCTTATTTGAATTCCTTAGCCTGTTTATTATTTACTTGCCCTTGTATCCTTGATACTACTCAGTTTTACCCTCTCCCTTCTCACAGAAGCCCTAACTTGGCCTGATTGGTCGAGCTGTTGTCACACGGATCGTGCCCACCTACCGTCGATCCTATGATCCAACGGGCAGGATCGTGCCACCCTCTCTCTATCTATCGGTGGCAAACTACTACCCCTCTATGTATGCTAAATGACGAATTTGCCACCGGATTCAACAAGTTGGGTAATCACGAATTTCCACTTCTTGTAGGCATTACTTTTCACGGTAAAATGATAAACTATCACGAATTTCCATTTCTTGTAGGCTTAACTTTTCACGGTAAAATGATGAACTATCATGAATTTCTTTTAGGCATTACTTTTCACGGTAAAATGATAAACTATCACGAATTTCCATTTCTTTTAGGCATTACTTTTCACGTTGAAATGATAAACTATCACGAATTTCCATTTCTTGTAGGCTTTACTTTTCACGGTAAAATGATGAACTATCACGAATTTCCATTTCTTTTACGCATTACTTTTCACGGTAAAATGATAAACTATCACGAATTTCCATTTCTTTTACGCATTACTTTTCACGGTAAAATGATGAACTTTCAAGAATTTCCATTTCTTTTAGGCATTACTTTTTTGTTGAGATATAAACCACCCCCACAACGGTCATCTCCTCCTTAATTTATTATGTAAACCCCACAACGGTCATCTCTACCTTAATTTATGGTGTAAACCCCACAACGGTCATCTCTCCCTTATAAACCCCCACAACGGCCATCCCTCATGTCAATAGGTTCTGCCTCTCTCTTCTTCGTTTCTGCCTCTCTCTTCTTCGTTCACATACACTTGATCCATTGCCATGGCTTCCACGTCTCGGACGCCGACCGGAAGGGGAAGGGGAAGGGGAAGGGGAAGGGGCGGCCGGGGTGGTGGATCATCATCATTGCCACCACCACCGTCAACACTGCCATTGATCATAGAGGAGTTCTTCATCACCATCTATGAAGACCCTTTGGCCAAGAAGGTACGTACGCGTTCGCACATATATGATGCATGTGATTAATTATGTGCATGTTCTAAAAAACCTTTAATTTCAAACGATCGGCGCTCGATCTCTTTGCAGGCACTCCCACAAAAGTTTGCGGACTATCTTGACGGCCAGGAGCCCGCAAAGGTGTATCTGCGAGCAGCTGACTGCGGTCCTCGTCTCTGGACCGTGGAGGTCCTATTTGACGGACAAGGCCGGATGTACCTCGACAAGGGCTGGGAGAATTTCGCCATCGCGCACGGTGTGGATTTCGGCTGCTTCCTACACTTCAAATATGAAGGCGATTATGTGCTCACAGTGAAGGTGTTCGACGGAACAACGTGCAGGAAGTACTACTACACGGACGACGAAGATACTGACGATGAAAGCGACGACGACGTGAAGCCATGCATCTAAGGGGATTATGACCAAGAATATATATGTAGCTTCATGTGCATCGATTTATAGATCTAGCTATTTTCTATATATTATGCATGTAAAAATAATAGGGAATCGCAATTTCCACCATGATTCGAGCACCACAGCCTCCAAACGATGCCGATGCTGATATCGGCATGGTCAGAACGGGTATGCATGCTCGCCGCCACTGCTAGGTCACCGTCGGGATGCACCCTCAATCCCGTCCCCTCATTCGATCACTGACACACCAGAGATACCGCCGAGGCCAATGACGAACGTACATGCTGATGCCAATGCCGAACATGCACGCCACTGTGGGCACGGCCACGTCGCCCTGCTATGCTGGACGCCACAGACCACCGCGAGGTCTTTCCCTTCGCCACCACACTCCCCTAGCACCTATCTATACACGCCAGAAAGGAGAGACACTAGTTTTCTCTACATTGCTCGCGTTCGTGTCCGACACCGTCAGTCAAAGTGTTGAGGTCGTCGTCGATGTCCTCGACCATTTCTTCTCTTCTTTGCATGGTTAAACGCATCTAGTTCATATCTATCTAATGCGTCTGATCTCGCCTCATGCAGTTCTTTGTGGACGTCGATCTCATCTCGGCACCCCGCAGGCCACCTCCTCCGTGCCATCGCTGTAGAGCTCCGTTTAAAAATCTATTCCTACCCGTGTATTGCACCTTGTATCAGCGTCATGGCCCCACTTGTCATTCGATATACCGAAGCCCCACTCGTACGCGTTTTGGTCAGGGATACGGCGATGCTTACGGTCAAACAAAGATGGATAATCTGACGTGTCTTTGCGGGCTCTACGTGGCCCCACTAGTCAGCAGTTAACGGTCAAAGGTGTTCAACCGTCGGGCAACCGGCCGTTCCAGCACTGGTGACGGTTTCAGCCAAGGGCTTGGACAAAACTGAGGAAAAACTAAGGAGCTGGGGAAAACTGAGTACAACTAAGGACCCGAGGGCACGAAAATAGAAATCCCTTAAAAGTTTTGAAAGGTAGCACATGAAAATTTACTTTGGAATGGCTTACAAATACCATGCATAGGAATTTATAGTGGACACAATGGCAAACTTGGTTTTTAGGAGTTGGATGCATGAGTAGAGCTCATACTCAGTACAAAGTGAGGGCTAGCAAAAGACTGGGAGCGACCAACTAAGAGAGCAATAACGGCAATAATCATGCAGAGCGACAAAGCGACATTAAAAGAAGCATAAGATGGCATCAGAAGTCAAAAACGTAATGATCATAGAGGCAATGGCGACTTTGTATGAGTCAAGCATGTGTGAGCATGTGCCAAATCAACCCAAATAAAGCATGAAAGGAGAAAACCAAAATAATGCTTCCAAATAATAAAAATAACGCATGATTTTTTTTCAAAGGCTAATTAAGCAATCTCAGTCATTTGAGATAAGTTATGCTACAGCAAAAATCACTAAGCATACTATCAAAATAACATCAAACATGACATGCAAAAGTCTAAGCCGCAGTCTAAACAAGCTCCTTTTTGTACCACTTTTTTGCATAAAGCTTTTTCTCTTTTCCAACACCATTCAAACCTTTTTGAGGAAACTCTTTTGAGGAAAACCAACATATAACAGAGGTCCAAATACACCTTGATGCAAAGATAAAACAAGATCTGAACAAAAATAAAGGCGAAAAATGCAAGCTAAACGCAGTAGCAGAAAAAGAGAACACTCATTGAACGATAAGAGTGAAAACTA
Source organism: Dactylis glomerata (assembly GCA_007115705.1). Classification (NCBI taxonomy): domain Eukaryota; kingdom Viridiplantae; phylum Streptophyta; class Magnoliopsida; order Poales; family Poaceae; genus Dactylis; species Dactylis glomerata. The sequence continues at coordinate 1,044,002 of QXEO01000628.1, forward strand.
GAGTGTTCTTGGCAAATGAAAAGCGAGTTCATCTCCTCCAAAAGAGACATGATGTGATCTAACCATTTATTGCAGCAAACAAAACAAAAGAAAACTGAAAGCAAGAGTAAAGATGCTCCAAGAAAAACACATAGTGCATGAAGCAATACAAATATAGTGTCTTGAAAGGTGACCTGATTTTTGCCGATGAAGAAGGGGTGCCTCGGGGGCATCTCCAAGCTTTGACGCTTGTACCTCTTGGATATTTCTTGGGGGTTGCATGGGCATCCCCAAGCTTGAGCTTTTGTCCATTCTTCATCTCATCTCATCATTCTCCAATCCCTATACTTGAAAACTTCCTTCATACAAAACTAAACACAATTCTATTAGCAACATTAGTGTAAGCATAACATTGAATCAACCCTTTTTGCTTCAGGTTTCAACTCAAAACCACCACATATAAAGTATATACTACTGTATCAACTTCCCCAAAAGTTCCGTGATCAAAATAACTCAAAAAGAAAGTGATAAAGCGGCAAACACAAATATTGGCAGAAATCTGTCAAAACAGAACAGCTGACAAAGGTCAAAATTTTGATGGGTTTTCTGTTGCTCAAATCAAAAAGTGTTCAACTAATGAAAGTTTGGATATAACCTGGGGCATACGCACAAGAAATCGCAGGTCCAAAATATATACAGAGAATTTTCATGAATTTTTATGGTGCAGTACCAAAAACTGTTTCAGGACAGCAACATCCCCAAATCTTACCTCACTCAAATTAGAGGCTTCTCTTGGCACAACAACAAAATAAAAAAGGATAAGGATCGGTTATTACAGTAGTAATAACTTCCAAGACTCAAATAAAATAAAAAGTACTGAAAATAAACAATGGGTTATCTCCCAAGAGTGCTTTTCTTTAACGCCTTTGAGCTAGGCGCAGTAATTTGCAAAGATGCTCATGTGGGCGCCATATAAGAGCTTGAGGTAAAGGCACCATATAGGAACTTAAAGCAATAGAGAGAATCAAAAAGCAAGTATGGAACACATTTAAATCTAAACCACTTCCTATGAAAAATAGTCTTGTAAAGAGACAAGTCATAAAAGCGCAAAGCAAAAAGCATAGGAAGGCAAAACAAGTACAACTTCAAGAATTGCAACATAAAGAGGGGAAACTCAATATTGTTGAGATCCATCAAACCATGTTTCCCTCTCTCATAATAACTTTCAGTAGCATCATGAATAGAATTAACAGTATAACTATCACATAAAGCTTCCCTATCATGAGCCACATGCGTAAAAGAATTAATACTCCCCACATGAACAATTGTAGTAGGAGCAGATTCAACAGAATAATTATTCTCATCACTATAATCATCAAAAATAGGAGGCATATTGTAATCATAACTAATTTTCTCCTCAAAAGTAGGTGAACTGAAAATATTATACTCATCATCATAACCATCATAAACTAGAGGTTTAGTATCATCACAAGCTAGAGAGCAACTATTTCGCAAAGCATACTCATCAAACATATCATCATAAGAAGGAACATGGATAGTACTAATGGTACAACAATTATTAACCTTAGAATTGGTACTAAAAAGATTTTTAATATCAAAAGTAGAGTGCTTTTCCCAATCATGATCACTAACATAGGTAACATGCATAGGAACATCACATAGGAGAGATAAAATATCATCAGAGCAAACTTTCTCCACTAAAGCTGGGGAACTAAAAATATCATGCTTAACAAAACCAGCTTCCCCAAGCTTACACTTTTCTATAGCATTAGCAATAACGGTGTTCAAAGCATTCATACTAACAACACTATTAGCATGCAAATTAAGCTCCAAAGGTTTTTCAATTTTCTCTTCAAATCAAAACTCGGGAAAAAGACTAAAGAACTCTTTGTTTTCCATTAAGCCTAACTAGTGAAAATAAAAACAATAAACAAAAAGATGTAATTGCAGAATCTAAAGGAAATAACTCCGAGCACTCACACAGGAGGATGCGAGTACCTTTTACCTTACCTCCCGGCAACGGCGCTAGAAAAGAGCTTGATGTCTACGCACGCGTCTGTTCTTGTAGACCGTGTTGGGCCTCCAACTGCAGAGGTTTGTAGAGCAGCAGCAAGTTTCCCTTAAGTGGATCACCCAAGGTTTATCGAACTCAGGGAGGAAGAGGTCAAATCTATCCCTCTCAAGCAACCCTGCAATTACGATACAGAAAGTCTCTTGTGTCCCCAACACACCCAATACACTTGTCAGATGTATAGGTGCACTAGTTCGGTGAAGAGATAGTGAAATACAAGTAGTTGTGATGATTATAAGTAGTAAACGCAATCTGAAATAAAAATGGCAGCAAGCAAACATGTAACAAAACAGAAAGAAAATGGTGTGCAAAGCTTGGAAATAAGGCCTAGGGATCATACTTTCACTAGTGGACACACTCTCAACAAATATAACATAATTGAACCAATAGATACTATCATCAATATGCAACTCAAAACAATTCTCCAATGGAAAACGAACACTAATCATGCGTAGGGCTACGAAGCACTCCTCAAAGTCCGTATGTACCCAAACTAGATTGTCCCACACTATCACCGTGAACGCACTAGATGGTTCCAACAAACACCAACAATTCATAGAGACATTAATCAAAAAGACACACATAATGAGCACACTAGTCACCTTCCCATTATGATACGAGGTGTCTCCGGAGTTTACAATAATAAAGCACGGGAGTAGCATAATATCTGAATAATAACATCTACCAATTCAACTAGATACAAAGCTCACGATCACATAAAGATCACATCATGGGAGAGAGAGGTGAACCACATAGCTACCGGCAGAACCCTCAGCCCCGGGGGAGAACTACTCCCTCCTCATCATAGGAGACAACAAGGTTGATGGAGATGGCGGTGAGGTCGATGGAGATGGCTCCGGGGGCACTTCCCCGTCCCGGTAGGGTGCCGGAACAGAGACTTCTGTCCCCCGAAATTTGTCTTCAACGGCGGCGGTGCTACGAAACTATTCTAAGAAAAACGCTGATTCCTTTAGGGTTTTCCATCCCGAGGCTTTATATAGGCGAAGGGCCATCGTCAGGGGGCTGCCAGGGCGCCCTCACACATAGGGGGCGCGGCCAGGGGCCAGGCCGCGCCGCCCTATTGTGTGGGGCCCTCGTGGCCCTACTCAGTCTCCTCTTCGATTCTCTGGAAGCTTCGGTGAATTTCTGGACGTTCGGCTTTTGTTTCGTCCAATTCCGATAATATTTCCTGTGTAACTTTTCTGAAACATAAAAACAGCAGAAAATAGGGAACTGGCACTGTGTCATCTTGTCAATAGGTTAGTTCTGGAAATCACATAAAAACGCCACGAAGTGTAACAAAACACAAGGCAAATGGTGTAAAAACAAGCATGGAGCATCAAAAATTATAGATACGTTTGAGACGTATCAATAGGTTCACCTCCATGACACCTATCAAATTAGTGAAGATTAATCAATTGTATGAAGCGAAAGCACTTGACGAAATTCCCATGTGTCCTCATGAACGTTTGGGAATCATAAGTAACACAACCGGCTTGTCCTTTTCTCTAGAAAGGATTGGGCCACTCGCTGCAATTATTATTACTGTCTTTTATTTACTCATACTTTATTTATCTGCATTATCAAATACCCCTAGAAACCCATTTGCTAGTATTTACAGCGATTCCTTGATCAAAACTGCTTGTCAACATCTTCTACTCCTCGTTGGGTTCGACACTCTTATTTATTGAAATTACTATGATACAGCCCATATACTTCTGGGTTATCAGGCGGCAGTGGCCGTTGGGCAGGGAGAGGTTGGACCAGTCAAATTTGGTGTGGTTGGATCATTGTGTAACAACTGCATGTGCATCACCGACACGCCAATGCTTTGCTGCAGGAAATCCCACCACCCGCCATCGCCGATTGCTGCCATCGCAGGTGCAATGCTTGCGCAGGCAACGAACATGAGAAAAACAAGATCACGGTCAGTAATTGGAGTAGCTTGATCATGCGAATGTTTAGCTCGAGAGTAGCAAATCTCATGTATGCATATGAGCTGGTGACGATGGACTGCCTCATATGCACGGGCCAATCATTTTAGGTGTAGGCCACTTAAGGCATGTGATTTCGCTCAACATGAGAGATGGGGTCATGGTCATTACTTTTATTAGGATGGATTGATTATGGGAGAAAAAATAATTGATTGGAAACAATGCATTTAACTACTCCAATGTGATTAAAAAAGGAAATTGATAAGAGTATTATTTTAACAATACATTTAAAGGATTTCTGGGTGCCGGGTTGAAGGATTTCCCAAGACCTACCTGAGGCTTCTCCTTTCATGCAACAAGTTGAGTCTGGTGCACTTCGCCCCATGATTGCCAAAGTAGACAGGTATCTATCTGGATGGTGTGCCATCTTGCTATCATCGGGAGGGAGACTGGTCCTGATCAACGCTGTCCTGGACGCGCTTCCTGCCTATGCCATGGGGGCGCTCGAGCTCCCTCCAGCCCTCCTGCATGCGATCGACGCCCTCTGCCGCGCTTTGCTCTAGAACATTGAAGGGCGTGCATCGGGGGCAAAATGCCTCATCGCCTGGGAGCAAGTTTGCCGGTCAAAGGAGGAGGGTGGGCTGGGCGTCAAGTCTCTGGCCGAGAGGAACGCCTGCCTCCAGCTCAAGCTTCTACACTGGCTCCACTCGCCCACACCATCGCCCTGGGCTTCCTGGACCTGGCTCGCCGTTGGCGGTCCTGTTGGAGCTATGAAACGCCCTGACGCTGGGCCGCACTGGCGAGATATTGCTGCTCTCATGCCCCGTTACCACATCATCTCTGCCGTGGTGCTGGGTGACGGGCGCAGGACCTGCTTCTGGCTTGACGACTGGCTGCACAGTGGTGAGTTCTGTTGACAGGCGTCGGCTCTCTTCTTGCATGCCTACAACCCCAATGCCTCTGTGGCTGAGGTGCTCTCGCGCGGTCTGCACACGTCTCTGGTGCCATGCCTCACGGTGGTGGCCACCCGGGAGCTTGAGGATGTCTCGGCTCTGATCGGCGACACCCGCCTCTCTCACTCAGACGACTCCCGCGTGCTGTCTAGGTGCGCCAAGAAAAAGGGTGATCTGGACGTCGGCGCCCTGTACCAGCTCACTTGCTTTGGTGGCGTGACCGCTTCCTTCCATGAGTTTGTATGGGCCAGTTTTGCCCCATCAAAGGTGAAGTTCTTCGCTGGCTCTTAGTCCAGGCTCGAATTCAATCCCGGGCGTCTCTCCTCAAGAAGCACATAATTGTGGAAGCCGACGCTATCTGCCCTATCTGCAACGCCCCACGAGAGACGGCGACACACATCATCTTGGGCTGCCGGTTTGCTCGTGCCTTATGGGAAGCCGTCGGTTGGCAATCGCCCCCGATGCGGATGTCAAGCTCCTGCCCTCCTATCAGATGCCCACCGCCTTCGGTGCTGGGACGGCATCAACGTTTGTCATCCTCTACTGCTGGAATCTCTAGAAGCACCGCAATGGTGTGGTGTTCCAGGGTGACACCCCCTGCCCGCCGCTCCTGCTCTCACGATGCAGGGAAGACGCATCTCTCTGGTCTGCTTGGGTGCCTATGGTACTCTCGACGGAAACCACGAGATGGGCCTCATGTCTGTAACCTCCTTGGTCTGTCTCCACTGTAAACTCTCTCCTCCCCTGTTGTATGCTTGCAACAAAAAACTTGCTTTTGAGCTGAGAAAATGAATGAAATATTCAGGTGGGGAATCTCTTCCCCGGTGAACATTCAAAAAAACATTTGAATGGCTACCTTATACTCCCTCCGTTCCTAAGGAGAGGCGCAAAAAACTTTATGCCTCTCCTTAATTCCCTCTCGATACGCTGCCCGGTCTCCTCGTATCTCGCTTGCGGTGTCATCTTGTCTTTCTCACCCTTCCTCCAATCGCTTTGTGTATTAAGGACCTCGGCTTGCTCCGGCGAGCTCGACTAGGTGAGTGAGAGAGAAAAGGAGCTTGTCTGGGGAGGTGAGATGGGTGGTTTGGTCTCGAAAGCATGCACGCTTTTTATAGGCGTGAGAGGGAAGCGCGGGCGGTAGCCAGTGGTGGGCAGCTCACCACTCAGGCCGGCAAGGGAGTGAAGAGGGGGTGGGGTTGGTGTGCTACAGGCGATGGAGTGCTGCTAGAGCTTATTGGTGCGATGGGAGGGGTCGAGGCGGTTTGGTGCAGAGGGGGACAAGGAAGGGGGCGGCGGTGGTTTTTCCTCTCCTTTGGGCCATGTCAGGGGAGAGAGAGGGAAACGGTGCAGAAGAGTTAAGAGGAGGGGATGTCTAGGTAGGCTGGAGCATGCCATCTCGCGTTGTAGCCGGCTAGCCCTGCAGTCCTAGCCCAAGTATTCATCCAAGTCAACTGTGCATGCCAACTGCTCGACGAAATGCCCGCAAGAACATTTGAAATTTAATTTTGAAGTTTTTAAATTTGGTTAGTCATTATACAAGGGTGATCAGAATAAACCATACATAAACTAGGTAACATATATGCATCTCATGAATCATCTTAGTATAAAATTTCTATCATAGGGTTAACACAAATATGTTTTCAATCAAGATAAACAGCTCAAGTGACTCAAATTAGTGAAGCACATAGAGAGAGAGATTGACACATGTGACCTCCATTATCCCATAGTTCATATATGAACTACACTCTCTTCATCATGGTGATGAAGGAGTTGCATATCGATGGGAGCGAAGGGGCAACTGTGGGCGGCTTTGGCAAAGTTTGCCCTTATCCTCGGAGTTTGCATATATGTTTCGTGTACTTCGTGTTTCCTCCGCCGCATTGGTGCGATCTCGCCTAGCGAGTTATAAATATAGTCGGTTTTAGGTCACGACGCATCCTTGGAGTTGAAGAAAGAGGGGGAAAAATCCATGAGGCGCGGGTGGGGGTGCCACGGGGCGAGGAACTTGGGATCGGGTGGCCCACCTCCATTTCCTCCTCGTCAGGTTCCACATTGACTTCTCTTGCTAGTCTCATATAATTTCCCGAAAGAATCATGTTCCAAAAATATTGGGTACATTTGATGTTTGAAAAGTTACTAGAATTAAAAATTACGCAAATCAAAAAAATCCTATCCTGCCGAGTTAAAACCAAAATAAAAGATATCCTTTGGAGAACTAAAATCTAAAATAACAATGTAAAATATGTCTGAGGACTTTAGATAAATACTAGCAAATTTAAACAGTTGTGTCTATTGCTCTTCGACCTCCTTGCTTGGCCAGGAAATAGATTACAATGTGGAAATATATATTGGTAGCCAAAATCTTTTCGATGTTCCAATCCGAACGACGACCGCAAAAGATTAATATTGGCACCAGTGGGCAGGCTGCAGGCACAGGCAGGCAAACTAACGAGACGATAATATGGGTCCTCGATGCCGCGCTCCGTGCATCAAAGTATACTTGAGATCCACGCTGCACATAATTTGCTTCGCTTTGCCTTCACGTGTCCTGCCCGGATAAGCGGGGCCGCCGTCAAACCCCGGTCCAATTCTCTCTCCCGGCGCACATGTAAAAGACGACCTTACCATGACGGGCCTCTTGGGAACACAACACCCAGCTGTTCTAAACTTCAGCTGCACTCCAAGCAGATCATCTGTACTACGATAGCTGCGCGCGTCCCCGGCCGGTGGCCAGATCTGCTTCCGAACGACGCGACCCCGTCTACATATGCCGTACGTCTTGGTCTCCCGTCGCGTCGAAACCATGGCCAAGGTTGACCCGGCGCTGCCTTCGCTGCATGCCAGGTTACGCCATGGCCGCGCGCTTCCCATGGCCATCGCGCTACTAGTACTGCTAGCAGCGGCCGTGCCGAGCGCCAGCGGCTCAGCGGCATCCGGGTCGTCGTGCGACCTGTTCCAGGGCCGGTGGGTCGCGGACGCGTCGTACCCGATGTACGACGCCTCCAGCTGCCCCTTCGTGCCGGACGTCTTCGACTGCCGCCGCAACGGCCGCCCCGACGCCACCTACCTGACGCTCCGGTGGAGCCCCGCAGGCTGCCGCCTCCCGACGTTCGACGGGCTGGGCTTCCTGAGGCGGTGGCGCGGGAAGACGGTGATGTTCGTGGGGGACTCGCTGAGCATGAACCAGTGGGCCTCGCTCGCCTGCATGCTCCACGCCGCCGCGCCGGACCCCGCCCGCGTCGTCTTCGCCAAGGGCGACCCCGTCTCCTCCGTCCGCTTCCAGGACTACGACCTGTCCGTGGTGCTCTACTTCAGCAGGTTCCTCGTGGACGTCGTGCAGGAGGACGGCGGCCGCGTCCTCAAGCTCGACTCCATGCAGGGCGCCAACTCCTGGCTCGGCGCGCACCTGCTCGTCTTCAACACCTGGCACTGGTGGACATACAAGGGTGCCAGCCAAGTGTACGTACTCTGTCACTCTACGTCTCCACTTATATGCATAGTACCCTCAAATTGTACAGACATAGTAGGATCTTGTATTCAGTGTTTATGTGCTGCAGATGGGACTCCATTCAGGAAGGGAACAGAACGTACAGCGACATGGACCGCCTCGCCGCCTTCTCCAAAGGCCTCTCCACATGGGCAAGGTGGGTGGACGCAAACGTGGACACATCGCTCACAAGGGTCATCTACCAGGGCGTCTCCCCGAGCCACTACATGTGAGCTCATCACATCCAATCGCATTGCTCGTCTACTCACACATCGATTTGACATTTCGATTTGAAATTTTGATTTATTGTTCCGTTCGTAATGCCAATTTGTTCCATGTATGTAGGTCCAAGGATCCAGAGAACGACGGGACGGCGCCGCCGTCGGGAGGCTGCTTCCAGCAGACGCGGCCGCTGCAGGTGGCCACGGCCGGTGGTGACGAGAGGGTGTTCCCGGAGCAGGCCGTCGTGCGAGAGACGATCGGCTCCATGGCCACGCCGGTGTCGCTGCTGGACGTCACCGCGCTCTCGCAGCTCCGGATCGACGCGCACCCGTCGGTCTACGGCGGGCCTGGGAGGGACGGCATGGACTGCACGCACTGGTGCATCGCCGGCCTGCCGGACGCGTGGAACCACATCCTCTACGCTATGCTGCTCGACCAAAGCTGAAAAGCGCGGCTGGCGCTCGATCCCGTGCGGTACTTCCTAGCTTAGCTAGCTCTGCTCTGTGTCGACTTATCCACACGCAGTGTAGTGTAATGTAAGGCTAATTAAGGCCTCCACAAATTGTTCAATGGCATTTCATTGAGAAGCTTTTACTAAATTAATGGGATAGTGAGGATGTGCAATCTCGTTATCAAATCAATTAATGGCCAAACGAGGATACTTCAGTCTTGAGAAGTACCTTTCTTTTAGATAATGGATGCTTTATTACTCAAAACATGTAATACGTACGGCCTCTGCATAGCTAGGATGCCCTCCTACGAAAACAAGCGCTAGGAATATCAATAGCGTTAGCGTTAGCGACACCCAGTAGTCTCAAGCAAAAAAAAAGCAAGATACATATTGTTACGAGCAATTGTAGATCGCCAAAGGGGATGGTGGTGGACCACTCCGTAGAATATGCGGCCACCTATGTAGAGAAAAAAATATCCCTCGCCGTAGCCTTCAATCATGTACAAAGCTCCGTAAATAGATCTTGATTCTCCATCCACTGAAGAGTTGACCACAAATGTACCTGTAAGAAAAAACATTTTTTATCATTTCTACATAGCCATAGCGTCCATATAACAGCTACCGCTTTCCACCCTAATAAGCATTCTAAACCTGACATCAATACCATGAAGCCAAATTTAAAAACATTGACGACACTAGTCGGAGGATACAAGCTCGAAACTACTTGGATGATTGACCATATAGATCTGACAAAGCGGCATTAGAAAAATAGGTGTTTGATCATGTCATCTTGATGATAGAACATACACCGACTACTCCTGTGCCAGTTTCGCTTAGCAAGATTGTCTTTGGTTAGGATTACTCCTGGACGAAGGTACCATCCAATTTTTTTTAGTTTTTATTGGTATTTTCATCTTTCAAATTTTCTTGTTATGATCAACGGGTATATCTGATTGAAGGATTGCTTTGTATGAAAAATCTAAAAAAACATTATTGCCGTGAAGATTCCTTTCGACGATTGCCTTATGATTCATATAAGACGTTCACATCAAGTCATGTGTGTCTTGATTGCCTGGCCATCAAACGGAGAAGAGCTGGCGGCTAAGCACGACGTCCCCTCGCCGATCCAAGCTGAAGCTCATGCCCTCGCTCTAGCTGGCCGCCTTGCTGTTGCCCTTCGCCTCCAAGAGCCCATGTTCTTCTCGGACTGTGCAAACCTTGCCAAGGCTGCAGCAACGCAAGGTGCGGCTAACCCGGCTAAGCTCTGGGAGATTCGACGTCAAGCCATCGATTTCTAGGAGGTGACAAGGTCTCTACTGCCTCGTATTTTCCACATCAAGAGGGAAATCAACGGGGTAGCACACAACTGCGCATATCAGGCGAAGCGATCCATACGATTCGAGCCTACTCTTTCTTGCATGAACTCGGCTCATAGCAATATTACATGTCATGTGCTTGCCGCGTGCCGCACACTCGAGCTACAAGACATTGTATTAATCGATGTACACTAGTGGAAAAAGAGGCTTCCATCCGCCACCTTTAGTCTCCAAACTATTTGGGCCGGGACTAAAGGGGGCATTAGTCCTGGTTCGTGCCGCTGGGGCACGGCTAGCACCTAGTCCCGGTTCGTAATGGACCTTTAGTCTCGATCGTTAACACGGACCGGGACTAAACGAGTGGCGGGCGGGAACCCCACGGGTGGTGGCCTTTAGTCCCGGCCCGTGTTAACGACCGGGACTAAAGGGAGACCTTTAATCCCGGCCTTTAACACGGCCCGGGACTAAAGGTCTTCGCCTACAAAATGAAGCTTCTCTTCCCCCGAGCCTGCAGTACAGTAATGGTGGTCGGGAGCTTGGCTTGAGTGGAGAGGTCATGCCCAATTTTTTTATCAAAATTATCCAAGATTTTGAGTTATTTGATCTATCCAAGTGGTTCAAAAGGTTAGCAACTTCACTCTCTCATCTTTAATTGCTAGTTTAGCTCATATAATGCTCTAGATGTGGTGAGATTTGTGGCTTTAATTTGGGAGTAATTATGGGAGTTTATTTGATTTATATGGAATTTGAGCTTAAATTAATTCCTTAGTTTGCACATGTGTAGAGGTGGTGTACTTATATGTTGACCAAAATGAGTATCGAGTAGAAATTTTTCATGCACATATATAGCTCTTTTTATGCTCAAAAAAATAGAGGGATTTGTGGAGTAATGTAAGATAGTAATAACTTTCAAGTCGGATTTTTTTTGTAATAATAAATTTTAAGTAGGATTTTTTTGTAATAATAACTTGTAAGTATGAGGCATTTTCTTGATTCATTTTCATGCACATATAGCTCTTTTTATGCTAAAGAAAATAGAGGGATTTGTGGAGTAATGTTAGAGAGTAATGTGGGAGTATATGTGATTTATATGCAATGTAAGTTCATTCCTTGTATTAATTTGCATTATTATATACTTACATAATAATGCAGATGAACCGGCAATGGATGTACGGTAGACAAGTCTCAAGCGAGTTCATTAAGGGCTTGCAGGGTTTCCTCCGTGTGGCAGATGCGAACAAGCGAAATGGTTTTGCTGTCTGTCCATGTAGTGTGTATAGGAATTAGAAGAATTACTCTTCCTCAAAAACCCTTCACGTGCACCTGCTTCAGCATGGTTTCATGCCCAGCTACAATTGTTGGACCAAGCACGGAGAAAGAGGTGTTACAATGGAAAACAATAAAGAAGAAGAGGATGATAATAACTATCCTGAGTTCCCAGAATACGGCGATACTTTCATGGGAGAAGCTAAAGGGGGAGCTGAAGGGGAAGCTGAAGGAGAGGAACATGATGAGCCCCCTGATGATCTCGGTCGGACCATTGCTGATGCACGGAGAGAATGCGAAACTAATAAGGAGAGGGAGAAGTTGGATCGCATGTTAGAGGATCACAAAAAGTCCTTATACCCAAACTGCCAAAATGGTCTGAAAAAACTGGGTAACACACTTGAATTGTTGAAATGGAAGGCAGAGGAAGGTCTATCTGACTCGGGATTTGAGAAGTTGTTGAAAATGATGAGAAATATGCTTTCAAAGGATAATGAATTGCCCACCAGTACGTATGAAGCCAAGAAGATTGTCTGCCCTCTAGGTTTAGAGGTTCAGAAGATACATGCATGTCCTAATGACTGCATCCTCTATCGTGGTGACTACGAGAATTTGACTGAATGCCCGATATACACTGCATTGTAGTATAAGATCAGAGGAGATGACCCTGGTGATGTTGAGGGCGAGCCCCCCAGGAAGAGGGTTCCTGCCAAGGTGATGTGGTATGCTCCTATAATACCACGGTTGAAATGTTTGTTTCGGTGCAAAGAGCATGCCAAGTTATTGTGATGGCACAAAGAGGACCGTTTGTCAGACGGGATGTTGAGACACCCCGCTGATGGGTCTCAATGGAGAAAGATCGACAATAAGTTTAAAGATTTTGCAGGTGATGCAAGGAACATACGGTATGGTCTAAGTATAAATGGCTTCAATCCTTTTGGGGAGCAGAGCTCCAGTCATAGCACCTGGCCCATGATTCTATGCATCTATAACCTTCCTCCTTGGTTGTGCATGAAGCGGAAGTTCATTATGATGCCAGTGCTCATCCAAGGTCCGAAGCAACCCGGCAACAACATTGATGTGTACCTAAGGCCATTAGTTGATGAACTTTTACAGCAGTGGGCCAAACCAGGTGTACGTGTGTGGGATGAGCACAAACAAGAGGAATTTGACTTACGAGCGTTGCTGTTCGTTACCATCAATGATTGGCTTGCTCTTAGTAACATTTCAGGATAGACAAACAAGGGATACAAGGCATGCACGCACTGTTTACAAGAGACTGAAAGTATATATTTAGCTAATTATAAGAAGAATGTGTACCTATCGCACCGTCGATTTCTTAGCAAAACTCATGTCGTAAGAAAAAAAGGCAAGCATTTCAACGGTAAGGCAGATCACCGAGACAAGCCTAAGGAACATACTCGTGATGATGTATTCGATATGGTCAAAGATATAGAAGTAATCTTTGGAAAGGGTCCTGGCGGACAATCTGTTCCGCATGATGCAGATGGACACGCACCCATGTGGAAGAAGAAATCTATATTTTGGGAGCTTGAGTATTGGAAATTCCTAGAAGTCCGCTCTGTAATCGACGTGATGCATGTGACGAAGAATCTTTGCGTGAACCTGCTAGGCTTCTTGGGTGTGTATGGGAAGACAAAAGATACAAAGGAAGCTCGATAGGACCAGCAACGTGTGAAAGACCCAGAAGACCAGCATCCAGAACTATTTCAAGATCCCGCCAGCTACGCTCTTACTAAAGAAGAGAAGATCACCTTTTTTGAATGCCTGAATAGTATCAAGGTCCGGCTGGATTCTCATCGAATATAAAGGGAATAATAAACATGGCAGAGAAAAAGTTCCAAAACCAAAAGTCTCATGACTACCATGTGATTATGACGCAATTGCTTCCAGTTGCATTGAGGGGGCTTCTACCGGAAAATGTTCGACTAGCAATTGTGAAGCTATGTGCATTCCTCAATGCAATATCTCAGAAGGTAATCAATCCAGAAGATCTACCACGGTTACAGAATGATGTGGCCAAATGTCTTGTCAGCTTCGAGCTGGTGTTCCCACCATCCTTCTTCTATATTATGACGCACCTCCTGGTTCACCTAGTCGAAGAGATTTCCATTCTTGGCCCTGTATTTCTATACAATATGTTCCCCTTTGAGAGGTTCATGGGAGTCTTAAAGAAATATGTTTGTAACCGTGCTAGGCCAGAAGGAAGCATCATCAAGGGATATGGAACAGAAGAGGTCATTGAGTTTTGTGCAGACTTTGTTCCCGACCTTAAGCCGATTGGTCTTCCTCAATCGCGTCATGAGGGGAGACTGAGTGGAAAAGGCACGATCGGAAAGAAACCAATGATATATAGGGATGGTCATTCTTTGACTCAAGAACACTACACAGTTCTATCAAATTCCCTCTTGGTGGCTCCGTACAGTGAGGAATACAAGAATATTGTACACCAAGCAAACCTAGGGCAGTCTGAGTCCTTTATTTTACAGCTCCACATGGCGACTTTCGGCGATTGGTTGCAAAGATGTCTCATGAATGACAATGTTGTTGAAGAGCAGTTGTACTTGCTGGCCAAATTACCATCTTCGACTATATTGACTTTTCAAGGGTACGAGATAAATGCGAATACATTTTACACGGTCGCCCAAGATAAAAAGAGCACCAACCAAAATAATGGTGTCCGCTTTGATGCAGTAACCGGCAAAGGGCGAACAGACACTATGGTTACATAGAGGAGATATGGGAGCTTGATTATGGACCTAACTTTAAGGTTCCTTTGTTTCGGTGCAAATGGGTGAAGATGACAGGAGGCGGGGTAAAGTTGGACGAGCAGTACGGAATGACAACGGTGGATCTCAACAATCTAGGGTACCTTGATGAACCATTCGTCCTAGCCAAAGATGTGGCTCAGGTTTTCTATGCGAAGGACATGACTAGCAAACCAAGAAAAAGAACCAAAGCAAATACATCATGTGATGAACCAAAGCGCCACATAGTTCTTTCAGGGAAAAGAACCATCATGGGAGTGGAGGGCAAGACAGACATGTCACAAGATTATAATCAGTTTGGTGAAATTCTGCCCTTCAGAGTGAACACTGACACAAGCCTCAAGTTAAATGATGAAGATGCTCCATGGTTACGCCACAATCGTAAGCAAGGGACACTAGCAAAGAAATGATGTGTAATTATGTATTAAACATTTTATGTAATATATTGTTCTAATATTTTGGGTGCACCATGGCATCACAATGAATTACTAAAGCATTTTAGTATTAATGAGCAAGTTAATAATGTTTAATACTTATATAATTAATTACTAAACCATTTTAATAACAAATATAGCCTTATTTGAGCATATTTCAAATTATAGCAAAGTGTATGAATAAATAAAATGAGCAATTTATGAATATACAAATTAGAGGTTTATAAATCTAAATAAGAAAGTTAATAATGTTTAATACTTATATAATGAATTACTAAGTAACAAATACAATTGGTTTGTAGATAAATTCAAAACAAGACTAATACAATTGGTTTCACTAAATTTAGATTTGTAAATCTTTAGATATGAATTTTCAAAGTTTCTATAAGCATATTTGGAGTATTTTAATTATGTAAAATTATTGGATTATCATACAAATATGGGAACAGTGGCATTTGATAGATATTTAAATTTGTGATTTGTAGGATTTTGAATCACTTGATTTGTATTTGTAGATTTCTCAGAAATTTAATTCGAATATTCAGTCAAGTTATGAATTGCAATCTATTAAGTTTATTCAAAACACCCTTTAGTCCCGGTCGGTGAAACGGCCCGGGACTAAAGGTCCCTGCGCGCGCAAACTTTGGAAACCACCCAAAATGGGCCTTTAGTCCCGGGCCTCCTTACCAACCGGGACTAAAGGGTGACCTTTAGTCTTGGTTGGTAAAACGATCCGGGACTAAAGGATCTTTAGTCCCGGATCGCATTACCAACCGGGACTAAAGGTCCTGGGGTATAAAAGCTCGCACCTCCCACGTCCTTCTCCATTCTCGATCCAGACGAAGATGAAGGCGTTACAGAGCAAGCTCTGGAGGAAGCGAAGCCCTGCCGCCGTCGCCCGCGCCTCCGCCTCCGGCGCTGTCGCTGCCGCCGCCGCCGCACATCTCCTCAGCCACCTCGCCGCGCTGCTGTCACCGCCGTTGCCCACGCCTCTACCTTCCAGCGTGGAGGTTTCCCTACAAAAGCGCCGTCGCCGGACTCTGCACCGTCGCCGACCGCGCCCCCGCTCGAGGGCCACTGCCGCCACACACTGACGCCCGGCCCGCTGATACGTCCATTTTGCATCACTATTTTGTATCATAATTTACTGTTATTCATTTATATATTTCACATTTAGAGATGATACTTATGTTGTTTCCTCTATTTTTACATGTTTGATGATCATTGGAGGATTTGCTGCCAGAGTCAGGATTCTGCTGGAAAAAGGACCGTCAAGACACTATATTTCAGAAGATCAGGAAATTCCAGAAAAATACCAGGAAATTATATTTTGTCAGAAGACTGAAGAAGCCAGAAGGAGGAGGCGAGAGGAGCCACAGGGTGGGCTCACCCACAGGGGGCGCGGGCCCACCCCTGGCAGCGTCGGCCTGTGGTGAGGCCACCCTGGCCTACTACTGCCATCGCCCCTTCGCGTATTTTATCATCCCCGAAAACCTAAGTCAAGGGGGGCTCAGAGATAGACACCGCTGCCTCTACGGGGCGGAAAAAACCAGAGAGAGAAAAGCTCTCCGGCAGGCAGAAATCTGCCGGGGAAATTCCTTCCCGGAGAAGGGAGATCGTCACCATCGTCATCATCATCACGCTGGACTTCATCGGGATCATCATCACCATCATCCTCATCACCAGCACCTTCATCTTCATCATCACCACGCCGTCCCGCTGTAACATCTTGGGTTGAATCTAGTCAAATTCTTAGGGGAAATTTTCCCGGTGTTGATTACTCTTGTGGTTGATGCTATTGAGTGGAACCGTTGAATTAAGGTTTATTTTCATATTGTTATCTACCATTATTTCACCTCTGATCATGATCCATATGATGTCTTGTGAGTAGTTCGTTTAGTTCTTGAGGACATGGGAGAAGTCAAGTTGTTAGTAGTGGAATTATGTTGAGTAATATTTAATGGTTTGATATTTATTTGTTGTGGTGCTATTTCACTAGTGGTGTCATGTGAACGTCGACTACATGATACTTCACCATTTATGGGCCTAGTGAGATGCATTGTGTATTTGGCTACCAATTGTGGGGTTGCTGGAGTGACAGAAACCTAAGCCTCCATTGGGAAACCATTGCTCCAGGGAGCGTAGGATCTTAGAGTTTAAGGCTGTGGTTAGATTTATCTTAATTACTTTCTTATAGTTGCGGATGCTTGCAAGGGGTATAATCACAAGTGTGTATTTATCCTAGTAAGGGTAGTGCGCTAGCACAGGTTCACCCCCATAACACTTATCAAACCAATAAAGATTATTTAGTGGCATGAAGCGAAAGCACTTGACAGAAACTCTCGTGTGTCCTCGAGAATGTCTGGTTATCATAAGTTACACAACCGGCTTGTCCTTTGCTCTAGAAAGGATTGGGCCACTTGCAGCAATTATTTTTACTGTCTTTTATTTTCTCTTACTTTATTTACTTGCATTACCAAATACCCCTGAAAAACCCGTTTGCTAGTATTTACAGTGAATCCTTGATCAAAACCACTTGTCAACACCTTCTGCTCCTCGTTGAGTTCGACACTCTTATTTATCGAAAGTACTATGATACACCCCCTATACTTGTAGGTCATCAAGACTATTTTCTGGCGCCGTTGCCGGGGAGTGAAGCGCTATTGAAGAGTGGAATTGGTAAAGGTAACCGTCGCTGTGAGTATTGTTTTTATTTTTGTCTTTTATTTTTATTTTATTTTGCTATGGAGAGTTCTCCATTTGGGTTCCTATTCGGGAACACTACTACCACTGCTGCACATGTGGATGAATCACCACCACCACCACCTGCTCAATTAGATCCTTCTAAAATACCTATGAAAATTGTTAAACGTGTTATGGATAACTGCTATTCAGGAGATGGAACTGTCCATCCGCGTGATCACTTACTCTTTATACATGAATTATGCGAGTTGTTCAAGTGTGCAGGTATTTCATCAAGCAAAGTTAAGAGGAAGCTATTCTCTTTATCACTGAAAGGCAGAGCTGAAGAGTGGTATCGGCTGCTTAAAGATGGTCCATCTATTGCATGGGAGGAAATTGTACCTCTCTTTTATTCCAAGTTTTATCCTCCAAGTGAAATCGTAATCGAATATATAATTTTTGGCCTCATGATGGAGAGAGTATTGCCCAAGCATGGGGGAGATTGAAGTTACTAATGCTCAAATGTCCCATTCATGAGCTCCCCAGTAATATAGTTATTGATAACTTTTATGAAAGGCTTGCTCTTCATGACAAGGATTATTTGGATGCTTCCTGTTTTGGATCATTTACTCATATGAAAGGAGAAGCTAAATGGGATCTTCTTGACCGTATCCAAGAAAATGTTGAAGGATGGGAGAACAACAAAGGTAGGAGGTCAGGTATAAATTATGATTAGGAATGCATTAAAACTTTTATGGGAACCGATGACTTTCACAATGTTAGCACTGCTTATGGTCTTGATTCTCAGATACTTGCTAACTATATTAAGGCTTTTTCCTCTTATCTTGATGTTCCAAAGAAAGATTGGAACAAATATCATGCACCTTATAAAGATTCTATTAGTCATATTCCTGCTACAGCTACTGAAGTTTGTACTGTTGATAGCATTTCACATGAACCTTATTTCGAGAAGATGCCTTTCCCTGCTAAGGTAAAGGAGCATTCTACTTTGGTAAGTGTGTCTAATAAAAGTACTAAGAAAGCTGTAGAACCTGATGAGCAAATTACTATTAAGTCTCTTGTGGCTATAGTGAAGGACCTTGTTACTAAAGATGTAGGGGATGAACATATTATCTTTTGTGAAGATGCTACTAACATTATTTCACATCCTAGTAGGCGTAGGAAAACAAGTGTTCCTGTTATCTCTGTCAGGATTGGCGATCATTGCTATTATGTTTTATGTGACATTGGTGCAAGTTCAAGTGCTATTCCTCTAGAGCTTTACAGAGAAATCATGCATGAGATTGGCCCTTGTGAACTTGAGGATATTGATGTGGTTATTCAGCTTGCTAATAGAGAGACTATCTTGCCACTTGGTATTGTTCGAGATGTGGAAGTTTTATGCGGTAAGACTAAATATCCTACTGATTTTCTAGTACTTGGTAAGGAAGCTAGTAAAACTTGTCCTATTATTTTCGGTAGACCCTTTTAGAATACTTGTGGTGCTGTGATAGACTGTAAGAAGGAGAATTTTTTTACTAAGTTTAATGGAGAATCTTATGAGTTTAATTTTTCTAAGTTTGCTAAGACTTCTTATGAAAATGAATTGCCTAATAAAAAATTTCGAGTTGAACAGCTTGCTTCTATTGCTCTTGCTCCTAATAATGCTTTGCAGCAATTCATGGAGGACCATGAAAGTGACGTCTTCAGGAAGGAAAGAAAAGAGATTGACGATATTTTTCTTCGTCAACCACCGTTGATTAAGCACAATTTACCTGTGGAGGATCTTGGTACCACTTTGCCACCTAAGGAAGATCCTGTTTTTGAATTAAAACCTTTACCTGATTATCTTAAGTATGCTTACATAGATGATAAGAAAATATATCCTGTTATTATCAGTGCTAAACTGTCGGGAAAGGAAGAAGAAAGGTTATTGGAAGTATTGAGGAAACACCGAGGAGCTATGGGCTATACTCTTGATGATTTAAAAGGGATTTCCCCTACTATATGTCAGCATGCTATTAACATGGAAGAAGATGCAAAGCCAGTAGTTGAACATCAACACCGCTTAATTCCCAAGATGAAGGAAGTGGTAAGAAATGAGGTATTGAAGCTCCTTGATGCTGGTATTATTTATCCTATTGCTGATAGTAGATGGGTTAGTCCTGTTCATTGTGTTCCTAAGAAAGGAGGTATGACTGTTGTGCCTAATGAGAATAACGAGCTTATTCCGCAAAGGGTAGTAGTTGGTTATAGAATGTGCATTGATTTTAGAAAGGTAAACAAAGTTACTAAGAAAGATCATTATCCTTTACCGTTTATAGATCAAATGCTAGAGAGGTTATCTAAGAAGACTCATTTTTTTCTTGATGGTTATTCTGGTTTCTCTCAGATTGCTGTTAAACCACAAGATCAAGAGAAAACCACTTTTACTTGTCCTTATGGAACTTATGCTTATAGACGTATGCCGTTTGGTTTATGCAATGCTCCTGCTACTTTTCAAAGATGCATGTTTGCTATTTTTCATGGTTTTTGTGAAGAAATTGTGGAGGTTTTCATGGATGATTTCTCCGTCTATGGAACTTCTTTTGATAATTGTTTGCACAATCTTGATAAATATTTGCAGAGGTGTGAAGAAACTAACCTTGTTCTAAATTGGGAGAAATGCCACTTTATGGTGAATGAAGGAATTGTTCTTGGACATAAAATCTCCAAAAAAGGTATCGAAGTTGACAGAGCAAAGGTTGAAGCAATTGAGAAAATGTCCTGTCCCAAAGATGTTAAAGGTATTCGTAGTGTTCTTGGTCATGCTGTTTTCTATAGGAGGTTTATTAAAGATTTCTCTAAGATTTCAAAGCCTCTTACTAATCTTCTTCAAAAATATGTACCATTTGTTTTTGATGATGATTGTAAAGGAAGCTTTTGAAACTCTTAAGAAGGCTTTAACTACTGCTCCTATTGTTCAACCACCTGATTGGAATTTACCCTTTGAAATTATGTGTGATGCTAGTGATTTTGCTGTTGGTGCTGTTCTTGGACAGCGCGTAGATAAGAAGTTGAATGTTATTCACTATGCTAGTAAGACTCTTGATGCTACTCAGAAGAATTATGCTACCACTGAGAAAGAGTTTCTTGCTGTTGTTTTTGCATGTGATAAGTTTAGACCTTACATTGTTTATTCTAAAGTTACTATTCATACTAATCACGCTGCTATTAGATATCTTATGTCTAAGAAGGATGCTAAGCCTAGGCTTATTAGATGGGTGTTGCTTTTACAAGAGTTTGATTTGCATATTGTAGATAGGAAAGGTGCTGAAAATCCTGTTGCTGACAATTTGTCTAGATTAGAAAATATTTCTTTTGATCCTATTCCTGTTAATGATAGTTTTCCAAATGAACAGTTGGCTTCGATAAATGTAACTTCGCGAGACCTTCCTTGGTATGCTGATTATGCTAACTTTATTGTTTCCAAGTATTTGCCTCCAACCTTTACAGCTCAGCAAAGAAGAAAATTCTTTTATGATCTGAGGCATTATTTTTGGGATGACTGGTGGCGCGGTGATGATGATGCCAGAAAGCTTGATTGCGTTTGTTGATGAAGTAAAATAACCGGCCAGTTGATAACCCCAAGAGAAGGTTTGATGAATATAGTAGCAAGTTTTCCCTCAGTTATGAAACCAAGGTAGTCAATCCAGTAGGAAAAAGACAATACTCCAGAAGGTGATGCGTGCTAGCCTAGTGACACTCCAACAAGGGCGCCGTTAACGATATCTTGTTAGCGCGTCTTCAACTAGTAGCAACGTGGAACCTACACACAACACAACCAAATACTTTGTTCCCAACTGTCGTGGGGATGACTTCAGGGGTATGCCAAGGGCAGCGCTATCTGCCGGCTGGCGTCCCAGGAGTCTCCACGGCGTCAAGTAGTGAGGACCGGCAGCCGGCTGGCAACTCCACCGAGGAGAGCCAGAGCCAGACGATGAGGATAAGATTCCTCCAACGGCTGTGTCGCCGAAAGTGGCCTGGCCCCGACAAGATCGACAGAGGCAAAGGATGGGAGTGACGCCTGCCACGACCGGACTCCACCAACCAGCGAGCAGGATCCTTCCCCATGAAAGGATTCGAGGCAAAAGGGAGGGCATATGCCTCCCAGATGCTGGTCCAAAGGGGGAAAAGACGCTTTATAAAGTGCAACTGTCAGACGGGGACAAAAGAGGGCCAGAAGATCACGCCGAAGACGCAGCCGCGGGGAGCCGGTAGCCGGCCACCTAATCTGTAACCAGACCCCTGCCTATATAAGGGGGTCTGGACCCTTAGCCTAGGGGATCGGATCCATCTTCTTCTTCCTCCTTTAGACGAACAGCTCGAGGAGCGTTGTAACCACTCTGAAGCTAATAGAAAGCAGGCAGGAAGTAGGGGTTTTACCTCCGACGTGGAGGGCCCTAAACCTGGGTAACCGAGGTGTCTCCGTTGGCACAATCCCGAGCCGGACCCATCGTCACCACCGTCGAGCCACTCCGTTAAGCCATCCCCATGGCTACTGTCTCTAAATTCCCACGATAGTTGGCGCCCACCGTGGGGCAACGTGCGGTGATGACTGGAGTCAAGTTCCGGTCGGGATCCCCATCGATCCCCGGCGAGAGGGTCGCCTCCGGCCTCGTCTGGAGGTTTGGCACCCTCGACTTTGTCAGCGACAACTTGGCCTGCTTCGGCGATGGCTTCGGCGGCAGCGGCTCCTTCCTCGACGTCGGCAGCCACCGCTTCTATGTCGCCAAGCCCTTCCCGGAGGAGGTAACTGACGTCCTAGATCTTCTAAGCGATGGAGGCTCAAGTTGCGGCGAAAGCTGTGACTTTGGCGCCATGGTCAAAGTGATGGCCCTAGGAGACGAGGAGGGCGGCGACCCACCGCGCTCCGCGCGCCCGCCGCTCGAACGCCTTCCTCTGCAGGAGCAAAACGCTCTACTCCCAGAGCAGGACACCTCGGACATCGCCGTTGTGGACCTGCGCGCACCGCTCGACCGCGTCATCGACTACGCCCAGGTTGCGGAGGCCCTGGAGCGGACGCGCCTTGTTTTCCTCAGCAGGGCGGCCGAGGAGGAGGCTACCCGGCGCCGCATGAGCACCACGCTCTGCGAGTTCTACGACACGCATGGAGATGCGCCGGACGAGCTTGTCCATGGCCAGCAGCGTGGCCATGGACTCGTCGCCGCGGGCCCTAGCTAGGTCCAGCGGTCGCCATCGACAAGCCCGGGCTTTGGGGGGCGCGGACAGGGCGGTCGCGCCCCAAGCAGTAACACCCGAGGTCGCCGTGCCTAGCAGGCTGGCGGATCTGGCAGGCCATGCCCAGTCCCGGCGCCGACGCCAGGGCTGGAGCCTCAAGTTTGCCAGCCGGCCCTGCACATCCATCTGTGGCTTGACCACATGAAGACGCTCCCCAAGGGACCTGCTAGCTCAAAGCGAGCGGCTACCGACCAAGGAGGCCCGGGGGCTGCGGGCGGCGGTCAGGTGCGCAAGGAGGGCAAGTATACCCTCGATGCTGTACTTGACCAGTCATGCAAGTTCTACAGCACCACTGGCAGGGAAGCGACCCACTCCACGCGTCAGTGCCGCTTCATGAGAGAGCTGGAGCAGTGCGCTCGACAGCTCCCTGGAAACTTGCAGGCGCAGCCGGCTGAAGGTCGGGAGGACCAGCAACATGAGCCGGCTGCCGATGATCCGGATCAAGGCGAGGAGGACTTTCTGGCAGATGTTGAGCAATATCATATCTTTACTACCCCGGGCAAAGACAAAAGGAACGACCTTTGGCACGAGGCAGAGGTGAACGCCGTCATGCCTGCAGAGCCCCAGTTCATGCACTAGTCCGAGGCGGCCATCACCTGGGGACGTGAAGATCATCCGCGACTGATGCCCAGTCCTAGAGAATATGCTCTGGTCTTGGACCCCATCATACACTCCGATACGCACACATGCAGGTTCTCCCGCGTGCTCATCGACGGTGGCAGCAGCATCAAGCTTCTCTACCGAAGCTCACTGGAGAAGTTGGGCATCCCGCTTGCTCAGCTGAAACTGAGCCAGCTCACCTTCCATGGCATCGTGCCTGGGCATTCGTGCACCCCTTTGGGCAAGGTGCAGTTGGAGGTTCTCTTCGGGGAAAAGGGAAATAGCCGCCGTGAGCCCATCTGGTTTGAGGTGGTGGACATCAGCAGTCCTTACCATGCGTTGCTTGGCCGCCCAGCTCTGGCCAAATTCATGGCGGTGCCGCACTACGCCTATCTGAAGATGAAGCTCCCAAGGCCCAGGGGCGTGATCACCGTCTCGGGAAGCTTCAAGAAGTCCCTGGCTTGCGCCAAGGAGAGCTCGCAGCTGGCGGAGGCGTTGGTCATCGCCGAGGAGGAGCGACAACTCCTCCATCGCGTGGAGCTAACCCAGCAAGATGTGCCGGCTCGCCAGTCGCCGGTGGAGCAGTTCAAGCCGGCCAATAACACCAAGAAGATCCTGCTGGATGAGAGCGATCCCTCCAAGTACGTCATCATTGGCACCGGCCTTTC
This sequence comes from Dactylis glomerata, assembly GCA_007115705.1. NCBI lineage: Eukaryota > Viridiplantae > Streptophyta > Magnoliopsida > Poales > Poaceae > Dactylis > Dactylis glomerata. The sequence goes on from QXEO01000628.1 coordinate 1,068,155, forward strand.
TGCTAAATAGGAAAGCAAGCTCACCAGCTTCCTCCGTGAGAATCGGGACATCTTCGCATGGTCTCCGAAAGACATGCCAGGTGTGCCGAGGGAGCTGGCTAAGCACTCACTCAATATCCGGCGGGATGCCAAGCCGGTCAAGCAGTCGCTGCGGCGCTTTGCAGAAGAGAAATGGAAAGCCATCGGTGAGGAGATTGCCCGGCTCCTTGCAGCCGGCTTCATCATGGAGGTGTTCTACCCTGATTGGCTAGCGAACCCAGTCTTAGTCCTGGAGAAGAACAACAATTGGCGCATGTGTATCGACTACACCAGCCTCAACAAGGCCTACCCCAAGGATCCCTTCACATTGCCACGCATCGACCAGGTGATCGATTCCACAGCCAGTTGTGACCTGCTGTCCTTCCTGGACGCCTATTCAGGCTATCACCAGATCCCGCTCTACCAGCCGGATCAGATCAAGACATCTTTCATCACCCCATATGGAGCTTATTGCTATGTCACTATGCCATTCGGCTTAAAGAACGGTGGAGCTACTTACCAGCGAACCATGCAGCGGTGTCTACGGGGGCAGATTGGTCGGAATGTACATGCTTATGTGGATGACATGGTGGTGAAGACTAAGCAGGGCGGCACACTCCTGGACGATCTCAAGGAGACCTTTGCCAACCTGCGGCGCTATCGCATGAAGCTCAATCCTGAGAAGTGCACCTTTGGCGTGTCGGCTGGACAGCTACTAGGTTATATCATTTCCCAGCGAGGGATCGAGGCTAACCCCTCGAAGATAAAAGCCATTGAGGCCCTAGAGCCGCCCACCCAGCTCAGAGATGTGCAGAAGTTTGCTGGGTGCTTGGCCTCACTCAGCCGGTTCGTCAGCCGGCTCAGGGAGAAAGCCATGCCGCTATACTAGCTGATGAAGAAGATGGACCATTTCGTTTGGTCCCAGCGCGCTGATGATGCCTTCAATGACCTCAAGAGAGCCTTGTCTACCGCGCCAATCTTGGCAGCGCCGGCTCCACGAGAGCCAATGCTGCTCTACATCGCAGCTACTCCGTGGGTCATCAGCGTCGTGATCGTGGTAGAGCGCACTGAGGAAGGCAAGGAGCTGCCGGTTCAGCGCCTGGTGTACTACTTGAGCGAGGTGCTCACTCTCTCCAAGCAAAACTACTCGCACTACCAAAAGGTCGCATACGGCGTGTACATGGCGGCCAAGAAGCTGAAGCACTACTTCGAGGAGCACCCCATCACGGTGGTGAGCACCACTCCACTCTCAGAGATCATAGGGTGCAAGGATGCAACCGGCAGGGTGGCCAAGTGGGCGATTGAGCTTGCATCTCATACCATTCAATACAAGCCCAGAACGACGATCAAGTCCCAGATCATAGGAGACTTCTTCGCCGATTGGGGAGAACGCCAGTACCTACCGCTGGTTCGAGACTCCACCTACTGGCGCATGAACTTTGATGGCTCCAAGATGCTCGGGGGCTTGGGAGCCCGCATCGTCCTCACCTCTCCTAAGGGAGACAAGCCGCAGTACATGTTGCAGATGCACTTCCGTGTGTCGAACAACGTCGCGGAGTACGAGGCCCTGTTGCATGGGCTCAAGCTGGCCAAGGAGATTGGCATCCGGAGGATCCTCTGTTACAGAGACTCTGACCTGGTGGTGCACCAGGTCTCTGGGGAATGGGACGCCAAGGATGCCAACATGGCCTCCTATCGCTTCTATGTGCAGTAGCTCTGCGGATTCTTCGAGGGCTGCGAGTTCCATCATGTCCCTAGGGCAAACAACGACGAAGCGGACCGGCTGTCCAAGATCGGCTCCACCAAGCAAGACATCCCGGCTGGGGTGTCATTGGAGATCATCCGCAAGCCATCCATCAAGCCTTCGCCGAAGTCTACCTCCATCTTCGTGCCCGGAGACCCGGCTCCGGCTTAGGCGCCGCCACCGGACTCGGGGGCTGCCGCCCCGGGGCTGAAGGAAGCAGTCAGCCAGCCCAGCGCGGCCGGCTCGACGAAGGACTCGGGGGCTGTCGTCTCTGCACCAGTCCCTACAGCCGGCCAATCAGATGAAGCCCGTGCAACGATGGACCCGGGGGCTGCTGATCCCCTGGTCGCCAGTGTCTTCCACATACGGGAGATACCATCCTGGGCAGAGCCATTCTCCAACTACCTCATCACTGGGGACTTGCCTCAAGACGAAGCAGAAGCTAGGCGACTCCAACGTCGTGCGCTGGCGTACACCATCATCAACAGCGAACTATACAAGCGCAGCATGTCAGGAATCTTCCAAAAGTGCATCGAGCCGAAAGAAGGGATAGAGCTGCTGAGAGAGATACATCAAGGGGAGTGCGGGCATCACGCATCTTCCAGAGCTTTGGTGGCTAAGGCCTTCCGCCATGGTTTCTACTGGCCGACGGCCCAGAAGGATGCAGAGCAGCTGGTGAAGCATTGCAATGGCTGCCAGCGTTTCTCCAAGCATCGGCACACTCCAGCGGCAACCCTCAAGACCATCCCGCTCACGTGGCCGTTTGCTGTCCGGGGACTGGACATGGTGGGGCCATTCAAAATAGCACCCGGGGGCTTGACGCATCTGTTGGTCGCAGTGGACAAGTTCACCAAGTGGATCAAAGCAAAGCCAATCAAGAAACTTGACGGCTCGTCCACCATCAACTTCTTCAACGAGATCATCACGAGATATGGAGTTCCCCACAGCATCATCACTGACAACGGGACAAACTTTGCAAAGGGAGTCTTCGCAGAGTACTGTGGCCAGAAGGGCATCCGGCTAGACTTAGCATCAGTGGCGCATCCTCAGACCAATGGGCAAGTGGAGAAAGCAAATGGGCTGGTCCTAGCCGGCATCAGACCAAGACTGGTCGAGCCTCTCGAGCGTTCAGCTGGCTGTTGGGTCAAAGAGCTGCCCTCAGTGCTCTGGAGCCTGCGCACTACCCCAAATCGTTCTGTTGGCTTCACACCTTTCTTCCTAGTCTACGGAGCCGAAGCGGTGCTGCCCACTGATATTGAATTCGATGCGCCTAGAGTTGTCCAGTACATAGAGAAGCAAGCAAAAGAAGCTCGTGAAGATGGCATCGACCTCCTCGAGGAGGCACGAGAGCAGGCCTTGGCCAGATCAGCGCTCTATCAGCAGCAGCTGCGACGATACCACAGCCGGAAAATCCGTCCACTTGTGTTTCGCGAAGGAGATCTCGTACTCCGGCTGGTCCAAAACACCAAAGGCATGCACAAGCTGTCCTCTCCCTGGGAGGGACCGTTCATTGTCAGTCGGGTGCTAAGCAATGGGGCATATTACCTCATCGACGCACAAGAGCCCAGGAAGAACAAGGCAGATAACTATGACAAGGAGACGGAGCGTCCCTGGAATGTCAGTCTCCTAAGACCTTTCTTCTGCTAAGGCAAAAGCTTGTACCCTGAAAAAAACTTGTCAATGAATAAAGGATAACGGAGCGGCTAGTTACGGCCAGCTCCGAGGAAAACACTTCGTGTATGTTTTGCTTCCTGCGTTATTCATTTGACCGGCAGCCGGCTCCGGGCACTGAGCCACAGCCGGCAGCCCTAAAAACAATCGATTCGTCGTCAGCCGGATGAGTACTATGTATGAATAGGTCTCGAGCCCAACCTCCATCTTCCGGCTCCACGCAGCCGGACGGATAGGAGCCGGTAGGCCACATACGAAGGAAAGCCGCAGAGAAAAACCGTAAATGATAGAAAATCGCTCAACTAGGCGTTGAAGACTGTGCTCGTTAACCATGCGTTGGCTAGCACGAGTCGGGTGCCCGATAAACCGAAGTACTACTTCTCACTCCGTGGCACGCTCCCACCCTAGGCCAGCATTTGGCTGCCGACCCAAGGGAGACCAACCAGCACCAGGCTGCCGGTTGGGGGTAGAAGGGCTGAAGGGTGGGGAGATTAAGGAAAAAGTTGAGGGAACTGGGCTAAGGCAAGCTAGCGAATGGTCGATGATCACAGTTTCTCGATGTTTAGGCTGAGTAGCCACATCAAAGAGGTTCGAAGCTAGAGCTGCCTCGCTCGGCATTGGCACCGTGTGCGGACAAGCTAGTTTCGAGCCAGCTGTCATCCTAGCTACCCCAAAACTCGGGGGCTAGGGGGAAAGGGAATTGGCCCTTAGAAGTGGGCCAGCTCCAGTCCCTCGCCGGCTGTCCAGTCAGTTGGTGCTGCGATATGACCAGCAAAGGAGCGTCGAAATCGAAATCTAGCATCCGCAGAGAAACGGCTAAGGCCAGAAAACCGGGAGATCTACTCCAGCCGCGGCAAGGGTTATGCGAAGGCCCGGGGAGGGGAGACGTGCTGGCTCCAACCTCATTCGAGCCGGCATAGGACTTAGCTTCCACTCCAATCCCCTCAAGCCGGGGTTAACTTGCATCTCCTAAAGCCGGCCAACAGAGGCACTACTCCCTCCGCGCTGAAGCTGGGGGACCTTGCCAGAAGCGTCTGCGTAAGTTAGTGGCTACCGTAGCCCCTACCTACAGACCCACGTAGCAATGGTTCTAGCGAAGGAAGAATCCTAGCTGTGAAATCATCACTGCGCCACGATGCAAACAGAAGACATTCACGCAATACCAAGCACACAGCAGATGAAGAAAGACAAGCAGAGACTTGCAGAAAATTAAAGGAGTTCTTAGCATACGACGGGCGGTTACATAATATGGGCCATGCTAAGGGCCAAGACAACAAAAGAAACTCCCCCCTAAGTCCCCGGACCTCTGTTGACGAAGCTGCCGTGAAGGAGGGCGCTTTGAGGGCGCTCGCCGATCACGGCCAGGAGGAGTAGGCACGGGCGCAGCCGGAGGTGTCGACGATGTGGACGCAGAGGATGGGCGACCCGGCGCGGTGGGTCAAGATGAGAGACCAGCCCCACTTCAGGTCATAGTCGTCGAGGAACCTCATCCAGCCGTCGGTGAGGTAGCTCTTCCCCTACTCGTCGTGGAGAATCTCGACAAGGTACAGGGGCTGGCCGCCGCTGCCTTCCTCCACCGTGATGCTCGTCGGGGGGTTCTTCCCCATTGTGCTGACGAAGCTGGCAGGAAGCGGCAGGCGCTCCTCGCACCCGGCCAGCAGGTGCACCACGGAGGTGGTGAACCCATGCTTCGGGGTGTAGGAGAGCCGCTGCTGAGGCAGCGGGCGCCGGGGCTTGCGCGCCTTGCCGGCGGCCGCGCTGGAGGAGCCGTCAATGTTTCCACCGGCGAGGCCCGGAGGGGCAGCTCCGATCGCCATCGCAGCGCCGATGATGGCGGCCGCTGCCTCTAGGGGAGTCGCGGCGAGGCCGGCGACAGAGGTTGCGCCTGCGGGGGCCGCGGTGTTGGCGGCGGCCAAGGCAACCACCCCTTTTGGGGCCGTGGCAACGGCGGCGGAGGGAGCCGCCCCGGAAGGCTCCGCGGCGGCCGCAGCCGCAAGCGCTTCCAAGGTCTTCTTGTTGCGGCTGCCCGGGGGGCGGCCGCGCCTCCGAGGAACTGGTGGCATCGCCGCCGGGTCCTTCGCCCTGTTCTGGTTCCCGAGCGGGCGGCCACGCTTGCGTCCGCCTGACTCACTGGGGGCCCCGGCCCCGGCTCCACTGAGGGCTCTGAGCGACGACATCAGAGGTGAGGGAGCCGAATGGGAGAAGCTGAGGGAACCGCTCAACGAGGAGAAAGAGTGAAGGCGCTCGGGAGTGGGGAAAACCCTCAAGAGCTCCGAGAATTAAAGGACGGCGAGGCATGGAAAGTCGAGTCGGTTTAATGCGAGTAAATTATACGCATGGCGTTTTGATGGGACGCATCACTGACGCAGGCCTCGTCTCGTCGCATGACATCCTTCGGAATCATTACGGAGACCGAAGAGTCCAAGTGACAAGACAGGACCTTGCAGCACTGTGCTGGTCACAGCGTCGGGCCAGGACCTAAAGCGGCACAAGTTCCAAGGGGCCGCGCACCGGCTCGCAGTCGCACCACGGTCACCAGCCCAATCGGTGTTGGAGCCGGCGAGTCCCGAGACAGCCGGTAAAGCCCCGCGAGACCTGACCTCGAGATCAGTAATCTCCAGGCCAGACAACGGATCCTGGGACTTCGATGGAAATGAGCAAGACTTCGGCGAGGAAAGGAACCCGCCGAAGCCCCATGCAAGCCCATGAGACTTCGCCAGTTTCGGGGGCTAGTGTCGTGGGGATGACTCCAGGGGTATGCCAAGGGCAGCGCTGTCTGCCGGCTGGCGTCCCAGGAGTCTCCACGGTGTCAAGTAGTGAGGACTGGCTCCAGCTAAAGGGCCGGCTGCACCAGCAGCCGGCTGGCGACTCCACCGAGGAGAGCCAGAGCCGGACGATGAGGACAAGATTCCTCCAATGGCTATGTCGCCGAAAGTGGCCTGGCCCCGACAAGATCGATAGAGGCAAAGGAAGGGAGTGACGCCCGCCACGACCGGACTCCACCAACCAGCGAGCAGGAGCCTTCCCCACAAAAGGATCCGAGGCAAAAGGGAGGGCATATGCCTCCCAGATGCCGATCCAAAGGGGGAAAAGGCGCTTTATAAAGTGCAACTGTCAGACGGGGACAAAAGAGGGCCAGAAGATCACGCTGAAGACGCAGCCGCAGGGAGCCGGCAGCCGGGTAGCCGGCCACCTAATCTGTAACCAGACCCCTGCCTATATAAGGGGGGCTGGACCCTTAGCCTAGGGGATCGGATCCATCTTCTTCTTCCTCCTCTAGACGAACAGCTCGAGGAGCGTTGTAACCACTATGAAGCTAATAGAAAGCAGGCAGGAAGTAGGGGTTTTACCTCCGGCGTGGAGGGCCCTAAACCTGGGGTAACCGAGGTGTCTCCGTTGGCACAATCCTGAGCCGGACCCATCGTCACCACCGTCGAGCCCCTCCGTTAAGCCATCCCCATGGCTACTGTCTCTAAATTCCCACGACACCAACTTATGATGAGGTTGTCAATCTCACCAGTTTGCTTGAAACAAAGGAATGAGCGTAACGAGTGGAAAGCAATAGTAGTATGCGAGTAAAGTAAATAGTGCGAGTAAAGAAAACAGGTGGTAGCAATATAATGGAAATAGGACCGGGGTCCACAGTTCACTAGTGGTGTCTCTCCATAAGATAAAATAACACATGCTGGGTAAACAAATTACAGTTGGGCAATTGATAGAATAAAGACAACGTGCATATGTCGAGAGGATCACTATGAGATTTACTCTGGGCATTACAACAAGATACATAGACCGTCATCCAACTGCATCTATGACTAATAATCCACTTGTGGCGAATCAATCCGAGAACTCCACAAGTATTAAGTTGCGAACAACAGATAACTGCATTAAGCAAAGTGTGTAATGTAAACAAAGCATATGCCCTTGAGCACATGAATATTGTTTTCTCCCTAGTGGCAATAGCACATCTACAACCTTAGAGGTTTCTATCACTCCCCCAGATTAAATAGAGGCATGAACCCACTATCGAGCATAAATACCCCCTCTTGGAGTCACTAGCAACTACTCGGCCAAGATAGCTACTAACAACGGAGAGCATGCAAGATCATAAACAACATAGAGATAACATAAGATAATATTCAGCACATCAACTCAATCATAACACCAATATTCATCGGATCCCAACAAACACAACATGTAGAATTACATAACGGTGATCTCGATCATGTAAGGCAACTCACGAGATCTAAACATGAAGCACATGGTGGAGAAGACAACCAACTAGCTACTGCTATGGACCCATAGTCCAAGGTAGACTACTCACTCATCGCGCCAGAGGCAAGCATGGCGATGAAGAAGACCTCCGGTGGTGATTCCTCTCTCCGGCAGGGTGCCGAGAAGAGCTTCTGGACCCTCCCGATCTCGGGTCGACGGCGGCGGTGGATCGCGATGTATTCTGGAAAAGTGATTGGGTCTTTAGGTTTTTCCCGTCGGGGGGTCTTTATAGGCGAAGGGGCAGCGTCAGAAGTGGACCAGGTGGCCCTCACCATAGGGCGGCGCGGCCAGGCCCTGGGCCGCGCCCCCCTAGTGGTGAGGCCGCCTCCTGGCTCCTTTCCGTCTCCTCTTCGGTTCTCTGGAAGCTTCGGTAAATTTCTGGAAGTTCGGCTTTTGTTTCATCTAATTCTTAGAATATTTCCTGTGTAACTTTTCTAAAACACAAAAATAGCAGAAAACAGGGAACTGGCACTGTGGCATCTTGTTAAAAGGTTAGTTCTGGAAAATGCATAAAAATGCCACGAAGTGTAACGAAACACTAAGCAAATGGTGTAAAAACAAGCATAGAGCATCAAAAATTATAGATACGTTTGAGACGTATCAGCATCCCCAAGCTTAACTTCTGCTCGTCCTCGAGTAGGTAAGGGATAACAAAAGAAATAATTTTTAAGGTGACATGCACCTACACAATCTTAATCATCTATGTAAGCGTTGTGCGCTGGGATCAAAAGAACTTAAAACATGGTTATGAAAGATATAATCTTGATAGAAGAAACTTAGCAACCATGTTATAACATGAAAAAGAACACAAATGAAAGATCATGAAAATGAAACAATGAAAGTCAAACGTGTGTTCAAATCATATGGAAAAACATAGCAAATGGTTTTCAGCTTGTCCTTCATGAGAGAGCAAAACATAAATGCATAGGACACCTTCAAGTTTAAGAGGGCGACTAGATACAAATAATTTGAGAACAAGTGAAACCAACATTATGAATCAATCAAATGAAAACTTTAGGACAATGCACATTATACTCAGAATGACAACTATGCTCTCTTAGACGGTGCATTAAGGTAGAAGGTGGTGACTCAACATAAAAGAAAAAGAATGGCCCTTCACGGAGGGAAGCAGTGATTAAACATGTGCTAGAGCTTTTCATTTGTAAAACAGAGATAAAAATTGGGTTTTGAGAGGTGGTTGTTTTTGTCAACGACTGGCAATGGGGTCTTACAATCTTCCATAATAAACAAGTGAGAGCGGTTCTGAGTTCTTTGAAAATTTGGCACATTGGTGCTCTTTTATAAAGCTTTGGCACTTCTCCCCACCTTTTTTCCTTTCTCAAACTATGGCTAACCGATTTCATCGGGTGCCCACCAACATTCACATACCATGGAGGAGTGCCTTTTTTCTTTTTAGAATTAGATTGCAATGGTCTGACCAGCTCTCATGCAAAATTAATGACTTGCAGATGAAGCTGCCTAGTCGAGGGGTACTTAATTTAATATGAAGATAGCAATTCCGACCACTACGTCCCCATGAGCTAAAAACAGTGGCACAAAATGAGAAGTATTTAAAAGTTTTTGAAAGGTAGCACATGAAAATTTACTTGGAATGGCTTACAAATACCATGCATAGGAATTTATAGTGGACACAATGGCAAACTTGGTTTTTAGGAGTTGGATGCACGAGTAGAGCTCATACTCAGTACAAAATGAGGGCTAGCAAAAGACTGGGAGCGACCAACTAAGAGAGCAATAACGGCCATAATCATGCAGAGCGACAAAGCGACATTAAAAGAAGCATAAGATGGCATCAAAAGTCAAAAACTAAATGATCATAGAGGCAATGGCGACTTTGTATGAGTCTAACATGTATGAGCATGTGCCAAGTCAACCCAAATAAAGCATCAAAGGAGAAAACCAAATTAATGCTTCCAAATAATTAAAACAACGCATGATTTTTTTCAAAGGCTCATTAAGCAATCTCAGTCATTTGAGACAAGTCATGCTACAACAAAACCACTAAGCATACTATCAAAAAGACATCAAGCACGACATGCAAAAGCCTAGGCCGCAGTCTACACAAGCTCCTTCTTGTACCACTTTTTTGTATAAAGCTTTTTCTCTTTTCCAACACCATTCAAACTTTTTTGAAACAACTCTTTTGATGAAAACCAACATGTACCAGAGGTCAAAATACACCTTGATAAAAAGATATAACAAGATCTGAACATAAATTAAGGCGAAAAATGAAAGCTAAACGTAGTTCTAGAAAAAGAAGAACACTCGTTGAAACGATAAGAGTGAAAAATGGAGTGTTCATGGCAAATGAAAAGCAAGGCAACTTCTCCAAAAGAAATTTGTTGGGGTCCAACCATTTATTGCAGCAAACTAAACTAAACTAAACTGAAAACTAAAAACAACTGACGCTCCAAGAAAAACGCATAATGCATGAAGCAATAAAAATATAGTGTGTTGAAAGGTGACCTGATTTTTGCCGATGAAGAAGGGGTGCCTCGGGGGCATCCCCAAGCTTTGATGCTTGTACTTCTTGGATATTTATTGGGGTGCGTGGGCATCCCCAAGCTTGAGCTTTTGTCCATTCTTCAACTCATCTCATCATTCTCCAATCCCTACACTTGAAAACTTCCTTCATACAAAACTAAACACAATTCTATTAGCAACATTAGTGTAAGCATAACATTGAATCAACCCTTTTGGCTTCAGGTTTCAACTCAAAACCACCACATATAAAGTATATACTACTACTACTACTATAGCAACTTCTCCAAAAGTTCCATGATCAAAAGAACTCAAAAAGAAAATGACAAAGCGACAAACACAAATATTGGCAGAAATCTGTCAAAACGGAAATAGCTGACAAAGGTCGAATTTTTAGAGGGTTTTCTGTTGCTCAAATCAAAAAGTGTTCAACTAATGAAAGTTTGGATATAACTTGGGGCATATGGACAAGAAATCGCAGGTCCAAAAGATATTGTGAGAATTTTCACGAATATTTACGGTGGAGCACTGAAAACTGTTTCAGGACAGCAACATCCCCAAATCTTACCTCACTCAAATTAGAGGCTTCTCTTGGCACAAAAACGAAATAAAAAGGATAAGGAGAGGTTATTACAGTAGTAATAACTTCCAAGACTCAAATAAAAGAAAAAGTACTGAAAGTAAAAAACATTGGGTTATCTCCCAAGAGTGCTTTTCTTTAACGCCTTTGAGCTAGGCGCAGAAAGTGCGAATCAAGTATTTTCGAAAGAATCATTAAGATCAACTGCAGAAGTCTTTTCAATAAGGCATTGTATTTCATCCACATAAGTTTTTGAAGACCCTTTGTGATCACGCTTTGGTTCACTCAAATCACTAAAAAGATTTTTGGGACAGATCCAATCAAAATTATTTTCAAAAACTTCATACAATCCCAAGAGCTTGCTAGGTATAGGTATTTCGGTTCCCACATTGTTCGTACTAACAACCCTTATATGTGAGCCAAGCTTATTAAAACGCTTAAGAACTTTCCTAGCTTCAATGGCCACATCTCTAAATTTTATGCGCAAAGTTTCCAAGATAAAAGCTTTCTTTTTGGGGTCCTCAATATCATGAAGCTTAAGAAACATGTATTGCATAAAAGGATTAAGGCTAGCAAACCTAGTTTCCAACATGTGAATTAAATAAGCAGAAGCAACTTCATAACTAGGAGCAAGCTTAGCCAAAGACTTTTCCTCAACATCTTTATGCATACTAATATGATTAAAGAACTCCTCAATGTTACTTTTTCCAATAATTGAACCACTACCTACTAAGAGGTCCTCCAAAACGTACTTAGGGAACAACATAATGAACTAAAGTAAAGAAATAACAACTATAAAGGATACTAATTTTTTGTGTATTTTTGATAAAACTATGCAAGCAAAAATAAAGTAAAGTAAAACTTAAAACAAAGTAAAAGATGTGCGTGCGAAACTCCCCTTGCAGAAGTCTTCTTTTTCCCCGGCAACGGCGCCAGAAAACTTGTTGGTGGCGCGGTGATGATGATGCCAGAAAGCTTGATTGCATTTGTTGATGAAGTAAAGTAACCGGCCAGTTGGAAACCTCAAGAGAAGGTTTGATGAATATAGCAGCAAGTTTTCCCTCAGTTATGAAACCTAGGTAGTCAATCCAGTAGGAAAAAGACAATACTCCAGAAGGTGATGCGTGCTAGCCTAGTGACACTCCAACAAGGGCGCCGTTAACGATATCTTGTTAGCGCATCTTCAACTAGTAGCAACGTGGAACCTGCACACAACACAACTAAATACTTTGTTCCCAACTTACAATGAGGTTGTCAATCTCACCGGTTTGCTTGAAACAAAGGAATGAGCGTATCGAGTGGAAAGCAATAGTAGTATGTGAGTAAAGTAAACAGTGCGAGTAAAGTAAACAGGTGATAGCAATATAATGGAAATAGGACCGGGGTCCACAGTTCACTAGTGGTGTCTCTCCATAAGATAAAATAACACATGTTGGGTAAACAAATTACAGTTGGGCAATTGATAGAATAAAGATAACGTGCATATATTGAGAGGATCACTATGAGATTTACTCTGGCCATTACAACAAGATACATAGACCGTCATCCAACTGTATCTATGACTAATAATCCACGTGTGGCGAATCAATCCGAGAACTCCACAAGTATTAAGTTGCGAACAACAGATAACTGCATTAAGCAAAGTGTGTAATGTAAACAAAGCATATGCCCTTGAGCACATGAATGTTGTTTTCTCCCTAGTGGCAATAGCACATCTACAACCTTAGAGGTTTATGTCACTCCCCCAGATTAAATAGAGGCATGAACCCACTATCGAGCATAAATACCCCCTCTTGGAGTCACTAGCAACTACTCGGCCAAGATAGCTACTAACAATGGAGAGCATGCAAGATCATAAACAACATAGAGATAACATAAGAGAATATTCAGCACGTCAACTCAACCATAACACCAATATTCATCGGATCCCAACAAACACAACATGTAGATTTACATGACGGTGATCTCGATCATGTAAGGCAGCTCACGAGATCTAAACATGAAGCACGTGGTGGAGAAGACAACTAACTAGCTACTGCTATGGACCCATAGTCCAAGGTGGACTACTCACTCATTGCGCCGGAGGCAAGTATGGTGATGAAGAAGACCTCCGGTGGTGATTCCCCTCTCCGGCAGGGTGCCGGGAAGAGCTTCTGGACCCTCCCGATCTCGGGTTGACGGTGGCGGCGGATCGCGATGTATTCTGGAAAAGTGATCGGGTCTTTAGGTTTTTCCCATCGGGGGGTCTTTATAGGCGAAGGGGCAGCATTAGAAGTGGACCAGGTGGCCCTCACCATAGGGCGGCGCGGCCTGGCCCTGGGCCGCGCCCCCTGGTGGTGAGGCCGCCTCCTAGCTCCTTTCCGTCTCCTCTTCGGTTCTCTGGAAGCTTTGGTAAATTTCTGGATGTTCGGCTTTTGTTTCATCCAATTCCAAGAATATTTTTTGTGTAACTTTTCTGAAACACAAAAATAGCAGAAAACAGGGAACTGGCACTGTGGCATCTTGTTAATACGTTAGTTCCAGAAAATGCATAAAAATGCCACGAAGTGTAACGAAACACTAAGCAAATGGTGTAAAAACAAGCATGGAGCATCAAAAATTATAGATACATTTGAGACATATCAATGACCCACACTTATATAAAGAAGGAGTTGATGGTATTATGCGAAGATGTGTTCTAGAGTATGAACAACAAGAAATATTGAGAAAATACCATGGAAGCGCTTATGGAGGACATCATGCTGGAGATAGAACCGCACAAAATGTTCTACAATCAGGTTTTTATTGGCCAACCATTTTTAAAGATGCTAGAAGGTATGTTTTATCTTGCGATGAATGTCAAAGAGTTGGTAATATTTCTAGACGTAATGAAATGCCTATGAGTTACACTCTTGTTATTGAACCATTTGATTGTTGGGGATTTGACTTTATGGGTCCTTTTCCTCCTTCAAAAGGTTATACTCATATACTTGTTGCTGTTGATTACGTTACCAAGTGAGTAGAAGTCATACCTACAAAGAGTGTCGATGGTGAGACCTCGTTAAAAAATGCTTAAGGATGTTATTTTTCCTAGGTTTGGTGTGCCTAGATATCTTATGACTGATGGAGGTTCTCATTTTATTCATGGCGATTTTAGAAAAACTCTTGCTAGATATGACGTTAATCATAGAATTGCTTCTGCTTATCATCCCCAAACTAGTGGGCGGGTAGAACTTTCAAATAGAGAGATCAAGTCTATCTTGCAGAAGACTATTAATAGATCCAGGAAAAACTTGGCTAGCAAGTTAAACGATGCTTTATGGGCTTATAGAACTTCTTATAAGAACCCCATGGGCATGTCTCCGTACAAGATGGTTTACGAAAAAGCGTGTCACTTGCCCTTAGAACTAGAACATAAAGCTTTCTGGGCAGTGAAAGAGCTTAATAGGGATTTTAAACTCGCCGGTAAAAAAAAGGTTGTTAGATTTGAGTTCTTTAGATGAGTGGAGAAACAAAGCTTCGAGAATGCCAGACTTTTCAAAGAGAAAGTCAAGCAATGGCATGATAAGAGAATTCTTAAGAAAGTTCTATTGTATAGGTCTTGTCTCAGATTTTTTGCAGGAAAATTACTCTCAAAATGGGAAGGACCATATGTTATTGAAGAGGTGTACCACTCTGGTGCGATAAAGATTGCTTCGTTAAAAGATGACACTACACAAGTGGTGAAGGGGCAAAGACTCAAACATTATATTGCTAGAGATTCATATAATGAAGATGTTGATGTTATTCAAACGGTTTCTCCAGAAGAATTCATCCAGGACACTATGCAGGAACCTGCGGAGTTCGTTTTCAAATAGGTAACAGTTCTAGTCAGAAAAGGTTCGCTTTAAACTTTTTCATTAATATTTTTATTGTTTTTATTAAATATGAAAAATCATGAGATGAAAACGGGCAGGAGACGGAGTCCGGTGGCTCCTCACCACCAGGGGGCATGGGCCCACTCCAGGCCGCGCCGCCCTGTGGTGAGACCACCTTGGAGCTCGTTTCCGTCCCGATTTCCTCCTGTGATTACATTTCGATGTTTAATTTTTGCCTATATAACCCCTGGATTGCCCGAGGTCTGTATATCGTTTTCTCGTCGTGTTTTCGTTTTGAGTTGTTTCTGTCAGGAGTTGATCTCAGTTTTAGAGCACCATGGACTCCGCAAGCAATGACAAGGAGAACCCTCTTGTGGACATCATTAATCCGTACATGAGGGAGTTGAAGATGCATCCGAAGGAATTGTCACTCAAGGATGGGAAGTTGCAGATAGAAGATGTCCAAGGGCCTACAGGAGAAGGGAGTCTCGAAGCCAGGATGGAAGCACTAGAGCAAGAAGTTTTTAAGTACAAAAAGATGGCGGAACGCGAGGTGGACATCATCCATAGGATAAATCAAGAACTCATCGCCAAGTACAAGAAAGAGACTACAGAGCTCTGGAACAACATCTTGTCACTCCATGAGACCACCAACAAATTACAAGCACAACTCTATGACTTGCAGAACCAAAACTATGAGTATGAAGCTAGGTTTAAACAAATGAGTGCTGCTGCCAGTTTCAGGATATTGGAGACCGAGACATCCTTCCTTGATGGGGAACCTTTACCTTGGAAGTATGATGATGATAAGGACTCACCACCACCGCCGAAAGAGTGACTCGTCATTGGTATTGGCATCCCCTTGGCTTGTTCCAAGCTTGGGGGAGTGCCGCAGTATCACATCATTATCTTTTACTCATTTACTTTCAAGTAGAGTCATATCATGAATAGAGAAATTATCTTATAGAATAGTTTGCAGTGTGGAAGTATCCTCCTTAGTTGGTTATCTATGTATCCCTTGGTGTGAGTTGCAGTAAAGAAATATTAATGAGAAGTTTTATCGTTTACTTTCTGCATACTTTATTTAAGTTTGCAATGTCCCTCATATGATTAGTCTTATTGATTAGTACTGGTATCACTTTGGGAGCATAAGTAAATTTAGTTGGTTTTGGCAAACTTAGCTTGGTCAGTAGCAACATTACCTTGAGGTTTGAGTAGAAAAGAAGAAAGAAGTGCTTGTAGTTACATCACTTCAGTTTTCCTTCATGTTTGGCTTATAAGCAATAGTATTCTCAAAGTTAAAATCGTTGTACTTTCAAGGAAGTTTGCATGATTGTTCCTATTATATGTATGTTTGTTTGCTTCATGCAACTCTTATGCTTGCTACCCAGCCTTGCTAGCCAAAAACCTATACTGAGACGGAATACTTCTCGTGCATCCAACTCCCAAAAACCAGGTTACTTCCAAAGAGTCCATTATAAATTCCTATGCATGGTATTTCAAGCCATTTCAAGTAAATCTTCATGTGCTACCTTTCAAAAACCTTCAAATACCTCTCATTTTGTGCCACTGTTTTTAGCTCATGAGGACGTAGTGGATGAGTTTGTTATCTTCCATACTAAATTAAGTACCCCTCGACTAGGCAGCTTCATCTGCTCGTTATTAATTTTGCAAGGGAGCTGGTCAGACCATTGTAATCTCAAAAAGAAAGAAAAGAAAAAGGCACTCCTCAACCGCATTTATTTCAAAAAAAAAGGCACTCCTCCATGGTATGTGAAAGTTGGTGGGCACCCGATGGAATCGGTTAGCCATGGTTTGAGAAAGGAAAAGGTGGGGAGGAGTGCAAAGCTATAAAAGAGCACAATTGTGCCAATTAATCAAACATCTCGGAACCGCTCTCACTTGTTTAGTATGGAAGATATCAAGAACTCTGTTGCTAGTCGTTGACAAAAGCAACCACCTCTCAAAATAACTTTTATCTCTGTTTTACAAATGAAAAGCTCTAGCACATGTTTAATCCCTGCTTCCCTCTGCGAAGAGCCTGTCTTTTACTTTTATGTTGAGTCAACCTATTCCCTTCTATCTCAAGCAAGCATTTGAGTTGTTATGTTTCACTCATCCATATGTTGATCCGTTCAATCATGTTTACTAACTTCTTTTGTTTAGTACAATGCTTTTATCTGAAGGAATATATCTTTGAAAGCTTTCTATGATTGCAAAAAGTTTGTTTCGTTGAGCATATGGTTTTTGCTATATTAGCTCTGTTTTTAAAGGCTTCGTTCAAAAGCAAGTATAGTTTGTTCATTGTTCTCTGACCAAGAACTAAGGTTTGCCATCACCAATTATAGTTTACCTTGTGCATCTTTATTTGTGATTCCCTATTACTTATTGCAAGTCTACATCATATAAAGGGAAGTTGCTGTCTATTATAATTTGTGTCTTGGTAAATGTGATGCTTCTTGTCCGTATTTTGTTTATCAACACTTCACTCCATAAACATGTGGTCATGTTTACCGAGTTTAGTTTTCGCTTGGGGTCAAGCGAGGTCTAAGCTTGGGGGGTTGATACGTCCATTTTGCATCACTATTTTGTATCATAATTTACTGTTATTCATTTATATATTTCACATTTAGAGATGATACTTATGTTGTTTCCTCTGTTTTTACATGTTTGATGATCATTGGAGGATTTGCTGCCGGAGTCAGGATTCTGCTGGAAAAAGGACTGTCAAGACACCATATTTCGGAAGATCAGGAAATTCCAGAAAAATACCAGGAAATTATATTTTGCCAGAAGACTGAAGAAGCAAGAAGGAGGAGGCGAGAGGAGCCACATGGTGGGCTCACCCACAGGGGGCGTGGGCCCACCCCTGGCCGCGCCGGCCTGTGGTGAGGCCACCCTGGCCCACTATTGCCATCGCCCCTTCACGTATTTCATCATCCCCGAAAACCTAAGTCAAGGGGGGCTTAGAGATAGACACCGCCACCTCTGCGGGACGGAAAACACCAGAGAGATAAAAGCTCTCCGGTAGGCAGAAATCTGCCGGGGAAATTTCTTCCCGGAGAGGGGAGATCATCACCATCATCATCATCATTGCACTGGACTTCATCAGGATCATCATCACCATCATCCTCATCACCAGCACCTTCATCTTCATCATCACCACGCCGTCCCGCTATAACATCTTGGGTTGAATCTTGTCAAATTCTTAGGGGAAACTTTCCCGGTGTTGATTACTCTTGTGGTTGATGCCATTAAGTGGAACCGTTGAATTAAGGTTTATGTTTAGATTGTTATTTACCATTATTTCACCTCTGATCATGATCCATATGATGTCTTGTGAGTAGTTCGTTTAGTTCTTGAGGACATGGGAGAAGTCAAGTTGTTAGTAGTGGAATTATGTTGAGTAATATTTAATGGTTCGATATTTATTTGTTGTGGTGCTATTTCACTAGTGGTGTCATGTGAACGTAGACTACATGATACTTCACCATTTATGGGCCTAGTGAGATGCATTGTGTATTTGGCTACCAATTGTGGGGTTGTTGGAGTGACAGAAACCTAAGCCTCCGTTGGGAAACCATTGCACCAGGGAGCGTAGGATCTTAGAGTTTAAGGTTGTGGTTAAATTTATCTTAATTACTTTCTTGTAGATGTGGATGCTTGCAAGGGGTATAATCACAAGTGTGTATTTATCCTAGTAAGGGTAGTGCGCTAGCACAGGTTCACCCCCATAACACTTATCAAACCAATAAAGATTATTTAGTGGCATGAAGCGAAGGCACTTGATAGAAACTCCCGTGTGTCCTCGAGAACATTTGGTTATCATAAGTTACACAACCGGCTTGTCCTTTGCTCTAGAAAGGATTGGGCCACTTGCAGCAATTATTATTACTGTCTTTTATTTACTCGTACTTTATTTACTTGCATTACCAAATACCCCTAAAAACCCGTTTGCTAGTATTTACAGTGAATCCTTGATCAAAACCACTTGTCAACACCTTCTGCTCCTCGTTGGGTTCGACACTCTTATTTGTCGAAAGTACTATGATACACCCCCTATACTTGTGGGTCATCACCCGCGCCCGCGCTCGAGCGCCGCCGCCGAACTGCACACTGTCGCCGCCCGCGCCCCCGCTCGAGCGCCGCCGCCGGACTGCACACCGCCGCCGGCGCCCTCCGACGCCCCGATCTGCAGGTACGCCCTCCGACGCCCCCCCTCCCTCGATCTGCAGAATGAAATAGTTAGAAGAATTAGTTAGAAAAAGTAGTTAGAAAAAATAGTTAGAAACTATGTTAGAAAAATGTTAGAAAAAATAGTTAGAAAAATAGTTAGATGAATTAGTTAGAAAAAATAGTTAGAATGGGGGCGTTGGCCGGATGCCGACGTGGTGAGGGGATCTTCCCTCACCGTGTCGGCGCCCGGCCAATGCCCCCGTTTGGTACATATATTTGAACAATAAGCAAAAAAAAGAGGGCGTTGGCCAGGCGCCGACGCGGTGAGGAGGTCTTCCCTCACCGCGTCGGCGCCCGGCCAACGCCCCCTTTTTTTTGCTTATTGTTCAAATATATGTACCAAATGGGGGCGTTGGCCGGACGCTGACGCGATGAGGGGGTCTTCCCTCACCGCGTCGGCGCCCGGCCAACGCCCCCTTTTTTTGGTTATTGATCAAATATGTGTACTAAAAGGGGGCGTTGGCCGAGCGCCGACGCGGTGAGGGGGTCTTCCCCCTACCGCATCGGCGCTCGGCCAATGCCCCCTTTTTTTTTGCTTATTGATCAAATATATGTACCAAATGGGGGCGTTGGCCGGACACCGACGCGGTGAGGGGGTCTTCCCCCACCGCGTCGGCGCTCGGCCAACGCCCCTTTTTTTGGTTATTGATCAAATATGTGTACTAAAAGTGGGTGTTGGCCGGGCGTCGATGCGGTGAGGGGGTCTTGTCCCACCGTGTCGGCGCCCGGCCAACGCCCCTTTTTTTGGTTATTAATCAAATATGTGTCACTAACTTGTTTTACCTGTCTTTAGAAGAGACATGGACGGTGAAAATGACCCAAGCCACCCTGAAGAATTCTTATATGGCATGATACGCGGTGAGAATGTATATGTGCATCAAGAAGGTGCCGATCGAGAAGACCCCGGAGTAGCCGGCCGAGAAGGTGTCGGTCGAGAAGGTGTCGGAGAAGATGAACTTGAAGAAGATGTTTCATCGTTTCTTAACCCTTCTGGTGACGGAATGGAGATAGAAACATTTGACGATGAACGACAAATAAACACCGATGCCGAACGGCAATTGCAAACAAACGCCGATGGCGAGGTATATAGATTTAGCTTTTGGTGATACGAAGGGAATATGCATATATGTATTAACAACTTTTTCTTTTTTCAGCCCTCTGGATCGAGCAAATCGTATTCTAAACGAGGTCCGAGCCAAAAGTTGAATGCGAATCAGAAGCTGAGCATCGATGTAGTATCTCCAGATGGCAAACCGTTGGAGCCAAAACAGCACGCAACAAAATTTATAAATCAATGCGGAGTGATTGTTAGGGACATGATCCCGATCACGGTTCAAGAATGGAACGAGCCAAAGAAGGCACGTCTTCAAGCTACTTTTGTGAACAAAAGATCCAAGAAAGACCTTTGGAGGAAGCTCATGGCAAATTTCATTCTACCTCCGGAGTACTCCAAGATGGATGATGATGGTAATGAAATTCTAGGTGGACGTGAAAGGAGGAGGAAAGTCAAACATTACACTCTCAAGAAGATGGGTGAAGCATTCCGGGGCTTCAAGAAAATGTTATACGCGAAGTATATCGCGAAAGATAAAACCCAGTATTCGAAGGAGCATATGAGAAGTTGAGACAACAGTTGCCTGAATTTGTGGCATTCAAGGCTTTAGAGAGAGCCAAGGAAATGTCGGAAAAAAATAAGGCAAATGCTGAGAAAAACGCATGATACGTCTCCAACGTATCTATAATTTTTGATGCTCCATGCTTGTTTTTACACCATTTGCCTACTGTTTCGTTACACTTCATGGCACTTTTATGCATTTTCTGGAACTAACCTATTAACAAGTCGCCACAGTGCCAGTTTCCTGTTTTCTGCAGTTTTTGTGTTTTAGAAGTGATACACAGGAAATATTCTTGGAATTGGACGAAACAAGTTCCTGAAGTCTTATTTTTCCTGAAAGCTTTCAGTGATCCAAAGAGGAGTTGGAGAGGGGCCACAGGCCACCCTCACACTAGGGCGGCGCGGCCCAGGCCCTGGCCGCGCCCCCTACGTGTGAGACCGCCTCGGTCCACTCCTGATGGTGCCCCTTCGCCTATAAAGACCCCCCGACGGAAAAAACCTAAGTACCCGATCAATTTTCCAGAACACATCGCGATCCACCGCCGGCGTTGACCTGAAGATCGGGAGGGTCCAGAAGCTCTTTCTGGCACCCTGCCGGAGAGGGGAATCGCCACCGGAGGTCTTCTTCATCGCCATGCTTGCCTCCGGAGCGATGAGTGAGTAGTCTACCTTGGACTATGGGTCCATAGTAGTAGCTAGATGGTTGTCTCCTCCACCATGTGCTTCATGTTTAGATCTCATGAGCTGCCCTACATGATTGAGATCACCGTTATGTAATTCTACATGTTTGGTTTGTTGGGATCCGATGAATATTGGTGTTATGATTGAGTTGCTATACTGAAATATATCTTATGTTATCTCTATGTTGTTTGTGATCTTGCATGCTCTCCGTTGTTAGTAGCTATCTTGGCCGAGTAGTTGCTAGTGACTCCAAGAGGGGGTATTTATGCTCGATAGTGGGTTCATGCTCGATAGGGGGTATTAGTCATAGATGCAGTTGGATGGCGGTCTATGTATTTTGTTGTAATGCCCAGAGTAAATCGCATAGTGATCTTCTTGACATATCACGTTTATCTTTATTCTATCAATTGCCCAACTGTAATTTGTTTACCCAGCATGTGTTATTTATCTTATGGAGAGACACCACTAGTGAACTGTGGACCCCGGTCCTATTTCCATCATATTGCTATTACCTGTTTACTTCACTCGCACTGTTTACTTTACTCGCATTCTTCTACTGTTTTCCACTCGATACGCTCATACCCTTTGTTTCAAGCAAACCGGTGAGATTGACAACCTCATCGCAAGTTGGGAGCAAAGTACTTGGTTGTGTGTGTGCAGGTTCCACGTTGCAGCTAGCAAGCAAAGCTTGGACGAGGCGCCATATATAAATTGTCCGAAGCTATCGCAAACTAGCAAGCATCACCTACAGTCGTATTGCCCGCTCTTCTCCTGATCGACATAACCTTGGTTTCTTAACTGAGGGAAAACTAGCTGCTATACTCATCACACCTTCCTCTTGGGGTTCCCAACGGGCTGGTCATTCACCACGCATCAAGCTAATTTTCTGGCGCCGTTGCCGGGGAAGAGTGGAAGACCTCTGCAAGGGGAGTTTTTTGCACACACATCCTTTACTTTGTTATTATTTTGCTTTACTTTATTTATTTTACCTGCATCATTTTATATCAGAAACCCAAAAAAATTAGAATCCTTGGTAGTTGTTTTTACTTATCTGCTTTTAGTTTTGCTGAAATGGCTACTCCTGAAAACACCAAGTTGTGTGACTTTACTAGCATGAACAATAGTGATTTTATCTGCACTCCTATTGCACCACCTGCTCCTGCTGCAAACTTTTATGAGATTAAGCCTGCTTTGTTGAACCTTGTTATGAAAGAGCAATTTTCTGGTGCTAGTACTGAAGATGCTGCAGCTCATGTCAACAATTTTGTTGAGCTATGTGAGATGCAGAAATATAAGGATGTAGAAAGTGATATTATTAAGCTCAAGTTGTTTCCTTTTTCTTTGAGAGGAAAAGCTAAAGATTGGTTGCTATCTTTGACTAAGAATAGTATTGATTCATGGACTAAGTGTAAGGATGCTTTTATTGGTAGATACTATCCTCCTGCTAAGATTATATCCTTGCATAGCAATATTATGAAGTTTACTCAGTTTGATAATGAACATGTTGCTCAAGCTTGGGAAAGAATGAAATCTATGATAAAGAATTGCCCCACTCATGGACTGACTACTTGGATGATTGTCCAAACTTTTTATGCAGGACTGAATTTTTCTTTGAGGAACGTACTTGATTTAGCTGCTGGAGGCACTTTGATGTCCCTTACCTTGGGCGCCGCAACAAAGCTACTTGACAACATGATGGTAAATTATTCCGAATGGCACACCGAGAGAGCTCCACAAGGTAAGAAGGTAAATTCTGTTGAGGAAACCTCTTCCTTGAGTGATAAGATTGATACCATTATGGCTATGCTTGCTAATGATAGAACTCATGTTGATCCTAATAATGTTCCTTTAGCCTCTCTGGTTGCTCAAGAAGAGCATGTTGATGTGAATTTCATTAGAAATAATAATTTTAACAACAATGCTTATAGGAACAATTTTGCTAGTAACAATTATAGGCCGTATCCTTCTACCAATGGTAATGGTTATAGTAATTCTTATGGTAATTCCTACAACAACACTAGGGCCGCGCCCTCTGAATTTGAAGTCATGCTCAAAGACTTCATGGTAAAACAATCCGCTTTTAACAAGTCTGTTGAGGAAAAGTTAGGCAAAATTGATATTCTTGCTTCTAAAGTTGATAGCCTTGCTCATGATGTTGAAATTCTGAAATTAAAAGTGTTGCCTAATGATGTGAAAGAGAACAATGTTTTTGCTACTGCTAATGCTATTCAAGTTGGAATAGATGAAAATCTTAGATTGTTAGCAGAATTGCATGCTAGATGGGAAAGAGAGGATGAGATTGCTAGGAATTTGAAAGTTTGTACTATTACTACCTCTGATGATGTTGTTCCTAATGCTAGCAATCCTCTTACTTTGATTGGTGTAGAGAAAACTCCCACTCCTTGTGTTAAAAAGCTAAAAACTGCCAAAACTTTTTCTAGTGCTGAAATTTTTCAGAGTGTAGGAGATGATAGCTCTACTTCTTTTAATGATTTTGATGTTGATGGCTGCAATATATCTGAAGTTATTTTGTTCTTGCAAAAGCTTGCTTTGACTCCCAATGCTAGTTCCTTAAATATTGCTTTTACTAAGCATATTACCAATGCTCTCATGAAAATTAGGGATGAAAAGTTGCAGCAAAAAGCTTCTGTGGTTGGGAACCCATCATTGATATGCATGTTAGTGGTTTTGATTGCCATGCTTTATGTGATCTAGGTGCTAGTATTTCTATCATGCCTAGAAAAATTTATGACATGCTTGATTTACCACCTCTTGAAAAATGTTATTACGATATTCCTATTGCTGATGTTGCTAAGAAGAAACCTTTGGGAAGGATTAATGATGTTCTTATTGTGGTTAACAATAATCTTGTTCCCGTTGATTTTCTCGTTATGGACGTTGAATGCCATGCCTCATGTCCTATTATTTTGGGAAGACCCTTTCATCGAACTGTAGGTGTCATCATTGATATGAGGGAAGGCACTATAAAATACCAATTCCCACTAAAGAAAGGTATGGAACACTTCCCTAGGAAAAGAAAGAAATTACTTTTTGACTCTATTCTTAAAGCAAATTATGAGCTCGATGCTTCATCACTTGATGTTACTTGATTCGCAATTTTCTGCGCCTAGCTCAAAGACGTTAAAGAAAAGCAGTCTTGGGAGATAACCCAATGTTTTATTTTCAGTACTTTTTCTTTTATTTGAGTCCTGGAAGTCATTACTACTGTAATGACCGCTCCTTATCCCTTTTATTTTGTTGTTGTGCCAAGAGAAGCCTCTAATTTGAGTGAGGTAAGATTTGGGGATGTTGCTGTCCTGAAACTGTTTTCGGTGCTGCACCGTAAAAATTCGTATAAATTCTCTGTATATCTTTTCGACCTCCGATTTCTTGTGCATATGCCCCAGATTATATTCAAACTTTCGTTAGTTGAACACTTTTTGATTTGAGCAACAGAAAACCCCTCAAAAATTTGACCTTTATCAGCTGTTCTGTTTTGACAGATTTCTGCCAATATTTGTGTTTGCCGCTTTATCACTTTCTTTTGAGTTCTTTTGATCACGGAACTTTTGGGGAAGTTTCTACAGTAGTATATGCTTTATATGTGGTGGTTTTGGGTTGAAACCTGAAGCAAAAAGAGGTTGATTATATGTTATGCTTACACTAATGTTGCTAATAGAATTGTGTTTAGTTTTGTATGAAGGAAGTTTTCTAGTGTAGGGATTGAAGAATGATGAGATGTGTTGAAGAATGGACAAAAGCTCAAGCTTGGGGATGCCCATGCATCACCCCAAGAAATATCCAAGAAGTACAAGCGTCAAAGCTTGGGGATGCCCCCGAGGCACCCCTTCTTCATCGGCAAAATTCATGTCACCTTTCAAAACACTATATTTTTATTGCTTCATGCACTATGTGTTTTTCTTGGAGCGTCAGTTGTTTTAGTTTTCTTAGTTAGTTTAGTTTTGTTTGCTGTAATAAATGGTTAGACCCCAACAAATTTCTTTTGGAGAAGTTGCCTTGCTTTTCATCTGCTAAGAACGCTCTAGTTTTCACTCTTATCCTTCAACGAGTGTTCTTCTTTTTCTGCTACTGCTTTTGGTTTTCATTTTCGCCTTGATTTGCGTTCAGACCTTGTCATATCTTTTCATCAAGGTGTATTTTTGCCTCTGATCTTTATTGGTTTTCATCAAAAGAGGTGTCTTTAAAAATTTCAAATGGTGTTGGAAAAGAGAAAAAGCTTTGTGCAAAAAAGTGGTACAAGAAGGAGCTTGTGTAGACTGCGGCTTAGGCTTTTTCATGTCATGCTTGATGTCTTTTTGATAGTATGCTTAGTGGTTTTGCTGTAGCATGACTTGTCTCAAATAACTGAGATTGCTTAATGAGCCTTTGAAAAAATCATGCGTTGTTTTAATTATCAGGAAGCATTATTTTGGTTTTCTCCTTGATGCTTTATTTGGGTTGACTTGGCGCATGCTTACACATGTTAGACTCTTACAAAGTCGCCAATAGCCTCCATGATCATTTAGTATTTGACTTTTGATGCCATCTTATGCTTCTTTTAATGTCGCTTTGTCGCTTTGCATGATTATGGCCATTATTGCTCTCTTAGTTGGTCGCTCCCAGTCTTTTGCTAGCCCTCGCCTTGTACTGAGTATGAGCTCTACTCATGCATCCAACTCCTAAAAACCAAAGTTTTCCAAAGTGTCCACCATACATACCTACTAGCAATTTGCTATTCCAAGTAAATTTGACTTGCTTTTATCTACTCTTCAAATTAAACTCTTAACCAGTGTTATGCGAAAATTGGTCAGTAAAGCTCTCACGAACCGGAAGGCACACTTTACTTTTTCCTGTTCTTAAAATTTGACATTGTGGTCTCTTATGTTGAGTTGTTATGCTTGCAAGTTGTAAGTTGGATTCTAGCCCATCCATGCTGTCATGGGGCAAGCTTTCAACATTGCACTTCTTATTTGAGTTGATATCGTGATCTTTTATTTATGGATGCCCGCGGTTTGAAATGAATTGGGAATCTTGTGGGGATCATGGAGTTTGTATATGTGTTAGGGAAATGCCTGGGCCGCCAATCTAAGCCATGCATAATTCATGGTGGAAATTTGCAGCATACCCATGGTGGACATTTGATGACGCATCTCAAAATAAAAAGCTATACAAATGGTAAATAAAAGAGATGTCGAGGTGTTCATTGTCTGCTTGTCCTGTCATTTTGATGTGGGCTTGTTCCATGTCATCGGGCACGGAGGTACCCCGTTGGCGGTTCTCGATGATACATATATACTTACAATGACAAGAGCCTTGCTTGCGACTCTAAGTTGAGTAGCATGAGGTTTGGATACTCGTATTCACGGGACACGAGGTTTTTGACTTATGATTTGTCAAGCATATGCATCATAATTGTTCTCGCATTAACTCTAACCATTCAAGATGCCTATGATGGAGGCAATGAGAGCTCAAAGCCGGTAAGTACCATAATTTTTGAAGGTCTATAAAACTTGCAATCACTGCTTCCCTCTGCGAAGGGCCTTTCTTTTACTTTTTATGTTGAGTCACCACCTTCTTTCTTTATGCACCATAAGAGAGCAAAGTTGTCATTCTTAGTATAATATGCATTGTCCCAAAGTTTTCATTGATTGATTCATATTGTTGGTTTCACTTGTTCTCAAATTATTTGTATCTAGTCGCCCTCTTAAACTTGAAGGTGTCCTATACATTTATGTTTTGCTCTTTATGAAGGACAAGCTGAAAACCATTTGTATGTTTTTCCTTATAATTTGAACACACGTTTGACTTTCATTGTTTCATTTTCATGATCTTTTGTTTGTGTTCATTTTCATGTTTATAACATGGTTGCTAAGTTCCTATTGTCAAGATTATATCTTCATGCCCATGTTTTAAGTTCTTATGATCCCAGCTCACAAATGCTTACATACATGCTCAAGATTGTGTAGGTGCATGTCACCTCAAAAATTATTCTTTTGTTATCACTTACCTACTCGAGGACGAGCAGGAGTTAAGCTTGGGGATGCTTGATACGTCTCCAACGTATCTATAATTTTTGATGCTCCATGCTTGTTTTTACACCATTTGCCTACTGTTTCGCTACACTTCGTGGCACTTTTATGCATTTTCCGGAACTAACCTATTAACAAGTCGCCACAGTGCTAGTTCCCTGTTTTCTGCTGTTTTTGTTTTTCAGATGTGCTACACAGGAAATATTCTCGGAATTGGACGAAACAAGTTCCTGAAGTCTTATTTTTCCCGGAAGCTTCCAGAGATCCAAAGAGGAGTTGGAGAGGGGCCACAGGCCACCCTCACACTAGGGCGGCGCGGCCCAGGCCCTGGCCGTGCCCCCTATGTGTGAGGACACCTCGGTCCACATCTGACGATGCCCCTTCGCCTATAAAGACCTCCCGATGGAAAAAACCTAAGAACCCAATCACTTTTCCAGAACACATCGCGATCCGCCGCCGCCGTCGACCCGAAGATCGGGAGGGTCCAGAAGCTCTTCCCAGCACCCTGCCGGAGAGGAAAATCGCCACCGGAGGTCTTCTCCATCGCCATGCTTGCTCTCCGTTGTTAGTAGCTATCTTGGCCGAGTAGTTGCTAGTGACTCCAAGAGGGGGTATTTATGTTCGATAGTGGGTTCATGCCTCTATTTAATCTGGGGGAGTGACAGAAACCTCTATGGTTGTAGATGTGCTGTTGCTACTAGGGAGAAAACAACATGCATATGCTCAAGGGCATATGCTTTGTTTACATTACACACTTTGCTTAATGCAATTATCTGTTGTTCGCAACTTAATACTTATGGAGTTCTCGGATTGATTCGCCACAAGTGGATTATTAGTCATAGATGCAGTTGGATGGCGGTCTATGTATTTTGTTGTAATGCCCAGAGTAAATCGCATAGTGATCTTCTTGACATATCACGTTTATCTTTATTCTATCAATTGCCCAACTGTAATTTCTTTACCCAGCATGTGTTATTTATCTTATGGAGAGACACCACTAGTGAACTGTGGACCCCGGTCCTATTTCCATCATATTGCTATCACCTGTTTACTTTACTCGCACTGTTTACTTTACTCGCATTCTTCTACTGTTTTCCACTCGATACGCTCATACCCTTTGTTTCAAGCAAACTGGTGAGATTGACAACCTCATCGCAAGTTGGGAGCAAAGTACTTGGTTGTTTGTGTGCAGGTTCCACATTGCAGCTAGCAAGCAAAGCTTGGACGAGGCGCCATATATAAATTGTCCGAAGCTGTCGCAAACTAGCAAGCATCACCTACAGTCGTATTGCCCGCTCTTCTCCTGATCGAAATAACCTTGGTTTCTTAACTGAGGGAAAACTAGCTGCTATACTCATCACACCTTCCTCTTGGGGTTCCCAACGGGCTGGTCATTCACCATGCATCAAGGCACATCACCATATTTTGGGGCCAGGCGGCTACAAGAATGCAGTGCCTAAGTGGAAAGCTATGGAGAATGAACTGAGGAATAAAGGAATCACTCTAGGTACAGAGGGATAGCCCGAAAGGGCCAAGCACTGGTGGTACGGACATGGAGGATCGTTAGACCCAGCAACAGGGGAGTGTGTTCATCAGAAACAGACCTTTACTCCCACAACAAAACTTATTAAGGCAATGGAGGATGCTCAAGTGGGATTGATCCGTGTCGACTGAGAGAACGACGAGTTGACACACGCCCTCGGGAATCCTGAACACACAGGACGAACAAGAGGCAAAGGCGATGGTGTTCCATGGAAGGAAGGGTTTTCCCAGCACGAAGATCCATACGGTTACAAAAGCCGTAAGAGAAAGAAGGACCGGGAAGCAGATCGGATCGGCAAGGTAGAACGTGAATTAGCCGACATGAAGAGGATGATGCATCAACTTAGCCAGGGAGGCAGATCTCGGCTGCAGGAAGATCCAGCATTGGATCTTAATAGTCAGCGGAGAAGCAGCGTGGCTTCCACGGAGGTCCCAGCTGATGAGCATGATGCACGGATTATCGATGATGCACCGGGGTCTCGCTACCCCGTGGATGATGTTAGGGAGATGACAAATTGTGAGCTACATCAGCCAATGAAGAACATGACCTTCAAGGTGACGAGCGGCGACGCTTTACCTTGTCTACCTGAAGCACTCCACCATGGGAACCCGATACCGGCTGGCTATGCTCGTGTCTCGGTGCTTGACATAGTCTCAGGGTTCGAGGACCTAGAGCTTGATTTTGCTACACCTGAAGGGGATCAGAGACTTGGAGATGTCAAGCGCCAAATCGTTTTATGGCAAAAGAAATACATCAAGTTTTCAGGCTCAGCGCCAAGGCCACCGACTCCGAGGAATCCAAGTCCACCCTCCCCCGGTGAACGTCGTCCACCTACGCCGCCCCCGAGTCCACCTCGGGCGCCGCGTCAGCTGACGCCACTCTCGAGTCCACCTCGGGCGCCGCGTCAGCCAACGCCGCCCCCTAGTGCACCTCCCGTGCATCAGCCCACGTCCTCCTCCAGTGCACCTCTCGCACGTCAGCCCACGTCGTCCTCCAATACTACTCAGACGGGGAAAAAGCGGAGCAGGGCCGCTATGGTTAGTACTACTGATAAGGTAGTACATAAGACCACAAAGATACCAGGACCATTGCTAAAGCCTCTTCCCCAGAGAGCAGGTGACCGGACTTATGAGGAAAACAAAGTGATATCAGCCGCCTAAGTGAAGGCCCATTTTGCACGGAAAGAGCCTGAGCCCAAGCCAACATACACCCCGAAACACAAGACGTGGGCTATCGGTATGCTTACTGCAGAGCCCCAATATAAGAAAAGTCTGCCATCAGACTATAAACGCGAAATTGAAAGGCAAAGTGACTTGGCCAAGAAGGCAAAAAGAAGCGGGAAACAAATTCCCTAGCTTGGAGAATAGAAGAATCAATCGGTCCCCCCGCTCATAGTCGCCCCCCCCCCCGATATCCATACGGCCTTCAGAGCCGATTTTGATATGGACCGTGAGTTATTGGACCCCAGAGTAGTAGGAGCTGCAAAACTAATGGGTGTAACTGTAATGGAGGCCAAAGAGACAGCGGTCGGATTGAATATGTCTCTTCTTGCTTTGTTAGGCCTTGAAGAAGCTCCAGTGGGAGAGATAGTAGAGAGATATGTTATGGGGGGGCCTCTGATCAAGCCTGAGGATGAAGACGGTCTATCAACAAATATGTGAAATCTGCTCGGCTGGTACAAGGCGCACATAGAAAAAAAGGACTTCAAATGTTTTATCCTCTTGGATGTTAGAGAGGAGCATTACTTCAAAAGATACCTGATACATTTTCCATTGGACGAATTGTTTTCGATATTCAATCAGCGCGACCTCGACAAGTCTATCATCAGTTGCTATTGTCTGTAAGTGATTTATATTCAAGTATCGAGCTAAGCTCGTTCATTGCCTGTAATATATTATCTTAATTAACTATATGATTTTTGTACGCTATTATGCAGATTTAAGATGTTCGAATGCAAACAAAAGGGAATCTATGACGTTGGGTTCATTGACCCATATATCATTAATGAAAGGATGTTACAAGGTCACCCTAAAGACGTGGAGAATGATCTCTTCAGATTTTTTGCCAAGCAAAGTCTTAAAAGAGAAATTTTATTTTCTTACAACTTCAAGTGAGTGTTTCTATCTTGTACACATTCTTTTTTGCTTACTCGATGTTAAGTGTAATTGATGAGTTATGCATGCGTGTCTGCAGTTTTCACTGGATTCTGCTAAAGATTCAATTTGACACATCAAGTGTTGAAATCTTGGACTCAATGGATAAGCCCGAAGTCCTGTTTAGCGACATGAAAGCAATGCTGCAGAAGTAATTTCAATCATTACCCGACTATATCAGCTCCTTTATTAATTTCCTGATATCAAGTATTTAATAACTCATTTGTTCATTTTATTTGCCCTGTAGCGTTTGGACACGTTTCAAAAGGTCGGTAGTAGGTGAATTCAAAGAACAACTAACTTTTAAAAAGATAAAGGGTTTGAAGCAACCACCGGAGACCAATCTCTGTGGATTCTACGTCTGCGAGTTCATCCGGTGGTACACCAATGAGCGGAGAGCACATTTCACGGACTTTGATGTACGTAAATAATATTCACAGTTTTCTTTTATTATAATTAATTGTGTTGAGTTTCATCCAACTTATATATATCCATATCGATCTTCTTAAAGTTGTATGTGATGCGGGAGAAGCTCCTACCAACCCAGTGTATAAAAGCAATTCAAGAGGAGCTGGCGGGATTCATGCTAAGGGAGGTCCTCCGTGAGAAAGGAGAACACTATATGGAGGACGAGGAACACTATACGTAATTTAGTGATCTTCATGTAATTAACTTAGCTTGTTTGAAACTTATTTGAAAAATAGATGTACATAGACTTGTTTGAAATTGTTGTATATACAGTCGCAAGACATAGTATAATATTATATATGCATGCACCAACGTGTAATGTGTATGTACTGGTCGTAGAATATGGGTACGAAAACTCGCTTGAAATTAAAGTGAACTCTAATTAACCATAAACCCTAAACCTATAATCTGAAACATAAATGAAAAAAAAATAAAACTCTTTAGTCTCGGTTCTTATTACGAACCAGGACTAAAGGTCCCCGGACCAGGCGCTCCCAGCCGTGCCCACGTGAACGGCCATTAGTCCCGGTTCATTTACAATCGGGACTAAAAGATGGAGGCCTTTAATCCCGCTTTGCTAGTCTCGGTTGGGCAACCGGGACTAATGGCAGTTATAGACTGGGATTAAAGGCCTTTTTTCCACCGGTATACAAGGCTTATTAGTTTGAATGAAATCTTGGGTGCCCGGCACCCACTTTACCGTTAAAAAAAAAAGAGAAGAGCAAGTGTCGTATGGACGTCGGACGAAAATGATCATACACAAATCAATTTCGTAGTCTTCGAGTATCTACAACATAGAACTCATTTTCGACCAACAAAATGCGTTTACAGGTCAGGTTTTTTGAGTTTTTATAGAAAGACAAATAGGAAGATCTTCTGATATAAAACACCAAAACGCGCGCGTGATTCGGGGGCATTCCTACTTGAGATCTCTTGCTACTTCCCTCCTCGAGAGGCAACAGGCAACACGTTGCCACGATTCACAATCCACTAATCTCCATTCGTGTCACTCCCCTAGTCCCCTAGTCCCCTACGATACGATCCTCCGCGTGCAGTTATGAAGTTGCATCCACGCCCGCAATCAATAGCACCACCACCACCACCACCACGAGTGCTAGTATCAGTCAATGCGCCACCACCTCACCCTCGCCACTCCGGCCCATCACCGCGCCAGCCAGTGAGGGCGCTGCAGCTGGGAGCGGGAGCTCATCTGACTCCAGCGGTCCATCACCGCGCAGCCACAAGAGACAAACCCACCGGCGCCGAACTACGCAGGCTATGACTCCATCTCCAAGGTCGTAGTGGCCTCCCACTCCCCTCGGGAAGAACCAGACAAGCGCCGCGCCAAGCCGCTACTACTGCAGTACTGCTACTGACCGCGCCAAGCCAAGAAACCGAGCCAAAGAAACCTTCTTCCTCTGCTCCTCTTCTATTCCCCCCGCCCGAAGCTTCCTCGCCGGACCACGGGGGTCAGTAGAAGGGGCAATGGCGAGGGCGAGGAGGAGGTACGCGGGCTGGAGGGCGGCGGCGGCTGTCGGGGCGGCGCTGCAGCTTCTTCTTCTCGCGGCGGCGGCGGACGCCGGGAAGTACAACGCGGTGTTCAATTTCGGGGACTCTCTGGTGGACGCCGGGAACCTGGTCACGGAGGGCGTCCCCGACTACCTCGCCACGGCGCGGCCGCCCTACGGCCAGTCCTACTTCGGGCACCCCACGGGCCGCTGCTCCGATGGCCGCCTCGTCATCGATTTCATCGGTAATTGGCGGACTGGTTCATTTGATTGCGTTTCTTGGATGCGTCCCTGGTTCGAGATTTGATGGGTTCATGTGGTGTCTTGGTGCCTGCAGCGCAGGAGTTCGGGCTGCCGCTGCTGCCCCCGTCCAAGGCCAAGAACGCCAGCTTCGCGCAGGGCGCCAACTTCGCCATCACCGGCGCCACGGCGCTCGACACCGAGTTCTTCGAGAAGCGGGGGCTAGGCAAGTTCGTCTGGAATTCCGGCTCACTCTTCACCCAAATCCAGTGGCTACGCGACCTCAAGCACACCTTTTGCAACTCCACACAAGGTAGAATTAAAAACTCGTTCTTTAATTTCCTAAAATAAAACTCATTCTTTAGTTATACGTAGTACTCTAGTTCGACTTCATGGATGTTGATGTGTGATATTCACGTGAATTGGATGTGGTCGTTTGTTCCTATTTTCTGGTATCTGAAGAATGCAAGGACTTCTTTGCCAAGTCCCTGTTTGTCGTTGGGGAATTTGGTGGAAATGACTACAACGCTCCACTCTTCGCCGGGAAGGACCTCAAGGACGCCTACCAGTTGATGCCCCACGTAGTTCAGGGCATCTCAGATGGTGTTGAGGTAACGTTTTCGTCTTTGCTGGTTGCCAGCGTGTCTGCTTGTGGCTTTGTTCTGATTCTGTGTGCGTGATGCAGCAATTGATTGCTGAGGGGGCAAAGGATTTGATTGTGCCTGGAGTGATGCCGTCCGGATGCTTTCCGGTGTACTTAACCATGTATGTTGACCCTAAAGAGGGGTACGGTACTCGTACCGGCTGCCTCAAGCGTTTCAACACATTCTCGTGGGTGCACAATGCGATGCTCAGGCGTTCGCTGGAGAAGCTTCGGGCCAAGCACCCTGGCGTGAGGATCATATATGGGGATTACTTTACACCAATTATCCAGTTCTTGCTTAATGCCGACAAGTTCGGTGAGTTCCCAAGTTCTTTTATCTGTGTTGTTATTTGGTTATGAAATATTGTTGATGTGATTAGTTTAGTACTAGGGAGCCTGATACACCAATTTCGTAAAACAAATAGTTTAGTACTAGGGGACTTTAGGAGCTTGATATTATATTACTGAAGGTTCCCTTTGTTAGTGCTAAGTTTGAAGTCAGATTTAACATTTCTTGATATTCCTAGTCCATAGTTTCATAGAATCAACCTTTCAAATATATTCTTGTGAGATACAATGGCTATTATTGATAGATCAGATCTAGGTCATCTAGGTGTAGGTTTCCCAGTGTCTTTAAGATTTGATGTGACAAATGATACTCTTACTATACACCAAATTATGAAGATAGTGAACTAGTTACTTGGTTACAATCTCTCATCTAATCCAGAATACTATTTTAGTATTTATCCATGATGCACAATTCCCACATGCCCATACAACATGGGCAGCTCTTGAAAACTATGCAATAAAATGGCTGTGTGCATCATTTTAATGCAGAGGCCGGGGTTATGCTCCCCCATTTCGAAAAAAGAAAAAAATACAACATGGGCAGCTCAAAACTTGACCTTACCATTTTAAGTTGTTGACAACCCAAGTAGACTTGTTCTTGACAGAATGAGAATTTAGATCTATCTGTAAGAGAAAATCCTAATCTCATGTCGATTATTTCTCCTAAGAAGCTGTAAATGTATATCTATAGAACATCAAAGAAATGTATGGATTACTGTATCATGCCACACTTGGAACTAAGATTTCAGAGTTCTCGGGCAGAAAATGCTTCTGCATGATGATGTTCCTTATTTTGGAACTTTATGGGAGAATTTTATAGAGCATCACCTGACAATGCAAAAAAAAGGCTTGTAACGTCCAACCTTCGTATTCTGGTACAAACTGTTGAGATTGTAAGATCTTTGAATAACAAACTTTTATTCATGTCCTTAACATCGGAAACACAGACACCTGAAAGTTGATCAGTTAGCTAAATCCATCTTCTGCCCATCTATATTTTTGTATCTTGTCTTTTTTCATACCTTTTTGTTTATTTTTTTATAGGAAAATGAACATGTACTTCTAGCTACTAGTTTAGGCAATACTCTGAACAAATAAGAAAACAGAGGGTCTGTGTCAGTGTGAATTTTCCAATTTGTACTGACCGCTTTCAGGACGTCAAGAGATGGGTGCACGTTCAGCCATGAGCTTCTCATCTCCGCATCATGGGCACAGTAGCAGTATACACTGATAGTATCTCTTGACCACTGCATGACGAGGCGTGAAAATGTGGGATTGCTTCTACAAATATAAATTTTATCAGTCCAAGAAAGTGACCAGTAAGTTTTTCTGCCTAACAAATGCAGAAGAACCTAATATTTTTGCTCTTGATGTAGGATTTCACAAACAACCGCCTAGAGCATGCTGTGGTGCTTCCGGGATGGGTCCTTACAACTTCAATCTGACAGCCAAGTGTGGTGAGCCCGGTGCTACGGCATGTGCTGATCCAAAGACACATTGGAGCTGGGATGGCATTCACTTGACGGAGGCGGCTTATGGGCACATTGCCAGAGGTTGGTTGCACGGCCCATTCACGGATCAACCTATCATACAGTCGTCATGAGCATCTACCTAGTCGCTTGGACTGGTGTACATCTAGAGCATATCAAAACAGCATACCAAACTGGAGATGGTATCATAGTTCCATATATAGTTGCATGTGTTCGATCCATTTTGTTCGGATTCATTGCAGCAAGGTAAAGGAATGTGAGATAGGAG
Source organism: Dactylis glomerata (assembly GCA_007115705.1). NCBI lineage: Eukaryota > Viridiplantae > Streptophyta > Magnoliopsida > Poales > Poaceae > Dactylis > Dactylis glomerata. Next base: position 1,104,003 of record QXEO01000628.1, read on the forward strand.
GCTGTTAAAGCATGATATCTTCATTCATCAGGTGGTATAAGTAACAACATGTATTGCCCAAAGTCGTTGCATATGACAATGTGATCATGTGTAGCATCTGACTTGTTGATCAAAAGCAGTATGGTTCTTAATTCAAACCTTTATCTAATTATGTATTAAGTATACCTTTTAGTTTATTTTTTGGATTCTGTCGATGAAAGATTTGAAGCATTTGAATAGCATGGCATTGTTGCAGGAGGGAATGATCTCAAATGTTTGTAAACTTCCTAGTGGCTTCAATAGATATCTATGGAGACAATGCACGTTTTCTCTTAGCCCTCCACAGCATCTAAATAAAGCAATAAATACAAGTTATATGATACATTATCTTTTATTGTCATTCTTAAGAAGTAGTGGAGATTAATTAACTTTTAGTAAGAAAATGACTAACGGAAGACATATGGTACAACGGAGAAAATAATTTTCTCTTATTTAGTTACTTTTAAGAGATTATCCTTTGGCTAAGGGAAAATATTTTTTTATTTCTCTCTTTCAACTAAAAAAATCCAATGTGGCAGCCCTAAGGGAATGCTAACGTCCGCCATTATACATGCCCCTATGCTCATTAAAAGTTGGATTCTAAACATGATTTGTTTGGAATAGAACTACATCTCTAGTCGGAAATAGCCTACCGGTGGCGTTACAGAATCGACATTGGTGGCATGGTGGCCTTGCTTGAACACGCCACCAATATTTTACATACTAGTGACGTATGACCCACATGCCACCAATATAAGAATATACTGCTGGCGTTCCTCCATTGAGACGCGCCACTAAGTTGAAAACAGGCAAAATAAAAGGCTGCCAATGCAGCAAAAATTGCTACCATATGGCAGCATTCAGTCGATACATTCTACGATTTCATGCCCGTTCAGGGAAAGGAGATGTTAACAAGTAATAGTGTGTCCCTGCAAAAAAAGAATATTTAGTGTGCATTTCTTCTATCAGTACAACTGAAAGCACACACAGTTAACCCCCAATAGGCCGTGTTTGCCTGTTTGGATGGATCTCACTAAACTAAAGTGAAGACCGCAATATGTCTGTATATTTGAGCGCATGGATTTCTCTTTCATGTGTGGAGTTATGCCCCATAGTTTCAATCCAAATTTCTCGTAGAATGAAATTTTCAATTGAGGAATTTTATGGTACCCGGCACTCCCCTTAGTGACAACGGAGTACCGAACATACCTATCCGTTGATCTTTAAGGGGAATTTTGGGTATGTCACAGGTAATAACTTGTGAATCTCGGGATGGTTACACAACAAACAATCAGCTAAAACATGAGCAACATCACGTGCTTGATCATATCAGATTCGCTTTGGAACGGATGCACCAGCAACTCCGGCAGTTCATTCAACCGCAACACACCAGGTAGCTTAGCTTCGGCATTGTGTAAATTAGGGATTGGTTCCCGGTTTGCTTGGATTTGTTGCGATGCTGTGAAAAGTAGAAACAAAATTAAGCAAAAACAATTTGGTTAAGCAAACGGAAAATTGACTGAAAAGGCTGAATCATTCGTATTCCACTTTCCACCTCATTGTGTGACATAGAGTATGTCAGTCAGGGAGCTTGAGCGTTCATTTGTTACATCCAAAACGCCTTGGTGTCAAAGCACTCGTCATACGCAGGCACCTCGTACAAGCGAGAGGGCCGGTAAGCCAGTGTGGTGACGAGCTCCCCATCCTCACCATACTTGACACGGAAAAAGATGAGGCGAAGCACGTCCTTCATCTTGACGACTCCTGCCTCAGTCTGTCGACTCAGGTGCTCCACTAAGCAATACTCCCTGCGCTCAGCCATGTACACGAGCTGTACACTGATGCGCCTGAGGTCGGGGTCCTCCTGGAAAAGGGTCTCCCTACTGACCTTCCACTCCGGCGGCCGGCGGGTTGAGCAGGCGGCAGATGTGACACGGCATGCACACAGATGGCCGCTTGCATTGCAGCCATCATCGGAATCTTCAAGGCGGTGGAGGCCAACCCAAGCATCCAGGTCGCCGTCGTAGTGTGCGGGGCCTCGGAACGGGAGCACCCAGTCACCACGGCGCTTCCACTTGCCGCTTCTCGTGCCGTAAGTGAAGGTGCCCGCGTCCACCTTCCACCCGCCGGCGGACACGAAGATGGTGCGCCCCCGTGGGTGGACAGCGTGTGCTGTGATGCTCTGGGCGTGGAACGGGAGCTCGAGAGGCCAGCTTTTGTTCCAGCTCCAAGAGAACGGCGGCGAGTTGGGCAAGGGCCGCCATTTCCACCGCATATCGTCATCGTCAGCATCGGCGTTTGGATGATCTGTCGCCCGAAGGCAGTGCAGGCCTCCTGGAAAACACACTCTGCAAGAGGAGAAGCTGTAGTTGTGTGAATATGACTCGAACGCGTACAGCTTGTTCCCCACGGCCACCGCTGCATCGCAGCCGTCGCCGAAGAAGAGTCCGTTCGGAAGAAGATTTGATGCGGCCAGCTCCGCCGTCTTGGTGTCGTAGATGACGGTCACGCCCTCACAGAGCGGCGGGGTTCCTTGAGTGACGGGACCTATGGCGACGATGCTGCTGCCCAGGGCGGCGAACTGCATATGTATTCCGATGATCGGAGGCCCTACGCGGACGACCGGAGGCTTGGGGAGGCAACGCGGCAGGGTTCCTGCAGATCCAAAGTTGCCGTCCAGGTCGTCCTCGTCAATGTCCAGCTTGTGGATTTCGAAGCCATTCTTGAGATGTTCCTCTAGTACCACGTACAGATGCCGCTTCGTCGCCCGGTAGGATCTCGCTGGGACTTGAAGCGAAGAAAATCGAGCTTTCCAGGATGCCGGCCGCTGCCACGAACCTGACGACGCCGACGGAGATCGGACAGAGGCGACGCGGAACTGCTGGTGGAGACGACGTAGATGGTGAGGAGATGCTGAGATCGGACAGAGGCGACGCGGAACTGCTGACCTCAGCCATGCCGCTCCCCTCATATATAGTCAGGCGGCGCCGCAGATGTACGGGGAGACGCCGGCCGCCGTAACAGCCACCCGGAAGGAAAATCTTGAGGGGATTCTAATTAGGGCAAGACGAAGGTGCGCGGATAGAGAGCGAGAAAAATTATATGGGAGGACGTATATATATATAGACGTATCTCTCCCCTGAGGCCCTTCCTAATATTTTCAAAGCATCACCAATCCCCTAGCTAGTTCAGCTCCCTAGTTCAGTTAGTGTACGTACTTATCAGGAATTCAGGATACATCCCTATACGTGTTGGAAAACGATACATATAAGGCGGAGGAAAAGTTGTTGCGTCCTCCGGATCGAGCGTCGTTTGATGTGCCTTCATCGCGCGGACTACAACTGGCCACGTCGCCTCGTTACAGACGCACCACGCGTTCTTTGCTGTGATAAACGAGTGCTCTTGGTGAGGGCCCACACGCCGACCCACGCCCCTACCTTATCCCTTACCTTTTTCTTCTGTTCGCTCGTCCCCCGTCGTCTTCCCTGCGAGCGCACAGCCGCACACCACCATCGATTTCCAAGCATAGCACCCTCGCCCCGCGCCACAGTCTCCCCTGCGCCGCTGCCCACACCACCACGCCGCCGCTCCCAATCTATTCCCTACTCATTCCACGTTTTTCCCATCGCAATTTCTCCCACCTCTCTTTTCCTCCTCTACGGAGACCAACGAGTTTGGACATGCGGCAGCGCACTGCTATGGCCGGAGGTGTAGACGACGCTGTCGGTGAGGTCCTACAATTAGACAGAGGCGATGCTTCCGGTCGCGGCCGCCGGTGCTGCAAGGAGCCGAGGACGGTGCTACCGGCAGCGGCCAACAGGAGTGCTACCGGCAGCGGCCGCCGGTGCTTCAAGGAGCCAAAGGGGGTGCTACCGGTGGCGGCCGCCGGTGCTACAAATGAGCCGATGACGGTGCTACCGGCAGCTGCCGGGGCTGCAAGGAGCCAACGGCGGTGCTACTAGCAGCGGTCGTTGGGGCTTCAAGGATGCAACGGCGGTGCTACCGACGACCTGTGCTGGTGCTTCTAGGAGTCGACGGTGGTGCTACCGACGGCGGCCGCCGGTGCTTTAAGGAGCCGACGAGGATGCTACTGAGGGCGGCCGCGAGTGCTCCAAATAGCTGACGGCAGTGCTATCGACGATGGCCGCTGGTGCTGCAAGGAGCAGATGGCGGAGCTAACGACGGGGGCCGCGGTGCTGCAAGGAGTGGGGTGGGGGAGCTGGTGCTGCATCGGCGATGTCAGGAAGGGTTCTCTGGCGCCGTCGCGATAGTATTCTCCGCCGCCGGTGCGCGGGATTTGGGGAGAGAGCGGCTACACGGGGGCGCCTTGTCCGGGGCAGCTTCTCCTAGCGGGAGGAGATGCGGGAGCTCTTGGCTTTTTTTGGCTTCTATTTTTTAGAAAAAAAAGGACACGTGTCAAACTGTGGATGCATCCCCCGGAGGACGCTTAGCACTGCCCATAACTCGTGTTTGTACTCCGTACTATCCTTCCAATCGTATCACATGACCGTGAACTCCGTTTGCATGTTTGCACCAGATATTAACCGAACTGAGTCATAAGCATCAACCCAGAAATTACGGACACGACTCGTCGGCGTCGGCCACATTAGTGGAAAACAGGTCATCAGTCCCGATTGGTGCCGGGCTTTAGTTCTGATTGGTGCCGGGCTTTAGTCCCGGTTGCTCATCCAGGATTAACCAATCGGGACTGAAATCTTATCTTTAGCCCCGGTTGTGTTAGGAACCGGGACTAAAGTCTTACCATGTGGCCGCTGTCAGGCGCTCGTGGGCGTAGGACCTTTAGTCCTGGTTTGTATTACGAACCGGAACTAAAGTTCTCCACACATGGCAGCCTCTCGCTTTCTCTTTATTTTTTCTGTATTTCAATTGTTATGTTATCCTTTTATTTGTATTTTGCTCCATTCAATTTTTTGGTTCATTTCAAATAAGTTTTCATATATACATATTCATACAATACAACATAGTATACACGCCAATACATATATAATATATCTTGTCCGACGAGCATATATACAAGTATATACAACTTATTTAATTACACACATATCTATGAAGATCACAACTTGTTTAACTACATATATACAACTTGTCTAATCGAAAGCCAAATGGAATACACCCTTTGAGTGTATGACATGATCAAGTAGAAATCCCGACAGTTCCTCTTGAATTCCTACTATACGTTTAGTCGATGAGAGCCGATTCCGCTTTGCTTCGAACTACGAAGAAGGAGATCGATATGAATATAAATCAACATAACAAATATTATGAATGACACTAAACACAATTGATGGTAATAAAATTAAATTATCAGTATATTGTTCACTTACTGTTTGAAAATAAATCCCTTTAGTGACCTCCCAGCAAAGGTTCTCGCAAGCATAGTATGCACATCAATTAGTCCTTGCTGGCTGCCTCGTGCACTTTATGAGAATAGATTTTAATCAAAAACATATAATGAATGATATACTTAATGATATTTGAAACTAGAATTAAAGGGATGTGCGAACCTAGCTCGTACAACTTACCTCGATCAGACGAAAAATCAGCTCATTTTTTCCATTCACCTTTAACCGTGCGTTTAAACCGTTTCCAAACTCTGCCGAGCTAACAAAATGAATAGATGAGTTATATATTAATTAATGTTGTAATGATTGAAATCAAAGACTGAAATTACCGAAAATAAATAAAAGAGACCGATATAGTGCGGTAATGATTGAAATTACCTCTCGATCATAACAATGATGCTTTGGTATTCATTAAGATTTTTTTCAACGAGTCAAAGATTTTAACCCTTCCGTAGTCAGGTTGAATCTTTAGCAAAATCCAGTGGTACCTGCACGCAAGTTTAATTATATAAGTCAATAACACATCAATTAAACCTAACATCGAGTAAGGAAAAGTAAACGTGTACAAGATAGTAACACTCACTTGAAGTTGTATGGAAACAGTATTTTACTTCTATATTTATGCAGAACTAAGAAATCTAGCAACATATTCTCCGTCTCCGTGGGGTTGTCACGTACCGTCACTTTGTTAATTCAATTTGGACCAATGAATCCAATTTGGAAGTCGTTCCTTCACTTACATTCCAGACTTTTTAGTCTGCATAATATATAGCGTAGTGAGGATAATTACATGCAAAGAACAAGCTGAGCTAAAGACTTAATAATTATATAAATAAATGAATCACTTATAGAACATAGCAACTGACGAGACTTTTGTTGAGGGCGTCTTGATTGAATAGCTGAAAGATTTCTTCAAATTCAATATGGATCAATTCTTCACCTAAGAAATGCTCCTTTGAGATTTTCAGAAGGAGAATTTCTCGCTCGCCCTTTGCGACCTTCATGTACCACTCATGCAATCTTCGCTTTTGTGATGGCAGAGTCTTTTCCTTCCCAGGTGGGACCAGACTCTTCCTCTTTTCAGATTTCCAAGCTAGAGGCGCCGTTGGGATATCTCCGGACATTAATTGAGAGAGAGTCAAACTAGCCTTAGTAGCAAAGTCGTAAGCATGGTCTGACCGGATTGAGCAACACTCCCACCAGCATCACTAGCAAAGACCCTTAGCGGGGAGACCGGTTGTTTTGCCTGTTCTCCGAGCTGGGCAACATCTCTTTTCCCGCTTGCACTTGCACTTCTCGTCTTAGTAGCTGCTTCTACCTGCTTATCTAGATAGCATGTGTAGTCATCTGGCTTATTCAATTCATATTGTGATGGTTGGGTAAGCCTATCAATGGCCCACTTCTTTTGTTTCATAGTAAATACCTGCTTTGGGGTAGGGGTCGGGCGTAGCGCTGCAAGCTTTCTTTTCACTTTGGTTCTCCCCTCCGCCTCAATTTCCTCAGCTATCTTCTCGACAAGAGGCGACACCGCCTTGAATTTCTTGGCCCTACATTTCTTCGCAGAGGCATTACTACTGGACATAGCAACGGACTTTCCATAATTCTGGGAATTATGAGAGGGTGGAGCCGGCGGAGGCGGCTGACACTGAGGCGGAGATCGAGGTGGACTCGGGCTCTGGTAGTTGTCCCTATCGTTGTCGAGGGGTGGACTTAGAGGTGTGAATTACGAATACTCGGAGGAGAGAGTGGCCGCCTTGGCGCCGAGCCTGGAAACACGATGTGTTTCTTATCCCAAAGAATGACACCACCGAATACTTCTCCAAGTATTATCTCCTCTTCAGGTCCAGGGATGTCAAGCTCCATGGACTCATACCCTGGTACAATTGCATCCACCCCGACACGAGCATAGCCAGCTCAAATCTCACGGCCATGCTAGACTTGTCCAAGTCTAGAAGGTAACGCATAGCCGACCGCCACCTTCATCGATATGTTCTTCATGGACTGATGCATCTCACAGTTTGTCTTCCCGCTGATATCATCAATGGGGTAGCGATCCATCGGTGCCTCATTGGCCCTGAGCTCCATGGAAGCCACACTGCTTCTCCGTTGGATGGGTCGCCTGATGCATGTTCTAGTTGTTGCTGATGTTGAGTTGCCCCTTGCGACTTTAATTCCTCTAGTGCCTTCTGCTGCTGGAAATACATCTCTCTCAGCTCATTTTGTTGCCTTTCTAGGCTCTCTATCCGTGTGGCCTCCTCCTGCGCCTTCCGCTTCTTCGCTCTCTCTCGGCTTCTGTAAGTCTGGTTGTCTGATGACCCACAAGTATAGGGGGTGTATCGTAGTACATTCGATAAATAAGGGTGTCGAACCCAACGAGGAGCAGAAGGTGTTGACAAGTGGTTTTGATCAAGGATTCACTGTAAATACTAGCAAACGGGTTTTTAGGGGTATTTGGTAATACAAATAAATAAAGTGCGAGTAAATAAAAGACAGTAATAACAATTGCAGCAAGTGGCCCAATCCTTTCTAGAGCAAAGGACAAGCCAGTTGTGTAACTTATGATAACCAAACGTTCTCGATGACACACATGAGTTTCTGTTAAGTGCTTTCGCTTCATGCCGCTAAATAATCTTTATTGGTTTGATAAGTGTTATGGGGGTGAACCTGTGCTAGCGCACTACCCTTACTAGAATAAATACACACTAGTGATTATACCCCTTGCAAGCATCCGCAAATACAAGAAAGTAATTAAGATAAATCTAACCACAACCTTAAACTCTAAGATCCTACGCTTCCTGGTGCAATGGTTTCCCAACGGAGGTTTAGGTTTTTGTCACTCCAGCAACCCCACAATTGATAGCCAAATACAATGCATTTTACTAGGCCCATAAATGGTGAAGTATCATGTAGTCGACGTTCACATGACACCACTAGTAAAATAGCACCACAACAAATAAATATCGAACCACTAAATATTACTTAACATAATTCCACTACTAACATCTTGACTTCTCCCATGTCCTCAAGAACTAAACGAACTACTCACAAGACATCATATGGATCATGATCAGAGGTGAAATAATGGTAAATAACAATCTGAACATAAACCTTAATTCAACGGTTCCACTCAATAGCATCAACCACAAGAGTAATCAACACCGGGAAAGTTTCCCCTAAGAATTTGACAAGATTCAACTCAAGATGTTACAGCGGGATGGCGTGGTGATGGTGGAGATGAAGGTGCTGATGATGGAGATGATGATGGAGATGATGATGATGATGATCCCGATGAAGTCCAGTGCGATGATGATGACGATGGCAATGATCTCCCCTCTCCGGGAAGGAATTTCCCCGGCAGATTCCTGCCTGCCGGAGAGCTTTTCTCTCTCTGGTGTTTTCCGCCCCGCAGAGGCGGCAGTGTCTATCTCTGAGCCCCCTGTGTGTGAGCCTGCCCTGTGGCTCCTCTCGACTCCTCCTTCTGGCTTCTTCAATTTTCTGGTAAAATATAATTTTCTGGTATTTTTCTGGAATTTCCTGATCTTCCGAAATATGGTGTCTTGACAGTCCTTTTTCCAGCAGAATCCTGACTCCGGCAGCAAATCCTCTAATTATCATCAAACATGTAAAAACAGAGGAAACAACATAAGTATCATCTCTAAATGTGAAATATATCAATGAATAACAGTAAATTATGATACAAAATAGTGATGCAAAATGGACGTATCATTGTCTTCGGTGAACCCAGATCTCCACGGAATGGCAGATCCCACGCGTCGTGTTCGTCCTGTGTGTTCTTTGTTCTTGAGGGCCTTTGTCAGCTCATAGTTCTCTATGTCCGGATGGAACTTCCCCTCTTGAACCTCGACGATTGCCTTGACAAGTTCTTTCAGGGGTTCAGCAATTTGTTTCTTCTTTTAGACTAATCTTCATGTTATCTCATCATAGACAGCCCCATGCCCAAGTGCCCAATTTCTTGACCTTCTGGGCCACTGTTCTGTTTCTACTTGGATGCCTTTTTCTCGCAGGGCGGCCTCTTGCATTTCCCACTTAGGCTCGGCAGTCTTGTAGCCACCTGGACCAAACGTATGGTGATATTTCTTTTTTGCAACATTTCTCTTATTTTTTTCACTCCTTTGCTTACCCAGTTCGGATTCATTGTACTCCAGAAATGTGTCCTAGTGATCCCGCAGGTTCTCATTTGGGCCAGTAAATTATGGAGCTTCTCCATCGGCGTTGACATAGGCGGTCCATAACCTTTTCTTGTGGTTATTGGACTGTGCAGCCATCTTCTTGAGAGCCCACGCCCTGACTTTATTCTTCCTGTTGCTCTGCAGGTTCTAGGGTCTCGGTGGCCGACAGAGTGAAATGTGGAATGAGGGATTCCCAAAGCCTGTCTTTCATTATCTTGTTGACATAATTTACTGTTGCACCCTCTTCTGGCTCTGCCTCTTCTGGCTCTCCCTTTGCCGCCTTGGTCTTATACCAATATTGAATGCTGATCGGGACCATGTCCCTAACAAGAAATTCACATTCTGTAGTGAACGCATTTGCGACACTCTTGGGTTCCAACGGTTCACCATCATTTGAGACAAGCCCAATCATGTAATGCTGATTGGATGCCACCTATTTGGCCGGGCCTTGTTTCTTTCTAGAAGATTCAGAAGTATAAAAGAAGAAACATTCATTAATATATATACCACTTAATGCATCATCATCTACTGATTCATGAATAGAGGCTTCATATATATATATACCTCGCCAGACCGCGTTAAGGCATGTCTAGTCCCTTTTGAGCCGTCCTCGCAATCATCGTTTGTTTGCGATTCATGCAACTGCTCCTCCTCCATTCCCTCACCCGACTCGTTTAAAAATTCTGAGCCGTCTTCTTCTCCACCCTCTCCTATAATATTCAACATTTTGTCTTCACCTTCTCTCCCAGCACCGAAATTCATATCTTAAATAATACACAAGAAAGATTAATAAATTATGTCGAGTAAACAATATACAACAGATAGATATAGATCAAAAACATTTATATTGATGCAGATGCAATACAATAACATATATAAATCACAAATAATCCAACAGTTACATATATAGAACATTAACACATCATAACACATCACGAATAATCAACGTCGACCTGGTGCCGAGCCACAGGCGAAAACAAACCAAAGATATGGAACGCTCACAAGATCATAGCTAATGTGAGATCCCCGAAGAATCGACCAGGTCCTGTAAGGAAACCTATCCAACAAATACAAGTAGCGATGGACGTGCTCGTCCTCCTCTCTGATACGTCGACGTACCACCTCCTCGGGGGCCGCCTCCCTCTGCACCGCGCCTGGCCCACGTAACCTCCACCAAAGCAGATCTGGGTCGACGACGCGCCCCGGATTTCTCACCAAACTCCGCGCTCCAACAGACGACACCTCCTAGTGCCAGCCCGGCGGAGCCCACTCTCGGACATCACCCATCTGGTCGAACGGGTGGGGCATTGTGGCCGCTGATAAACAACTAGTATAAACAACTAAACAAATATATTCTAACTATTCTATTTTCTATTTCAATTCCATTTTTTCTAACTCTATTTCTATTCTATTTTTTCTAACTCTATTTCTATTTGCTATTTCTATTCTTATTTTTCTAACTCTATTTCTATTCTATTTTTTATAACTCTATTACTAACAATTTTACCTAGATAATCTACACACTCACAAATACACTAACAATTTTACATAGATAATCAAAACACAAACAACTACACATGAAAAAACCTAAGTAAGAAAAAATCCTAAGAAAAAACCCTATTTTCTAACTAATATTTTATACCTACTAGTATTTCTAACTAGTATTTTCTAACTAGTATTTCTAACTAGTATTTTCTAACTAGTATTTCTAACTAATATTTTCAAACTAGTATTTCTAACTAATATTTTATACCTACAAACCCTAAATAATGCATTTTACCTGCAGGGGTTGGCGGCATCGGCAGTGTGAGGGGGTGGCAGGGGCATCGGCAGTGTCGGTGCTGGCAGGGGATCAGCGTCGGCGGTGGCAGGGATCGGCGGTGTCGGCGGTGGTGGGGCTCGGGGACGAAGCCGCTCGGGGGGCCGGCGACGCTCTAGGGCGACGGGCGGCGCTCGGGGGCGACGGGCGGTGCTCGGGGATGACGGGCTAGGGAGCGGCGGTGCTCGGGGACTTGCGGCTCGGGACGGCAGCGACGGCGGCTACACGGATTTCACGCGCCGCAACGATCGGCACCGGAGTTCTCTGCATCAGGGGGCTTCGGTCGATCCGTTTTTCGCTAAGTGCGGAGTGGGGAAGGAGGAGGGCTAGCAGGCTTCAATATCCCCCCTTTAGTCCCGGTTGATGGCTCCAACCGGGACTAAAGGGGGGTCTTTAGTCTCGGTTGGGGCGACCAACCAGGACTAAAGGGTTTTAGGCGGCGGTTTCCAGTTTGCGCCCTAGCCCATACCTTTAGTCCTGGTTGGTTAGACGAACCGGGACTAAAGGTCTAATAAATGCACGCGAGAGTTAAAAAAATTCAGATTTCATTTGAAATGAATTTGAATTTCAATTTGAATAACTTCTGCATATTTTAGAATCTGACAAAACTTTGAATATGAAAAGTGTTTGTAATTGAATAACTAATCCAAAACCATTTTCTATTTTCAAAAAAATTATTCTAACTATTCAAACTATTAACTATTTTGCCTTTTTAATTAAAACTAGCATAGTTGGCCTCGCAAAAGCGGAGACATCATCTTTAGTAGGTTAAAAGTGTACTGTAAATAAAAACATTTTTTGTGGATATCATATTTCATGTTATGTATCAAGATATAAAGTACTCTATAACTATTGCAAATGTTATTGTACACAAAATATCACACGTATATAGGACATGATTATTATGCCATATACTAAAATACCAACATGTTATGTTTGGCAAATGATTATTATGACATCTTCGAACACCCATGTGTTCTGTTTATCAATGATATTTAATTTGTAAATAAAACCGTAGTTTTTTGAATGATGTAAGAACAGTACGCGAGTAACTTTGATTATAAAAATTTGATGGACTGAAAGGAAAATGATCTATCCTCTTTATATTTAGGGCACATATAGTGAGATTATCTTGTTTTGATATATTTCTTCCTCTACTTACTCCATGTCAAATAACTGTGTTGCAGAAACACTAATGTTGTCGTCATCGTGACTCTAAGTTTTCTAGAACGCCTTCTATTGTTACATCATATATTTTTGTTTAAATGTCCCTATTCTATCATGTCTTCAACCTACCTGTTCTACACACTTGGTCATATATATTGTTGGAGGGACATTCTCATTGCTCGTGAGAATCTTTAGTGATTTAATCCCTCATGTATGATAAAGAAATATTTTTATCACGACTGATAAATTTTTTATATGCTTTTTCAGTGTGTGGGTCTGATGGTAGCAGATTTGGCACAAAAATTATACCGTTAGAAGCATATTTTGATTTTTGAATAATGTGAATCCAATGATATAATATTGTGATGTATAATTATTAAAATTGACTCAATTCATACTACATTTGGTTTATTAGGTCAACACGTAGTTTAAGGAAAAATTAATCATAAAATTTATCAGTGGAATATAAATTATATATCACAAAATTGTATAATTGAAGACATCTTTTATATGTAAATTAAATAATATAATATTTGTGATGTATATTTCATATTTTATTAACTAAACTAATATTTTTTCTTAAAGTATATGTCAGCCAGATAAATCAGTACGAAAGGAGTACAACGCAGCATACTAATTCAGTCACAACTCGTTTTTATTTTTGCAAAACACACCATTTGCCAGAAGCGCCGTACCTGGTCACCATGTTTCTGTCAGGGTTATTTTTTTTTACAACTATACCACGTTACAATCAGGGATGCTGGCAAACACGTTTTTTTCTTTTAGCAATCTCATCTTTTCGATATGGTAGTTGTCTTAAGAAAAAAAAGATATTACGCACAGTCCTAGGGTTATACGTGAGACGTGAAGACGTGATTTTCTTGGATACACAAAGTGTTACACAGTTTATGTAACAAATATTTTACGCACAGTCCTAGGGTTGTACTTGAGACGTGAAGACGTGATTTTCTTGGACATATAACGTGTTACACAGTTTACGTAACAAATATTTTTTATTAAATCTTAGCCATATATTTTAGATCTAACTACCAAAATTAATTTAGATGATGTGGATTAATATGGTGACTCTATTTTTAGACCCTCGTATTGTGCTTTTAGTATATAGTAGAGCACAGTCCTAGGGTTATACGTGAGACGTGAAGACGTGATTTTCTTAGATACACAAAGTGTTACACAGTTTACGTAACAAATATTTTACGCACAGTCCTAGGGTTGTACGTGAGACGTGAAGACGTGATTTTCTTGGACATATAACGTGTTACACAGTTTACGTAACAAATATTTTTTATTAAATCTTAGCCATATATTTTAGATCTAACTACCAAAATTAATTTAGATGATGTGGATTAATATGGTGACTCTATTTTTAGACCCCCGTATTGTGCTTTTAGTATATAGTAGATTGTATTAATTAATATTCTTTTTGCATATTTTAGAATATGACAAAACTTTGAATATGAAAAGTGTTTGAAATTGAATAAATAATCCAAAACCATTTTCTATTTTCAAAATAAATTATTCTTACTATTCAAACTATTAACTATTTTGCCATTTTCAATTAAAAGTATATTAATTAATATTCTTTTTGCATATTTTAAAATCTGACAAAACTTTGAATATGAAAAGTGTTTGAAATTGAATAACTAATCCAAAACCATTTTCTATTCCAAAAAAAAATTCTAACTATTCAAACTATTAAATATTTTGCCATTTTCAATTAAAACTATATTAATTAATATTCTTTTGCATACTTTTGAATATGACAAAACTTTCAATATGAAAAGTGTTTGAATTTGAATAACTAAACCAAAACCATACATTTACATAAAAGTTTTAATACATTATTACACATCACCAACATCCCCATCTAGTGTTGGGGTTTCCTTCTACACCGTAACCGTGGAGTATCTTCTTTATTTAAGAGGATGGTAGGGTCAGTGTTCACTCTAAAGGGCAGAATTTCATCAAACTTATTATAATCTTCTGACATATCGGTCTTGTCCTCCACTTCCATGATGATTCTTTTCCCTGAAAGAACTATGTGGTGCTTTGGCTCATCGTGTGATGTATTGGTTTGCTTATCTTTTCTTTTTCTCGGTTTGGAAGACATGTCCTTCACACAGAAAATCTGAGCGATGTTATTGGCTAGGATGAATGGTTCATCTTTGTACCCAAGAATATTGAGATCCACCGTTGTCATTCCATACTGCTGGTCCACCTTTACCATGCCTCCTGTCAGCTTGACCTATTTGCACCGAAACAAAGGGACCTTAAAAGATGGTCCATAGTCAAGTTCCCATATCTCCTCTATGTAACCATAATATGTGTCCTTTGTCCCATTGTCGTTTGTTGCATCAAAGCGGACATCTCTATTTTGGTTGGTGCTCTTTTTATCTTGGGCGATCGTGTAAAATGTATTCTCATTTATCTCGTAACCCTGGAAAGTCAATATAGTGGAAGATGGTTTTTTGGCCAACATGAATAGCTCATATCCAATAGTGGCATCATTTATGAGAAGTGTTTGCAACCAACCACCAAAAGTCGCCATGTGGAACTTTGTAATTCAGGAGTGAGACTGCCCTGGGTTTTCTGAGCGTACAATAATATTCTTGTGTCGCTCCATATACGGCTCCACCAACGTGGAATTTTGTAAAACTATGTAGTGTGCTTCACTCAAAGAATGTATATCCATACAATATGTTGATTTCATTCCTAACGTGCTTTTTCCACTCAGTCTCCCCTCATGCCACGATTGAGGAAGACCAATCAGGTTCAGGTCAGGAACAAAGTCAACACAAAACTCAATGACCTCCTCTGTTAGATAGCCCTTGGAGATGCTTCCTTTTGGCCTAGCACGGTTATGAACATATTTCTTTAAGAGTCCCATGAACCTCTCAAAGGGGAACATATTATGCAGAAATACAAGACCAAGAATGGAAATCTCTTCGACTAGGTGAACTAAGAGATGCGTCATAATATTGAAGAAGGACGGTGGGAACACCAAGTCAAAGCTAACAAGACATTGGGCCACATCATTCTGTAACCTAGGTAGACTATCTGGATTGATTACCTTCTGAGAAATTGCATTGAGGAATGCACATAGCTTCACAAGCGGTACTCGAACATTTTTTGGTAGAATCCCCCTCAATGCAACCAGAAGCAATTGCGTCATAAGCACCTGGCAGTCATGAGACTTTAGGTTTTGAAATTTTTTCTCTACCATATTTATTATTCCCTTTATATTCGACGAGAATCCAGATGGGACCTTGATACTGCTTAGGCATTCAAAAAATATTTCCTTCTCTTCTTTGGTAAGACCATAGCTCGCAGGACCCTGAAAATCCTCTGGATGCATGCCGTCTCTTCTTTTTATACGGTGCTGGTCCCGACGTGCTTCCGGTGTATCTTCTGTCTTCCCATACAAGTCCAAGAAGCCTAGTAGGTTCACGCAAAGATTCTTCGTCACATGCATCACATCGATTGCAGAGCGGACATCTAGGAATTTCCAATAGGGTAGCTTCCAAAATATAGATTTCTTCTTCCACATGGGTGCGTGTCCGCTAGCGTCGTTTGGACCAGACAGACTGCCAGGAGCCTTTCCAAAGATTACTTTTAAATCTTTGACCATATCAAATATATCATCACCAGTATGGTGTTTAGGCTTGCCCCGGACTTCTGTCTCACTGTTGAAATGCTTGCCTTTTTCCTTAATTGATGTTTGGGCGAAAGAAATTGACGATGCCCCAGATACACCACCTTCTTACTTTTATCCAAATATATACTATCGATCTCACCTAAACAGTGCGTGCATGCATTGTATCCATTGTTTGTCTGTCCTAAAAGGTTACTAAGAGCAGACCAATCATTGATGGTCACGAATAGCAATGCTCGTAGATCAAATTCCTCTTGTTTGTACTCATCCCACACACGTACACCTTCATTCTGCCACGGCTGTAAAAGTTCTTCAACTAATGGCCTTAGGTACACATCAATGTCATTGCCGGGTATCATAATAAATGTTCGCTTCGGGCGTTGGATAAGCACAGGCATCATAATAAACGTTCGCTTCATGCACAACCAAGGAGGAAGGTTATAGATACATAGAGTCATGGGCCAGGTGCTATGACTGCAGCTCTCCTCCCCAAAAGGATTCATGCCATCTATACTTAGACCAAACCTTAAGTTTCGTGCGTCGTCTGTAAAGTTCGGGAATTCTCTCTCAATTTTTCTCCACTGCGACCCATCAGCGGGGTGTCTCAACATCACGTCACTCTTACGGTCTTCTTTGTGCCGCCGCAACAACTTGGCATGCTCTTTGTTTCTGAACAAACGTTTCAACCTTGGTATTATAGGAGCATACCACATCACCTTGGCAGGAACCCTCTTCCTGGGGCGCTCGCCCTCAACATCACCAGGGTCATCTCGCCTGATCTTATACCGAAAAGCATTGCACACCGGGCATGCATTCAATTTCTCGTACTCCTCACCGCGGTAGAGGATGCTGTCATTAGGGCATGCATGTATGTTCTGCACCTCCAATCCTAGAGGGCAGACAATCTTCTTTGTTGCGTACGGGCAATTCGTTGTCCTTCGGAAGCATCTTCTTCACAATTTTCAGCAACTTTTCAAATCCCTTGTCAGATAAACCAGTCTCTGCCTTCCATTGCAGCAATTCCAGCGTGCTTCTCAGCTTTTTCTGGCCATCTTTGCAATTTGGGTACAAATTCTTTTTGTGATCATCTAACATGCGTTCCAACTTATCCCTCTCCTTTTTTACTTTCATAGTCTATCTGTGCATCAACAATGACCTGACCAAGATCATCAGCTGGCACATCTGATGCCCGTTCTTCACCTTCTTATTCTTCATTATCTTCCATTGCGGTATCAGTGGTTTCAGGGAACTCGGGATAGTTGTCATCATTCTCTTCTTCATCGTTGTCTTCCATCATAATCCCTCTTTCTCCATGCTTGGTCCAACAATTATAGCCGGACATGAAACTGAACCAGAACAGGTGGATGTGAAGGGTCTTTGAGGAAGGGTAATCCTTCTCATTCCGACAAACACGGCATGGACAACACATAAAACCATTCCGCCTGTTTGCCTCAGCCAGATTGAGAAAATAATGCACGCCTTTAATGAAATCTCCAGAGCGTCGATCAGCGTACATCCATGCTCGGCTCATCTGCATTATATAAGTATATATCAAACCCAAATCAAATACACAATTTCTATTTCTATTTCTATCTTTAATTTTATTTCTATGTCCATTTCTATATCTCTATTTTTATTTCTATCACTATTTCTATATCTATTTCTATTTCTATCTCTGTTAATTATCTATCTTTATTTCTATCTCTATTTCTATTTCTATCTCTATTTCTATTTCTATCTCTAGTTTTATCTCTATTTCTATTTCTATCTTTATTTCTATTTCTATCTCTATTTCTATTTCTATCTCTATCTCTATCTCTATTTCTATGTCTATTTCTATTTTTATTTTTATTTCTACCTCTCTATCTATTTTCTATTTTCTATTTTCTATTTCTATTTCTATTTCTATCTCTATCTCTACCTCTATATCTATCTCTATCTCCATCTACTTCTATACATAATCAAATAAACATCCCAATAATTGCTCCCATAATAAATTCACAAATCCCCCTACTTCTAGAGCATTAAATGAGTTAAATTTGCAATAAAAGATAAAAGCTCTAAGTTGCTCACCTTTTAGAACACTTAGATAGAAGTGGAGACACCAAATTGTGACAAAAAATGGTGGCAAATGTGGATGAACTCGAGTTGCATGAAGAACACTTGGAGAGTGGAGAAGGGAATGGCTGGCTCGGGGAAGGAGAAGCAGATTTTTTATATAAGAAACTCATTAGTCTCGGTTGGTAACACCAACCAGGACTAAAGGGTGGGTCTTTAGTCTCGGTTGGTATCCGATTGGTAATACCAATCGGGACTAATCATCCTGGCAACAGCCGGATTCGACCCTAGACCCTTTAGTCCCGGTTAGTATAACGAATCGGGGCTAAAGGTTCAAAACGAACCGGGACTAAAGGGTTCTGGGGTCCTACGGCTGAAAAAAGGGTGGGACCTAGGGCATCAGTCCTGGTTTCATAAGGCAACCGGGACTAATGCCCCAGGATATTAGACCCATTTTCCACTAGTGCTGGTTTTCGTCTCCGCTTAACAATTGACATCCTGCAAGTGATTATGAGCAACTCTAGTAGACTTCTCATATGCGCCATCTGCAAATATGGATGCAGGCCAGTGGAGGGTATGTTTGCAGTCTGAAAACTACGGCCGTAGATCAATTATGTCAAATGGAAAGTGTAAGCAAAAAAAATCGCACGACATTCAGACCATACCATTGATCATCATCAGTGCATACATATTAGTTCTACTAGATAACTTTACTAAAACATTGCATCATCATTGCATATTACATCATCGCAACCCTAGCTACCAAATAGATGCACCGCCGCCCGAGCTTGCCCGGGAGGCTAATCCTCGTCATTGCCACTGGCCTGTACTGCCGTCCGCACTGGCGGCGAGGAGGTGGTGAGCGCTGGTAGTAAGGCGGTGAGGAATGCTAGCTGTGGCGGCGGCCGACAAGGACAAGGCCTCATGGTCGTTGTGGGCCTTCTTCCCCCACTGCCAGGACATGCCCATCGTGGTCGTCTGTCGGCCCTCTAGGGGCAGGTTGGTCTAGAAATGGCGCATCATGTCTCGATAGGCATTGATAGGTGTGCCTACTCACCTTAAAAATGAAGCATGGGTGGCCGCCATAATACCGACAAAGGTGGCCAAGGCATTGATATCAGAGAGGGAGTCCAAGTGACGAGGGTTAACTCGGCTAATGTCCTAGATGAAGGACTTAGGATCAGGGAAAGAGCAACGACTAGAGATTCCGGGATCGAGATTGGCACACGATGTACCTAGGTTCACGTCCCCGCGGTGGAGGATCGCTACATCCTGCTAGCAATCTAGTATATGATCACAATGGTGTTTACATGGTGCCGCCGTAGGTGGATTTGTCTATCTAATCTATTGTCTAGTCTAAAATCTATTCTCTGTAAGATATTGTGTTATGCCTCTAGGGGCGTGATGTCTACGCATGCGTTTGTTCTTGTAGACAGTGTTGGGCCTCCAAGTGCAGAGGTTTGTAGAGCGCAGCAAGTTTCCATTAAGTGGATCACCCAAGGTTTATCGAACTCAGGGAGGAGGAGGTCAAAGCTATCCCTCTCAAGCAACTCTGCAATTACGATACAAAAAGTCACTTGTGTCCCCAACACACCCAATACACTTGTCGGATGTATAGGTGCACTAGTTCGGCGAAGAGATAGTGAAATACAAGTAGTAGTGATGATTATGAGTAGTAAATGTAATATGAAAGAAATATCGCTGCGAGCAAATATGTAACGAAACTGAAAGGAAACGGTGTGCAATGCTTGGAAACAACGCCTAGGGATCATACTTTCACTAGTGGACACGCTCTCAACAAATATAAAATAATTGAACCAATAGATACTGCTACTCGTGTGATGGCGCCAGAAAAGAGCTGTGGCGTTTAGTTGATGTGGGAGCAGTATGTCCTTGTGCGTGGTGATGACCAGCCCGTTGGGAACCCCAAGAGGAAGGTATGATGAGTGTAGCGGCTAGTTTTCCCTCAGTTAAGAAACCAAGGTTTAATGTCGATCTTGAAGAAGAGAGACGGTGACGACTGAAGGTGATGCGGACTGGCTTAGTAACACTCCAACAAGGGCGCCGTTAACGATACTTGTTGACTCGTCTTCGGCCAGTGGCAACGCGGAACCTGCACACACACAAACAAATACTTTGTCCCCAACTTGCGATGAGGTTGTCAATCTCACCGGTTTGCTTGAAACAAAGGTTATGAGTGTATCGAGTGGAAAACAGTAGTAATATGCTAGTAAAGTAAACAGTGCGGGAAAAGTAAACAGGTGATTGCAATATGATTAAAATAGGACCGGGGTCCACAGTTCACTAGTGGTGTCTCTCCATAGATAAATAACATGCTGGGTAAACAAATTACAGTTGGGCAATTGATAGAATAAAGATAACGTGATATGTCAAGAAGATCACTATGAGATTCACTCTGGGCATTACAACAAAATACATAGACTGCCATCCAACTGCATCTATGACTAATAATCCACCCCCAGGGATATCAATCCGAACACCCCAAAAGTATTAAGTTGCGAACAACAGATAATTGCATTAAGCAAAGTGTGTAATGTAAACAAAGCATATGCCCTTGAGCATATGAATGTTGTTTTCTCCCTAGTAGCAACAGCACATCTACCACCTTAGAGGTTTCTGTCACTCCCCCAGGTGAAATAGAGACATGAACCCACTATCGAGCATAAATACCCCCTCTTGGAGTCACTGATGTCTACGCACTTCTATTCTTGTAGACACTTGTTGGGCCTCCAAGTGCAGAGGTTTGTAGAACAGCAGCAAGTTTCCCTTAAGTGGATCACCCAAGGTTTATCGAACTCAGGGAGGTTAGAGGTCAAAGCTATCCCTCTCAAACAACCCTGCAATTACGATACAGAAAGTCTCTTGTGTCCCCAACACACCCAATACACTTGTCAGATGTATAGGTGCACTAGTTCGGCGAAGAGATAGTGAAATACAAGTGGTATAGATGATTATAAGTAGCAAACGTGATGTGAAATAAATATCGCTGCGAGCAAACATATAATAAAACAGCAAGTAAACGATGTGCAATGCTTGGAAACAAGGCCTAGGGATCATACTTTCACTAGTGGACACACTCCCAACAATATAACATGAATGAACAAGTAACTTCTCTTTGCTAAGGTACTCTGAATTACTCTCCTATTGAATAACACTAATCATTGTGTAGTGGCTACAGAAGCACCCCTTAAAGTTCATCAAGTACTTGACAAACACCACTCATAGAGATATCCAAATCAGATCACAATTCAAGATAGAAATCATTGCAACTTAAACCAAGTACTAACACGGTGCACACACTGTCAACATTACACCATGAAGGAGGAATAGATCACTCAAACTATCATAGCAATAATTATTCTCATAATCCACAAGAGATCACAATCATAGCCTAAATCAAGTACCAACATGATGCACGCACTGTCACCGTTACACCATAGCAGGAGGAATAGATTACTTTAATAACATTGCTAGAGTACACAAAATATCTGAATAATAACATGTACTTGTTCAACATGATACAAAGCTCACGATCACATAAAGATCACATCATGGGAGAGAGAGGTGAACCACATAGCTACCGGTAGATCCCTCAGCCCCGGGGATGAACTACTCCCTCCTCATCATAGGAGACAGCAAGGTTGATGGAGATGGCGGTGAGGTCGATGGAGACGGCGGAGACGGCGATGGAGACCGATGGAGATGGCTCCGGGGGCACTTCCCCGTCCCGGCAGGGTGCCGGAACAGAGACTTCTGTCCCCCGAAATTCGTCGGCGACGGCGGCGGAGCTGCGGAACTGTTTCTGGAAAATTGCCGACCCCCCTAGGGTTTTCCGTCCCGAGGCATTATATAGGCGAAGGAGCACCGTCGGAGGAGGGGCCAGGTGCCCACACGCGGGCCCCGCGCGGCCAGACCCCTGGCCGCGCCGGGCATGTGTCTGGGGCCCTGGTGGCCCCCCTCTGACACCTCTTCGGATGTCTGGAAGCTTCCGGGTAAAATAAGACTTCAGGAACTTGTTTCGTCCAATTCCGAGAATATTTCCTGTGTATCACTTCTGAAACACAAAAACAGCAGAAAATAGGGAACTGGCACTGTGGCAACTTGTTAATAGGTTAGTTCCGGAAAATGCATAAAAGTGCCACTAAGTGTAACGAAACAATAGGCAAATGGTGTAAAAACCAGCATGGAGCATCAAAAATTATAGATACGTTTGAGACGTATCAAGCATCCCCAAGCTTAACTCCTGCTCGTCCTCGAGTAGGTAAGTGATAACAAAAGAATAATTTTTGAGGTGACATGCACCTACACAATCTTGATCATATATGTAAGCATTGGTGAGCTGGGACCAATATAACTTAAAACATGGGCATGAAGATATACTCATGACAATAAGAACTTAGCAACCATGTTGTAAACATGCAAATGAACACAAACAAAAGATCATGATAATGAAACAATGAAAGTCAAACATGTGTTCAAATCATAAGGAAAAACATACAAATGGTTTTCAGCTTGTCCTTCAAAGAGAGCAAAACATAAATGCATAGGACACCTCAAAGTTTAAGAGGGCGACTAGATACAAATAATTTAAGAACAAGTGAAACCAACAATATGAGTCAATCAATGAACCTTGGGACAATGCATATCACACTAAGAATGACAACTATGCTCTCTTAATGGTGCATAAAGAAAGAAGGTGGTGACTCAACATAAAAGTAAAAGAAAGGCCCTTCGCAGAGGGAAGCAGTGATTGCAAGTTTTATAACCTTCAAAAATTATGGTACTTACCGGCTTTGAGCTCTCATTGCCCCCATCATAAGCATCTTGAATGGTTAAAGTTAATGCGAGAACAATTATGATGCATATGCTTGACAAATCATAAGTTGAAAACCTCGTGTCCCGTGAATATGAGTACCCAAACCATGCTAGTTTACTTAGAGTCCCAAGCAAGGCTCTTGTCATTGTAAGTATATGCATATCATTGAGAACCGCCAATGGGGTACCTCCGTGCCCGATGACATGGAACAAGCCCACACCAAAATGACAGGACAAGCAGACAATGAACACCTCGACATCTCTTTTATTTGCTATATTGTTTAGCTTTTTATTGTGAGATGCGTCGTCGAATGTTCACCATGGGTATGCTGCAAATTTCCACCATGAATTATGCATGGCTTAGATTGGCGGCCCGGTGTTTCCCTAACACATATAAAAACTCCATGATCCTCACAAGATTCCCAATTCATTTCACACAGCGGGCATCCATAAACAAAAGATCACGATATCAACTCAAAAAGAAGTGCAATGTTGAAAGCTTGCCCCATGACAGCATGGCTGGGCTAGAATCCAACTTACAACTTGCAAGCATAACAACTCAACATAAGAGACCACAATGTCAAATTTTTAAGAACAGGAAAAAGTAAAGTGTGCCTTCCGGTTCGTGAGAGCTTTACTGACCGAATTTCGCATAACACTGGTAAGAGTTTAATTTGAAGAGAATATAAAGGCAAGTCAAATTTACTTGGAATAGCAAATTGCTAGTAGGTATGTATGGTGGACACAATGGAAAACTTTGGCTTTTAGGAGTTGGATGCACGAGTAGAGCTCATACTCAGTACAAGGTGAGGGCTAGCAAAAGACTGGGAGCGACCAACTAAGAGAGCAATAATGGCCATAATCATGCAAAGCGACAAAGCGACATTAAAAGAAGCATACGATGGCATCAAAAGTCAAAAACTAAGTGATCATGAAGGCTATTGGCGACTTTGTAAGAGTCTAACATGTGTGAGCATGCGCCAAGTCAACCCAAATAAAGCATCAAGGATAAAACCAAAATAATGCTTCCATACAATAAAAACAACGTATGATTTTTTCAAAGGCTCATTAAGCAATCTCAGTTATTTGAGACAAGTCATGCTACAGCAAAACCACTAAGCATACTATCAAAAAGACATCAAGCATGACATGAAAAAGCCTAAGCCGCAGTCTACACAAGCTCCTTCTTGTACCACTATTTTGCACAAAGCTTTTTCTCTTTTCCAACACCATTTGAAATTTTTAAAGACGCCTCTTTTGATGAAAACCAATTAAGATCAGAGGCAAAAATACACCTTGATGAAAAGATATAACAAGACCTGAATACAAATCAAGGCGAAAAATGCAAGCCAAACGCAGTAACAGAAAAAGAGAACACTCGTTGAAACGATAAGAGTGAAAAACGGAGTGTTCTTGGCAAATGAAAACGAGTTCATCTCCTCCAAAAGAAACATGATGTGATCTAACCATTTATTGCAGCAAACCAAACTAAACTAACTAAGAAAACTAAAACAACTGACGCTCCAAGAAAAACACATAGTGCATGAAGCAATAAAAATATAGTGTTTTGAAAGGTGACCTGATTTTTGCCGATGAAGAAGGGGTGCCTCGGGGGCATCCCCAAGCTTTGACGCTTGTACTTCTTGAATATTTCTTGGGGTGATGCATGGGCATCCCCAAGCTTGAGCTTTTGTCCATTCTTCAACTCATCTCATCATTCTCCAATCCCTACACTTGAAAACTTCCTTCATACAAAACTAAACACAATTCTATTAGCAACATTAGTGTAAGCATAAAATATATTCAACCTCTTTTAGCTTCAGGTTTCAACCCAAAACCACCACATATAAAGTATATACTACTGTAGCAACTTCCACAAGAGTTCCATGATCAAAAAGAACTCAAAAGAAAGCGATAAAGTGGCAAACACAAATATTGGCAGAAATCTGTCAAAACTGAACAGCTGACAAAGGTCGAATTTTTGAGGGATTTTCTGTTGCTCAAATCAAAAAGTGTTCAACTAAGAAAAGTTTGGATATAACCTGGGGCATATGCACAAGAAATCGCAGGTCCAAAAGATAAACAGAGAATTTTCACGAATTTTTACGGTGCAGCACCGAAAACAGTTTCAGGACAGCAACATCCCCAAATCTTTACCTCACTCAAATTAGAGGCTTCTCTTGGCACAAAAACGAAATAAAAAGGATAAAGAGCGGTTATTACAGTAGTAATAACTTCCAAGACTCAAGTAAAAGAAAAAGTACTGAAAATAAAACATTGGGTTATCTCCCAAGAGTGCTTTTTCTTTAACGCCTTTGAGCTAGGCGTAGTAATTTGTAAAGATGCTCATGTGGGCGCCATATAAGAGCTTGAGGCAAATGCGCCATATAGGAACTTAAAGCAATAGAGAGCATCAAAAAGCAAGTATGGAACACATTTATATCTGAACCACTTCCTATGCATAGGAATCTTGTAAGAAAATAAATCAACGAGGCACATAGTAGCAAGCATGGATAGATAAAACAAGTGCCACTTCAAGATTTGCAACATAAAGAGGGGAAACTTAATATTGTTGAGATCCATCAAACCATGTTTCCCTCTCTCATAATAACTTTCAGTAGCATCATGAATAGAACTAACAATATAACTATCACATAAAGCATCCCTATCATGAGCCACATGAATAAAAGAATTAATACTCACCACAGGAACAATAGTAGTAGGAGCAGATTCAACAGAATAATTATTCTCATCACCATAATTATCATAAATAGGAGGCATATTGTAATCATAAATAATTTTATCCTCAATAGTAGGTGAACTGAAAATATTATACTCATCATCACAAGCTAGAGAACTACTATGTCGCAAAGCATATTCTTCAAACATATCATCATAAGAAGGAACATCACATAGGGGAGATAAAATATCATCAGAGCAAACTTTCTCCACTAAAGCTGGGGGACTAAAAATATCATGCTTAACAAAACCAGCTTCCCCAAGCTTAGACTATACTGTAGCATTAGCAACAACGGTGTTCGAAACATTCATACTAACAACACTATTAGCATGCAAATTAAGCTCCAAAGGTTTTTCAATTTTCTCTTCAAACACTTCATATCTAAACTCAGGAAAAAGACTAAAGAACTCTTTATTTTCCATTAAGCCTAACTAGTGAAAATAAAAACAAGAAACAAAAAGATATAATTGCAGAATCTAAAGGAAATAACTTCGAGCACTCACACAGGAGGATGCGAGTACCTTTTACCTTACCTCCCCGGCAACGGCGCCAGAAAAGAGCTTGATGTCTACGCACTTCTATTCTTGTAGACACTTGTTGGGCCTCCAAGTGCAGAGGTTTGTAGAACAGCAGCAAGTTTCCCTTAAGTGGATCACCCAAGGTTTATCGAACTCAGGGAGGTTAGAGGTCAAAGCTATCCCTCTCAAACAACCCTGCAATTATGATACAGAAAGTCTCTTGTGTCCCCAACACACCCAATACACTTGTCAGATGTATAGGTGCACTAGTTCGGCGAAGAGATAGTGAAATACAAGTGGTATAGATGATTATAAGTAGCAAACGTGATGTGAAATAAATATCGCTGCGAGCAAACATATAATAAAACAGCAAGTAAACGATGTGCAATGCTTGGAAACAAGGCCTAGGGATCATACTTTCACTAGTGGACACACTCCCAACAATATAACATGAATGAACAAGTAACTTCTCTTTGCTAAGGTACTCCGAATTACTCTCCTATTGAATAACACTAATCATTGTGTAGTGGCTACAGAAGCACCCCTTAAAGTTCATCAAGTACTTGACAAACACCACTCATAGAGATATCCAAATCAGATCACAATTCAAGATAGAAATCATTGCAACTTAAACCAAGTACTAACACGGTGCACACACTGTCAACATTACACCATGAAAGGAGGAATAGATCACTCAAACTATCATAGCAATAATTATTCTCATAATCCACAAGAGATCACAATCATAGCCTAAACCAAGTACCACCATGATGCACGCACTGTCACCGTTACACCATAGCAGGAGGAATAGATTACTTTAATAACATTGCTAGAGTACACAAAATATCTGAATAATAACATGTACTTGTTCAACATGATACAAAGCTCACGATCACATAAAGATCACATCATGGGAGAGAGAGGTGAACCACATAGCTACCGGTAGAGCCCTCAGCCCCGGGGATGAACTACTCCCTCCTCATCATAGGAGACAGCAAGGTTGATGGAGATGGCGGTGAGGTCGATGGAGACGGCGGAGACGGCGATGGAGACCGATGGAGATGGCTCCGAGGGCACTTCCCCGTCCCGGCAGGGTGCCGGAACAGAGACTTCTGTCCCCCGAAATTCGTCGGCGACGGCGGCGGAGCTGCGGAACTGTTTCTGGAAAATTGCCGACCCCCCTAGGGTTTTCCGTCCCGAGGCTTTATATAGGCGAAGGGGCACCGTCAGAGGAGGGGCCAGGTGCCCACACGCGGGCCCCGCGCGGCCAGACCCCTGGCCGCGCCGGGCATGTGTCTGGGGCCCTGGTGGCCCCCCTCTGACACCTCTTCGGATGTCTGGAAGCTTCCGGGTAAAATAAGACTTCAGGAACTTGTTTCGTCCAATTCCGAGAATATTTCCTGTGTATCACTTCTGAAACACAAAAACAGCAGAAAATAGGGAACTGGCACTGTGGCAACTTGTTAATAGGTTAGTTCCGGAAAATGCATAAAAGTGCCACTAAGTGTAACGAAACAATAGGCAAATGGTGTAAAAACCAGCATGGAGCATCAAAAATTATAGATACGTTTGAGACGTATCAGTCACTAGCAACTACTCGGCCAAGATAGCTACTAACAACGGAGAGCATGCAAGATCATAAACAACATAGAGATAACAAAACATATAATTCAGTACAGCAACTTAATCATAAACACCAATATTCATCGGATCCCAACAAACCAACATCATAGAATTAGATAACGGTGATCTCAATCATGTAGGGCAGCTCATGAGATCTAAACATGAAGCACATGGTGGAGAAGATAACCATCTAGCTATTGCTATGGACCCATAGTCCAAGGTAGACTACTCACTCATCGCTCCGGAGGCAAGCATGGCGATGAAGAAGACCTCCGGTGGCGATTCCCCTCTCCGGCAGGGTGCCGGGAAGAGCTTCTGGACCCTCCCGATCTTCGGGTCGACGGCGGCGGCGGATCGCGATGTATTCTGGAAAACTGATCGGGCCCTTAGGTTTTTCTCGTCAGGGGGTATATGTAGGCGAAGGGGGGCTGTCAGAGGTGGAGCCACGCGGCCTCACACGGGGCTGGCGCGGCCAGGGGCCAGGCCGCGCCGCCCCTGTGTGTGGGGGCCACGTGGCCCCCCTCCGTCAGGTCTTCGGATGTTTGGGAGCTCCCCGGTGAAATATGACTTCAGGAACTTGTTTCGTCCAATTCCGAGAATATTTCCTGTGTATCACTTCTGAAACACAAAAACAGCAGAAAACAGGAAACTGGCACTGTGGCACTTTGTTAATAGGTTAGTTCCGGAAAATGTATAAAAGTGCCACTAAGTGTAACGAAACAATACGCAAATGGTGTAAAAACAAGCATGGAGCATCAAAAATTATAGATACGTTTGAGACGTATCAAGCATCCCCAAGCTTAACTCCTGCTCGTCCTCGAGTAGGTAAGTGATAACAAAAGAATAATTTTTGAGGTGACATGCACCTACACAATCTTGATCAAATATGTAAACATTGGTGAGCTGGGATCAATAGAACTTAAAACATGGGCATGAAAGATATAATCATGACAATAAGAACTTAGCAACCATGTTGTAAATATGCAAATGAACACAAACAAAAGATCATGATAATGAAACAATGAAAGTCAAACGTGTGTTCAAATCATAAGGAAAAACATACAAATGGTTTTCAGCTTGTCCTTCAAAGAGAGTAAAACATAAATGCATAGGACACCTCAAAGTTTAAGAGGGCGACTAGATACAAATAATTTAAGAACAAGTGAAACCAACAATATGAGTCAATCAATGAACCTTGGGACAATGCATATCACACTAAGAATGACAACTATGCTCTCTTAATGGTGCATAAAGAAAGAAGGTGAAGACTCAACATAAAAGTAAAAGAAAGGCCCTTCGCAGAGGGAAGCAGTGATTGCAAGTTTTATAACCTTCAAAAATTATGGTACTTACCGGCTTTGAGCTCTCATTGCCCCCATCATAAGCATCTTGAATGGTTAAAGTTAATGCGAGAACAATTATGATGCATATGCTTGACAAATCATAAGTTGAAAACCTCGTGTCCCGTGAATACAAGTACCCAAACCATGCTAATTTACTTAGAGTCCCAAGCAAGGCTCTTGTCATTGTAAGTATATGCATATCATTGAGAACCGCCAATGGGGTACCTCCGTGCCCGATGACATGGAACAAGCCCACACCAAAATGATAGGACAAGCAGACAATGAACACCTCGACATCTCTTTTATTTGCTATATTGTTTAGCTTTTTATTGTGAGATGCGTCGTCGAATGTTCACCATGGGTATGCTGCAAATTTCCACCATGAATTATGCATGGCTTAGATTGGCGGCCCGGCGTTTCCCTAACACATATAAAAACTCCATGATCCTCACAAGATTCCCAATTCATTTCACACAGCGGGCATCCATAAACAAAAGATCACGATATCAACTCAAAAAGAAGTGCAATGTTGAAAGCTTGCCCCATGACAGCATGGCTGGGCTAGAATCCAACTTACAACTTGCAAGCATAACAACTCAACATAAAAGACCACAATGTCAAAATTTTAAGAACAGGAAAAAGTAAAGTGTGCCTTCCGGTTCGTGAGAGCTTTACTAACCGAGTTTCGCATAACACTGGTAAGAGTTTAATTTGAAGAGAATATAAAAGCAAGTCAAATTTACTTGGAATAGCAAATTGCTAGTAGGTATGTATGGTGGACACAATGGCAAACTTGGCTTTTAGGAGTTGGATGCACGAGTAGAGCTCATACTCAGTACAAGGCGAGGGCTAGCAAAAGACTGGGAGCGACCAACTAAGAGAGCAGTAATGGCCATAATCATGCAAAGCGACAAAGCGACATTAAAAGAAGCATACTATGGCATCAAAAGTCAAAAACTAAATGATCATGAAGGCTATGGCGACTTTGGAAGAGTCTAACATGTGTGAGCATGCGCCAAGTCAACCCAAATAAAGCATCAAGGAGAAAACCAAAATAATGCTTCCATACAATAAAAACAACGCATGATTTCTCAAAGGCTCATTAAGCAATCTCAGTTATTTGAGACAAGTCATGCTACAGCAAAACCACTAAGCATACTATCAAAAAGACATCAAGCATGACATGAAAAAGCCTAAGCCGCAGTCTACACAAGCTCCTTCTTGTACCACTATTTTGCACAAAGCTTTTTCTCTTTTCCAACACCATTTGAAATTTTTATAAACACCTCTTTTGATGAAAACCAATGAAGACCAGAGGCAAAAATACACCTTGATGAAAAGATATGACAAGATCTGAACGCATATCAAGGCGAAAACGAAAACCAAAAGCAGTAGCAGAAAAACTAGAATGCTCGATTAATAAGAGTGAAAACTAGAGCATTCTTTGCAAATGAAAATGAGTCAACTTCTCCAAAGGAAATTTGTTGGGGTCCAACCATTTATTGCAGCAAACAAACAAACTAAACAAACTAAGAAAGCTAAAACAACTGACGCTCCAAGAAAAACACATAGTGCATGAAGCAATAAAAATATAGTGTCTTGAAAGGTGACCTGATTTTTGCCGATGAAGAAGGGGTGCCTCGGGGGCATCCCCAAGCTTTGACGCTTGTACTTCTTGAATATTTCTTGGGGTGATGCATGGGCATCCCCAAGCTTGAGCTTTTGTCCATTCTTCAACTCATCTCATCATTCTCCAATCCCTACACTTGAAAACTTCCTTCATACAAAACTAAACACAATTCTATTAGCAACATTAGTGTAAGCATAAAATATATTCAACCTCTTTTAGCTTCAGGTTTCAACCCAAAACCACCACATATAAAGTATATACTACTGTAGCAACTTCCACAAGAGTTCCATGATCAAAAAGAACTCAAAAGAAAGCGATAAAGTGGCAAAAACAAATATTGGCAGAAATCTGTCAAAACTGGACAGCTGATAATGGACGAATTTTTGAGGGATTTTCCGTTGCTCAAATCAAAAAGTGTTCAACTAAGAAAAGTTTGGATATAACCTGGGGCATATGCACAAGAAATATTAGGTCCAAAAGATAAACAGAGAATTTTCACGAATTTTTACGGTGCAGCACCGAAAACAGTTTCAGGACAGCAATAACCCCAAATCTTTACCTCACTCAAATTAGAGGCTTCTCTTAGCACAAAAACGAAATAAACAAGATAAGGAGCGGTCATTACAGTAGCAATGACTTCCAAGACTCAAATAAAAGAAAATTACTGAAAATTAAACAATGGGTTATCTCCCAAGAGTGCTTTTCTTTAACGCCTTTGAGCTAGGCGCAGAAAATTGCGAATCAAGTAATATCAAGTGATGAAGCATCAAGCTCATAATTTGCTCTAAGAATAGAGTCAAAAAGTAATTTCTTTCTTTTCCTAGGGAAGTGTTCCATACCTTTCTTTAGTGGGAATTGATACTTGATAGTGCCTTCCCTCATATCAATTATAGCACCTACAGTTCAAAGAAAAGGTCTTCCCAAAATAATAGGACATGAAGCATGGCATTCAACGTCCATAACAAGAAAATCAACGGGAACAAGGTTATTGTTAACCACAATAAGAACATCATTAATCCTTCCCAAAGGTTTCTTCTTAGCAACATCAGCAATAGGAACATCAAAATAACACTTTTCAAGCGGTGGTAAATCAAGCATGTCATAAATCTTTCTAGGCATGATAGAAATACTAGCACCTAGATCACATAAAGCATGGCAATCATAACCATTAACATGCATATCAATGATGGGTTCCCAACCATCTTCTAACTTCTTGGGAACAGAGGCTTTTTGCCTCAACTTTTCATCCCTAATCTTTATGAGAGCATTGGTAATATGCTTAGTAAAAGCAATATTTAAAGAACTAGCATTGGGAGTCAAAGCAAGCTTTTGCAAGAACAAAATAACTTCAGTTATATTGCAGCCATCAACATCAAAATCATTAAAGGAAATAGAGCTATCATCTCCCACACTCCAAAAAATTTCAGCACTCTTTTGAGAAAAAGTTTTGGCAGTTTTAGGCTTTTTAACACAAGGAGTGGGAGTTTTCTCTACACCAATCAAAGTAAGAGGATTGCTATCAGTAGGAGCAACATCATTAGAGGTGGTAATAGTACATACCTTCATCTCTCTAGCCATCTCATCTTCTCTTTCCCACCTGGCATGCAATTCCGCTAACAATCTAATATTTTTATCAATTCCAACTTGGGTAGCATTAACGGCAGCAAAAGGATCAGGCTTAGCGGACATTCTATTAACTAAAGAAGATTGCACATTAGACAATAGTGAGATATCGGTTTCAGCTTTGGAAGCCTTAGCTTGTAATTCAGGAACAGCCTTGTTTAAATTTTCAAGTTGATGACTTATAGTCCTCAACAGAGCTGATTGCTCCTCCATAGTCTTGGTGAAAGCCCTGTTCTGCTCATATTGCATCTGCATAAAATTCTTGGTAGCCTTTTCAAGTTCAAAAATTCTTTCTTCACTAGGCATTTTAGGTCTACCAAGATAGCTATTATCACCATTAGAAGGAAACGGTCTATAATTGTTACTAGCAAAATTGTTCCTATAAGCATTGTTGTTAAAATTGTTATTTCTAATGAAATTCACATCAACTTGCTCTTCTTGAGCAACCAGAGAGGCCAAAGGAACATTATTAGGATCAACATGAGTCCTATCATTAGCAAGCATCGCCATAATTGTATCAATCTTATCACTTAAGGAAGAGGTTTCCTCAACAGAATTTACCTTCTTACCTTGTGGAGCTCTCTCGGTGTGCCATTCAGAATAATTTACCATCATGTTGTCGAGTAGCTTTGATGCGGCGCCCAAGGTAAGGGACATAAAAGTGCCTCCAGCAGCTGAATCAAGTAGGTTCCTTGAGGAAAAATTCAGTCCTGCATAAAAAGTTTGGATAATCATCCAAGTAGTCAGTCCATGAGTGGGGCAATTCTTTACCATAAATTTCATTCTTTCCCAAGCTTGAGCAACATGTTCATTATCAAACTGAGTAAACTTCATAATATTGCTGCGCAAAGCTATAATCTTAGCAGGAGGATAGTATCTACCGATAAAAGCATCCTTACACTTAGCCCATGAATCAATACTATTCTTAGTCAAAGACAGCAACCAATCTTTAGCCTTTCCTCTCAAAGAAAAAGGAAACAACTTGAGCTTAATAATATCACTATCAACATCCTTATATTTCTGCATCTCACATAGCTCAACAAAATTGTTGAGATGAGCTGCAGCATCTTCAGTACTAGCACCAGAAAATTGCTCTTTCATAACAAGGTTCAATAAAGCAGGCTTGATCTCATAAAAAGTGGTAGCAGGAACAGGTGGTGCAATAGGAGTGCAGATAAAATCATTATTGTTCGTGCTAGCAAAGTCACACAACTTGGTGTTTTCAGGATTGGCCATTTCAGCAAAACGAAAGTAAACAAGTAAAAACAACTACCAAGGATTCTAATTTTTTTGGGTTTTTGATATAAAAAGCAATGCAGGTAAAATAAAATAAAGTAAAGCAAAACAAATAACAAAGTAAAGAATGTGTGTGCGAAGAACTCCCCTCGCAGAAGTCTTCTCTCTTCCCCGGCAACGGCGCCAGAAAAGAAGCTGCTACTCGTGTGATGGCGCCAGAAAAGAGCTGTGGCGTTTAGTTGATGTGGGAGCAGTATGTCCTTGTGCGTGGTGATGACCAGCCCGTTGGGAACCCCAAGAGGAAGGTATGATGAGTGTAGCGGCTAGTTTTCCCTCAGTTAAGAAACCAAGGTTTAATGTCGATCTTGAAGAAGAGAGACGGTGACGACTGAAGGTGATGCGGACTGGCTTAGTAACACTCCAACAAGGGCGCCGTTAACGATACTTGTTGACTCGTCTTCGGCCAGTGGCAACGCGGAACCTGCACACACACAAACAAATACTTTGTCCCCAACTTGCGATGAGGTTGTCAATCTCACCGGTTTGCTTGAAACAAAGTTTATGAGTGTATCGAGTGGAAAACAGTAGTAATATGCTAGTAAAGTAAACAGTGTGGGAAAAGTAAACAGGTGATTGCAATATGATTAAAATAGGACCGGGGTCCACAGTTCACTAGTGGTGTCTCTCCATAGATAAATAACATGCTGGGTAAACAAATTACAGTTGGGCAATTGATAGAATAAAGATAACGTGATATGTCAAGAAGATCACTATGAGATTCACTCTGGGCATTACAACAAAATACATAGACTGCCATCCAACTGCATCTATGACTAATAATCCACCCCCAGGGATATCAATCCGAACACCCCAAAAGTATTAAGTTGCGAACAACAGATAATTGCATTAAGCAAAGTGTGTAATGTAAACAAAGCATATGCCCTTGAGCATATGAATGTTGTTTTCTCCCTAGTAGCAACAGCACATCTACCACCTTAGAGGTTTCTGTCACTCCCCCAGGTGAAATAGAGACATGAACCCACTATCGAGCATAAATACCCCCTCTTGGAGTCAGTAGCAACTACTCGGCCAAGATAGCTACTAACAACGGAGAGCATGCAAGATCATAAACAACATAGAGATAACAAAAGATATAATTCAGTACAGCAACTTAATCATAAACACCAATATTCATCGGATCCCAACAAACCAACATCATAGAATTACATAACGGTGATCTCAATCATGTAGGGCAGCTCATGAGATCTAAACATGAAGCACATGGTGGAGAAGACAACCATCTAGCTACTGCTATGGACCCATAGTCCAAGGTAGACTACTCACTCATCGCTCCGGAGGCAAGCATGGCGATGAAGAAGACCTCCGGTGGCGATTCCCCTCTCCGGCAGGGTGCCGGGAAGAGCTTCTGGACCCTCCCGATCTTTGGGTCGACGGCGGTGGCGGATCGCGATGTATTCTGGAAAACTGATCGGGCCCTTAGGTTTTTCTCGTCAGGGGGTATATGTAGGCGAAGGGGGGCTGTCAGAGGTGGAGCCACGCGGCCTCACACGGGGCTGGCGCGGCCAGGGGCCAGGCCGCGCCGCCCCTGTGTGTGGGGGCCACGTGGCCCCCCTCCGTCAGGTCTTCGGATGTTTGGGAGCTCCCCGGTGAAATATGACTTTAGGAACTTGTTTCGTCCAATTCCGAGAATATTTCCCGTGTATCACTTCTGAAACACAAAAACAGCAGAAAACAGGAAACTGGCACTGTGGCACTTCGTTAATAGGTTAGTTCCGGAAAATGTATAAAAGTGCCACTAAGTGTAACGAAACAATAGGCAAATGGTGTAAAAACAAGCATGGAGCATCAAAAATTATAGATATGTTTGAGACGTATCAGATACTAACATCAATATGCCACTCTAAATGATTCTCCAATGGAAAACAAACACTAATCATGCATAGGGCTACGAAGCACTCCTCAAAGTCCGTATTTTCCCAAACTAGATTGCCCCACACTATCACCATGAACGCACTAGATGGTTCCAACAAATACCAACAATTCATAGAGACATTAACCAGAAAGACACACATGATGCGCACACTAGTCACCTTCACATCATGATACAAGGTGTCTCCAGAGTTTACAATAATAAAGCACGGGAGTAGCATAATATCTGAATAATAGCATCTAACAATTCAACTAGATACAAAGCTCACGATCACATAAAGATCACATCATGGGAGAGAGAGGTGAACCACATAGCTACCGGTAGAGCCCTTAGCCCCGGGGGAGAACTACTCCCTCCTCATCATCGGAGGTAGCAACGGCGATGGAGATGGCGGTGAGGTCGATGGAGACGGCGGAGATGGCGATGGAGACCGATGGAGACGGCTCCGGGGGTACTTCCCCATCCCAGCAGGGTGCCGGAATAGAGGCTTCTGTCCCCTGAAATTTGTCTTTGATGGCGGCGGTGCTGCGGAACTGTTCTGGGAAAAACGCCGATTGTTTTAGGGTTTTCCATCGGGAGGCTCTTTATAGGCCAAGGGGCATCGTCAGGAGTGGACTAGGGGGGCCTCACCACAGGTGGGTGCGGCCAGGGCCTGGGCCGTGCCCCCTGGTGGTGAGGGTGCCCTCTGGCCCCTCCTCCGGCTCTCGTTTGGTCCTCATCCTTCCTCCGGGCAAAATACGAGTTTCGGTCTTTGTTTCGTCCAATTCTGAGAAAATTTCCTGTGTACCTTTTCTGAAACACAAAAATAGCAGAAAATAGGGAACTGGCACTATGGCATCTTGTCAATAGGTTAGTTACCGAAATCGCATAAAAATGCCACGAAGTGTAAACAAAACATGAAGCAAATGGTGTAAAACAAGCATGGGGCATCAAAAATTATAGATACGTTTGAGACATATCAAGCATCCCCAAGCTTAACTCCTTCTCGTCCTCGAGTAGGTAAGTGATAACAAAAGAATAATTTTTGAGGTGACATGCACCATCACAATCTTGATCGTCTAAGTAAGCATTCAGTGCTAGGATCAAAGAACTTAAAACATGGGCATAAAAGACATAATCTTGACAATAAAAACTTAGCAACCATGTTATAACATGAAAAGAAACACAAACGAAAGATCATGAATAATGAAACAATGAAAGTCAAACGTGTGTTCAAATCATATGGGAAAACATAGCAAATGGTTTTCGGCTTGTCCTTCACGGAGGAGCAAAACATAAATACATAGGACACCTTCAAGTTTAAAAGGGCGACTAGATACAAATAATTTAAGAACAAGTGAAACCATAGTCATGAATCAATCAATGATAAACTCTGGGACTATGCACATTAAACTCAGAATGGCAACTATGCTCTCTTAGACGGTGCATAAAGATAGAAGGTGGTGACTCAACATAAAAGTAAAAGAAAGGCCCTCCGCAGAGGGAAGCAGTGATTGCGAGTTTTATAAACCTTCAAAAATTATGGTACTTACTAGCTTTGAGCTCCCATTGCCCCCATCATAGGCATCTTGAATAGTTAAAGTTAATGCGAGTACAATTATGAAGCATATGCTTGACAAATCATAAGTTGAAAACCTTGTTTCCCGTGAAGTACGAATACCCAAACCTCATGCTACTTGACTTAGAGTCCCAAGCAAGCTCTTGTCATTGTAAGTATACACGTATCATCGAGAACCACCAACGGGGTACCTCCGTGCCCGATGACATTAAACAAGACCACATCAAAATGACAGGACAAATAGACAATGAACACCTCGGCATCTCTTTTATTTACCATTGGTATAGCTTTTTATTTTGAGATGCGTCATAGAATGTTCACTATGGGCATGCTGTAAATTTCCACCATGAATTATGCATGGCTTAGATTAGTGGCCCAGGCATTTCTCTAACACGTATACAAACTCCATGATCCCGCAAGATTCCCAACTTATTTCACATCGCGAGTATCCATAAACAAGAGATCACGATATCAACTCAAATAAGAAGTGCAATGTTGAAAGCTTGCCCCATGACGGCATGGCTGGGCTAATTTCCAACTTACAACTTGCAAGCATAACAACTCAACATAAGAGAGCCACAATGTCAAATTTTTAAGAACGATAAAAGTAAAGTGTGCCATCAGGTTCGTGAGAGCTTTACTGACCAATTTTCACATAACACCAAAAGAGTTTAATTTGAAGGATAGATAAAAGCAAGTCAAATGTACTTTGGAATAGCAAATTGCTAATAGGTATGTATGGTGGACACATTGGAATAACTTGGTTTTTGGGAGTTGGATGCACGAGTAGAGCTCATACTCAGTACAAAATGAGGGCTAGCAAAAGACTGGGAGCGACCAACTAAGAGAGCAATAACGGCCATAATCATGCATAGCGACAAAACATCATTAAGAGAAGCATAAGATGGCATCAAAAGTCAAAAACTAAATAATCATAGAGGCTTATGGCGACTTTGTATGACTCAAACATGTTGTAAGCATGCTCCAAGTCAACCCAAATAAAGCATCAAGGAGAAAACCAAATTAATGCTTCCAAATAATTAAAACAACGCATGATTTTTTCAATGGCTCATTAAGCAATCTCAGTCATTTGAGACAAGTCATGCTACAGCAAAACCACTAAGCATACTATCAAAACGACATCAAGCACGGCATGCAAAATTCTAAACCGCAGTCTAAACAAGCTCCTTTTTGTACCACTTTTTTGCATGAAACTTTTTCTCTTTTCCAATTCCATTCAAACCTTTTTGAAACAACTCTTTTGATGAAAACCAACATGGACCAGAGGTAAAAATACACCTTGATATAAAGATACAACAAGATCTGAACAAAAATCAAGGCAAAAAACAAAAGCTAAACGCAGTTCGAGAAAAAGAGAACACTCATTGAACGATAAGAGTGAAAACTAGAGTGTTCTTGGCAATGAAAAATGGAGTAAATCTCTCTCCCAAACAAACATGATGTGATCCAACAATTTATTGCAGCAAGCAAATCAAAAATGAAAAACTGAAAGCAAAACAACTGACGCTACAAGAAAAACGCATAATGCATGAAGCAATAAAAATATAGTGTCTTGAAAGGGGACCTGATTTTTGCCGATGAAGAAGGGGTGCCTCGGGGGCATCCCCAAGCTTTGACGCTTGTACATCTTGGATATTTCTTGGGGTGCGTGGGCATCCCCAAGCTTGAGCTTTTGTCCATTCTTCAACTCATCTCATCATTCTCCAATCCCTACACTTAAAAACTTCCTTCATACAAAACTCAACACAATTCTATTAGCAACATTAGTGTAAGCATAATAATGAATCAACCTCTTTTTGGTTCAGATTTAAACTCAAAACCACCACATATAAAGCATATACTACTGTAGCAACTTCCCCAAAAGTTCCGTGATAAAAAAAACTCAAAAAGAAAGTGATCGAGAGGCAAACACAAATAGTGGTAGAAATCTGTCAAAATAGAACAGCTGACAAAGGTCGATTTTTTCTAGGACCTTCTGTTGCTCAAATCGAAAAGTGCAAAACTAATAAAAGTTTGGATATAACCTGGGGCATATGCTCCAGAATTTTCAGATCAAAAAGATATCCTGAGAATTTTCACGAATTTTTACGGTGCAGCGCAGAAATCTGTTTCAAGACAGCAACTTCCCCAAATCTTACCTCACTCAAATTAGAGGTTCTTCTTGGCACAACAACGAAATAAAAAGGATAAGGAGCAGTTATTACAGTAGTAATAACTTCCAAGACTCAAATAAGGGTAAAAGTATTGAAAATGAAACAATGGGTTATCTCCCAAGAGTGCTTTTCTTTAATGGCTTTGAGCTAGGCGCAGTAATTTAAAAAGATGCTCATGTAGGCGCCATAAAAGAGCTTAAAGCAAAGGCGCCATATAAGAACTTGAAGCAAGAGAGAGCATCAAAAAGCAAATGTGAAACGCATTTAAATCTAAACCACTTCCTATGCATAGGAATCTTGTAAGAGAATAAATCAACAAACACATAGTACCAAACATGGATAGATAAAACAAGTGCAACTTCAAGATTTGGAACATAAAGAGGGGAAACTTAATATTGTTGAGATCCATTAAACCATGTTTCCCTTTCTCATAGTAACTTTCAGTAGCATCATGAATAGAATTAACAATATAACCGTCACATAAAACATCCCTATCATGAGCCACATGCATAAAACAATTAATACTTCCCACATGAACAATCGTAGTAGGAGCAGATTCACCAAAATAATTATTCTCATCACCATAATCATCAAAAACAGGAGGCATATTGTAGTCATAACTAATTTTCTTCTCAAAAGTAGGTGAACTGAAAATATTATATTCA
This sequence comes from Dactylis glomerata, assembly GCA_007115705.1. Classification (NCBI taxonomy): domain Eukaryota; kingdom Viridiplantae; phylum Streptophyta; class Magnoliopsida; order Poales; family Poaceae; genus Dactylis; species Dactylis glomerata. The sequence goes on from QXEO01000628.1 coordinate 1,144,191, forward strand.
TCATCGTAACCATCATAAACTAGAGGTTTAGTATCATCATAAGCTACAGAATAGCTATCTTGCAAAGCATATTCATCAAACATATCATCATAGGAAGGAACATGGATAGTACTAATGGTGCAACAATTATTAACCTCATAATTTTTAGAATCGACACCAAAAAGATTTTCAATATCAAAAGTAGAGTGTTTTTCCCAGTCGTGATCACTAACATAGGTAACAGGCATAGGAACATCATCAAGATCAGAATTATTATAATCTATAATAGGAGCAACATGCTTAGTGGAAGATACTGTTTGCTCTCTCCTTTTACTCCTCTTCTTCTTCTTCTTACTCTTCTTACTCTCTCCTTTAGGATGGAGAGACTTGAAAGGCATTTTCTCCACATAATCTGGTTTGCTGACAGAAACAACAGAAGAAACTTTGGAGGATTCCTCCTCTCTATTAATAAGATGGAAACATCTATTAGTCCTGTCATAGCTTGGTAAAAGATCATGTTTTATAACATTTTGTATGTAAGTATTTGCGAGGCAATCTTTAACACAATAAAGACGACAACCCTGCAGGATGCTAATATTTTAAAAACGCTCATATCTGCCAAAGAAGTTTTTTTAGATAACTCTTCACACCCTAAAAGCAAAGTAAGCTCATCATGCTGATTGAGAGTGATCTTGTCATCACAATACAAACTCGCTGTACTCATTCGATTAAACGTGTCACTATTATGGCCTGAGCATTGAAAATTAAAATGACCCTTGTCATCGCAAAGCTCACAAAGAAAAGGATAAAGCTCACAAACCTTTTCACCAAGCTCATCTAGAGCCTTGAGCCACATTCGGGTTTCTTCATTCCTATGGTGGATACAGTAATCTTCCTTGTTGTGACTCTGTTCACAAGGTCTAAGTACTCCACAAAAATTAACATGCTTATAAGAAGTAGTACTTTCAGAAGTTTGAGCATGTTTATTGCAATCATCAATAACAATATCACTATCTATGCAAGTGTCTTTAAAAGGTACATGATACACATTCCCATTTCCCTTAGGAACATTAATATGGGAAGCAAAGTCTCTAAAGCAATTAACCATAATTTGGGGATCAACACCATATTTAGCACCAAGCTCTTGAAAATCAGCAGTTTCAGCGAAAGACTTAATGCAATCATACTCATAATTTATAGGGATTTCTATTTTCGTGCCCTCGGGTCCTTAGTTGTGCTCAGTTTTCCCCAGCCGCTTAACTTTTTCTCAGTTTTCCCCTCGCTCTAGTTTGAAACCCCTCGCAGACGCTCGGACGGGAGGGTTGCGGTCTGGTCAGAGGCCTTGACTGTTACCGGTGACGGCTAGGGAGCCGCGGTTGTTGTGAATTGACCGATGCTTTTGAATGGTGCTGACGGGTAGGGTCAGGAGACACGTCGGAGCAGCCATTCATCTATCGCTGACGTGTGGGCTGTTTTATTTCCTGATTGTATACGCGGTGCTGCCAATGACAAATGGGGCCGCTCTATAGGGCTACCGTAGCCAATGACTAGTGGGGTCGTGTAATTTTCAGGAAAAGACATATATTGCCGCTCTGTGGGGCTACCGCAGCCAATGACCAGTGGGGTCATCAATTTATTTAGAGAAAATCATATATTGCCGCTCTGTGGGGCCTCCGCAGCGAATGACCGCTGGGGTCATCTATTTATTTAGAGAAAATCATATAGAGCCACTCTGTGGGGCTGCCTCAGCCAATGACCGCTGGGGTCGCCCTTAGTAAAAAGGCATATATCCCTGCTTTTAGTTAAAGAGAAGCAATAAGTTCGCTAATTAATTTATCTTAAGCTAGACATAGCAGGTGACTATTTTCGCACCTTAATCTAAAGTAAATCTTGTGCTAAACATGGCTGGAACCTAGTGTTGTGTATCTCATTAGTCATCAGAGAACCGCTGGCAGCTCGTTCCCCACCCTCAGACGGAGCAGCCATCGCCGGCGCCTCGTCGTGCCGCAGGATCTGTTCCCCGGCGGCGTCGGACGGACTGCGGCGCTGCACGTCAACCACGGCTCCAGCACTTGTTTCGTCCGCACGCATTGTACCCACCGCAGGAAAGTCCGCTGCAAGCAGATCCGCCGCCCACGACGACCGGGATTTGCTCCGCCGCAAGAAGATCCGCCGCCCACGACGACCTCCGCTTCCGCCTCCCCCGCCCCCTAATCGATTCGGTTCCCGTAATTTATTTGGAGTTTGTAGGTGCGAAATAGTCCTCAATGTCTGGTCGTAGTGGGTACACCGGCGAGGGTGGGGATTCGATCATGTCGTGGCCACATTCTACTTCTCCTACCTCGTCGAAAGTGCAGGTATCTAGCTTCTGCTCTCTGTACTACCATTGAATTTGAAGTGCCGCCATGGCCTGTTGGAGTGATTTCAGTTGTTCTTTTTTCCATTATTGTTACAGTTCGCCAGGCAAGCCGATGATCCATGGTACATTGCATACCAAGATGAATCAACCCAGTGGTGTAGCCAGAGGATGCATTTGGAGGAGAAGGCGGCCAATTTAGGTGATGAATTGGCCCGTAAAAACCTGATGATATTCGAGCTGAAGCGTACTATGGAGGAAGAAAAGAAGAATTCAGAGCTTATTCACCAGGAGAAGTTGATACTTGAGACAGATCTTGCCGTATCTGATCAAGTGGTAGAAAATCTAGAACATGAACTTCAAGTGATGGGAGAGGGGAAAAGTAGATTCATCTGGGCAGTTTTATTAGGTGTCATCCCTATCCTAGCAGTTATGTGGTTGTGGTAGATGATTTAGATAGTATAGAATTGTTATTCAGTAGATGGCTCTAACCACTGTATTTTGGTGTGGCTCTAACCACTGTATTTTGTCGTACAATTTCCTAGTTGTGCTAAGTAATGCGAGCGATAATTTTCATGCATGAACATCTTATAAAAGTGAAGGGATCCCAAAAGTGAAAGCATGTACCAGCCTCTCGGATCAAATACATATCAATCTTCCCAATCAAGTTGGGATAGAATTCAAATCATACATTCGGATGTACAGGGACACATCAAGAAAGTGGAGAAGCTTTTTTTGACACGGAGGTAGTAGTTCGAACAATTTTATCCCAAATTGAAATTGAAAAATACAAATTTATCATAATTTATCCCAATTTGCGGCGTCGAACATGGCCGTGCACCGATGGGCTAGAAGGGCCTGGACGACGGGCGGCTGAGGGGGCTAGATCTGCGCCATCCACAAACTCGGACATGGAGGAGGGCTGGATCTGCGCCGTCGTAGCGATGTTGTGGATGATGGCTTCAATCGTCTTGTCATCGATGAACACTGTCGACATGGCCACCGTCTTGGTGTCCATCAACAATAGATCTGAGGAGGGCAACGGAAGTGAGACATCGGCAGGCTCCGACATTGAAGGCTGGATCTGCGCCGTCGCAGCGATGTTGTAGGTCGCAGCGATGTTGTAGGCGATGGCTTCAAGACGATCGATGAGCACTGTCGACATGGCCACCGTCTTGGTGTCCATCAGCAACAGATCTGAGGAGGGTAACGAAAGTGAGACATTGGCAGGCTCCGACATTGAAGGCTGGATCTGCCCCATCACAGCGATGTTGTAGGTCGCAGCGATGTTGTAGGCGATGGCTTCAAAACGATCGATGAGCACTTTCGACACGGTCGCCGTCTTGGTGTCCATCAGCAACAGATCTGAGTAGGGTAACGGAAGTGAGACATCGGCAGGCTCCGACATGGAAGGCTGGATCTGCGCCGTCGCAGCGATATTGTAGGCGATGGCTTCAATCGTCTTGGCATCGGTGAGCAATGTCGGCACGGCCACCGTCTTGGTGTTCTTCATCATCAACAGATCTGAGAAGATAAACGAAAGTGACACAGAGAGAGACATTTCAACTATTTCTGAGGGTTAGATCCTCACCGGCACTCTTAGATCCACGCCGCCGCACGGTTAGATCCGCGCCGCCGCACGCACGGTTAGATCCGCGCCACCACACGCACGCACGCACGCACGCACGCACGCTGCAGATCCGCGCCGCTGCGATCGCCAGAGTAAGAGAGGAAGATGCGACTCGAATATGTGACTGCCAGGGTTGGTAGGTATGTGCTCTGCAGGTCCGCGCCGCCGCAACCGCCAGGGTTGACAGGCCGTCCGATCATAAATGATCCAACGGTGCAAGCGTGCATTGAGCTATCAACCAACCAAGATTCGTGTGAAATACATCTCGACCAATCAGAGATCAGCCAGTGAGTACAAGGGAGGAAAACTGAGTAGAACTAAGAGGGGGAAAAGTGAGGAAATTTTTATCGGAAGGGCAAAAATGAGTAGGACTGAATAAAACAAGTGGACCCGGAGGGGGAAAACTGAGTAAAACTAAGTAAAACAGGGGCACCCAAATAATAAAGGGAGTAAGGGAAATTGAAGCTTTTGGCATAAAAATTGTTAGATTGTGTTATTTGAACAATATAGTACATTTTGGCCGACGTGATATTGTTTGCAATTCAAAGATACACAAGTGTGACGAATTTGGACTCATTTGGACAAAGTTTGTAAGCATTGTGGGCATTTGGGAGGTGTGTTGAGTAGAAAGCTCTGCATCTTCATAGCTAGTAGCTCATGGACTAGGAAGTGGTTTTGGGAAAGGGAAACTTCATATCTCTATATTTCCTTTTCCATTATTATTTCTCTAGGTTGTAGGTAACATAACAAGACTCCATGGGAAGGTTCCACCATGTTTTGAATTATTATGAATTAAAATAAACCCAAAACTATATTTTTTGAGTTTAGTCACTAAGAGGGGGAAAAGTGAGGAAAACTCAAGCGATGAACTATAGTTAGTAGCTCATGGACTAGGAACTTATTCAAGCAAATAACACATACATTATTGTGATTATTCAACATACAAACTTGGGAACGTCACACTAGTTCGAATTCAATACAAAGGGATCCCCAATACAAATTGTTCATACAAATTCAAATTAATTGTTTAAAATATAATCTTTCTCTTGCTCCTGGTGTGACTCGCTGGGTCCACCACCTTACTCCGGGTAACCCTACTAGGGATATTACCGGTGTCTACCTTCCTTTTGCCATCTTTCTTGTTCTTCTTCTTCTTCTTCTCTTCGGGTTGTGCCAAGACCGAGACAACCATATCATGTGAAGCTTGTGCTCTTTCTTCTAATGCATTTTCTTCAAATGCTTCAAGCAGCTCTCGATCCATTGCTTCAAAGGCCTCTCGATCCATCTGTTCCCTCTGCTCTCGATCCATCGATTCAAGCAGCTCTCGATCCATATGTTCCCTCTGCTCTCTTGATCCATCAGCTCAAGCAGCTCTTGATCCATCGGTTCAAGCAGCTGTCGATCCATCGGTTCTATCTGCTCTGGATCCATCGGTTCAAGCAGATCATGATCCATTGCTTCAATCTCCTCATGATCCATTGCTTCAATCTCCTCATGTTGAATTGCTGCTTCATTCTCCTCTGTATTTGCTGCTCCCGCCAGATCTTCCATTCCAAAAGCTGGGTCAACTGGATTTTTACAAAGCCTAGCAATGTGTCCAGGGATTCCACAATGTTTGCACTTACGTCGTCGAATCGGTGGACCACCCTCTGCACTAGCTCTGATCCTATTCTTCCTCGGCCTACCTGCCGGTCTAGTCAAAACTAGAGAGTACAGTTTGAAGCCTGGATCGACTTTCATCCATTGGTCTTTTCCCAACAAGGTAGGAACATTCATAGCATATGCAGCCCTAAATTTGGCAACAGAGAAATACTCTGACACATACTGATCAACTTCACCTTCTGCACCCGCTATAACACTCATGAAAAACAATGCGTGTATGCAGGGTATCCCACGGATCTGCCATCGCCTACAATGGCATGTCCTATCAACCAAACTCACTGGATACCTCCACTGCCTGTTTTTACTGTCAGTGTAGGTTACCTCAGCCTCCATTCCTTTTTTGATGCATTTCATCTTCAATTGTTTTGCCTTGGCATGCAAAGACTTAATCAAAGATGGGAGCATGAGATGGCCAACATATTTTGTGGCTGCAATTCTTTGACGCAGATCGATTTTTATCATGATCATCTGCCTAATCTTATCAAATATTTGCCACAGCATAAGCCCTTTCAATGACTTGACCTTTGCATTGAAACTCCCCACAAGGTTACTTGTTACATAGTCTACCTTGCAAATTTCATTGAATTGGCTTCTTGACCACACCCTACCATGATGTTCATCCAAGTACTCCTTCACCCCAGTTTTTTGTTTATACAACACTTCCAAATGAAACAGATGCTTCATAATGCTGCATGTGTATGCAGTTGGCCATAGGTTGTCAGTATAAACTTTACCCTTGAATTTCTTTGTAAAATTCTGTACCAAGTGTCGCATACATTCCCTATGCTCCACTCCAGGGAATACTGCTTCTACTGCACTCTCCAAACCTTTGCAAGCGTCTGTGTGGATAGTAAGTCCTGGTGGATGACCTATAAGGTCGCGCAAATTCTGCAGAAACCAAGTCCAACTTTCCTCTAACTCAACCTCCAAAACTCCATAAGCAACAGGGAACATCCAATTGTGTCCATCAATTGCAGTAGTAGCAACTAGCTGTCCTTTAAACCTGCCATGAAGAGCAGTTGCATCCATGGCCAAATAAGGCCTGCAACCGTCCAGAAAGCCTTTCCAGCAAGCTTTGAAACAAACAAAAGCCCTTCTAAAACATTCCTTCTGCATCATCCTCCCGCTTTTCAATTTGTAGGGAACTGTATGCTTGTCTATCGCTACAACACTGCCTGGACTAGCCATCTCCACTTCAGCTTTGAAAGTGTAAAGCAACTGAAAGCTTTCATTCCATGGACCATTTATCCTGTCAAGAGCCATTTCCTTTGCATAGAACATCCTCATGTAAGGTATGTTTATAGTAAACTTATCAGATATCAATTTTATGAGTGTTGTTGGGCCAAGTGTTGGAGTTTCTCTCAGCCAATCTATGATTGCATCTGCCAACCACCTAGTCTTCGTTAGCTTTGATTTCTCCTCTGGCGCTCCCGCTCGAGGTGGACAAGTATGGTCGATCGAGTTCTTTTTTATCTAAAACATAATTATAAGGGATGTCAGTAATAGTTAACAAATTTTATACCGTGATCTAAAATACACAACTGGTTGGCGTAGTACCTGAACCACGGTGCTTCTGAGCATTGTGGATGCATGCAGCCTCCACCTACACCTCTTGTATGGGCACTTAACTGTGAACCTACCTGGCTCACTTTTAATAACCTCATAATCATTCTTGGTGAGAATGCAATATGTAGTAATTGCATTATGGCAGTCCATCATCGTTTGAAATACGGTGCCTTCTGCAAGCTGAGGATCCTCCCTGTTCCACTCAATTGTTGGCAAGTCATCATCTTCGTAATCGGCTAAAACAAGGCTGTCATTGTTCTTATCCTTCTCTTCATCATAAGTGTCATCAAATCTGGCACCTTGTGCAATATCTTCCATGTATTGATCCTCCATTGCCTGCTTACTGCATCGATCTACCAATTCAGGAAACATCAACTCATCCTCATCATCTTGAGGAGACGGATCCTCAATCTCTGCATTGTCCTCCACATCGACCGCAGGAACAATCTGGCTACCACTAGCACTGGGGACAGATGGTGCTGCTGTGGACCTACAAGGAGCGGGGCGGCGCACACGATTAGCAGAGGCAGCAACACTAGAGAGACATGATGCCCGACCACCTGATGATGCCCCAACACCAGATAATGCCTGGACCCTGTCCACATGGATTCGAATTTTACCGACATGGCAAGAATCATTTAAAGCAAAAAGAATTCCCAGATCGTCGTCGGAAATTAGTGGAACAAATCTTCCCTCTGTGCTGTTGAAATATTGGAAATCAACTGAATTGCCAGCGCCCCAGGTGTACCAAGCGCAGATGTTATCTTTTAAATCCCTCAACGAGATGGTAGTTGCAACCACCGCTGGGATGTAAAATCCGCTCACATTGCGCTCAGAATCACGCAAAAAGCTAGTATCCAGCCTAACCACCAGCCGAAAAGCCACCGCTGGATCAATCCTATTCGAAAAGCAACGCAGTTAGTTGAGCAACAATGATTCGCGCTCAAAAACTGTGTACTCTTAATTCACATAGGCAGATGATGCTTACCCATATGGAATCCATGCGTTAGATCCCTCCGATTACCAATCTTCTCCGTTGTTGAGGGGCATAATCGGCACATTAGACGGATGTACAAACTCTACCGCCATAGGGGTAGATCTAGATCTAGTGGAGGCGGAGCCCTCTCCGCCTCCCGGGGGTGGTGGTGGGGGTGGGGGCGGCTCGGTGGCAGACGACGCCATAAGGTAGGAGAGCAGGATGGCGTGGCGGCGGCGGGGCGGTGTGTGAGCTCTTCCAGTCTCGGGCGGAGGGGAAAGCTTTGGGTGAGTGACAGACCGCCAGTCCGACGTGTCTCATTGGTTCAACAGTCAACACAATTCAAAAGCAACGGTCCATTCACAACCACCATGGCTCCCTAGCCGTCACCGGTAATGGTCTAAGGCCTCTGACCAGACCGCAACCCTCCCGTCTGAGCGTCTGCGAGGGGTTTCAAACTAGAGCGAGGGGAAAACTGAGGAAAAGTTAAGCGGCTGGGGAAAACTGAGTACAACTAACGAACCAGGGGCACGAAAATAGAAATCCCTAATTTATACCTAATCCTTTACCTTTGTTGCTATCCCAATCTTCAATATTGTTTTGAATTGTTTCAAGCATATTCCACTTGACGTCAACATCCCTGCTTGTGAAAGAGCCATCAAAGCATGCATCTAGATAGTCCTTGTAATATCCTGAAAGCCTTGCATAAAAATTATTAATAACAATATTACGGGGAAGCTCATGAATAGGACATTTGAGCATTAGTGACTTCAATCTTCCCCAAGCTTGGGCAATGCTTTCTCCCTCATGCGAATGAAAATTATAAATATAATTCCTCCTTATAAACCCCACTAGAAGGATAGAATTTAGAATAAAAGAGAGGTACAATTTCCACCTAATCAATAGGTCGGCCATCCTTCAGTGTTTTATACCATTCCGCAGCTCTGCCCTTCAGTGATAAAGAAAATAGTTTCCTATTAACTTGGTTCATTGAAATACCTGCACACTTGAACAACTCGCATAATTCATGTATAAAGTGCAAATGATCACCAGGATGGACAGTTCCATCTCCTAAATAGCAGTTATTCATAGCACGTTCATTTTCATAGGTATTTTAAAAGGATGAGGAGCACAAGCATCATAATAATTATCACATATGGAAGATAAAATATCATCAGAGAAAATTTTCTCCACTAAAGCTGGGGAACTAAAAATATCATGCTTAACAAAACCAGCTTCCCCAAGCTAAGACTTTTCTATAGCATTAGCAATAACGGTGTTCAAAGCATTCATACTAACAACACTATTAGCATGCAAATCAAGCTCCAAAGGTTTTTCAATTTTCTCTTCAAACACTTCATATCCTAACATAGGAAAAATACTATAGAACTCTTTGTTTTCCATTAAGCCTAACTAGTGCAAATAAAAACAAGAAACAGAAAGATATAATTGCAGAATCTAAAGGAGATAACTCCGAGCACTCACACAAGAGGATGCGAGTACCTTTTACCTTACCTCCCCGACAACGGCGCCAGAAAAGAGCTTGATGTCTACGCATGCGTCTGTTGTTGTAGATAGTGTTGGGCCTCCAAGTGCAGAGGTTTGTAGAGCAGCAGCAAGTTTCCCTTAAGTGGATCACCCAAGGTTTATCGAACTCAGGGAGGAGGAGGTCAAAGCTATCCCTCTCAAGCAACCCTGCAATTACGATACAAAAAGTATCTTGTGTCCCCAACACACCCAATACACTTGTCAGATGTATAGGTGCACTAGTTCGGCGAAGAGATAGTGAAATACAAGTAGTAGTGATGATTATGAGTAGTAAATGTAATATGAAAGAAATATCGTTGTGAGCAAACATGTAACAAAACTGAAAGGAAACGGTGTGCAATGCTTGGAAACAAGGCCTAGGGATCATACTTTCACTAGTGGACACACTCTCAACAAATATAACATAATTGAACCAATAGATCCTAACATCAATATGCCACTCTAAACAATTCTCCAATGGAAAACGAACACTAATCATGCGTAGGGCTACGAAGCACTCCTCAAAGTCCGTATTTCCCCAAACTAGATTGCCCCACACTATCACCATGAACGCACTAGATGGTTCCAACAAACACAAACAATTCGTAGAGACATTAACCAAAAAGACACACATGATGCGCACACTAGTCACCTTCACATCATGATACAAGGTGTCTCCGGAGTTTACAATAATAAAGCACGGGAGTAGCATAATATCTGAATAATAGCATCTACCAATTCAACTAGATACAAAGCTCATGACCACATAAAGATCACATCATGGGAGAGAGAGGTGAACCACATAGCTACCGGTAGAGCCCTTAGCCCCGGGGGAGAACTACTCCCTCCTCATCATCGGAGGCAGCAACGGCGATGGAGATGGCGGTGAGGTCGATGGAGACGGCGGAGACGGCGATGGAGACGGCTCCGGGGGCACTTCCCCGTCCCGGTAGGGTGCCAGAACAGAGACTTCTGTCCCCCGAAATTTGTCTTCGATGGTGGCAGCGCTGCGGAACTGTTCTGGGAAAAACACCGATTGTTTTAGGGTTTTCCGTCGGGAGACTCTTTATAGGCGAAGGGGCGTCGTCAGGAGTGGACCAGGGGGCCTCACCACAGGTGGGCGCGGCCAGGGCCTGGGCCACGCCCCCTGGTGGTGAGGGTGCCCTCTGGCCCCCTCCTGCTCCCGTTTGGTCCTCGTCCTTCCTCTGGGAAAAATAGGAGTTTCGGTCTTCGTTTCATCCAATTCCGAGAATATTTCCTGTGTAGCTTTTCTAAAAGACAAAAATAGCAGAAAACAGGGAACTGGCACTGTGGCATCTTGTCAATAGGTTAGTTCCAGAAATCGCATAAAAACACCACAAAGTGTAAACAAAACATGAAGCAAATGGTGTAAAACAAGCATGGAGCATCAAAAATTACAAATACGGTTAAGACGTATCAGGGCGCCCCTGCCTGGCCTTATATATGCAACCGGGCTAAGGTTTTACAAGTATCCTAGTCGAATATGGATTAGACTTTCCTTTCTTCGTCTTCAAGTCAATCTTCGAGTCCTTGTACTTGTCCACCTCCATAATGGGATGGACCCGGTATACTAATCTGTGGGTGCCCGAAGGGCATACCCATGTCACCAAGCGACGGATGCATTAATGTCGGTGTAGGTCTCTTTTGTTCGCTTTTAACTCCTACAATAGGATCAACTACTAGCCCTTGCCCCGCACGAATCTCTCTCAAAGCAGAGAGCACGACAAAGGGGCATGATAGTACAAGATGAGCCCACAACTAGAGGGGACATGAAAGAGAGGGTACTACAAAATGTTGGTGAAAGGGGAGGGGTGTTATTTATAGGCCAAGGTTGCGTCATGGGCCTAGGAAGTGAACGCTATTGGAAGAGAAGTTTGGCACAAAACCGTGCAGGGGAACTACCTCTTCCCCAAGTGTACTAGGAGGAACGACGGATTGTTGTGTGGCGCGCGTCCTCTCTCATGTTGTGTGTGCTACATGTCAGTGCGAGAGGCATGACAAGAGCCGGTTTCGCACATGATCGGGGGCCTCGATGTGATTGTACATTGAGACCTCGTATACGACATCCAAAAGAGGCATAGCATCATAGTCAGATCCACGCATCCATTGAACATTCCAAAGAGCTAACCTCGAGCGGTGGCAGACTTTACTCGCCGTGTGAAGTTGGCCTCACATGGGGACAAACGACCCCAGGTCATCTAGAGGGGCCGAGAGGTAGAAGGGCCTGTCCCCGAGTCATTGAGATGGACCGAGAGGTGGAAGGGCCCGTCCCTAGGTCACCAAGATGGTCACGCTGGGGAGAGGGGGCGTAACCCTATTGAGCAACGAGAGGGGCACACGTGGGGGCTTCTATTGGGACAATGTACATAGACCGCTTATATATCCAAATGTGTAGGGGTTATATGCTCCCTCTATTCCATAAAAGTTGTCACTAAAATAAATGCACCTAGACACAAATACATCCAGACACGTTTTATGGAATAGAGGGAGCACTTCTATAATAATTCATTTCTACTATATTATACGAATTCTTTTTGTTTGCATCCTAGTGTTTTTTTTATGCTTTCACCGGGGGGAGAAATCCCCACCTGAATATATTGCGTCAAAAAGAGCATTATAAGACCAGGCTCTTATCCACCCTTGCGGGTAGACATTGGTCAGGATAGATAGTTTGTACAACAGAAAAGGAAAAGAAGAGCGACATAACAACTTGAACATGAGCCAAGTGCCGCCATTGTTGCTTTCACAGCAGACCAAAAACTGGATCGAAGGAGGCAAATGGCAGCACTGCAAGGAAACGGTGCACTGCCGAATGCTTCCGCTCGTAGCTTGGACATCAGAACATGGAGTCTTCAATGTGGTGGACGGAAGCACTGCGGTACTGATTGGCACCGCCGCTAGATTTTCTGCAAATCAGAACCAGATCGACCCCTCAAGAAGGAGAACAGGGAATCCATAGTGTCTTCTCCAAGGAGAGGAATGACACCAACAGGCATCGCCGACACCAGCAGCAACAAGGTGTTTCTTGGAATCCATTTCTCAGTCCATCCTTGCGCATAGCCCGACCACCATGACAGAGACAGCATCCAGCACGACGCCTTCAAGAAGGGCAGTGACGCCCTAGAGCATTACCGTCATTGAGCTTTCGCCCGGAGCATTGTCAGCAGCCGTGAAGGACCACACAAACAGGCTGTAGTTGCATCTCACCCGCCACGCCCCCATGAGGGTGTACGACACTGAATAGCGTCGTCGTGGCCTGCTCACACACACGGTTAGAGTGCGGATTTCTCCAGAGACACATGGCTAGCCATCCCTGTGAGAAGCAGAGGCCTGTCCAATGCCGAACCAGATGGGCAGCGGCCGATGTGGCGGCAGGAGAGACGAGCTACATGGAGGAGCCGAGGAGCGGACAAGAGCAAGGTCGATTTGGGGGGAGAGGACCAGTCCTGCCGCTGCTGGGCGACCTCAGAAGCGAAGCCCGGCCTCCAGCGAGCCGCACACGCCAGGGCGCGCATCGCACGAGGGGAACACGTCCATGGAGGCTTCCCGAGGCATCCCCAAGCCTACGAGCATCGGACGGAGCACGAGTGAGCAGCTACGACATGGGCAGCGGAGCCTGAGTGAGGTTGGCCGAGTCGGTGCGATGAGGTCGTCGACAGTAGGGGCATCTGGATCCCGAGCCACGCAGCCACGCCTCGTGGTTATGGACGACAGCGAAGTCTTGGCGCGCGTGCCTTCCGTGCGGCTTTGCCGACGGCATGGGAGGGGGGCCGCGCGTCGTAGATGGCAGGGGAGGGGGAGCCGCGCAAGCCTAGGCGTGCGATGCCACATCGAGACATGAGGAGCAAGCGCCGGCCGCGAGTCATCATCATTGATGGCAGGGAGGGGGAGTGTAACTCCCCTGAATTTATAACAAATTCGAAGTGCCCGTTATGCATTCCACCACAATCCCAGAATCATTGTTGTGATACACATAACGTAGTTGGTAACCAGTTCCATAGACATTACAAAACGATAGTTTCAAATACAAATGGTCATAGTGACCAAGTTCATATTACAACACAGTATAGCAGCGGAAATAACGTCTTCGGGTCCATGCCTTCACCCTACAGGCAATGGCGACTCAGGAGATGATCTTAGTTCTAGTACTCATCTTCATAACCTTCCTCCGGATATTCTTCCCCATAGTCTGGCCAAGTTGATAGCCAGGGACACAGCCATGAGTACATTGGATGCACTCGCAAACCATCTTATAAACAAAATGATGAAGTAGATATGCACGGTTGATATGGTGGACTAAGCACTAAGTTTATTTGCAAAAGCTAGTTTTATTTCCCAAGAATGTTCATTAGTAGAGAAGAAGATTTAATTCTCTAAGTAAATCTAAAGAAGAACTTCAAGTGTGTCAACATCAATGTCAAGTCAAGTCATTCACCAAGTTCACCATAAGTTGTTAACATTCTTGACAAAAGTCAAGTACAGCTTGCCAACTGTCCATGACCGCGGACGCGGCTATTCGAATAGTTTTGAAAACCTCTGCAGAGGGGTACACTTTACCCACAAGATTCGATACATCTGCCGGGAGAAATCCACGGATCGTCATACACAAAGTATGCGAGTTTCAGATAATCAAACAAACTCTTTCACTTATTCACTCTAGTATAGGATCCTTTCCTAGAGCCCGAGACACGGACATCTCCGTTCCGGCGTCTCTAGTTTTGCCCGTTACAGGATGCTGTATGAATGGAAATTTCCACTCGGTTCGGAAGTACCCGCGCATGGTGCACTTCTATAAAGGATGATACAAGGTCTCCCATACTAGGGTAAACAAGCTACGGACTAAGCCCCTTCCCATTTAGGGGTAGTGTGGTCGTACGGTAATGGTTGGCTCACATGGTACATCACTTATTATCAATTAGCAAATACATTCCATAGTCCTTAGTCAAGGTTATTTTTCCTTCATTAAAACCATTGTGTAGGAGAAATCTCCAATTCAAGTTTTCAAGTTCAAGTCACCAATTTCAAATAGGGTTCCCCTTATAGATGGCCTCAATTTTATTAGCGACTAAGCAACTACATTGAGTGATGATACCACTAAATAGGGTTGGATAAACTCAGCTTGATACTCTTGCTAAGCAAGATATCATTACACACTATCATTCTAGAGTAGCAATTCAAACATGCAATTTACTTAGAAACAAGTAGAATGCAATAGTAAAACTAGGCATGTGGACTATGATTCAAAAGATGGCTTGCCTTGGTTGGCAAAGTGTCCGGGGTAGTCTTCTTCTTCTTGATAAAATTCCCCCTCAATATCCTCCTCAGCAACACTAGCATCTAATAACGAATAAACACAATGCACACAATCACTACATAATACTAACAACACTCCAAGCACACATACTTGTTCTCAAACAATAGTATTCATGTTGGATTTTATTGAGTTGGGTTGCAAGTTTTCTTCCAAGTTTTCATTTAGTGTGTAAGTTAGATTTTTCTACCATGTGCCATATGTTGTTTATTTTTTTAGCATTGGAAAGGAACTAGGGGTATTAGGGCTAGTTCAAGTGGAGAGGGATTAATTAAGTAAATTGGTAGTGAGGAAAAAAAATTAAACTAAGTGTAAATTGGGGATCTATCATTTTATGCTACACACTAGGGTTAGATTAGAGCTTAATTGATAGCACTAACAAAGTTTTAGTTGATTAAGGTTAGACTAAACAGTAGACAAGTTGGCTAGTGAGCTCACAAACCAAGTTTCAAGATTTTAGGAGGTTTAAACAATTTTCTAGAATTTTCCTAAGATTAAGAAGGCTATGGTCAAAGTATTCTTATTAAATTAAATCACTAACTCAAATTGGATTCTAACTAGTTTCAGAGGCTAGATAATTTCCTAAGCTTTCCAACGCATATTTATTTGCTAGAAATGGATTTCTAAATCTCCGGGAATTTTCATTTGAAAATTATATCTGAAACAAATTTAAAACGGGCGGGAAAATAAAAAAATCGCATCGGGTCGAATTCCCACAGAACTGGGCCGTATCCGAGGAAACCTGAACGGGCCGGCCCAGTACCGCTTCGCCGGGTGGGAGAGGTCGTTGTTTTATAACCTGACAGGTGGAGCCCACCGGCCAGGTCACTTAAGTCACCCGAATCGGTACGCTACCGATGGATCGAGATCCAACGGCTCACAGGCGTTGTCTACCTCGGCTAGGGTAGGAACTCACCGGCGCTCGCAGAGAAGAAGTGTTCGATGGTGGGGCTCGACGGAGAGGAAGCAGGGGTCATCGGCGATGACGCAGAACGGCGGCGGCAGCTTGACTCCTCCGCCTGGCACCGGTGGCGTGTCCAACGGTGGCCGGACTTCTTCGGAACGCGGCGGCGCACTCTCGCAGAGCTCAGACATTTCCGAGGGAGAGAGGAAGAAAGAAGGGTGGGAATCGGTAGCGGTGAGGGTGTGCTGCTTCTGGGCGTCGACGGGGGGTTTTTTATAGGCAAGGGAGGGCGCGGGAGCTAGGGTTTCCAGTGGTGGCCGGGGCGGGTGTCTGGCGACGTGCACGGGCAAAGCCGGGCACGGCGGCCTTGGGGGTGTGCTGGCGGGGTGTGGTCTTGGCGTCGGGGCACTGTGGGCATGCTCTGGCGAGCTCACGCCGGTCGGCATCGTGCAGAGAGGCAGAGGGCAAGGAGAGGGGGTCCGGGCGGTTTCCTCCCTGTCTTCCATGTCTCACGGCCTGGGTCGGGGCAGAGGAGGCTGGGGCTCGACAGAGGGGGAGTCCATGGGCATGGCTACAGGGCTAGGGCGCACGATCTCGGCGACATCCATAGCAGTTTAGATTTCCCGAAATTTTGCCCACCAGGTGTTCGACACAATGCCCGCAAGAATTCAAATTTCGAATTTTTGAGAAGTTTCACTTTGGGTTGTCAACATATTAAACAAGGATTCCAGAGATATTTTTGTTGAGCAGAAAGATGATGTTTTGCAGAAATAAAATTTCAAATTTGGGGTATGGTAACTGTTTTAGATTCAAACTTTGGCAGATGTTTGAGTTAGGTTAGAATTTGAATTTTTGTTTGAAACTTCTTGGTCAAGTTAGTATGCAGCCTGGTCAAGCTCAACTAACTGACCACACCCTTAGTTGAGTTACAGATTGCTTAATCAAAGTGTCCAAATTAGGGTAGTCAATACTATTTTCTAGATCAAACTTTTCTTCTCTTTTTCTTTATTTCTCTTGCTTCTGGTTCTTTTGGTCTTTGTGGTTCTTCTCTAATGCTTCTGTTGGTTAGGTTTAAATTAACTAATCATTGCACAACAAAGTATAATACACATGAAATCAAAAAAGACAAATATTAGAATTCCATGCATACATGCAATATGAATGAAAAAGTTTTATCTTGGCCCAAAATTTGGCTCCTTAATTCATAGGAAATGGATTACAAATTTTTGAGTTGTTACAATCTTTCCCCCTTAAAAAGAATCTCGTCCTCGAGATTCACTAACTAAGAACTGAAAAGATTGGGAAATTCTTTCTGAAGGTAATCTTCTCGTTCCCAAGTAGCTTCATCTTCTGTGTGATTACTCCACTGAAGTTTCAGAAACTTGATGCTTCAGGTTCGAGTGGTTCGATATGCTTCCTCGAGGATACGGATAGGCACTTCACGATAGGTCAAATCCTGGTTGATGTCCACAGAACGGTGATCAATATTCTTGAAGATCTCTGGCTTCTCCGGAACTTCAAGACATTTCTGAAGTAAAGACATGTGAAAAACATCGTGCACTTCAGACAATTTAGGGGGCATTTCCAACTGATAAGACACCTCTACTCTGCGGCCTAGTATCTTGAAGGGTCCAATATACCTTGGTGCAAGCTTTCCTTTTACTTGGAATCTCTGCATTCCCTTGAGAGGTGATACTCTAAGATAGACAAAATCTCCAATCTTGAAGGTCAGTTCTCTGCGTCTCTTGTCAGCATAACTCTTCTGTCTAGACTGGGCTGCCTTGAGGTACTCACGAATCATGCAAACCTTCTCCTCAGCTTCTTGCAGAATGGCAGGTCCAAATATCTTACTGTCTCCAGTTTCAGACCAATTCAAAGGGGTACGACACTTTCTTCCATATAAAGCTTCAAATGGGGGCCATTTGCAAACTGGCTTGATAACTGTTGTTGTAGGAAAATTCCGCGAAAGGCAAACAATCTTCCCACTTAGCTCCATAGGCTAGAACATAGGCTCTCAACATATCTTCAAGTATTTGATTTACTCTTTCAGTCTGTCCATCAGTCTGAGGGTGGTAAGCGGTGCTAAAGGCTAATTTGGTTCCCAAGGCTTGGTGCAAACTTCTCCAAAATCTTGAGGTGAATTGGGTTCCTCGATCAGAAACTATGGTTTTAGGGACTCCATGCAAGCTAACAATTCTGGATAGATAAAGATCTGCCAGCTGTCCTGAGGTATAAGTGGTCTTGACAGGAATAAAGTGGGCAACTTTGGTCAGTCTATCCACAATGACCCAGATAGAGTCATTTCCGCGGCTAGACCTTGGAAATCCAGTGATGAAATCCATTCCAACAGATTCCCACTTCCATTCCGGAACTTGCAAAGGTTGCAGCAGTCCCGCAGGACGTTGATGTTCAGCCTTGACTCTTTGACAAATGTCACACTTGGATATGAACGATGCAATCTCACGCTTCATTCCAGGCCACCAAAACTGTTCCTTCAGATCTTGATACATCTTAGTTCCACCGGGATGGATGGAGTAAGGTGTCTCATGGGCTTCCTTCATAATGACTTCCTTCAATTCTGAATCAGCAGGCACACAAATACGTCCTTTATACCAGAGAGCTCCTTGATCATCTTCCTCAAATCCTGGCACCTTGCCGGAACTAATTCTGCGCTTAATTCCGTCAATACTCTCATTTCCCTTCTGGGCTTCTTTGATTTGGCTCATCAAGGTGGGTTGAAACTCAAGGTTGGCTAAGAATCCTTGACTGACTAGTTCCAATCCAAAATTTTCAAACTCTTGGTGCAACATGGGTTGCTCCTCCTTGATCATCTCATATTCAACGTGCATGGCTTTCTACTCAAGGCATCGGCCACCACATTGGCCTTACCGGGGTGATAATGAATTTCCAGATCGTAATCCTTGATTAACTCTATCCATCTTCTTTGCCTCATGTTCAACTCCTTCTGGGTGAAAATATACTTCAAACTCTTGTGATCAGTGTAGATCTCGCAACGGTTACCCATAAGATAATGCCTCCAAGTCTTCAAAGCTAGAACTACGGCTGCTAACTCCAGATCATGGGTTGGATAGTTTTCTTCATGAGGTTGAAGCCGCCGGGAGAGGTATGCTATGACCTTGCCTTCTTGCATTAACACACAACCAAGTCCAAGTTTGGAAGCGTCGCAATAGACATCAAAGTTTTTGGTGATATCGGGCATGGTTAGGACAGGGGTGGTCACCAATCGCTTCTTGAGTTCTTGAAAACTTTCTTCACATTTAGGGGTCCATTCAAACTGCTTATCCTTCTTCAACAGTTGGGTCATGGGTCTGGCAATGCTTGAAAACCCTTCAACAAATTTGCGGTAATATCCTGCTAATCTGAGAAAACCTCTAACTTCAGTTTGAGTGGTAGGGGCTTCCCATTCCTTGACTGATTTGATCTTCTTTGGGTCCACTGACACTCCTCCAGCTGATAATACATGGCCTAAGAATCGAACTTCCTTCAACCAAAACTCACACTTACTAAACTTGGCATAAAGCTGATGCTCCCTCAGGGTCTCTAAAATTAATCGCAAATGGGTTGCATGCTCTCCTTCAGACTTGGAGTAGATAAGAATGTCATCAATGAAGACAACAACAAACTTATCCAAGAACTCCATGAAAACCTTATTCATGAGATTCATGAAATAGGCAGGGGCATTGGTTAATCCAAAGGACATTACGGTGTACTCATACAATCCGTAGCGGGCAGTGAAGGCGGTCTTAGGTATATCTGTTGCACGGATCTTCAGTTGATGGTATCCAGTTCTAAGGTCTATCTTTGAGAAGACTTGAGCTCCAGTCAATTGGTCAAACAGATCATCAATCTTTGGGAGAGGGTACTTATTCTTGATGGTAACATTATTTAGCTTGCGGTAATCAGTGCACAGTCGGCTGGAACCGTCACTTTTATCCACAAACAAGATGGGTGATCTCCAAGCAGATGAACTTGGCTGAATCAATCCCTTACTCAAAAGGTTATCCAATTGCTTCTTTAACTCAACTAGTTCAGCTGGGTTCATACGATAGGGTCGCTGGGCTATAGGTCCAGTTCCGGGGATAAGCTCAATGATAAACTCAATATCCCGATCCGGTGGCATTCCGGGTAGCTCATCGGGAAACACATCTGGGTATTCACAGACGATGGGAACTTGCCCTAGAGTTGGTCCTGAGATACTCTTATGACATCTGGTGATTTGGGGTGGTTTTACGGACACATACTTTACTACAATTCCAGTGCTACTCTTCATGGTGATGGTCTTTTTGGCACAATCTATCACTCCTTGATGTTGAGACATCCAATCCATACCTAGGACTACTTCCAATCCTTTGGTTCCTAACACAATCAAACTTGCTAAGAATGATATCCCATGGATTTCTATGGGCACTGCCAGGCAGGTCCAACTAGCCTTTGTTATTGACCCGGGTATTTGCACAGACATGGTATTTTTCAGGGGTGTTTGTTGATGTCCACTTTTATCCACAAATAACTTAGTAACAAACGAGTGTGAAGCTCCAAAATCAAACAGAACTCTTGCAGGAACTGAATTAACAGGGAACATACCAAGCACAACGTCGGTTGCTTCCTGAGCTTCTTCAACATTCATGTGATTCAGACGGCCTCGAGGGTGAGGCTGGTTCCTTGGTGGATAATTCTTGCCATTTCCAACACGGCGATGTTGCTGAGCAGGAGCAGTGGTCTTGGATGCATCATTCAGCTTCTTCGGGCACTCATTGGAGTAGTGCCCCTTGAGTCCGCACTCATAACAGGTAACACCAGACTTGTCACCAGACTTGGGCAGCGCAGGTGCGCCATTTGGCCTAGGAGTATTGGGGTTGAAGTTGTGGCCATTAGGTCTTGGAGGTGTACGGTTGAAGTTGTTGCCAGTCAGACGGTTGGAAAAGTTGGGACGTGGAGCAGGTGCAGATGGCCTCATAGGTCTAGGGGTGAAACCCATAGGTGGATTTCCCCTTGGCTTCTGCGAGTTGCTTGAATTGCCTTGATACATCATACGGCGCTTGCGGTTCTCTGCAGCTTGCTTAAGTTTGCCTTCCATCTGAATGGCAGAGTCCACCAATGACTCCAGATCGGCAAAGGGAATGCTGACCAAGACACATTGCATCTCATCATGAAGTCCATTCAGAAACCTCTCTTGCTTCTTCTCATTGGTGTTGGTGTCATCTGGGGCATACCTAGACAATGTAAGGAACTTGTCACGGTAGTCAACCACAGATAGGGAACCTTGCTTCAGATTTCTGAACTCATCTCTCATCCTTTTAACTAATCCCAAAGGAACATGGGCTTTGCTGAACTTGCTCTTGAACTCCTCCCAAGGCATCACATACCCTTGGGCTTGCATGGCACGGGTGCTATCCCACCAAGCTCTTGCGGCTCCCGCAAGATAGTGGGTGGTGTACAAGACCTTCTCATTCTCGCCCACTCCGGTGACTTCCAAATTGTTCTCCATTGTACGAAGCCAATCATCAGCATCTAAGGGTTCTTCAGACTTAGTGAACATGGGTGGATTGGTGTTCTGGAAACTCCTCAGCTTGGATCGGTGATCACCATTGCCATTGTTCTCTCCTTCACCATGGCCATTTCCATTGCCATTGTTGTGGTTCATTGCCATCTGGGCTAGCTGCTGAAGAGTGGCCAAGTTAGCTTGGCGCTCGGCTCGGGCTGGTTCCCGGTCTTCCATGATCAACCTTAGCAGTTGTGCTACTTCCGGGTTCGGGGGTAGGGGTGCTCGCGGCATCTGAAGATAATGGGTGTAAGACAAGAGGGAAAAACTAATTGCTAAGATTTAAATGTAACATAGATGATGCAATTTTGTCTTACTAAGGCCTTAAGGGCCAAATTCATATTTCATTCAACAAACATCAAACATACCACACATACGAGTTCACACATTACAAATGGTTTACATCAAACCATTGCGGCTCGTCTACTAGAGAGGGGGATACAACTCACACCTACACGAAGTGACTTAAAGTAAACTCATAACTAGATCACACAGGGATCTCCAATCTAAACATCGGGCTCCTCGGGGTCTTCCTCCTCATCATCCTCAATGAATCCAGCATCCTCATCATTCTCCTGATCATCAAGGTCCTCCATAAAGTCATCCTCGTCACTAATGAGGGCATTATCCTCCTTGCGGAGGTCAATGCCTTCCTCCTCACCAAGGTGGCTCTCTAGATCTTCAATGTACTCAGTCAGCTCAGCCACATTGGCCTTCAACTCTGCAATGGTCTGATCCCTTTCCTCGCGCTGGCGGCGCAGGCTCTTGCGATCCCTAGCAAGGATCCTGATGGTGCTCCTCGCTTCCACAAGTGCGAAGTGCTCAAGGTTGGCCTTGGTACGGGCACGATCTGCCTCCTGCTGAGTGGAGTACAGCAAGAAGTCCATGTGATCTGCATAAGTACTCGGCTCATTTTGCCCTGGCATGTTTGTGGGACGCCCTTCCGCATCACGCCGAGCAAAGTTCCTAAAGTGCTCCACCTGGACCTCCTCAACATGCAGTCCGCATAAGCGGGCAAGCATCTCCTGCATACCTCGGACCAAACCATCGGCCCAAGTGTTCTCCACAAGCTCAAACTTGATCCTTGGAGAACTTAAATCTCCCTTCTTGCCACGGCAACTTGCCCTGATAAGCCACTGTAGCTCTCCATCCGGGTGCTCATTGAGCACGTCTCCCTTGAACTCTGGATACAGACGATCCAGGAACAAGGTCAGGGTAGTGAGGTCGCGCTCAAAAACAAGGCTACCACCATGGCCCAACTGGTATTGCTCAGTGAACACCGGGGCCATCTACAAAATTTTAGATTAGATTACGTTAGTGACCAACTCAAGTGTGCAAATTTTTAAGTAGGCAAAAACTGAATCATGTACAAAGCTTTGTAAATAGAGAGGAAAAGACTAAGCAATTTTAAACCATTACTTATATCTTTGCTTGTATAAAGGTTTCATCTAATGCCCATTCTAACTAAGGTCTCCTATGGTCAGCCTAGGCTCTGATACCAACTTGTAACTCCCCCGAATTTATAACAAATTTGAAGTGCCCGTTATGCATTCCACCACAATCCCAGAATCATTGTTGTGATACACATAACGTAGTTGGTAACCAGTTCCATAGACATTACAAAACGATAGTTTCAAATACAAATGGTCATAGTGACCAAGTTCATATTACAACACAGTATAGCAGCGGAAATAACGTCTTCGGGTCCATGCCTTCACCCTACAGGCAATGGCGACTCAGGAGATGATCTTAGTTCTAGTACTCATCTTCATAACCTTCCTCCGGATATTCTTCCCCATAGTCTGGCCAAGTTGATAGCCAGGGACACAGCCATGAGTACATTGGATGCACTCGCAAACCATCTTATAAACAAAATGATGAAGTAGATATGCATGGTTGATATGGTGGACTAAGCACTAAGTTTATTTGCAAAAGCTAGTTTTATTTCCCAAGAATGTTCATTAGTAGAGAAGAAGTTTTAATTATCTAAGTAAATCTAAAGAAGAACTTCAAGTGTGTCAACATCAATGTCAAGTCAAGTCATTCACCAAGTTCACCATAAGTTGTTAACATTCTTGACAAAAGTCAAGTACATCTTGCCAACTGTCCATGACCGCGGACGTGGCTATTCGAATAGTTTTGAAAACCTCTGCAGAGGGGTACACTTTAACCACAAGATTCGATACATCTGCCGGGAGAAATCCACGGATCGTCATACACAAAGTATGCGAGTTTCAGATAATCAAACAAACTCTTTCACTTATTCACTCTAGTATAGGATCCTTTCCTAGAGCCCGAGACACGGACATCTCCGTTCCGGCGTCTCTAGTTTTGCCCGTTACAGGATGCTGTATGAATGGAAATTTCCACCCGGTTCGGAAGTACCCGCGCACGGTGCACTTCTATAAAGGATGATACAAGGTCTCCCATACTAGGGTAAACAAGCTACGGACTAAGCCCCTTCCCATTTAGGGGTAGTGTGGTCGTACGGTAATGGTTGGCTCACATGGTACATCACTTATTATCAATTAGCAAATACATTCCATAGTCCTTAGTCAAGGTTATTTTTCCTTCATTAAAACCATTGTGTAGGAGAAATCTCCAATTCAAGTTTTCAAGTTCAAGTCACCAATTTTAAATAGGGTTCCCCTTATAGATGGCCTCAATTTTATTAGCGACTAAGCAACTATATTGAGTGATGATACCACTAAATAGGGTTGGATAAACTCAGCTTGATACTCTTGCTAAGCAAGATATCATTACACACTATCATTCTAGAGTAGCAATTCAAACATGCAATTTACTTAGAAACAAGTAGAATGCAATAGTAAAACTAGGCATGTGGACTATGATTCAAAAGATGGCTTGCCTTGGTTGGCAAAGTGTCCGGGGTAGTCTTCTTCTTCTTGATAAAATTCCCCCTCAATATCCTCCTCAGCAACACTAGCGTCTAATAACGAATCACAATGCACACAATCACTACATAATACTAACAACACTCCAAGCACACATACTTGTTCTCAAACAATAGCATTCATGTTGGATTTTATTGAGTTGGGTTGCAAGTTTTCTTCCAAGTTTTCATTAAGTGTGTAAGTTAGATTTTTCTACCATGTGCCATATGTTGTTTATTTTTTTAGCATTGGTAAGGAACTAGGGGTATTAGGGCTAGTTCAAGTGGAGAGGGATTAATTAAGTAAATTGGTAGTGAGGAAAAAAAATTAAACTAAGTGTAAATTGGGGATCTATCATTTTATGCTACACACTAGGGTTAGATTAGAGCTTAATTGATAGCACTAACAAAGTTTTAGTTGATTAAGGTTAGACTAAACAGTAGACAAATTGGCTAGTGAGCTCACAAACCAAGTTTCAAGATTTTAGGAGGTTTAAACAATTTTCTAGAATTTTCCTAAGATTAAGAAGGCTATGGTCAAAGTATTCTTATTAAATTAAATCACTAACTCAAATTGGATTCTAACTAGTTTCAGAGGCTAGATAATTTCCTAAGCTTTCCAACGCATATTTATTTGCTAGAAATGGATTTCTAAATCTCCGGGAATTTTCATTTGAAAATTATCTCTGAAACAAATTTAAAACGGGCGGGAAAATAAAAAAAATCATATCGGGTCGAATTCCCACAGAACTGGGCCGCATCCGAGGAAACCCGAATGGGCCGGCCCAGTACCGCTTCGCCGGGTGGGAGAGGCTGTTGTTTTTAAACCTGAGGTGGAGCCCACCGGTCAGGTCACTTAAGTCACCCGAATCGGTACGCTACCGATGGATCGAGATCCAACGGCTCACAGGCGTCGCCTACCTCGGCTAGGGCAGGAACTCACCGGCGCTCGCAGAGAAGAAGTGTTCGACGGCGGGGCTCGACGGAGAGGAAGCAGGGGTCGTTGGCGATGATGCAGAACGGCGGCGGCAGCTTGACTCCTTCGCCTGGCACCGGCGGCGTGTCCAACGGTGGTCGGACTTCTTTGGAACGCGGCGGCGCACTCTCGCAGAGCTCGGACGTTTCCGAGGGAGAGAGGAAGAAAGAAGGGTGGGAATCGGTAGCGGTGAGGGTGTGCTGCTTCTGGGCATCGACGGGGGGTTTTTATAGGCACGGGAGGGCGCGGGAGCTAGGGTTTCCAGTGGTGGCCGGGGCGGGTGTCTGGCGACGTGCACGGGCAAAGCCGGGCGCGGCGGCCTTGGGGGCGTGCTGGCGGGGTGTGGTCTTGGCGTCGGGGCACTGTGGGCATGCTCTGGCGAGCTCACGCCGGTCGGCATCGTGCAGAGAGGCAGAGGGCAAGGAGAGGGGGTCCGGGCGGTTTCATCCCTGTCTTCCATGTCTCACGGCCTGGGTCGGGGCAGAGGAGGCTGGGGCTCGACAGAGGGGGAGTCCACGGGCATGGCTACAGGGCTAGGGCGCACGATCTCGGCGACATCCACAGTAGTTTAGATTTCCCGAAATTTTGCCCACCAGGTGTTCGACACAATGCCCGCAAGAATTCAAATTTCGAATTTTTGAAAAGTTTCACATTGGGTTGTCAACATATTAAACAAGGATTCCAGAGATATTTTTGTTGAGCAGAAAGATGATGTTTTGCAGAAATAAAATTTCAAATTTGGGGTATGGTCACTGTTTCAGATTCAAACTTTGGCAGATGTTTGAGTTAGGTTAGAATTTGACTTTTTGTTTGAAACTTCTTGGTCAAGTTAGTATGCAGCCTGGTCAAGCTCAACTAACTGACCACACCCTTAGTTGAGTTACAGATTGCTTAATGTAAGTGTCCAAAGTAGGGTAGTCAATACTATTTTCTAGATCAAACTTTTCTTCTCTTTTTCTTTATTTCTCTTGCTTCTGGTTCTTTTGGTCTTTGTGATTCTTCTCTAATGCTTCTGTTGGTTAGGTTTGAATTAACTAATCATTGCACAACAAAGTATAATACACATTAAATCATAAAAGACAAATATTAGAATTCCATGCATACATGCAATATGAATGAAAAAGTTTTATCTTGGCCCAAAATTTGGCTCCTTAATTAATAGGAAATGGATTACAAATTTTTGAGTTGTTACAGGGAGCCGCGCGTGGAGCATGCCTGACAGAGGATGGCGGCCAAGCCACATGGGCGGCAGCAGGACTCGCGCGCTCCAGAGAAAGCAGCAGCGCCCGAAGTTGATCTCGCCAGAGCTCCGACGGCCGTCGCGAACGGCGTGAAGGACGGCCCGCGCGCCCATGGAGCACCGATGCAGAGCAGCGACCTTGATCTTGTCGATTTGGGGGCGAAATGTTGGGAGGGGATTGGATTTTTAGGGAGGAGGAGACCTCCCGCCACCGCCGTCCACCGTGGTACAGTTTCCTCCGACGGCAGCGGGGGGAGTGGGCGCAGAGGGGTGGTTCTTGGCGGCGGCGGCGGCGGGGCGCCTCGGGGTCGCCTGGGAGCGACCCAGAGGCGGCTAGGATTTCACCCAAGGTAGTCTGTTGTTTGCATCCTAGTGTTGTAAATTGTACTCCCTCCGCCCCATAATATAAGATATAATATAACATAAGATGTTATCATCATTCACTAATGACGTTGCACGTGGTAAATGGTACTCCCTCCGATCCATAGTATAACATATATAAGACGTTATCACCATTCACTTAAGGGCGTTGCACTAGCGAGTAATACCTATGGCCTATTGGCGGCTATAGCACAAATTGTTGAGCATCTGACGCCTCAAAGAAGAAAAAGGAAATCCCAGCTTCGTGTACTCACGTCCGTCAAATTCTATTTTGATGATACGTATTAACATTTCTTCATAAGATCAGAGTACAAACAGGAAGTTATTTTTCTCTATGCAGTTTTTCTTCTGACAATACACCACCAGTCTTATTTCGTGGAATTTGATGGCACAAACTAAATTCTGCAATGGAAACCCGTTATTTTGGATATAAATCTATTTTCCATACAAGACCGATGGTACTGATAAATTACAGCTGGCAAATAAATTTTCTAACTAAATTCGAATAATGCAAGAAGCACAGAAAAATCCATGATATGCAAGCAAGTGCACTGCAGTGAGAATATGAAAAGAAATGGATCACAGCAACCATGATAGGCAAGCAAGTGCACTGCAGTGAGAATATATTTGCATCCATTTCAGCCAAATTTAACTACTGCAACACATAGCCAGGGAAACACTTGGAACTCTACTTAACTAAAATACAAATAGGGATACCCTACTGACCAGAACACTACCAGGAATGCAAAAGCCTAAACCGTATGACTGATGAGCACGCAAACACGAACAGACGGTGGAGCATGCAGAGGTCGACCAAGGCTGAGAGGTCCAATTCAACTTCTTTGCCTGGCTACAAAACGTCCATCACAACTGAAGCTACTTCGCTGAGAACAGCTGAAGGCCCAGATCAGCTTTACACCATGACGGCACGGTCAGGACGAGCTCGGTGGCATCTTGTCCTCTCTACCACTTGCTGCTGCCTGGACAAGACCTGACCCTATCATCTCCCCTCGCATTGCAACCACCACAGCACCTTCACGTTGCATCTCTTGGATGAGTTGCTCGATTCTTGGGTTTTGCTGAACCACAAAACCAAACAATGCTCCTGTAGGAACAGCCAAGCTCGATTGTATCTGGCAATGGTTCGCAGACGTTGAAGCATTCATGGTAGGATCTCTAGTAGCAGGACTCGGCGTGTTGGCTCGAGCAAATGAGTGATTTTGTTCCAGCTCCATGCCCGGCCTCTCCATTTCTTCCAGAGCTTTAGGTCCAGTGTCCCTGTTTAACCGTGCAACGCTGTCACCCTCTTTGTCCACACTGCAATGTGAAGCCTGCTGTTTACCCATCTCATCCTCTGCACAGCGTTCTTTGCCATGCTGTTTCCCTTCCACTGTGGCAACCTTATTTTTTATGCTCCTGAACACCGCCCATAGGTAGGGTTTCCCTTGGAAGGCTTGAAGCGAAGAAGAGAACATGGTAAGTCACTTGACCGATGTCAAATATCACATTGTGGTGAAAGGCTTACTGGTTCATGAGAAATCAAATTAATTCTTAAGGATGAGGAGTACGGCTACACTAAGTACAAATGCTGCTAGAAATCAGGTGCAGCATCGTTTTTGTGACAATTATATTTTCAGAGGACAGGATACATACTTTGGTGTTGCTGAGGCAGTAGAATAGAAGGACATATCAGCATCTCAGCTTCACCAATGACAGCCTGTAAGACCGTATCATTCTCTGTAACTTCCTTGACTAGTCGATCCAGGTCTGCATCTTGCCTAAGGATAAAAGTCAGAATTACTAGATGATTCCAAATGGTGCAATACATTAGAGTTGATGCAAATTGATCTCAGAGGGTAAGTAAGACACCTCATTTGGCAGGGCAACAAATACAAGGCGATATTGTTATCAGTGGGCATTGATGCCTCAAAGCTCTTAGGCCAAGCCTTCATCCTAGAAAGCTGTGTTACTACAATTTCTGAATGCAATGATTTTGCAAATTTCCAAACAACCTCACAGCATTTGGTTGACAAATGTGCAGCCAATGAAACATTTCTTTCGCTGCTTATCTTAATGCTTCCACTGTTGAAGAACAAAAAATTAGTATAAAGGGTAAGATTATCTGTGGCACTTGACAATGGAAAAGAGAACATATGTATTACCTCCAAACGGGGTCATCTATGGGCAAGGAACCATACTGTTGCAGCTTCAAAGATTCTGACAGAAATGACTCAGAGGCTTCGATAGAAGAATCCTTCGCAGCAGCCGTTTGTGCTGTCAATCCAGCAGTATCAATCTGAACACCTGCCAGATTTTGATCACCACCGTCATTGTCTTCGCAGTCATTGAGAATAAGTCTTCTCCTTCTATTTGTTGGCCTACAGATCTCAGATTCTTCACTATCGTCGTCCTCATATATCTCAGGGTTCTCTCCTGACAATGGTTCTATCCTCTTCCTCAAGTTGTTCTTACGAAGTAAAGAAACATGACGGATCTCCATGTTGTCTTGGTTACCCTTCAACTTGCTAAGTTTCAAAGCTTTTGACGCCACATGGATATTTTCTTTTTCATTAACCATTTGGGCAGCAATCCTCGAGTTGCCAAAAATGGATGAGGGGTGTGATTCCTTTGAAATATCCAACATGAAGTTTGAGTCATCCTTCAAACTTAAAGAAGATCCATTCCTAAGACAAGAGGGCCGAGACTCCAATGAGTTACCGTTCCTCCGCAAAGGAGCCAAGCCATTATTTGGCTTCTTAATATTCGTTGGTGCAAAAACGATATCATTGTTTGGCCTTGTCGAAGAGGACCTAGGCAACTTGATATTCTTTGAGAGAGAGGCTTCACTATTTATCCTTGAAGAAGAGGTCCTAGGGTTCTCAATATTCTTCAATGGAAGAGCACCACCATTTGTACTCATGTTCGCAAAATGCACGCTATTGTTTGGACTTGAAGAAGACTTTGTATTTTTCCGAGAAGAAACCACACCATTGTTTGGCTTTAAGGAAGATGGCCTTGACATTGTAGTGTTCTTTTGGACAATCCCCGAGGAAGAGGTGAACTTCTTGATATTCTCATGCGAAGATTCCATTCCATTGCTTGGTCTAGAGGAAGATGCAAAGTTATTTGTCTGAGGCACTACCGTGGCATGGCTAGTATCTCTTTTGAAAACCTTATAACATTCTCGAGTTTTCTTCAGCTGTTTGAGACTGTCTTTCATGAGTTTAGATGGCTCCTTCTTCATTGAGGGATTGCGCAAGCTTGGACCAAAGCCACCATTTCTCATCTTTCTTCGAATAACCTTCATGCTAGTCTCAATATATTCTGACAGGATAGCAAAACATGAATGATGAAAGTTACAAATGTGTCCAAACAATATCGACAAAACAAATACAATCATTCCATAGAAAGATAATTCAACAATGAACTTTTTTAGCCCCTATTAGGGATGTTAAATACAATGTGATTAGAGAGATGATTAGAAAAACAAATTAATATTTGCTAAAGCACAAGTGCTTACTTATACAAGATGCTTAACTAGGCACATCACTTATCTAGTGCTTGACAAAAAAATTGGTTTTTTTCGTAAAAACCTCACTAAGCACTCCCATTGTTCACATCCTTAAATGGATTAAAACATATGATAATTTCTTAAGGGGTAATAAAAAATTGAGTAATTTCACCAATTATTTTATGAGACACAGTCACAAAATTGAGTAGATTGCACATTGACCAAGTCTTGTCAACATACTTGCAATTAAGTCCATTTATGTCAAAATATAATCTTTACTATGAGGGTACAATTTTTTTTGCATATTAAGGGAGGGTCTATGTTTTTGTCGCCGAAGAATAGCCTAGGGTCCATCTATTATGCGCCCCATTGGCATAAGGGTCGAGCTATAGCCGGTGAATTTTATATGGAATATTTAAGCTACAAATTTTGAAAACCATCAGAAAGCTAAAACACCACCGATTAGGTAACAATGAAAAGAGATTACAACCTCTTGTAAAAATTAATAATTTGGAGTGACATGAATAAATGGTTGCCTAAAGATATATCTATTAACAAGTCAAAACATTCCTTTAACTTGGAGAAAATAACTACTTTAAATATTTGAATTTTGTTTCGCATGTAAACCCGAAGGAACATGTCATTGTTGTTTCTAGGTATTTGTATTATTTATGGATAGATCATATTATGCTCAAAATTTAAATATTTAGGAAACACGTAGTTTGAAACATCCATGCATAAACTAAGTTTTGCATAAGGGAATCTCATTATATTGTAGATATTGACATTTTCCCATATATCTCATCAAATTTTATGATGTTTGACTTTGAATATGTATTTTATGAGTCGCGTTCACAAAATTAAGTAGATGACACAATGACCCAATAAACCCAAGTCTTCTCCAAAGTTTAAATTAGCGTGCTATGCTACTTAGCGGCAGAATTTTTGAGCCTCTAAGAAAGCTAAAGCAAAGATACAGCGAGGCTAAGCCATTTAGCGTTTTTACTAAAAAAGGAAAATTTCCAAAAAATAAAGGCATCATACAGTCATATTATCTAAAAAACTATGTTGATTGTAGCCATAAAATAAGTGCATATTACATAATAATCAAGGCGAACTTTCAAATTTAAATCAGGAAATTTAAACATGACAGAACAAATAGCATCATTTTTTGGGCACAATTTAGCATTTTAGCGACACTTAGCGATCCATTAACGGGAGATCCTATTTAGTGTTAAAAGTGCATAGCTCAGGATGTTTCACTATAGCAACGAGATTGTGTGGTATTTAAAACTATGGTCCTGTCTTCTCTTCTCAAAGTACTTGCAGTTAAGGCCATGTATATTGAAATATAATTTATACTTCGAGGACACACCAAAAAGTGCCCTTTAAGGGGGGATTTCTTTATTTCCCCAAATACCTACTGTCCATCTATTATGTGCCACATCAACATATGGGTCCAGATATATGTCGGTGACTTTTATGTGGAATATTTGAACTACAATTTTTTGAAACAATCACAAAGCTATTACATGACCAATTTAGGTAACATTGCAAAGAGATAACAGACTCTTATTATAATTTTATTTATTTACATGGAAGAAATTAAGCTAAAACAAGTGAACATATTATAATTGTAATATTGTGTGCCTATGTTATCCATTCAATCCAATCCAACCCTTACCTAAATCTCTAATCATTTGGAATGGTTCAATCATGCTAGAAGTTAAGAAAAAAATAAACAAATCCAACTAGAATATACCTTTCAGCGATGGCAAAATATTATAAGCTAATTCACAAAATCAAAAGAAAATTAGGCTAATAAGCTTTAATGGATGTGGACATCCATTTTCTCCTAACGAAACAATGAAATTGTTCAATAGCTCTCACAAAAAAAATCTCATATGCAAAACTTAGTTCATATAATGATGTTTCAAACTATAGGATTCTTAATTATATAAATTTTGAGCATAGTACAATCTATGTATAAATACATATACACGGAAAAAATAGTGATATGCTCTACTTTAGTTTTACATGTAGGTTTTTTTATTAATTGAAGTAATTAATTCTCATGTTTACTTAAAAAAGGCATGCTTTGACTTGTTAATAGATGTATTCGCGCAACGACTCTTACCGCACCAAAATATTTGAAATTCTTTATCAAAAGTAAAAATTCTTCAAACTCAATAGGGGTTTAAAAGAATCTGTTAATATTAAAACCTAGTTTGATGTCGTACAAGTTGATCAAATGAGGACAACGCTAAAACAATAAATAATTTGCAACTATAGAGTACTCCCTTCGTTCCTTTTTAATTGATGCAAGTATGTACGTATTGCTCCCTCCGATAACGACCATTAAATTGGAATTGAGGGAGTACGTCTTAATATAGTACCAATGTGATACTCCATCTATCCCAAATAACAATGCCTATTGGTTTTGGTCAAAGTAAAACTTTATAAAAGTTTGACCAACTATATAGAACAATATATCAACATCCACAATACCCAATACACATAGTATGGAATATGTTTTAAGAGGTTTTTTGATACTCCCTCCAACCACTATTACTTGTCCTAATACGAATATATCTAGACACATTTGTATTAGGATTTAGGACAAGTAATAGTTATCGGAGGGAGTAAAATTTAGATGAGAGTGTAGATAATGCTATTTTTCATATAATTGGTTAAAATTTGTAAAGTTTGAAAAAACCAATACGCATCCCAATATGAAAAGGGGAAGTACAAACATTTGACTACAAATATAGACATTGATATTTTTTGCCACAAGAGTTTAACTATTAAGCAAATCAGCCTTAACAACTATAAAATACGCCCTTAGCACTAATAGCTCCGAACAGCACGCCCATGATGCTTAGAAGAGGGTTCATAGTACTAGAAACAAAGGCATGTTGCCCTCAAAACAACAAGACTTTTAACAATAACAGACAACATTAGAATCCATCTACTTCAAGTGAGAAATTGCTCATGGCTTGTGGTAGTGCAATTTCCTTATCACTCATGGCTAATTAGGTGAGGCCTATATTAAATGTGGGTGTGTGACATCTTCACATGCACGCGTCTAGTAAAAACCCGTGTCGCGCGGTCTGTGAACTATGTGATAAATCATGATTTATCTGAGCACCTCAGCTCCAAATCTAGCATGTGTTTCAAAAAAGAACAAAAGCCCATGTAGGCAAGTGTGTTCTACATCTAATATAGCATGTTCTGTGTTCGTTCTTGTAATCTAAAAAACCTACTTCTCATCTAAAATCCAATAACAGGAGCTTGCTTATATATATATGATAGATCTAGTCAGATCGTCTTTAGATCTGAAGACTCATTGGGCCACCAGAGAAAAATCAATTCCCTAGCAAACCAGACTACCGACTAATAAGTAATACTATCAGATCCATTCAGCAGGCAGATATCTCACCCGTCATAACAGAGCACGGGCAGAAGAACGCATGCACACCGCAGCAACAACAAATTCACAATCTTGTAGGCGTATAACTCTTGGGAAAAAGAGATAAATAGGGGAACAGGAGCATTACCTTGCAGCCGCCTGCTCCAGGAGCTGCTCTGCGCCGGCAGTCACGGAACGGCTCCGTCCCGCGCCCAACACCTCTACTCCTGCCACAACAAGAATCCCCAACTCCTCTCCAACCAAGAACTTCCCCGTACCTTGTAAGATCGATGCACGAACTCGCACCACAAACTCCCACACCGGCCGAGGATAA
The DNA here is from genome assembly GCA_007115705.1 of Dactylis glomerata. NCBI lineage: Eukaryota > Viridiplantae > Streptophyta > Magnoliopsida > Poales > Poaceae > Dactylis > Dactylis glomerata. Next base: position 1,178,430 of record QXEO01000628.1, read on the forward strand.
GATGGACGCTCGAACTCGCCGGGAACTGAGCGGCGGCTGAGGACGGAACTCGGCCGCTAGAAAAACCCTAGCGAAACCCCAGAGCAGAGAAGAGGAAGAGAAGAGAACAGAGGAGGAACAGAGTAGAGAGCCTGAGGCGCGGCGCCGATGTTTATAGGCGGCAACAGCGCGTGGCGGAAAACTTGGAAAAGAATCAGGAAACAAAACGCGATGCAAACGGGAGGCTATCGATTTGCTTCCTTTCCTGCGCGGATACCGCCTCGACGTCCGCTGGGATTCCGGACGGTAATCTGTGCCGTTTCGATTTAGCGTTTAACGTTTCGCGATATCTGAGGGGACGTGCAGGTGAGGGCAGCTGGTTCGCGTGACACGTACTCCACATGCACAGCCGATGGTCGAGGTCGAGGGCCCGAGGCGCCTGCTGTGCAATAATGCTACACCTACGTAAAAGTCTTACGGAAAAAAGCTTACGCGCTGACGTGCCCATGGGACTTGGCCGCGATTTGCTCGGACAGGAAACCTCCTTATCCTCAACTAGTTGAATGTCCGCGCGTTGCTACGGGCTTTTTAAAACAATAAAAATTTCTTTTACAAAAAATCTTTGCGTATTAATAAAAATTCATTGTTTGATACAATATGGATAGAAGGTAACAACCCGACAATTGTCTCTTATACCTAAATACCTCTCCACAAACACATAACAAAAAAAGGCACATACAAACATCAACTGAAATACTGTTTATTCCACGATGACACACTCTAGCCTGCTTACTCCAAAGTCGAAACCATGTCTTTTCTCTTATACCTCTCGGCTCTAGACTGTGCCTCTGGCTCTACCCGCTGGTACATCCGCTCAGTGATGTTCAAACTTACTGTAAAGTACACATGATAGGCATCATATTTCAAGGAAACTAATGGCAAATATAAACTGAGACTATGTGTATTGATCATGGTTCAACAGAAAAGGCCTGGTCGATACAAAAGCAAAAACATAGATGCATATGCATTTACTAACATTTAACAAACTATTATTATATTACCAAATCTAGCATGCCGGATAATAAGACAGAGAAAAGAACACAATTATGCATTAATTTTTCTTTCACTCAAATACCGCCCTCTAGGGCGTAATATGCATTAATAAAATTGTACCAAAAACTAACAATGGATGCTCTTACCTCTGAATCTAAGGAGGCCCACCATGTCAATATTACATTCTCCACGTAGATCTAATTGCCTCGATGGAGCCTATAAGCAGTGAACCCAAATTAATCGACCCATAGGAGGTAGACAGTACTGTGTTTCTATGTAATTCTAGTACTTACAGATCCAAGAAAGGAAGAGTTTGTTATCAAAGTATTATTATCTTGGTCCTTTGAAAAATGGAATGCTGACTGAGTAAATTCCAAGACAATTTTGCAAACTTGCTTTTAGAAAATGAGCTCATGTGCTCAACTACCTGCAGTCCGTCGTTGTGAGTTCAGCAATCCAGCTTGAGTCCATAGGTGATATCCCCCTGTATACTACCCCATTCTTGAAGACTCAGGCATCCTAGCCTGCATGACAAATACTTGATCTATTTCGGTATAATTTTCTTCATCAAGGAACACATAATAATTGTCCTATTAGCCATGTACACTAGTAGAAAACCGGCCTAATATTTCAGGGCATTAGTCCCGGTTTCTGTTTGAACCGGGACTGATGCCCCGGGCCCCACCATTTTTTCAGCCGCTGGAACGCAGATTTCATTAGTCCCGGTTCGTTTTGAACCTATAGTCCCGGTTCGTATTACGAACCGGGACTAAAGGCTCTGGGTTGCAATACGGCCGTTGCCAGGCTCATTAGTCCCGGCTGGTAACACCAACCGGGACTAAAGATTAAGCCTTTAGTCCCGGTTGGTATTACAAACTGGGACTAATGACTACCCTATATAAAGCAGCTCCTTCTTCCTCCCCGAGCCAGCCACTCCCCCTCTCTACTCTCAAGTGTTCTTCATGCAACTCGAGTTCATCCTCTTTGAGCACCATTTTTTGTCACAAATTGATGTCCCCACTTCAATCTAAGTGGACTAAAAGGTGAGGAATTTTGTGCTTTTGTCTTTCATTGGTAATTTAGCTCATTTATTGCTCTAAAAGTAGAGAGATTTGTGATTTTTTTATGGGAGCAATTATTAGATGTTTATTTGATTATGTGTACAAATAGGTGAAGATAGAGGTAAAAATAGAAATGCTATATAGATTTTATTTATGTTAGATTTTATTAGAAATAGAAATGTTAGAATTAAAAATAAAAATAGAAGTAGACATAGCTAACATAGAAATAGAAATAGAGATAGAGATAAAAAAATAGAAATAGCGATAGAAATAGAGATAGATGACGTAGGGCGGAGCTTTCGAAGATGCCGTAGGGCGTGAGCACCAACGACATCTTCGAGAAGCTCCGCCACAGGAGATTTCCCAACCCTTTACACAACACTGTTAGAGGAGATGGAGTCTTTCATGGGCTTGTAGGGAAATTTTTCCGAGGCGGAGCTTCCGAAGATGTCACAAAAACCACCTTTAGTCCCGGTTGTACCCACCAGCCGGGACTAAAGTTTTGTTAACTTATTCTTACTTATCAAACTAAAATTAGAGATAGAAATAGAAATTATATATTTGATTTGCGTTTGATATGTACTTATATAATGCAGATGAGCCGAGCATGGATGTACGTCGATCGACGCTCTGGAGATTTCATTAAAGGCGTGCATTCTTTTCTCAAGGTGGCTGAGGCAACCAAGCGGAATGGTTTTATGTGTTGTCCATGCGGTGGTTGTCGAAATGAGAAGGATTACCCCTCCACAAAGACCCTTCACATCCACCTGTTCCGGTTCGGTTTCATGTCCGGCTATAATTGTTGGACCAAGCATGGGGAGAGGGGGGTTATGATGGAAGACAACGATGAAGAAGAGAATGATGACAACTATCCTGAGTTTCCTGAAACCACCGATACCGCAATGGAAGATAATGAAGAAGAAGAAGGTGAAGAACGGGCATCAGATATGCCCGCTGATGATCTTGGTCAGGTCATTGTTGATGCACAGATTGACTGTGAAAGTGAAAAGGAGAGGGAGAAGTTGGAACGCATGTTAGATGATCACAAAAAGGATTTGTACCCAAATTGCGAAGACGGCCAGAAAAAGCTAGGAAGCACGCTGGAATTGCTGCAATGGAAAGCAGAGAGTGGTTTATCTGACAAGGGATTTGAAAAGTTGCTGAAAATTATGAAGAAGAAGCTTCCAAAGGATAACGAATTGCCCGCCACTACGTATGAAGCAAAGAAGATTGTCTGCCCTCTAGGATTGGAGGTGCAGAAGATACATGCATGCATTAATGACTGTATTCTCTACCGCGGTGAGTATGAGAATTTGAATGCATGCCCGGTGTGCAGTGCATTTCGGTATAAGATCAGGCGAGATGACCCTGGTGATGTTGAGGGCGAGCGCCCCAGGAAGAGGGTTCCTGCCAAGGTGATGTGGTATGCACCTATAATACCACGGTTGAAACGTTTGTTCAGAAACAAAGAGCATGCCAAGTTGTTGAGGTGGCACAAAGAAGACCGTAAGAGTGACGAGATGTTGAGACACCCCGCTGATGGGTCGCAGTGGAGAAAAATCGACAGAGATTTCCCGGAGTTTACGGAAGATGCACGCAACCTGAGGTTTGGTCTAAGTACAGATGGCATGAATCCTTTTGGGGAGCAGAGCTGCAGTCATAGCACCTGGCCCGTGACTCTATGTATATATAACCTTCCTCCTTGGTTGTGCATGAAGCGAAAGTTTATTATGATGCCAGTGCTTATCCAAGGCCCGAAGCAACCCGGTAATGACATTGATGTGTATCTAAGGCCATTAGTTGATGAACTTTTACAGCTGTGGCAGACTGAAGATGTTCGTGTGTGGGATGAGTACAAACAAGAGGAATTTGATCTACGAGCGTTGCTGTTTGTGACCATCAATGATTGGCCTGCTCTTAGTAACCTTTCAGGACAGACAAACAAGGGATACAATGCATGCACTCACTGTTTAGGTGAGATCGATAGTATATATTTGGATAAAAGTAAGAAGGTGGTGTATCTCGGGCATCGTCGATTTCTTTCGCCCAAACATCAATTGAAGAAAAAAGGCAAGCATTTCAAGGGCCAGGCAGAAGTCCGGGGCAAGCCTAAACGCCATACTGGTGATGATATATTTGATATGGTCAAAGATTTACAAGTAATCTTTGGAAAGGGTCCTGGCAGTTTGTCTGTTCCGAATGACGCTAGCGGACATGCACCCATGTGGAAGAAGAAATCTATATTTTAGGAGCTTGAGTATTGGAAATTCCTAGAGGTCCGCTCTGCAATCGACGTGATGCACGTGACGAAGAATGTTTGCGTGAACCTACTAGGATTCTTGGGCTTGTATGGGAAGACAAAAGATACACCAGAAGCACGGGAGGACCAGCACCGTATGAAAAGAAGAGACGGCATGCATCCGGAGGATTCTAAGGGTCCTGCGAGCTACGCTCTTACCAAAGAAGAGAAGGAAATCTTTTTTGAATGCCTGAGCAGTATCAAGGTCCCATCTGGATTCTCATCAAATATAAAGGGAATAATAAATATGGCCGAGAAAAAATTCCAAAACCTAAAGTCTCATGACTGCCACGTGCTTATGACGCAATTGCTTCCGGTTGCACTGAGGGGGATTCTACCGATTGTGAAGCTATGTGCATTCCTCAATGCAATTTCGCAGAAGGTAATCAATCCAGAAGATCTACAACGATTACAGAATGATGTGGCCCAATGTCTTGTCAGCTTCGAGTTGGTGTTCCCACCGTCCTTCTTCAATATTATGACGCATCTCTTAGTTCACCTAGTCGAAGAGATTACCATTCTCGGTCCAGTATTTCTGCACAATATGTTCCCCTTTGAGAGGTTCATGGGAGTCTTAAAGAAATACGTGCATAACCGTGCTAGGCCAGAAGGAAGCATCTCCAAGGGCTATCTAACAGAGGAGGTCATTGAGTTTTGTGTTGACTTTGTTCCTGACCTGAACCCTATTGGTCTTCCTCAATCGCGGCATGAGGGGAGACTAAGTGGAAAAGGCACGCTAGGAATGAAATCAGCATACTGTATGGACGGACATTCTTTGAGTGAAGCACACTACACAGTTTTACGAAATTCCACATTGGTGGAGCCGTATATGGAGCGACACAAGAATATTGTACGCTCGGAAAACCCTGGGCAGTCAAACTCCTGGATTACAAAGTTGCACATGGTGACTTTTGGTGGTTGGTTGCAAACACTTCTCATAAATGACGCCACTGTTGGATATGAGCTGTCCATGTTGGCCAAGAAACCATCTTCAACTATATTGACTTTCCAGGGTTACGAGATAAATGGGAATACATTTTACACGGTCGCCCAAGATAAAAAGAGCACCAATCAAAACAGTGGTGTCCGCTTTGATGCATTACACGACAATGGGACAAAGGACACATATTATGGTTACATAGAGGAGATATGGGAACTTGACTATGGACCGTCTTTTAAGATCCCTTTGTTTCGGTGCAAATGGGTCAAGCTGACAGGAGGCGGGGTAGTTGTAGACCAAAAGTACGGCATGACAACAGTGGATCTCAACAATCTTGCGTACATGGACGGACCATTCGTCCTAGCCAACGATGTCGCTCAGGTTTTCTATGTGAAGGACATGTCTACAAAACCGAGAAAGAGAAAAGATAAGAAAACGAATACATCACACGATGAGCCAAAGCGACACATTGTTCTCTCAGGGAAAAGAATCATCGTGGGAGTGGAGGACAAGACAGATATGTCAGAAGATTATAACAAGTTTGATGAAATTCCGCCCTTCAGAGTGAACACTGACCCAACCCTCCTCTTAAACAAAGAAGATACTCCATGGTTACGGTGCAGAAGGAAACCCCAACACTAGATGGGGATGTTGGTGATGTGTAATAATGTATTAAACTTTGATGTAAATGTATGATTTTGGGTTAGTTATTCAAATTTGAACACTTTTTATATTCCAAGTAATTGAAAATGGCAAAATAGTTAATTGTTTGAATAGTTAGAATAATTGATTTTAAAAATAGAAAATAGTTTTGAATTAGTTATTCAATTTCAAACACTTTTCATATTCAAAGTTTCCTCAAATATCTCTGTGATGCGGCAACGGGGAGCCGATAGCTGCTGTGGCACCAGCAGGGGGTGCTCATACGCTGTCTGCAGTGGGAACGAATGTGGAAGCTGTTGTGGGCACAAGAACTGCGAGGCGAAGAAATCAGGAATGGACATAGCGGCGGCAGGGGTAGGAGAGAGGTAGTAGGGCGAGGCAACGGGGTTGAGGCGGAAGACGGCGGCCATTGCTTTCTTTTGGGCTTGCGGGGAGGCGCTGCAAGGAAGAAGCACCACGGTGTGTGTATAAATGGCAGGGCGGGAAGAGAAGAGCGGCAGTCCATCCAGCGTGTAAAAAAACTAATAATTGTTTGAATAGTTTGAATAATTGATTTTGAAAATAGAAAATATTTTTGAATTAGTTATTCAATTTCAAACACTTTTCATATTCAAAGTATTATCAAATTCTAAAATATGCAAAAAGAATTTTAATCAATATTGTTTTAATTGAAAATGGCAAAATAGTTAATTGTTTGAATAGTTTGAATAATTGATTTTTAAAATAGAAAATATTTTTGAATTAGTTATTCAATTTCAAACACTTTTCATATTCAAAGTATTATCAAATTCTAAAATATGCAAAAAGAATTTTAATCAATATTGTTTTAATTGAAAATGGCAAAATAGTTACATGTTTGAATAGTTTGAATAATTGATTTTGAAAATATAAAATATTTTTGAATTAGTTATTCAATTTCAAACACTTTTCATATTCAAAGTATTATCAAATTCTAAAATATGCAAAAAGAATTTTAATCAATATTGTTTTAATTGAAAATGGCAAAATAGTTAATTATTTAAATAGTTAGAATAATTGATTTTGAACATAGAAAATATTTTTGAATTAGTTATTCAATTTCAATCACTTTTCATATTCAAAGTTTTATCAAATTCTAAAATATATAGAAGTTATTCAAATTGAATTTCAAAATTCATATTCAAATGAAATCTGGAAAAACATACAGCATTGGCGCGCATTTATTACACCTTTAGTCCCGGTTGGTAAGACCAACCGGGACTAAAGGTCTGTGGCTCGGGCGCGAACTGGTAACCGCCGGCCAAAAGTCTTTAGTCCCGGTTGAAGCCACCAACCGGGACTAAAGATAGTCCCGGTTGGTGGCTTCAACCGGGACTAAAGACCCCCCTTTAGTCCCGGTTGAAGCCACCAACCGGGACTAAAGGGGGGGGGGTATATAAGCCCCCGCCGCCCCCTCTCCTTCTTCCCCAGTCACTTAGCAGTTTCGATCGACACCGCGCGGAGGAGAGACGTCCCTGGAGCGTTGCGGTCGCCGGCGCCGCCATCTCTCCTTCACCGAGCCGCTGCCCGCCCCCGGCCGCCCACCCGTGCTGCGCCTGCTGCCGCGCCGCGCCGCCGCCCGAGCGCCCCCGGCCGCCCGCGCGCCGCCCGTGCCCGTGCCGTACGTGCCGCAGCCCCGCCGCCCGGCGGCGCCCAGCCCCGCCGGCAGCCCGGCCAGACCCGCCGCGTCCCGGCCCGCCGGCCCCGTCGCCCAGCCCCGCCGCCCCAGCCAGATCCCGCGCCGCGCCCCGGCCAGACGTCCGCACGCCGGCCCCGGCGACGCCCACCCCCTGCAGGTAAAATTTTGTAACTTTTATTTTGTTTAATTTTTGTTTAATTTTATTAGGGTTATATTAAGTTTATTAGGGTTAGAAATATATTAGGGTTAGAAATATATTAGAGTTAGAAATATATTAGGGTTAGAAATATTAAGTTTATTAGAGTTAGAAATATGAAAATGTGCAAATAGGAAATAGCAAATAGCAAATAGGAAATATGAAATATGCAAATATGAAAATATGCAAATAGGAAAATATGCAAATATACAAATATGAAAATATTAAGTTTATTAGGGTTAGAAAATAGTTAGAAATATGCAAATTTCTAACTATATAGTTAGAAATATATTAGGGTTAGAAATATTAAGTTTACTATTATTAAGTTAGTAAAATGCTATTACTATTATTATTATGTTAGATTTTATGCTATTACTATTATTAAGTTAGTAAAATGCTATTACTATTATTAAGTTAGTAAAATGCTATTACTATTATTAAGTTAGTAAAATGCTATTACTATTATTAAGTTAGTAAAATGCTATTACTATTACTATTACTATTATGTTAGAAAAATGTAGTTAGTAAAATGCTATTACTATTATTAAGTTAGTAAAATGCTATTACTATTACTATTACTATTATGTTCGAAAAATGTAGTTAGTAAAATGCTATTACTATTATTAAGTTAGTAAAATGCTATTACTATTATTAAGTTAGTAAATGCTATTACTATTATTAAGTTAGTAAAATGCTATTACTATTATTAAGTTACTATTAGTAATAGTAATAGAAATGCTATTACTATTAGTAATAGTAATAGAAATGCTAGTTAGTAAAATGATATTAGTAATAGTAATAGAAATGCAATAATAGAAATAAAAATATGGAGTAATGTTGTTGATCTATGTTATGGATTTCAGTTATGGATTTCGGCGCCGGAAGAGAAGGTGAAGAAGAGATATTGAATATTATAGGAGAGGGTAGCACCCGTGCACAAGGAGAGGGTACCACCCGTGCATAAGGAGAGGGTACCACCCGTGCAGAAGGAGACGGCTCAGAATTTTTGAACGAGTCGGGTGACGGAATGGAGGAGGAGCAGCCGCATGAATCGGAAAATGATGATTGCGAGGACGGCTCACAAGGGACTGGACGTGACTTAATAAAACGGTCCGGCGAGGTATATATATATATGAAGACTAGCTCTATTCATGAATCAGTAGATGACGATGCATTATGTGGTATATATATTAACGAGTGTTTTCTTATTTTAGACCTCTGAATCTTCTAGAAAGAAGCGAGGCCCGGCCAAACGGCTGGCATCGAATCAACATTACACTATTGGGCGTCTCTCAAGTGAAGGCGAACCGTTGGAACCCAAGAGTGTCGCAAATGCGTTCACTAGTCAATGTGGATGTCTTGTCAGGGACATGGTGCCAATAAGCATTCAATATTGGTATAAGCCCAAGGCGGCAAAGGGAGAGCCAGCACAGCCAGAGCCAGAAGAGGGTGGAGCAGTCAATTATGTCACCTCTGTCTTGAAAGACAGACTTTGGGATTCCCTCATTCCACATTTCAATCTGCCGGTCACCGAGTCCCTGGAAGAAGCAGAGAAACAGAAGGAGAAAGTCAGGGAGTGGGCTCTCAAGAAGATGGCTGCACAGTTCAATAACCACAAGAAGAGGTTATGGAACGCCTATGTCAACGCCGATCGACAAGCTCCAGAATTTACTGGCCCCAATGAGTTCCTGCGGGATCACTGGGACGCATTTGTGGAGTACAAGGAGTCAGAGCTGGGTAAGCTAAGGAGTCAGAAAAATCAGGCAAATGCCACGAAAAAGAAATATCACCATAAGTTGGGTCCAGGTGGCTACAAAAGGGCCGAGCCTAAGTGGGATATGCAAGAGGCCGCCCTACGAGAAAAAGGCATCGAACCAGAAACAGAACAATGGCCCAGAAGGTCAAGAAATTGGGCACTTGCCCATGGAGCTGTCTATGATGAGAGAACAGGGAAATTAGTTGAAGAGAAGAAACAAATTGCTGAACCCCTGGGAGCACTTGTCAAGACAATCGCCGAGGTTCACGAGGGGACGTTCAAGCCGGACAGAGAGAACGACGAGCTGACAAAGGCCCTCGGGAACAAAGAACACACAGGACGAACACGGGGTCTGGGTTCTGCTATTCCGTGGAGGTCTGGGTTCTCCGAAGAGAGCCAGACTTATAGAAGCCGAGAGAGAGCGAAGAAGCGGAAGGCGCAGGAGGAGGCCTCACGGATAGAGAGCATAGAAAGGCAACAGGCTGAGCTGAGAGAGTTGTATTTACTGCAGCAGAAGGCACTGGAGGAATTAAAGTCGCAAGGGGCAACTCAGCATCAGCAACACCTAGAACATCCATCAGGCGACCGATCTCAGCGGAGAAGCATCGTGGCTTCCACGGTGGTACCGATGGTTCACTACCCCGTGGATGATATCACTAAGAAGATAGACTGTGAGCTGCATGTTCCCATGAAGAACATATCGATGAAGGTGGCAGTTGGCTATGTGTTGCCATCTGGACCTGGACAAACCTGGCATGGCCGTGAGATTCGAGCTGGCTATGCTAAGGTCGGGGTGGATGCAATTGAAAGGGGGTATGAGTCCCTCAATCTTGACGTCGCTGGACCTGAAGAGGAGGAAAAACTGGGAGAAGTATTGGGAGGTATAATTCTTTGGGATAAGAAACACATCGTGTTTCCAGGCTCGTCGCCAAGGCGGCCACCCTCTCCTCCGAGTCCTCGCAATTCACCACCTCCCGACGACGACAGGGACAACTACCACCATACCCCGAGTCCACATCGATCTCCACCTCAATGTCAGCCGGCTCCGCCACCTCCGCCGCCTCAGCCCACTCGTAAGTCCCAGAGTTGTGGCAAGTCCGCTGCTATGTCCACTAGCAATGTCTCTCCGAAGAAACGGGCCAAGAAAGCTAAGGCGGTGCCGCCTCCTCCTCTCGAGAAGACTGCTGAAGAAATTGAGGCGGAGGACAGAGCCAAAGTGAAAAGGAAGCTCGCAGCCCTACGCCCGACCCCTACACCGAAGCAGGTATATACTCTGGAACAGAAGGAGTGGGCCTTTGATATGCTTACCCAACCTTCGCAATATGAATTGCGTAAGCCAGATGACTACAAGCGTTGTTTGGATAAGCAGGTAGATGCAAAAAAAGAAGCTAATAAGACAAGCGCAACTGCAAGAGGGAAAAGAGACGTTGCCCAGCTTGGAGCACAGACCAAAAAATCGATCTCCCCGCTAAAGGTCTTTGCTAGTGATGCTGGTGGGAGTGTTGCTCAACCCAATCCCGCCGACTTTGCTAAAGAAGCTGGTTTGACTCTTTCTCAATTGCTACATGAAGATATCACCCCAAAGGCGCCTATAGCACGGCAATATGAAAAGGGGAAGAGTCTGGTCCCACCTGAGATTGAAATGAATCTACCAACACAAATGCGAAAATTACATAAGTGGTACCTGCAAGCCGCAAAGGGCACGCAAGATTTTCTCCTTATGAAAATCACAAAGGACCATTTCTTAGGTGAAGACTTGGTGCATATTGAGTTTGATGAATTCTTTCAGCTATTCAATCAAGACGCGCTCGACAAATCTCTCGTCAGTGCCTATGTTCTGTAAGTGATTCATTATTTCTATAAGTCTCTAGCTCAACTCGTTCTTTGCATGTAATTTTCCTCACTACGCTGTTTATTATGCAGAATGAAGAGTATGGAATGTAAGAAAAGGAATGACCTTCAACTTGGATTCATTGATCCAAATCGAGTTAACGGAGCGATGATACAGACGAAACGCAAGGAGACGGAGGATATCTTGCTAGAGTTCCTACTTACGCAGGAATACCGAGCTAGAATACTGTTTCCGTACAACATCAGGTGAGTGTTACTATCTTATACACAGTTACTTTTCCTTACTCGATGTTATAAGTGTAATTGATGAGTTTATTAACTTATATAATTAAACTTTCACGCAGTTACCACTGGATTTTGCTAAAGATTGAACCTGACTATGGAAAGGTTCAAATCTTTGACTCGATGAATAAACCACTTAATGAATACCAATGCATCATTAATATGATGGATAGGTAATTTCAATCATTACGGTATTATATCGGTCTCTTTCATTCATCTATAACTCATCTATTCATTTTATTTGCTCGGCAGTGTTTGGAAACGGTTTATACGCATAGTTAAAGGTGAATGGAAAAATGATCTGATTTACCGTCAGACCGAGGTAAGTCGTATGAGCTAGGTCTACACATCCCTTTAATTCTAGTTTCAAATACCATTAAGTATATCAATCTTGATATGTCACTGACTAAAATCTATTCTCGTAAAGTGTGCGAGGCAGCCTTCGGGGACTAATCTATGTGCATACTACGCTTGCGAGAACCTTCGTGCGCAGGTCACTGAAGGAATTGATTTTCAAACAGTAAGTAAACAATATACTGACAAATTCATTTTATTGGCATCAATTTTGTTATGATGATTCATATTCATATTGTTCTTCTTCGTAGTTCGAAGCAAAGCGGAATCGGCTCTCACCGACTGAACGCGTAGTAGGAATTCAAGAGGAAATAGCCGGATTTTTGCTTGAACATGTCATTAACCCAAAGGGTGAATTTCATGTCAGTTTCGATTAGACAATGTTTATAATTAAACACAAGTCGTGATCTTATGTGTGTGAACAAGTTGTATATATACTTGTATGCATGTATATGCTCGGTGAACCAAATATATTATATATATGTATCGGTTTATATATTATGTTGTAATGCTGTATGAATAAGTATATAAGAAAACTTGTTTGAAATGAATCAAACAATTGAATGGAGCAAAATACAAATGTACCCTAAACCCTAAACCCCTAAATAACAATTGAAATCCAGAAAAATAAAGAAGCAGCAGAGGCTGCCACGTGTGGACACTTTAGTCCCGGTTCGTAACACGAACCGGGACTAAAGGTCCTACGCCCACGAGCACCCAGCCCCTGCCACGTGGTCTCTCTTTAGTCCCAGTTCGTATAGCAACCGGGATTAAAGATTGGGCTCCAGTCCCGGTTGGTTAGTCCCGGTTGCGCAACCGGGACTGAAGGCCCAAACGAATCGGGACTGAAGCCCTGTTTTCCACTAGTGGTAGTTATCACCGAACTAATTCTCTTCTTGCTTTATAAGATGAAACTCCAACCAAAAAGAGGAAGGAAATTAGCAAACACATGAGAACATTTAGAAGATTAACGTGCTAAGATCCCATCACCGATGCATACTTTTTCTCATGACGCGTATAGCTCAGGTACAAGCGCATCGGTGATGTTGCCAAAGAAAGAGCCCACTGCTGATATGCGATACAGATGGTGAGATGGAGAGCATTGGGCTACTGGTCGATGGGATACTTCGCGGCCAGGGACACGGGACATCAGCGGGAGTACATTGGCGACGACGCCATGGACCAGGCAGTGTCCTCTGCTCAGCTCTGCTCCGAAGGAGAAGTGGGGATTGAAGCCCATTACCGTAGCAGATGATGGTAGATAAGAGAGAGACTACGGCCCCGCTGCTCGCGAGCGTGACCTCGACCACCGGAGGCACCGCGATGCCTGCCGGCGATAGACCTTCCCTCTGCGGCGGCGCCCTCCACATCCCATCCCTCCAGAACACAACAATTTTAGTATGAATTCTGCTCATTGGTGGTCTGAAGTGAGACGGGGCGGAGGAGCATGTTAGCGGTAGCGCTCTGGTCCGACGGTGGAGTTGCCCTGCCGTTGGCGGATGTAGGTCGGGGCGGCGGCGCCTTGTGGCGATGGAGGCCGTGCAGGGGTTGCGGGGCCCCATCCCTTCTTCCTCGGGCTACCGGCCGACGGCGAGGTCCTCTGAGACGGCGAGAGGCGAGAGGCGCAGCCGACGACGAGACCTTCCCTCGCGGCGAGAGCAGCGGCGAGGCGAGCTCCTTTGTCCTTGTTGGTGCCGTGAGCTCCGTCTCGCCGGAAGCGGCGCGGTTAAATCTTGGGCAGCTCTTCGTAGTTCAACTACGGTAGTTGGCAGGGATCAGCTTCATATCATCAAGACAAGCCGCCAGTGGTGGGAGCGGCCGCATGACATGGAGACGCCTGGGGCTCTGGACAATATCGCCGCGGACTCCCCCGGTTGGAGGCCGCCGGCAAAGCGGCGGTTACCGGCCGTGGTGCTAACGGCCAACCTGGTCTCTCAAGAAGCCAAGTACCTGAACTTCTTCTTTCACAACGAGGGCTAGAGCAATCTTGTGAATGATATCAACTAGGACATTCAAGGTTAAAAAAAAGAAGTTTAGCTAGGACGGCAAGCAAGCATGAGCTTCACGGAGTGACACATTTGCTGATGTTCTGATAGCCTTCAGACAAAAGCTATGCAGAAGCTTTGCATCACAGCTCTGTATCTTAATTTCTGAGAGAAGCTACACTGCTAATTCTAATCAAACTGTATGTTGTCTTACAAAGATCACGGAGAAAACGCCAATGATCCTACAGATTGAGGCGCAAGCGGCGATGTTCTTCCTGGCAGCGGCTCCTCTTGACGCACGACAACTCTTTCCTGTACGTACTCCTCGTCGAGCGATCTGGAACAGAGAAAGCGCAATCGAACTATACCAATCAGAACCGCTGCTGATTTTCTGTTTTTTCCTTCCGTAATTGCTGGGCCAGTCCCTTTATTCTTGGAGTTGTTTCCTTTTTGTTTCACGCGAGCAAATCGCGGGCTATTTCTCGTAAGGCTTTTACGTAGGTGTAGCATTACTGCCTGCTGTGTCCATTCTAGAGACGGTGCAGCTTTTGGTCACAGCGCGACAAGATCTAGCTCTCTGTATCCGACCAGATTTAAATCGTTCAAATCTGAAAGGCTCAAACCTGTGTCTCACGAACACGAAGTAGCTGTTAGTTCAGTTTTCTCTGAATAAGTAGCCGAGCAGTGCGTTTATCCACACCTCGCGTTATTAGTTATCTGCTCCTAGATTTGTTGTAGTAGTCTAGATCGTCTTCATCAAGTCTTGTGTGATGGCACAATGGCACGACTGGTTGTGGCGAGATTAGTCGATCCTGCACATGAACGTCATGTAATGTAAGTTTGGGTACAGTGACCATTTTCAGTTACCAATTTCTAAATTTCTAAATCCATATAAATAAATAAAGAACTAGAAAAGTCGCACTTCGGTGCGTGACGCAAATCTCATGTACTGTCTAGTTCTTGCTAAGGCTGGAATTTCGAGCCGAGTTTTTGGCTCGGCCCGAGCTTTTCTCGGCTCGGCCCGAGTTGAGCTCGGCCCGCCATAGAATTAGCCCGGGTCGAGCCCATTTTCCTGGACCGCGGCGAGCTTTTGACTCGGCCAGCTCGGCTCGGTCCGGCCCGTTGACTCGCTCTGATTTTTTTTTGATATGAGGAGGAGGATACTGGGCTTATTCTAGCCCATTAGTTGATCGATAGGAAAGGATAGGATAGGGCAGGCGCTGGTTCCTCGTCGAGTCGTGCTCCACGCGTTCCTCCACTTCCTCGATCTCACGCTTCTTGGCGCCGCCGCCACCACACAGCATGTCGCCGTCCATCGCCGCACAACATGTCACCGGCCGTCGTCACCTCAGAGCATCACTAGTGGGGACAGGGCCTCCAGTCCCGGCCCGTAAGGGCCTTTAGTCCCGGTTTGCAAACCGGGACTACAGAAGCGGGACTAAAGGCTAAACCTTTAGTCCCGGCCCGGTTACCAGCCGGGACTGGAGGGTGTCCACGTGGGCGCCTCCAAGCGCATCTAGGGCCAGGACCTTTAGTCCCGGTTTGTAACACGGACCAGGACTAAAGGGCATCTACAGATTTTGTTTTTTGCTTTAGGGTTTTAGGGTTTAGGTGTTCGGGGGATTAACGTGATGCCTCGTTTGGTGCCTGGTTTGGTGTTCGGGAATTAGTTTATGCATATATATAAGATTAATTTATCTTACAAGCGAGCATATATATATAATTATATGGAGATCGGAATTATCGGGACTAGAGCCCGTCTATTCGATTACATGGACCAACATCAGTAATGGCCCCTAGCTACACTAAATCGTCCTTTGTCATCTATAGCTTCCGTCCTCGGAAAGGTCGCTAGCTCCTCTGCAACAGCAATCGCGCGTTGCTCTGGTAGGTACTTCTCCCTCATGGCCGTGTACTATATAAGAAGAGGAGATGCATATGAATATCAATCATGATAACAAAGAATGACGGGTAAAAATAGAGGAGTGAATGTTCATTGCTTACGTCGTATCAGTAATCCTTGTGCTCAGAGGTAAACGTGCGAATGGTCTCGCAAACATAGTATCCGCATAGATGCGTCCCCCGTGGCTGCTGGTCGCACTTTACGAGAATAGAATATATATAATCAAAATAATAATCTAGCATCATAAATGTATTGAAAATAGAAGTATATCATACTACTACTTACCTGAGCCGCTCTAAAGGTCAGCTTCTCATGCTGGATACCGTTAGTCACGCACTTGAACCGCTTCCAAACCCTGCCCGACAAGGAAAATGATTTGCTAAGTTTTTCATTAATTGATATATCAGAAAATCATCGAAAGAGACCGATAAAGCGCAAGAATGATTGAAATTACTCTTGGAGCATGTCCTGCAGGCTTTGGAACTGTTCCCTTATCAATTTGAATGTCCAACAGAATCCAGTGGTAGCTGCACATGTATATATATATGTGTCAGTAACTTATCAATTACACTTATAAGTGAATGGATACAACAGAGTAAGACCCTCGCCTGAAGTTGTATGGAAACAGTATGTGGTCACAGAAATTTTGATCTGTTAGAAACCTTAGAAGGTTTTCCTCCGTCTCCTTGGGTTTATCAGTTAGCGTCGTTATATGTATTTTATCTGGGTCAATAAACCCAATATTTAGGATGTTTCTAATTTTACATTCCAGAATCTTCATTCTGCATAATAGAGTACAAGTCAGAATGGAACAAGTTATATGTAGACAATGAATTGAAATAACTGAACAAGTTATATGTAGACAACGAATTGAAAAACTTACAGACAATAGCAACTCATAAGCGATTTGTCGAGGGCGTCGGCATTGTACATCTGGAAGAGTTCATCAAAGTCGATATGGATGTCTTCGGGATGGCCGTAGTACTCCCATGGGACACGCGCCACGATCATCGTTCTCCCATTCTTTGATTCACTTAAGTACCATGTATGCAAGTAACACATATTTGTTGGGAGATCATCAAACTTATCTTTGCTGACCAAAGGCGCTCCCATGACAAACTGTGGCTTAGGGGCTACCATAGCCTTGGGTAACCTGTCGTCTTGGGAAGCCAGAACGTCTTCAACACTTATACCCCATTCATCTGCCCACTTGTTTGCTAATTCCAAATCTTGCCCCTGCACCAGAGAGGGAACATTCTCGGGTAACACCCTGAGGGGTTGGATCGACTGTTTGGCCTGTTGTCCAAGCTGAGGAACGTCTGATCTTTTTTTGCTTGTAGTTGAACTTGATTTGCTCCCACTTGCACTTGCACGTGATCTGCTCTTTTTCCCTTCCTTCTGCAATGTGCGTGTATAGTCGTCAGGCTTATGGTGTAAGTCATACTGTGATGGAAGGGTCGTGAAGTATTTTGCATATGCTATTTGCTTCTCGGTGTATTCCGGGCGGGGCTCGGGTTCCTTCTTTTTCATCTGCGCATCATAATGTTCCTTTGCTATCCTGGCGTTTTCCTCGTCGGTACGATCATAAGGTCTGATAGGAATATTAGCATGAGGTACCTTTGGGAGGGGCGACAGTTTGCGCTTTGGGGAGCTCCGTCGCTTAGAACTCATCGACGGAGCGTTCTTGCTGGCACGCTTCCGCTTAGTATCCTTAGCGGGCGGCGGCGGAGACGGCCGACCCAAGTCCGGCGGCGGTGATCGAGATGGACTCGTGTTGTGGTGGCCGTCGTCATGTGGAGGGCTTGGAGGTGATGGAGGTGTAGGTGACCTGCGACGACTCGGAGGCGGTGTTGTCCTTGGGGCCGAGCCTGGAAGCTTGATGTAGTTCTTGTCCCATAGGATGACTCCACCCAGTACTTCTCCGAGTGTCCTCTCATCTTCGGGTCCAGCTATGTCGAGCTCCATATCATGAAACCCCGACACGATTTCATCCACCCCGACTTTAGCAAAGCCAGCTGGAATCTCACGGCTATGCCAGCGTACATCAGGGCCAGAAGGTAAAGCTTGTCCGACGGCCACCTTCATGGATATGTTCTTGAATCTCTGATGGAGTTCACATGATGTTGACTCCTTGATTCCATCCACGGGGTAGCCGGGACCGCCCTCTATCATTCTTCGTGCATCGTCGGGCGGGGCCTCAGATTCAGCCACGCTGCTTTTTCGCTTAGATGGGGCGCTGATACGTCTCCAACGTATCTATAATTTTTGATGCTCCATGCTTGTTTTTACACCATTTGCCTATTGTTTCGTTACACTTCGTGGCACTTTTATGCATTTTCCGGAACTAACCTATTAACAAGTTGCCACAGTGCCAGTTCCCTGTTTTCTGCTGTTTTTGTGTTTCAGAAGTGATACACAGGAAATATTCTCGGAATTGGACGAAACAAGTTCCTGAAGTCTTATTTTATCCGGAAGCTTCCAGAGATCCGAAGGAGAGTAGGAGGGGGGCCACCAGGGCCCCACACGCAGGGGTGGCGCCGCCAGGCCCCTGGCCGCGTGGGCCCCGCGTGAGGGCGCCTGGCTCCTCCTCTGACATCGCCCCTTCGCCTATAAAGACCCCCCAACGGAAAAAACCTAAGTACCCGATCAGATTTGCAGAACACATCACGATCCGCCGCCACCGTCGACCCGAAGATCGGGAGGGTCCAAAAGCTCTTCCCGGCACCCTGCCGGAGAGGGGAATCGCCACCGGAGGTCTTCTTCATCGCCATGCTTGCCTCTGGAGCGATGAGTGAGTAGTCTACCTTGGACTATGGGTCCATAGCAGTAGCTAGATGGTTGTCTTCTCCACCATGTGCTTCATGTTTAGATCTCATGAGCTGCCCTACATGATTGAGATCACCGTTATGTAATTCTACATGTTTGGTTTGTTGGGATCCGATGAATATTGGTGTTTATGATTAAGTTGCTGTACTGAATATTATCTTTTGTTATCTCTATGTTGTTTATGATCTTGCATGCTCTCCGTTGTTAGTAGCTATCTTGGCCAAGTAGTTGCTAGTGACTCCAAGAGGGGGTATTTATGCTCGATAGTGGGTTCATGCCTCTATTTAATCTGGGGGAGTGACAGAAACTTCTAAGGTTGTAGATGTGCTGTTGCTACTAGGGAGAAAACAACATTCATATGCTCAAGGGCATATGCTTTGTTTACATTACACACTTTGCTTAATGCAATTATCTGTTGTTCGCAACTTAATACTTGTGGAATTCTCGGATTGATTCACCACAAGTGGATTATTAGTCATAGATGCAGTTGGATGGCGGTCTATGTATTTTGTTGTAATGCCCACAGTAAATCTCATAGTGATCTTCTTGACATATCACGTTTATCTTTATTCTATCAATTGCCCAACTGTAATTTGTTTACCCAGCATGTGTTATTTTATCTATGGAGAGGCACCACTAGTGAACTGTGGACCCCGGTCCTATTTCCATCATATTGCTATCACCTGTTTACTTTACTCGTACTGTTTACTTTACTCGCATACTATATTGTTTTCCACTCGATACGCTCATAACTTTGTTTCAAGCAAACCGGTGAGATTGACAACCTCATCGCAAGTTGGGAACAAAGTACTTGGTTGTGTGTGTGCAGGTTCCGCATCACCTTCAGTCGTTTGTCTCTCCTCTCCTGATCGATATTAAACCTTGGTTTCTTAACTGAGGGAAGACTAGCTGCTATATTCATCATACCTTCCTCTTGGGGTTCCCAACGGGCTGGTTATCCACCACGCACAAGGACAGTCTGCTCCCACGTCAACTTGGACGCAGCAGCTAATTTTCTGGCGCCGTTGCCGGGGAGGAAGAGATGACTTCTGCGAGGGGAGTTTTTCGCACACACATCCTTTACTTTGTTATTGTTTTGCTTTACTTTATTTATTTTACCTGCATCGTTTTTTATCAAAAACCCAAAAAAATTAGAATCCTTGGTAGTTGTTTTTACTTGTTTACTTTCGTTTTGCTGAAATGGCCAATCCTGAAAACACCAAGTTGTGTGACTTTACTAGCACAAACAATAGTGATTTTATCTGCACTCCTATTGCACCACCTGCTACTGCTGCAAACTTTTATGAGATTAAGCCTGCTTTGTTGAACCTTGATATGAAAGAGCAATTTTCTGGTGCTAGCACTGAAGATGCTGCAGCTCATCTCAACAATTTTGTTGAGCTATGTGAGATGCAGAAATATAAGGATGTTGATAGTGATATTATTAAGCTCAAGTTGTTTCCTTTTTCTTTGAGAGGAAAAGCTAAAGATTGGTTGCTGTCTTTGACTAAGAATAGTATTGATTCATGGGCTAAGTGTAAGGATGCTTTTATTGGTAGATACTATCCTCCTGCTAAGATTATATCTCTGCGTAGCAATATTATGAAGTTTAATCAGTTTGATAATAAACATGTTGCTCAAGCTTGGGAAAGAATGAAATCTATGATAAAGAATTGCCCAACTCATGGAGTGACTACTTGGATGATTATCCAAACTTTTTATGCAGGACTGAATTTTTCTTCAAGGAACCTACTTGATTCAGCTGCTGGAGGCACTTTTATGTCCCTTACCTTGGGCGCCGTATCAAAGCTACATGACAACATGATGGTAAATTATTCTGAATGGCACACCGAGAGAGCTCCACAAGGTAAGAAGGTAAATTCTGTTGAGGAAACCTCTTCCTTAAGTGATAAGATTGATACCATTATGGCTATGCTTGCTAATGATAGGACTCATGTTGATCCTAGTAATGTTTCTTTGGCCTCTCTGGTTGCTCAAGAAGAGCAAGTTGATGTGAATTTCATTAGAAACAATAATTTTAACAACAATGCTTATAGGAACAATTTTGCTAGTAACAATTATAGACCATTTCCTTCTAATGGTGATAATAGCTATCTTGGTAGACCTAAAATGCCTAGTGAAGAAAGAATTTTTGAACTTGAAAAGGCTACCAAGAATTTTATGCAGATGCAATATGAGCAGAACAGGGCTTTCACCAAGACTATGGAGGAGCAATCAGCTCTGTTGAGGACTATTAGTCATCAACTAGAAAATTTAAACAAGGCTATTCCTGAATTGCAAGCTAAGGTTTCCAAAGTTGAAACCGATATTTCATTATTGTCTAATGTGCAATCTTCTTTGGTTAATAGAATGTCCGCTAAGCCTGATCCTTTTGCTACCGCTAATGCTATTCAAGTTGGAATTGATGAAAATATTAGATTGTTAGCGGAATTACATGCCAGGTGGGAAAGAGAAGATGAGATGTATAGAGAGATGAAGGTATGTACCATTACTACCTCTAATGATGTTGCTCCTAATGCTAGCAATCCTCTTACTTTAATTGGTGTAGAGAAAACTCCCACTCCCTGTGTTAAAAAGCCTAAAACTGCTAAAACTTTTTCTCAAAAGAGTGCTGAAATTTTTCGGAGTGTAAGAGATGATAGCTCTATTTCTTTTAATGATTTTGATGTTGATGGCTGCAATATATCTGAAGTTATTTTGTTCTTGCAAAAGCTTGCTTTGACTCCCAATGCTAGTTCTTTAAAT